>JAWZYU010000008.1:3291908-3970057 GCA_038380435.1 Ryuthela nishihirai
ATTGGCTTCTTCAAGCTGCCAATATTGCCTACATAGGGCTTCTTCAAGCTGACAACATTGCCTTCATAAAGATTCTGCAAGTTGACAACATTGCCTACATAGAGCTTCTGCAAGCTGATAACATTGCCTTCATAGGGCTTCTCCAAGCTGACAACTTTTCCTTCATAGAGCTTCTGCAAGGTGAGAACTTTGCCTACATAGAGCTTCTGCAAGCCGACAGCATTGCCTTCATAGGGCTTCTTCAACCTGACAACATTGCCTTCATAGGGCTCTTCAAGCTGACGACATTGCCTTCATAGGCCTTCTTCAAGTTCACAACGTTGCCTACATAGAGCTTCTTCAAGCTGACAACATTGCCTTCATAGGGCTTCTTCAAGCTGACAACATTGCCTTCATAGGCCTTCATTTCAAGTTGACATTGCATATATAGAGCTTCTTCAAGCTGACAAAATTACCTACATAGAGCTTCTTGAAGCTGGCAACATTGCCTACATAGAGCTTATTCAAGCTGACAACATTGCCTTCATACGACTTCTTCAAGTTGACAACATTGCCTACATAGAGCTTCTTCAAACTAACAACATTGCCTATATAGAGCTTCTTCAAGCTGACAACATTGCCTTCATAGGCCTTCTTCAAGTTGATAATATTGCCTACATAGGGCTTCTTCAAGTTGACAACATTGCCTACATAGAGCTTCCTCAAGCTGACAACATTGCCTACATAGAGCTTCTTCAAACTGACAACATTGCCTTCATAGGGCTTCTTCAAGCTCACAACATTGCCTTCATAGCGCTTCTTCAAGCTGACAACATTGCCTTCAGAGAGCATCTTCAAGCTGACAATATTGCCTTCATAGCGTTTCTTCAAGCTGACAACATTGCCTTCATAGGCTTCTTCAAGCCGACAACATTGCCTTCATAGGACTGCTTCAAGCTGACAACATTGCCTTCATAAAGCTTCTTCATGCTGACAACATTGCCTTCATAGGACTTCTTTAAGCTGACAACATTGTCTTCATAGAGCTACTTAAAGCTGACAATATTACCTACATAGGGCTTCTTCAAGTTGACAATATTGCCTACATAGGGCTTCTTCAAGCTAACAACATTGCCTTCATAGGGCTTCTTCAAGCTGACAACATTGCATTCATAGGGCTTCTTCAAACTGACAACATTGCCTTCATAGGGCTTCTTCAAGCTCACAACATTGTCTACATAGAGCTTCTTCAAGCTGACAACATTGCTTTCATAGGACTTCTTTAAGCTGACAATATTACCTACATTAGGTCTTCTTCAAGTTGACAATATTGCCTACATAGGGCTTCTTCAAGCTGACAACATTGCCTTCATAGGGCTTCTTCAAGCTGACAACATTGCATTCATACGGCTTCTTCAAACTGACAACATTGCCTTCATAGGGCTTCTTCAAGCTCACAACATTGCCTACATAGAGCTTCTTCAATCTGACAACGTTGTCTTCATAGGGCAAACTGACAACATTGTCTTCATTGGGCTTCTTGAAGCTGACATTACCTACTTAGCGCTTCTTCAGACTGACTACATTATTTATATTTCTATAAGCAAGTATCAAGATTTAGTTTTGGGGTCCGAAAATTTAGTTCTGGAGGGTTCCAAGAAGTTAGTTTCTGGGGAGGGTCAAAAATTTACTTTGTTGGTTTGTCAGAGATTTAGTGTTGGGGGGGGGGGGGCGGGTGAAAATAAGACTTTAGTAGTGTTCCCTAAATATTAAAATCTTCCATGTGCGAGGAGAATTTAAAATCATATTCTGTACAAAAGAAATTTTATAATTTTTTTTTAAATATATCTTTAGTCTCAACAAATGCTTGCCATGTAATGTTATTTGCATTCTAATTTCATTTCACGTTTTAATGCATCATTATTTTTATTTTCAGGGACGGTAAGCGTCATTTGCAATGAGGATCAGTTCCAATGTTTCGACAAAAAATGCATCAAAAAAAGCCAGAGATGCGATGGTCGTGCAGATTGTCCCGATCAAACTGATGAAATCTTCTGTGGTGAGTTGGGACTTTACACTCACTTTGCTTCAAACCCATTATCCTGCAAGTACAAGGGTCGGAGGTGGCTCAGTCGATATCGCGCCAGGCTCGTAATCTGCAGTTCCCAGGTTCGGGTCCGTTCTGGGTCAGCGTCGAGATTTATCTCCGGAAAACTCCCAACCCTTCCCAAGGTCAGTAGATGACATCGATGGGCTTGGATACGCGGCCGCCCGTCGGATGGGACTTTAAGTCGTGTTTCCGTTTGCTGGAAAGACAAAATAAAAAAAATACAATAAACACCCCCTCAAGCAGCTGCTTGTCACAGAGGTCTGACATGAGCCTGTCAGTTTATATGCCATAGTAGAAGGTCTGAGAGGTTGGCAGTCCCTCAGCAGAAAAACGACACAAACAGCCATGACTTACCCTGGACTCGAACCCAGGTCTCTTAGATCAGTAGCCAAGCTCGCTAACCACTCGGCCATGGGTATCCTGTGCATATTAAAGAAGACGCTGCATGGGTTTATTGGGAAGTTACCATCTGCCTCCCAACAGCTGTTTCAGTGGGTCCCCTCCCCCATCCTTCTTTAAGCTTGTCGGGAGGTTACCATTTTTCTTTCAACAATTGTTACAGTGAGTCCTCTCCCAACCTTCTTTGGTCTTATCGGGAGGTTACCATCTTTCTCCCAACAGCTGCTCCAGTGGGTTCCTTTCCCCAACCTTCTCTGAGTCTTCGGGGTCCTTCTAATCTGGCCATTTAGCCCACTGTTTGCAAAAACAGTGCCGCTCAGTGGTAAAACAACCCAACCAAACAATTCTATTTTCAATATTTCATGAAGGCCAAGAGATTGTATTTACATTGCAGTGTCACATTTCCAAATCAGTTTTAGAGGTTAATAAAAAAATCGTCAGAAATGAATGAAATATACACAGGTTTAATAATTTTTACCTCTATTACCGTTATTAGCATTGTCAAAGGGTCATGACCCCTTTTGCCATGGCCACTTTTGCTGTCCCGCACACGCCGTGAGCAGAAGAGCCACACACCCTGAGTACGTTAAATGCACTCTGCGTATGGCTCTCCTGCACAACGAAAGCAAACCTCCAAATTGGGTTGGGTTGGGTTGTTTTACCTCTGAGCGACACTTTTTTGCACACCATGGGCTAAATGGCCAGGTCACATGGACCCCGAAGGCTCAGAGAAGGTTGGGGGAGGGGACCCACTGGAACAGCTGTTGGGAGACAGATGGTAGCCTCCCGTCAAGGCCATCCAACGTGATCTTTAACGTGCACAGGGTATGACTCTCCCGCACACGGGAACACGGCTTAACGTCCCATCCGAAGGACGGCGGTCTTTCCAAGCCCATCGTTGTCCCCTACTGACCGTGGGCAGGGCGGGGAATTTTGCGCAGACAAATCTCAACTCTGACCCAGCTGGGACTCGAACCTGGGAACTGCAGATTACGAGCCTGGCGCGTTTCTGACTGGCACCCTGGCCCCACTTCTTTGAGTGCTTGGGGTCCTTGTAACATGGACATCAAGGCCACTGCGTGCACGAAATGACCTTTCAGAGGTAGAACAACCCAGTCTAACAATCTCTACATAAAACTGTTCTACAAGGGAAAATTTTCTTTGGTTAACTGATCTGTTCCTGAAGTATTTTGGTGTGGGAAATATAATCTGAGATCAAAATTGGCCTCTCAGGGCTAGTTTTAAATTATGGAGATATAACACATCATTTTCATACATATTACTTGGGGAATGAAAAATCAGGAAATGTTACATCAAAAAAGTTGGCAACACTGACTAGTTTGCAATAGTTTATACTCACATGTTGGCAACAATGTTATTCTATTCATCGTCTAGATCAGTGGTTCTCAACGTGGGGTACGCGGTTGGGTTGGATTGTTTTACCTCTGAGCGGCACTATTTGCACACCATGGGCTAAATGGCCAGGTCACATGGACCCCGAAGGCTCAGAGAAGGTTGGGGGAGGGGACCCACTGGAACAGCTGTTGGTAGACAGATGGTAGCCTCCCGTCAAGGCCATTCAGCGTGATCTTTAACGTGCACAGGATATGACTCTCCTGCACTCGGGGCCACGGCTTAACGTCCCATCCGACGGATGGCGGCCTTTCCAAGCCCATCGGTGTCCCCTACTGACCGTGAGCAGGGCGGGGAATTTTTGCGGAGATAAATCTCAACGCTGACCCAGCTGGGACTCGACCTGGGAACTACAGATTACGAGCCTGACGCGCTACCGACTGAACCACCCCCACCCCAGGGGTACGCGGTAAAAAATTTTGGGGTACGCTTGTGAGAGCTTAAAAGTCGCTAGATCTAGTAACAAAATCTCAAAAAAGACAGCACAGATTAACATAAAAGAAAAAAAAACGATTTACCTTTGGTATGTTTGTTATTTAATTATTCTGTATTTAATTTATTTCTGTATAATATTCTGTGAAATTTTTTGTATGAATCTATAATCATTCTATACTAAGGAAGCTAGGAACAATCACTTTTTTTCCCCTATTATTATTCATCGTAATTCTAGGAATAAAATTAAAATTTAAAAATAGTCTAACTCGAAAATTATCCCTGACATCTAAGCAGAGATCTGAAGTCTGCACTAATAAATGTCTAAGAATCACACTACCCTTACTCAAAAAAAAATTTTTCTTTTTGTAGAACAGTGTAATTTGTCAAAACCTGGTTCGACTTTCTTAAAGTAAAACACATTTATTCATTTTCTGATAATTCGGCTGGAACTAATTGCTGCAAGTATCAAAGGATTGGATTGGATTGTTTCACCTCTGAGCGGCACTTTTTTGCACACCATGGGCTAAATGGCCAGGCCACAAGGACCCCGAAGGCTCAGAGAAGGTTGGGGGAGGGGACCCACTGGAACAGCTGTTGGGAGACAGATGGTAGCCTCCCGTCAAGGCCATCCAGCGTGTTCTTTAACGTGCACAGAGTATGGCTCTCCCGCACACGGTGCCACGGCTTAACGTCCCATCCGACGGACGGCGGCCTATTTCAAGCCCATCGGTGTCCCCTACTGACCGTGGGCAGGGCGGGGAAATTTTGCGAGATAAATATCAACGCTGACCCAGCTGGGACTCGAACCTGGGAACTACAGATTACAAGCCTGGCGCGCTACCGACTGAGCCACCCCCGCCCCCCAAGTGTCAAAGGACGATGTTATGTATATAATTAGCTACGAGATATGAAAATTAGTGCGATATTTCGACAGGTTCCGACAGCTACAGTCGCTCAAAAAAAGTATCCAAACACAATGGTTGATTACAGAATTCGTAAAAAAAATCTGGCTACGTTTTTTTTTTTTAGAAATTAGTGATCTGGCAACCTTCGTGTCACGTGACACGATAATGGTCTGTAATCAACCATTGTGTTCGTATTTAATATATCATGAACACTACGGAAATCTATGGAAACCGAACACCATAGAATAAAAACATAGGGTTCGGAAAAAATATCTGGCAACGATTTTTTTATGAATTCTGCAATCAGCCATAGCGTTCGGATACTTTTTTGAGCGACTGTACCTTCTGGATTATCTCCTCTGTCCGTTTTGCTGCCCGCTGGTTGACGCTCGACTTCATTTCGGGCCGTTACTGAGGTCCTTGGTAAATATTTATAAATGATGTCAAGCTCACTGGACATCATGGACACTGTAGTTTAGCTAGCACAAGGAGGAAACAAACAAAAGTTCTGAGCGATGCCCCAATAATGACAAAGCGAAAATTCAGGGACGTACGAAGACACATTTATTTATTTTATTTATTTATTTAGACTTTACATGCTACTGGGACATTGGTGAACAAGTACCTCCTATCCACACAAAATTTTGAACTATATAAATTTGAGAGAAAAATGTACAATTGATAAGGTGAAAAAAAATACAACAAACTAAAATCTATCTAACAAGTTAGTTTCAGAAAGGAAAAGAATGATTTCTTGTAGGCGTTTTGAGTTTGAGAGTTGGAATGGCAAGTAGGTTTGGCAAAGTAAAATCAGTAAGTGAGATTTTTTTTTTAATTTATTAGATAGTATATCTCTTTCATGTGTGAATTTTGAGCAGTTTAAGATGACATGTTTAATGGTTTGAGGAACTTTGCCAAGTTGAGCATTTGTTTGTAGTTGCTTTTTTTATTATGTTTAGATAAAAATTTAGGCCAACGAAGCTAATTCTTAGGCGATAGAAAGTTGAGGTCAGTTTTCTGGGACAGTTTTATATTAGCTAATGTTGTGATTTCTGGTTGTAAGAAGAATCGATGGGGACTGAAGATGGGACCATTTACCAGGAAAAACCCTTTTAGTGATTTAATTTCAAAGTTTTTTGTTTCATTTTTAAAGTTTACAAAGAAATGATGTGTTGGGGTAATGGTAGAGAGGGAGAGACCCTTTTTTGCATAGTAGTCAGCCCAATAGTTGCCCACTATTCCACAGTGGCTTGGAATCCATTGTAGTGTTAATCGACGACACATTCTGAAGAAGAACAAAATGGTCCCGCGCACGTTTTTCGAACTCGGTTGCTTCAAGCCTTCCTATTGGTGGCCCTGCGTCCGACAGACACAGCGCGTGATCTTGGTGATCTCGTATTGGCTAGCTTGTTGCTAGACACACGCAGTTCCAGTCCTATGTAAATGTAACTAAAGCATCAGAAGGGGGTGTTAGTAGCTAATCTGATAAACTATGACAACACTGGTGAGCAAAGACAAGCGTCCACGCTCGATATTATTATGAGCTATGTTAATAACCTTCAGGTTCTGGACTTTTCCAGCTTACCTAGGTGTAGCTTAACACTGTGATATATGAGAGTTGTGGGTTGTTTTACCTCTGAGCGGCACTTTTTTGCACACCATGGGCTAAATGGCCAGATCACAAGGATCCCGAAGGCTGAGAGAAGGTTTGGGGAGGGGACCCACTGGAACACTTGTTGGGAGACAGATGGCAGCCTCCAGTCAAGGTCATCCAGCGTATTCTGTTGACGTGCACAGGGTATGGCTCTCCCACACACGGGGCCACGGCTTAACGTCCCATCGACTTATCCAAGCCCATCGGGGGTCTTATCCAAGCCCATCGGTGTCCCCTACTGACCATGGGCACGGCGGGGAATTTTGCGGAGATAAATCTCAACGCTGACTCAGCTGGGACTCGAACCTGGGAAATGCACATTATGAGTCTGGCGCGCTACCTACTGAGCAATTCCCGCCCCCTGATATATGTGATGCAGAACATTGCCTAATTGACGATGAAGAAGGTTATGGACAAGAAGTTTGTCCGGTACTTCGAAAATTCAGTTATGATCTCTGATCTCTGTTTAGAAGGGGATGGGGGTGATCTACAGAAGATTCTCGACGCTTTCTTGAAGACAGCAGGCCAGTTCGCGGATCATGAGGAAGACTTCGAGGAATAGCCCTGTCCCCTAAATTCCCCAGAAATCAATCCAATCGAGCATCTGTGGTTTGTGTTGGAACAGCATTTCCGATCTGCGGCAGCTCAACCACATAATCTACAAGAGTGTTGGTCCCAAATACCACCAGACAACATTAGTAATCTTGTAGCCTCTATGCCATTCACGTTAACAGCTGTCTTGGCAGCACGTGGAGGACCAACATCATATTAGGCAGGTGGTCAAAATGTTTTGGTTGTTTGATGTATATTCCATATATTAAATATCTATTGTTCCCTCATGTTCAAGATGTCGAACGGAGTGCCCTGATGTGGATCCTTCAGCACAGAAGCAACAGGACTGACAACTTCGGATGGGAAGTTGATATTCGTCGGGCAATTGTGGCATTGTACTTTGCTGATGATCGGTTTTTTGCGCCTGGAAACTGGAGTGGAAGACAATTCATTACCGAACTTGACAACAGTTTGCTGTCTTCTTTGCTCAGGTAAGTCGTGAATCTGATGATAGAAAATCACTTTTATTTTTGTTTTGTCTTTATTGTTCGGGTAAAATGTGAATCTCATGATAGGAAAAACGCTATTGCTTCTCATTGTCTTGTTTACTCATGTGAGAAGTGAATCAGATGATAGAAAAATTAGGTTTTTTTTGTATCTTGTATCAACCACAGATTCACATCTCAGGTAAGTCGTGAATGTGATGATAGAAAAATCAGTTTTATTTTTGTGTTCTCTTGATTGTTCGCGTAAAATGTGAAGCTGATAAGACGAAAATCGCTATTACTTCAAATTGTCTTCTTTACTCATGTAAGAAGTGAATCAGATGATGGAAAAATTTATTTTTTTGTCGGTGACTTGTATTACATCAGATTCACATCTCAGATAAGACGTGAATCTGATGATAGAAAATCACTTTTATTTTTGTGTTGTCCTGATTGTTCGGGTTAAATGTGAATCTGATAATAGGAAAATCGCTATTACTTCTCATTGTCTTCTTTACTCATGTAAGAAGTGAATCAGATGATGGATAAATTAGTTTTTTTGTCGGTGTCTTGTATCACATCAGATTCACATCTCAGATAAGACGTGAATCTGATGATAGAAAATCATTTTTATTTTTGTGTTGTCTTGATTTTTCAGGGTAAATGTGAATCTGATGATAGGAAAATCGCTATTACTTCTCATTGTCTTGTTTACTCAAGTAAGAAGTGAATCAGATGATGGAAAAAAATAGTTTTTTTGTGTCGGTGTCTTGTATTACATCAGATTCACATCTCAGATATGACGTGGATCTCATGAGATAAAATCAATTTTATCTTTGTGTTGTCCTGATTGTTCGGGTTAAATGTGATTCTGATAATAGGAAAATCGCTATTACTTCTCATTGCCTTGTTTACTCATGTAAGAAGTGAATCAGATGACGGAAAAATTAGTTTTTTTGTCGGTGTCTTGTATCACAACAGATTCACATCTCAGATAAGACGTGAATCTGACGATAGAAAATCACCTTTTTCTTTGTGTTGCCATGACTGTTCAGTGTAAATATCAATCTGATGTTAGGAAAATTGCTATTACTTCTCATTCTCTTGTTTACTCATGTGAGAAGTGAATAAGATGATAGAAAAATTAGTTTCTTTTTGTATCTTGTATCAACCACAGATTCACATCTCAGGTAAGTCGTGAATGTGATGATAGAAAAATCACTTTTATTTTTGTGTTCTCTTGATTGTTCAGTGTAAATGTGAATCTGATGATAGGAAAATCGCTATTACTTTTCATTGTCTTCTTTACTCATGTAAGAAGTGAATCAGATGACGGAAAAATTAGATTTTTGTCGATGTCTTGCATCACATCAGATTCCCATCTCAGATAAGACGTGAATCTGATGATATAAAATCATGTTTATTTTTGTGTTGTCTTGATTTTTCAGGGTAAATGTGAATCTGATGATAGGAAAATCGCTATTACTTCTCATTCTCCTGTTTATTCATTTAAGAAGTGAATCAGATGACGGAAAAATTAGTTTTTTTTTTTTGTATCTTGTATCAATCACAGATTCACATCTCAGGTAAGTCGTGAATGTGATGATAGAAAAATCACTTTTATTTTTGTGTTCTCTTGATTGTTCGCGTAAAATGTGAAACTGATAATAGGAAAATCGCTATTACTTCTTATTGTCTTCTGTACTCATGTAAGAAGTGAATCAGATGACGGAAAAATTAGTTTTTTGTCGATGTCTTGTATCACATCAGATTCACATCTCAGATAAGACGTGAATCTGATGACAAAAAATCACTTTTATTTTTGTGTTGTCTTGATTTTTCAGGGTAAATGTGAATCTGATGATAGGAAAATCGCTATTATTTCTCATTGTCTTGTTTACTCAAGTAAGAAGTGAATCAGATGATAGAAAAATTAGTTTTTTTTTTGTATCTTGTATCGACCACAGATTCACATCTCAGGTAAGTCGTGAATGTGATGATAGAAAAATCACTTTTATTTTTGTGTTCTCTTGATTGTTCGCGTAAAATGTGAAACTGATAATAGGAAAATCGCTATTACTTCTTATTGTCTTCTTTACTCATATAAGAAGTGAATCAGACGACGGAAAAATTAGTTTTTTGTCGATGTCTTGTATCACATCAGATTCACATCTCAGATAAGACGTGAATCTGATGACAGAAAATCACTTTTATTTTTGTGTTGTCTTGATTGTTCAGGGTAAACGTGAATCTGATGATAGGAATACCGGTATTATTTCCCGCTGTCTCATTTTGTGTAAAACATTGCCAGAATTAGGTAGGTGGTAAGGGTGCCATGACCCCCCCTCTCCCTTTCATAATGCTTGTAAGGGTAATTATAAGCCATAAAAAGTCATTAAGCTTGTGCACATTTCACGCATTTTGGAGAATTTTTTTTTAAATCTCTAAAACAAAAGTAAAGGTGTTACACTGCAATGCAAATCAAAATCAATTTCACCAAAAAAAAAAAGACTATTTATTAAGTCGTGCGTCAATAGATATCTCTGTGTATATACCTTACCTAGATTATTTCCCATATTCCAATTTTCATTTCTTTTTTCCACCAGAAACAATAGCAACCCATTATCATCTATTGAACTGGCCTTGTACATCAACGCCCTTCTGGTGACGTGCACGGATCCTCGGAATTTCTACGGCGTGGATTTAGTAAAGACCCTGAGAGAACAAGCCGATGCAGTAGAGTCGAATTTCACGAATCCTTTCGTCGTGCTCACTTTGTGCAATGCTAAAGAGAGATTAAATTCGAAAGATATCGCAACTCTGTTGGATGCCCTCAAGCCAAGGCCATCCATCTCGTTTTGGATCGGTAAGTCACTCTGGTAATTACTACATGGAATAAAAAATTGGGAATAAAAGAAAATTCCACGTAGATGTTTACCGATTCCGATGTACAGTCGCTCAAAAAAATATCCGAACACTATGGTTGATTACAGAATTCAGAAAAAATATCTGGCAATGATTTTTTTAGAAATTAGTGATCTGGCAACCTTCGTGTCACGTGATTACAGAATTCAGAAAAAATATCTGGCAATGATTTTTATAGAAATTAGTGATCTGGCAACCTTCGTGTACGTACCTTTTATGCTTCACGTAACCCCTGGAAATGTGTATTGTTATGAGGGAATCCGCACTTGGTCCCTCGAATGCAGATAATCGTATAGTGGCTTGATTAACTTTAATGGATATTCTGAATCCCGATTTTAGCAGAGATGCAGGTACTCAGTTAATTCACTCTAATTGATTTACTCAACTCAGCAGTTGGATAACAAACAAACTTTAATCAAAAGATAAAGCTAAATAAAAAGCTGCATTAGGTTGCTTTAAGGAGGTCGAAGCAGATAAATTCTAATTTTAACAGGTTCACTAAAGCTTCTTAGTTCACTGATATCTGAAGGTTCTTTTGAATCGATAACTATGGAGTTTACCTGAGGAAAATAAAAATCCCTCGTTATTTAGGCTGGAACGTCTGTCAATTGGGTGGTCCAAATCCTCGTCGTAGGGGCGGGGGTGGCTCAGTCGGTAGCGTGCCAGGCTCGTAATCTGTAGTTCCCAGGTTCGAGTCCCAGCTGGGTCAGCGTTGAGATTTATCTCCGCAAAATTCCCCGCCCTGCCCACGGTCAGTAGGGGACACCGATGGGCTTGGAAAGGCCGCCGTCCGTCGGATGGGACGTTAAGCCGTGGCCCCGTGTGCGGGAGAGCCATACCCTGTGCACGTTAAAGAACACGCTGGATGGCCTTGACGGGAGGCTACCATTTGTCTCCCAACAGCTATTCCAGCGGGTCCCCTCCCCCAACCTTCTCTGAGCCTTCGAGGTCCATGTGACCTGGCCATTTAGCCCATTGTGTGCAAAAAAGTGCCACTCAGAGGTAAAACAACCAAACAACCAAATCCTCGTCTGATGCATTGGCACTCGAATAAATATTAAGTAAAGATGAGGGCAGACTTTTACTTGAAGATCTCAGCTCAACTGATGCAGCTCAAGAGCTCACTATGGGTAAATCCAGAGGCCATGCTTTCAGCTGGGGTGAGCGCTATCTAGCTCAGATTTTTTGACACTCTCTCTAACTGACTAAAGGAAAAGAAGTCCGAGAGCATCCGGGGTTCAGGTTGTTGGGTTGTTTTACCTCTGAGCGGCACATTTTTGTACACCATGGGCTAAATAGCCAGGTCACATGGACCCCGAAAGCTCAGAGAAGGTTGGGGGAGGGGACCCACTGGAATAGCTGTTGGGATACAGATGGTAGCCTCCCGTCAAGGCCATCCAGCGTGTTTTTAACGTGCACAGGGTATGGATCTCCCGCACACGGGACCACGGCTTAACGTCCCATCCGACGGACGGCGGCCTTTCCAAGCCCATCGGTGTCCCCTACTGACCGTGGGCAGGGCGGGGAATATTGGATTACGAGGGAATTTACCTGGGAACTACAGATTACGAGCCTGGAGCGCTACCGACTGAGCCACCCCCGTCCCGCGGGGTTCAGGATAACATCTTTTCTACCTGATCCAAAAACAGCTCTCAAATCTTACGTTCTGGTTCTCCATTGGCTCACTAACGAAGGGACGCTCAGAGGGTGATAACCATATTAGGCATCCTACTGAGATGTTGGTTTTCAGGGAAACTGAATCTCCCAACAGTCTGAAAATAGGGGAGTACATATATGGTTCAAGATTGGGAGAAGCGATAGAACTCAAAAATAAACTGGTCTCTCTGCTTCTTTTAGGCTTAGCAGAAGCTAAGCGGTTTTCTTATATTACAATTATATCTGCATTATTAGTTATCAAGGTATGCTAATATCATAATAACAGTATGTAACTGGCGTATCCCTTGAATAGATACATAAAATTATAGTTATAGTATAACAATAGGAATAAAATAAAACATATATATATACATTAAATTTTGTATTCATAAATTGCATATATCGATAAACACAAAATATACCTTTTTTGCATAGCACTGTTGCTAACTTAGCGACTTTGTTACTAGATCTAGCGACTTTTGAGCTCTCATGGTGTACCCAAAACATTTTACTTTGTATCCCACATTGAGAACCCCTGCCCTAAACCAAACCCATCCCAAAAACATTTCATCTCGCATAACAATATTCTTCAGCATTCTCTATTTACTAACGAGTTTTTGAATATCTCGATCTTCCATTATACTTCTTCAAAAAACATTTATTTAAAGGGAGACAAATTCGAAAACTACGGTAATAATAACTTAAAAATATAATATTTTTTAATAATTATAATCAACTCCGGTTGCCAGATCATCAAAGGAAACTATAAGTCTTAATGTATTTTAAAAGATTATGAGAAGATTAGTTTTCGTTGAATGGCAAGTTCGAACGTTACCATTTAAAACGTTCTATTTTCATTACATTTGAAATTTTAAAGCATGGTATTGCTGAGTTTTGAACTCTACCGCATCAAACAATGGAAAACAGGAATCATTTTACGAAAGTGTGTTGTGAAATTTGCCGGAATAGCTACAACAATTGGCTAAATATCAAATAAAATTTCGAAATTAAAAAAAGGATTTTATTAGATTATCATAATATTAGTTTTCACTGAATGGCAACATGTCTGCAACGTCACCGTTAACAATCGAGTGGATCATAATTTGTGTGCTTTGAAATTTTTTCCAGAATAGATGCATTTCTAAATAAATTGTGGTGTGTTAAGTTCTAAATTCTATTTGCCTGTGATGGGAAAAAGATTAACTTCTAATAATGTATTGTGCAACATTCGTAATTTTAAAGCTTTGCTTTATCAGCCCCGCTGATACAGGACTTGATGAGTTGGGTTGTTTTACCTCAGAGCGGCACTTTTTGCACACAATGAGTTAAATGGCAAAGTCACAATGACCCCGAAGACTCAGAGAAGGTTGGGAGAGGGGACCACTGGACAGCTGTTAGAAGACAGAGTTGGTTGTTTAACCTCATAGCAGCACTTTTTTGCACACAATGGGCTAAATGATCAAGTCACAAGTACCCCGAAGACAGAGAAGGTTGGGGGAAGGGACCACCTGGACAGCTGTTAGAAGACAGAATTGGTTGTTTAATCTCAGAGCGGCACTTCTTTGAACACAATGGATAAAATAACCAAATCACAAGGACCCCGAAGACTCAGAGAAGGATGCAGAAAGGGACTATTGGACAGCTGTTAGGAGACAGGGTTGGGTTGTTTAACCTCTGAGCGGCACTTTTTTGCACACAATGGGCTAATTGATCAAGTCACAAGTACCTCGAAGACAGAGAAGGTTGGGGAAAGGGACCACCTGGACAGCTGTTAGACGAGAGAGTTAGGTTGTTTAACCTCTGAGCGGCACTTTTTTGCACACAATGGGCTAAATGATCAAGTCACAAGTACCCCGAAGACAGAGAAGGTTGGGGGAAGGGACCACCTGGACAGCTGTTAGAAGACGGAGTTGGTTGTTTAACCTCAGAGCGGCACTTCTTTGCACACAATGGACAAAATAACCAAGTCACAAGGACCCCGAAGACTCAGAGAAGGATGCAGAAGGGGACCATTGGACAGCTGTTAAAAGAGAGAGTTGGGTTGTTTAACCTCTGAGCCGCATTTTTTGCACACAATGGGCTAAATGATAAAGCACAAGTACCCCGAAGACTAAGAGAAGTTTGGGAGAGGAGACCACCTGGACAGCGGTTAGGAGACAGGGTTGGATTGTTTAACCTCAGAGCGGCACTTTTTTTGCATACAATGGGCTAAATAGCCAAGTCACAAGGACCCCGAAGACTCAGAGAAGGTTGGGGGAGGAGACCACCTGGACAGGGTTAGGTTGTTTAACTTTTGAGCGGCACTTTTTTGAAAACAATGGGCTAAATGATCAAGTCACAACTACCCCAAGGACTCAGAGGAGATTGGGGGAGTGGACCACTAAACAGCAGTTAGAAGACAGGGTTGGGTTGTTTAACCTCTGAGCGAAACTTTTTTTGCACACATTGGGCTAAACGGGCAGGTTACAAGTTTCCCGAAGGGTCAGTGAAGGTTAGGG
The DNA here is from genome assembly GCA_038380435.1 of Ryuthela nishihirai. Classification (NCBI taxonomy): domain Eukaryota; kingdom Metazoa; phylum Arthropoda; class Arachnida; order Araneae; family Heptathelidae; genus Ryuthela; species Ryuthela nishihirai. The sequence continues at coordinate 3,306,920 of JAWZYU010000008.1, forward strand.
GAGGGAACCTGTTAGACAGCTCTTAGGAGAGATGTAGTAGCCTCCCGTTAAGGTCATCCAGCTTGTTCTTGCAGGTGCGAGAGATCCATACCCTGTGCAGTCATCTGCACAGGGTATGGATCTCTCGCACATGGAACCACGGCTTAACGTCCCTTCCGACGGGCGGCGACCTTTCCAAGCCCATCGGTATCCCACACTGCCGAGAGTAGGGCGTGAGTTTTGCGGAGATAAATCTCAACGCTGGTCCAGCTGGGACTGGATCCTGGGAACTGCAGCTTACAAGCCTCGCGCGCTGCCGTCTGAGGAACCCGCCACAGGCTTTCGCCCGCTGTTTCCAGAAAGATCGAGCGATGCGAATGGGATCAGAGGAGAGCCCCTAGTGTGAAATATTATCGATTCAATAGTGTGAATTCATATTAATGTGTATTATTTAATCTTCGTTACAGAGATACAAGCTCTGGCCGTCGTGGCCCTCACTTGCTTCGAAAAACAAGGCCAAACGAAACAAAGCTATGCTGATGAAATAAAAAAGGCTACACAATCGTTTAAGGCTGAGCAACAAAATGATGGTGGTTTCCATACACTACAAGCTACTGCTATGGTGTTGCAAGTAAGTCTGTGTATTTATGACGTATTGAGTATTGTACTGATAAAATAGCGAACTTTGTGTTAATAATGAATTGATATAGTAATGAATACCACATTGTTAACTTGAGTGTTCTGAAGTTGGTTTAGTACTGAGTATTTTTATAGCATACTCTGTATCTTATTAATGAGGTACCGAGTATAGCATTATTGATATTACACTGAGTACTTTATGAATGATATACTGCCTTATATAATTAATGGCATACTGAGTACTCTATGGGTTGGATTGGTTTATCTCTGAGCAACACTTTTTTTGCACACAATGGGGTAAATGGTCAAGTCACCAGAACCCTGATATTCAGAGAAGGTTGGGGGAGAGGACTCGCTGGAACAGCTGTTGGGAGACAGGTGGTAGCTTCCAATCAAGGTCATTCAGCGTGTTCTTTAACTTTGGGCTGTATTACCTCTGAGTGGCACTTTTTTGCACACAATGGGCTAAATGGTCAAGTCACCAGAACCCTGATATTCAGAGAAGGTTGGAGGAGAGGACTCGCTGGAACAGCTGTTGGGAGACAAGTGGTAGCCTCCAGTCAAGGTCATTCAGCGTGTTCTTTAACTTTGGGTTGTTTTACCTCTGAGTGGCACTTTTTTGCACACAATGGGCTAAATGGTCAAGTCACCAGAACCCTGATATTCAGAGAAGGTTGGGGGAGAGGACTCATGGAACAGCTGTTGGGAGACAGGTGGTAGCTTCAAGTCAAGGTCATTCAGCGTGTTCTTTAACTTTGGGTTGTTTTACCTCTGAGTGGCACTTTCTTGCACACAATGGGCTAAATGGCCAAGTCACAAGGACCCTAAGGGTTCAGAGAAGGTTGGAGGAGGGAATCCACTGGAACAGCTGTTGGGAGACAGATAGTGGCCTCCTGTCAAAGCCTTTCAGCTTGTTCTTTAACGTACACTGGGTATGGCTCTCCCACACAGGGAGCCACAGCGTAACAATTCAACTGATGGATGGCGGTCTTTCGAAGCCCATCGGTGTCCCCTACTGACTAAGGGCAGGACAAGAAGTTTTGCAGAGACAAATCTCAACGCTAGCCCATGTGGGACTCAGATCTGTGAGCTGCAGATTTTGAGCCTGGTGCGCTACCGATAGAGTCACTCCTACCCCTCCAGGTCACAAGGACCCGAGAGCTTAGAGAAGGTTGGGGGAAGGGGATCCACTGAACAGCTGTTAGGAGACAGATGGTAGCCTCCCACCAAGGATATCCAGCGTGTTCTTTAACATGTAGAGCATATATTTCTCTCACACAGAGCCATGGTTTAGAGTCCCATTTAATGGACGGCGCCTTTTCCGAGCTGTCTATTTAACGTTGTGTGAATGAAGTACTACTGATTCTTGTATTGATGACATACTGAGCACATTGATGACCTGCTGAATATTGCATGAATGACATTCTAAGTTGTTTGGCGTACTAGTTTTGTTTGGCTTCTGAGCAGCACTTTCTCGCAGGGGCGGGAGTGACTCAGTCGGTAGCGCACCAGGCTCGTAATCTGTAGTTCCCAGGTTCGAGTCCCAACTGGGTCAGCGTTGAGATTCCCTGCCCTGCCATGGTCAGTAGTGGACACCGATGGGCTTGGAAAGACCGCCGTCCATCGGATGGGACGTTAAGCCGTGGCCCCGTGTGCGGGAGAGCCATACCCTGTGCACGTTAAAGAACACGCTGGATGGCCTTTACGGGAGGCTACCATCTGTCTCCCAACAGCTGTTCCAGTGGGTCCCCTCCCCCAACCTTCGGGGTCCATGTGACCTGGCCATTTAGCCCATGGTGTGCAAAAAAGTGTCGCTCATAGGTAAAACCCAACGTTAAAGAACACGCTGGATGGCCTTGACGGGAGGCTACCATCTGTCTCCCCACCGCTGTTCCAATGGGTCCCCTCCCCCAACCTTCTCTGAGCCTTCGGGGTCCATGTGACCTGGCCATTTAGCCCATGGTGTGCAAAAAAGTGCCGCCCCGAGGTAAAACAACCCAACAACGCAGCACTTTTTCGCACGTAGACAATGGGCAGATTAAGAAAGATCCCAAAACACCCGAATCTGAGTAGAGGAAGATTAGTTCTATTAATCAGAAGAAGGAATCAAAAAAACAGCAACGCGGGTAGAGAGGGGGGGGTGTCATTTCTGGTCTTCATTACCCTTACTAGCATTCTCAAAGAACTTTGCCTCCCTCACCCCCCAGATCCAGCCAGCTCTGATCATAGCAGAGATTAATGCAGTACAGATAGGATACTATCTTAAAAATCAACCCATTACCGATTTCGGCCCCTCTGTGCTCATCTGTCTGCTCACTTCATTTTTGCTCCGTGCCCTAAATATTCAATAACATAAAGTTATCAGTTTAAAAATTCAAACGGAAGTTTAATATTTTTTTTAAATTTTAAAATAACTTTATATATTTAATAATAGTTTAATGAACAGTAATATACTTGTTATTTTTTTTACATAGTTTCGATCTGAAGCTTAAGTTTGGATAAATCATTGAAATCCTTTTCTTATATAATTATTGATCATGCCGCTAATGTTGCTGATATCAGTTACTTGTCATTGGAAACCTAACACTAAAGTGTCCCATCTGGTTAACTTCACCTGGGAGTTGGATTGTTTTACCTCTGAGTGCTTCCTTTTTGCCCACGATAGGCTAAATGGCCAGGTTCCAAGGACCTCGAGGGATTCATAAAAGGTTGAGGGAGGGAACCCACTGGACAGCTTTTAGGAGACAGATGGTAGTCTTCCATCAAGGCCATCGAACGTGTTCTTTAAAATTTCACGGAATTTTAACGAACATGTTCTATAAAAATACTCAGTAGTAAAACGTGTTCTTTAACGTGCGCAGGGTATGGCTCTCCAGCATACGGAGCCAAGGCTTAACATACCATCGGACGGATGGCGGCCTTCCCAAGTTCGTCGGTATCCTCTACTGACCAAAGGCAGGGCTGGAAGTTTTGCACAGATAAATCTCAATGTTGGCCCTCTTGGGACTCAAACCTGGAAATTGCAGATTACGAGCCTGTTGCGCTACAGAATAAGCCCACTCCACCCCCTTGATCTGTGAATCAGATTTCTTCTGTAGATATCTAAATAGCTGTTTATCTCCATTTCAGGCCATGTTTGCTTCTGAGGCAGAAATTGATGATTGGGATTTGGATGCAGCTACCAGGTACCTGTTGAAAGGTCAAAAACTGAACGGATCTTTTGGCGACTTTCTGACCACCTATTACGTAATTCCTCTTTTATCAACGAGAACTCTTCTGAATATCGGCATGACTAAGTGCTCCTACAAGTCAAAAGATGGTAAGTAACCATGGGCGACCCAGGAATACTACATCGGGAGGGGTGTCGTGGTCACGGCACCAATTTGACGTGACCCCCTTTGATATTTGTGGGTGGTACAACTTTCCCGGCGTGATCGTATATTTTTTCTCTCTAACCAAGGCGAAAGCCTGAATCAACAATCTCATGGATAGGCAATTAAAATAAACAGCACTGAACTTACAATTAAAATGAATAGCACTGAGCTTATTGTATCAGTTAACAACCTAATATTTCTTTGCACATTTCAGTTCATTAAACAATTGAGGCGTGCTGAGCGAGCTACCTGCTCGTAATTTGAGCGGTTCATAACAGTTCACAAGATTCCTATGTGGGGACATAAAGATACTAAGTCCCGGAAATACTTTTACGTGGAAAACATGTCCTCAGATTTTATTTAGGTCCCTCCTTACCTTGGCAGAAGATGTCGCTAGAAGTAAGCATTGCTGGCTGTAGGTAAATTGAAACAATCGGCTGCACTTCCCATTGTCCCTGACTCGGAAGCTCAGCTCGCTGGGGGGACTGGTTGCGGACCTCCGCACAACTCGGACGACAAAAGAAGAAGAAAGGACCCTCTCCTCTCTGGCCACTGCACGGCTCGGACCCAGAGAGCAAGCATCAGTTCCACGAAAAAATGTTTTTCCGTCCTTTTCCGCGAATTCCTCGTGGAGGTCACCTTGTTGACCTGGGTGGAGGACGCGGATTGGTGGAGCTGATCGAGGTGCGGGCAAGCACCCACCCGTTGTTTTCCTGTTTACTGCACGGAAGCACGTAAGCTCAGTTCTGGAGGGGAATCAACGGATTTGTAGAATGTTCGTTACTAGTCCGTCTTTCGGACAGTCATGTCCACGTTATGAAATCACGTGGGCATGACATACCTACACACTCAGGGGGGCGAGCAGATGACCGATAAGTTCCACTGAACGGATGGGAAGAGTCCTCGCGCCCCCCTTCACGGGCCACTGACGTGGGATTCCAAGGTAAGGGGTATCACACTCGAAGTATCACTGGCAGGAGCCACCTTGCTTCCTGCCCTCTTGGGTTGGCCTTGCATCATCCTCCGTTTGGCGTGAAGAAAACTTCCAGCAATACATGAAACAGAAAGAAATAACGAGGGGGTCAAAATCTGGGTTTTCTTTTTCCACACAATCAATGTTATACAATACATAGTCTATTCCGAACTGATCCTTACGTGTCCCCACATTTACATGGAGTTGTCACAATAACTAACAAAACGTGTACAAATTTAAAATTACTCTAGGGACCACCACTAGCGCTTTCTACAAATATGTTCGGAAGACTTCGTTACTTTATGGCTTAAGTCCGTACAAATTATCGCTTCGGTTCGCCTCGTTCTCATAACGAAGCGGCTGGCCGCAAGACAATTGATTTACCTCGTTCAGTTTTACATAGAATACGACTCGTCCCTTCACTTAAAGTGCTTAAACATGTGATAGTCTACAAGGGGAGAAAAACAAAATCTCCTTTTTTTTTTTCATTCCACGGTACTTGATGGCATGTAACACATTTTGGGCGCTCACATAATGCTGCACGATCTACGTTATACAATCTTCATTTACTGAATCGATATGTGGTTAACAAATTATCTAACAACTCTAATTTAGCTTGATCGTAATTTAACATATAAAGATAAAAAAAATTGTTCTATTCTCTTTCACTTCGCTAATCAATGACATTAATTTACAATTTGATCTCAACACACGTACATTGTCATGGACAAAAAAAAGATGTATATTTCTAATTACATCGAGCAGGGTGTCACGACTTTACAGGATCTCAGCCGGCATTCTGAATTTGTGTCCCCTGAAGTGGTATAAATATGGGGGAGGGAGGGACGCCCATCCGTTCAATGACTCTCGCGCAGTAATCGCTTTCTGAGTGCTGGCGAGCTCCATTGAACGGACTCAACTGGGGCTGATCGGCTAAAGACGCGGGGGGGGAGCTGTCCGGCGAGAAGTCACTCAAGCGATGATTCAGCGGCGCTCGCGCTGGCCGCTGCAACGCCGAGCTGACGTCATCTTCTGCTTTCCTGGCAGGTCACTTGTTGGGTTGCCATGGTAACGCAAAGCGAGAGGCGCTGCTCTGCCTCTCGGCGCCTCGCTCGTAGGGGGCGCTGCGGTAGCGGCAGCGCTCCCTCCGTTTACCGGTGTTCCTTCTGGGGTCGGACCCGCGGTGGGCGCTAGGGAAGCCGGCAGAACGTGCTTTCAGCCATCGGACAGCTTCGGCGCTCTGGTCTGTGTCGGTGTTTCGTTTTTCGAGGACGCGTGGGAGTGGATTCGCATACAGCGCCGCTGGGGTCCGCTGTATTTTTTTCTTGAGCTTCCATTTCTTTTCCACTTTAATTGACGCTGATTCCTGAATGTACTTAAGCTTTCTAACGGTTGTTTTGGCTCTTGGTGAATGAGTACAGAATTCTTTATTATGCAGGTCCCCTCAATTTTCCCTCTCATTCGTTTCAATTCTTCTTGGTCGGTCCTGAGTCCTAAATTTCTATCGTGAATGCGCTGGACCTGGCTTTATGTTGTGTTCGGAAGCAGTGACTCTGGGGATGGGATTCAAAGGTTCTTACGATCGACGCCACTCGGCCGCTCGTGAATTCTACTTCCTGATTCGAGATATTGGGTCGGGGCTCCTCGTTCCTTTCGGCAGCTACTCCAGTGGATTGCCTTGAATCATCTTTGTTCTCTTCTACTCTACTTTCTGTTTTCTCTCGGCTCGTGCGAGCATAAGTGCGGAGTTGTTGGTAGGAGTGGTAATCACTCTCCCTGATGAATCTCGCGTCCTTAATTCATAGTGGTGGGAAGTTTTTCCCGGGGGTGCTGATTCTTCCTGATTCGAGTTACTGGTCCGGGGTCCCTCGTCTGTTTCGTCCGCTACTCCTGTCGGTTGTCTTGAATTATCTTGGTTCTCTTCTACTCTGTCTTCTGTTTCGTTTTCGGCTTCCGTGTGCATGGGTGAGGCGTTAACCGCAGGAGTGGGCTCTGACCTGGGGATTCTAGTGGGCAGATTCGTAATGATAGATATGGGCAGGTGAGTGTCAATTGTTGTAGGGAATATCATACGGGGATCTTCCTCCCACTCTTGTTCACACCTGTCGGAGCTTAAGTTTCGCTCAGGTGGGTTCCCCTCGAGCTGCTTCGGTATCGTTTCATGGTTGATTTCCTCCGCGGGTGTGGGGAAGGTTCTTCGTTCCCTCATCTTTGTCAGTCTGTCAACATGGACAATCTCTGTCCTGCGGGGGTTGATTACTAGTCTTATCTTGTAATTGACTTCAGATAATTTATCCAAAACTCGCCAGGGTCCCGTGGACAATTTCGAAAGTTTCTTGGTATTCTTGCGCGGGATTCGAGGGCAGAACAGGAGTACCAGATCGCCGACCTTTATTTGTTTGTCAAAAGACACTCTTTTCCTCTGTTTTTCTTGTCTCTCGGCTGCCAGTTCTAAATTTTGTCTCACTAGGTCGTGAGCTCTGTTCATTTTGGTGGTCACGTACTCTGCATAATTTTCGGTTGCGTAATATGAAGGAGGTTCCCTTGTCTGCCAAACCTGATGTGGGAATACCAAGTCCCTGCCATAGACTAAGTAATTGGGTGTCTCCTTAGTGGTGCTATGGACGGCGCTTCTGTATGCCATTAGTACAAAGGGGAGAAATTCATCCCATACATCATTGGTTTCGGACACCATATGCGATAATATGTTCAATATGGAAGAATTTAACCTTTCACATTGGCCGTTTCCACTGGGATGGTAAAAGCTACTGTTGAGTTTGGTGACGCCTATTCTCTTATATACTTCTGTCGTCACCTTTCCGGTAAAATTCTTCGCATTATCGCTGATTACATATTGTGGAATTCCGTGTTTCACGATATAGTCTTCTAGGGATATTTTTGCGACGGTTTCAGCGGTTTGATTGGGCAAGGCATACAATTGGGGCCATTTCGTGAAATAGTCTGTTATGACTAAAACGTATTTGTTGCCATTCTCGGTTGTTGGGAGTGGGCCGAGGAAATCCATTCCTACTTTCTCGAAAGGTCGAGTGGCGAAGGGTGCTCTCACGAGGTCGGCCTTCCTTTCGGGTTTATATCCTCGCCTTTGTAAACATGATACGCAGGTCTGAACATAGTTCTTAACGTCTGCGCACATGCCGTGCCAGAAATAATGGGCTCTAACTTTTTGTAGGGTCTTTAGTTCGCCGAGGTGGCCTGAACAAGGGTTGTCATGACATAATTGCAGAATTTTGCTGATTAGACTCCGAGGGACGACTACTTGCTCTATAATTTCATTTCTAATCTCGTTTTTGCTTGGGATCGAGCAATGAAACAACAATCCGTCGTTCATGTAGAACTGGTCGGAAATTTTGGTCAAGGGTTTGAGACTTGTCCCCTCTAATGCATCTATTATTGGTTTCAAGTTCGTGTCTTCCACCTGTAACTTTCTCCATTGGCCCTTGTCTGCGAATATGTCCGTTGGGATGGCATTTGTGTCGATAGCATTGATGTTTCTTGACAGCACGTCAGCTGGAATATTCTGTTTTCCCGGTCTATATTGCACGTCGAAGTCATAATCTTGGAGGGTCAGGTTCCATTTTGCCAATCTGCTGGAAGGATCCTTCATTTTCATTAGGTATGATAGGGGGGCGTGATCCGATATGACCGTGAATTTTCTCCCGTACAGGTATGGCTTGAAGTAATGGATAGCAAACTTGATCGCTAACGCTTCCTTCTCTATTGTGGAGTATCTGGTTTCGGGGGGTTTCAGTTTCCTGCTCACGTACGCAATTGGTTGTCTAATTCCTTCAGCATTGGGTTGTTCGAGGATTCCGCCTAGGGCGGAGCCACTGGCGTCTGTAGATAGAAAGAATTGCTTATTGAAGTCAGGGTAGATTAGCACGGGTTCGCTAATCAATTTTAGTTTTAACTCCTGGAAGGCTTCCTCTGCCTGGGGGGTCCATTTAAATTTGGCGTCCTTCTTGATCAGTTAGACTAGCGGTAGGGTGATGTCTGCGTATCTATCAATGAACCGTCGGTAATACCCTGTCAGTCCAAGGAATGCCCTAACTTTCTTTGTTGAGTTGGGCATTGGAAAATTCTCTACAGCTTCCAAGTTCCGTGGGTCGGGCTGCACCCCTTCTGAGGTTATCAGGTGGCCTAAGTAGGATAAGGATGCCTTAAAGAACTGGCATTTTTTTGGCTTCAATTTTAGGTCGAATTTTCGCAATCTGTCGAATACCATCTGCAATCGATCTATGTGTTGCTCGAAGGTTTTTGAGGCTACTATGATGTCATCGAGGTAGACCAATACCTGTTCATGTCTAAGACCCATCAGTACGTTATCTAATAACCTCTGGAACGTGGATGGTGAACATTTTAAGCCGAAAGGCATATTTTGGAATTCATACAATCCGTTTCTGCTGAAAAAAGCGGTCTTTTCGATGTCCCTCGGGTGTACAGGTATCTGCCAGTAACCTGACATCATGTCTAGTGAGCTGAAGAATTTGGCGTCAGACAGGGAATCAATGATTTCGCTTATTAATGGAAGGGGGTACGAGTCGCTAACAGTTTTAGCATTCAGAGCTCTATAATCGACACAAAAGCGGTAAGAGGAGTCCCGTTTTTTCACCAGTACGATCGGGGAGGCAAAAGATGAAGCGCTCTCCCTGATAATCCCGTTTCTCAATAATTCGTCGATTTGATTGTCTAGCTCTTTTTGTAGGGAATAAGGCACCTTGTAAGGTCGTTGCCTCACTGGTTTGTTGTCCTCCAAGTATATCTCATGATAGACTGCTGTTGTGGTCGTAAGCTCACTTAAGTCTCTGGCAAAAATATCTTGGTTTTTCAATAACAGGGATTCTAATCTTTTCTTAAATTTTCGGGGGACGTGATCTAATTCGAAATCTTGCAACGATAATGGTTGTTTGCGCTTCTGATGAACAGGGCTGCTGTTTTTGCACGAGCTGTCAATGCTATTGATCTGATTTCCCTACACATGGCTTCGACGCTGGCTAATTTTATGTTTTTGTTTATCCACACAGGGTAATGGGAAACATTAGCGACTCTGACATTTATCAGTCCTTCCTTACTGACGACGTTTAAGGATCTGGCTACCCGGATGGCGCCTTGTTTCAATTTGCTGTTCTGCTGTGTAAACACGGTTTTGGATTGCAAGCTTCTGTCGGTACAACTCACTAAAATGATTTTTTCCGTCCTGGGGGGAATCAATGTTTTAGTATATGCTCTTCCTATTACCTCAGCTGGGAGACTTCTAGTATGGTTAAACCGACGATTTTTGCCCATTTCATTAGCTGTATCGGGGGCTGTCTGTAATTTCGCGCCTCCTTCATTTCTATTTCTCTCATTATTCCTCACCGTTCCAGCTCTTAGGTCGATTGTGAACCTCTGGGACCTCAAAAGGTCATATCCGAAAATGGCATCGTATTTATTACTGACTTCCATATCTACCACATAAATGGGATGCTTAAACTGGACACCAGCCACCTGGATCTCTGCTTCATACTTTCCTAGCAGGGGCAAGTCTTCACCACAGATTCCTTTTATTCCTATCCTAACGGGTTATGCCTTGCTGCGTAATTTTGCTCTTATTTTCTTGAAGCACCTCAGTCCGATTATTGAGACGGTCGCCCCTGTGTCTATGAGGGCAGTGAATTCTTCATTTTCGATCTTCCCCTTAATTAATGGTGCTTGAGTGTCGTCATCACCTATGGTAGCGTACGAAGCCATATGGGCGTCTGAAGTGCGCTTGGGATAGTGGGAAATACGCCCAGATTTCACCTCCCTTGTTAGTTTCAATGACGGGTCTGGGGGATTATCCTGGTTTCTCCTGCTATAATTTTGATTCTGGAAAGCCTGATTTTGTCTATAGGGGTTATCGAAGCCTTGAGCTCTTGGGCCGCTGGGATTTTGGTTCCACCTGTATTCCCACTGTCGAGAGGGGTATCTCGGACTCCTGCCATTCGCGTTGTACATTGGGATGCTAGATCTCCCGTAAGGGACTGGAGTGTTTCTGCATTCCCTGGCAAAGTGTCCTATACTTCCGCAGGCATAACACGTTATGGGGTTTCCACGGACATTTTGTTGCATGGGGGGCGGATCTCTGGGCCTTCCCCTTTCACTTTCGTCCTTAATTGATTTTTCCACCACCCTCACTCTATCTGATAATTCCTTCAGTCCCGTACTTATGCTATGGAGTATTGTTTCATTATCGTCGGACCGGTTTCTCAGTAATTTATAAATCTCCTGCATATGTCCTGATTCGTCTGGTTTGATGTTAGATTTTAATTCCGTTTCTACGGAACAAATGTTAGCTGATCTATCTGACACGAGTTTTTCATTGCTTTCTTCTAATGTCGCTCGGGTAACGACTTCTTCAAAACTCCCAGGGTTATGCGAAAGCACGAATCGTTTCAGCTTCGGCAACAAGCCTGCGACAAACTGTGACAGCTTGAATTGGTCATGGAACCCGGGGTAGCCGTTTGCGGGGTCATTATTATCCTTAAATAAATTATACGTTAAGGTCCTCACTCTGTCAGAATATTCCCTTACGCTTTCGCCCACCTTTTGTCTACAGGCAGAGAATTTCTGGATTTTTACAGGCAAAGGGTCTTCAATGTCGAATCTCTCTGTGACTATTTTCTTGAATTTATCATAATCTGTTTCTAAATCGAGCTCGGGCGATTCGTTTAGAAAGTCCGCAGCTAAACCCTCAAATTTCGATTTCGCGATCATCATCATATCTGGTTTGCTCCATCTCGCTGACCGACCAATCCCTTCCAAATGGGTAAAGAACGACGCCGCTGAGGGGGACTTCTCACCTTTGTAGGACCCAACCAGATTGACAAATCCCGCTAGCACAGGGACATTACTGTTCCTACTTTCGTTTCCCGAGGTAATGGGTGGGGGTTCTACTGGTTGAGTTGCCATTTTGGGCAATGGAAGTTAGGTAATGTAATACACAAAATTTCAGTTATGAAGTACGAAGCGTTTAAAATTTAGCCTACACGTGGGATCCATATTATATTGGTTAATGTCTCTATTCACTTGTCCCGCCTTTCCCCGGAGTGCTGAGTGTTGTTCTGGTGTACGTATTTAGGTAATCCTCCAAAAGTGCAGGGAGGTGTGTCACAGAAATACACTAGACATGAAAGAAAATAATCACTCCTGACTAAAAGATTGCTGAATGTAGTGGTTCCCTAGTCGATTCGCTATTTTTCCTCGTACAAACTACTCCTGGGCCTATCTATTTTTGAAGTTACTGAAATATGCAGTGCACAAATATACATTTCCTAATTTTCCATTATAGTTTATAATAGCATTTTATTTTGACAGATGTTCCTGAAAATCCTCACTAAAAATACATGTATCACAGTCCTCGCTAAAAATATTCACAGGATAACATACACCTTAACATTTATATAATCGCAATATTCTCAACTTCTAAGAGTTTCCTAACATTTTTTTTTTGCCGCTGCCTCGTTTCAACACAGTAATTATGTAATATCTATATACGCTTTTCACGGAACATCAACTTTATCGATTTGTGGCCGCAATAACCCTCAGGTTCGAATATCCTGGTCACCGGAACCAATTTGTCGTGGTCACGGCACCAATTTGTGCCCCTTTGATAATTGTGGGTGGTACAACTTTCCCGGCGTGATCGTATATTTTTTCTCTCTAACCAAGGCGAAAGCCTGAATCAACAATCTCATGGATAGGCAATTAAAATAAACAGCACTGAACTTACAATTAAAATGAATAGCACTGAGCTTATTGTATCATTTAACAACGTAATATTTATTTACACACTTCAAGCTTATTGTATCAGTTAACAACCTAATATTTCTTTGCACATTTCAGTTCATTAAACAATTGAGGCGTGCTGAGCGAGCTACCTGCTCGTAATCTGAGCGGTTCATAACAGTTCACAAGGTCCCTATGTGGGGACATAAAGATACTAAGTCCCGGAAATACTTTTACGTGGAAAACATGTCCTCAGATTTAATTTAGGTCCCTCCTTACCTTGGCAGAAGATGTCGCTAGAAGTAAGCATTGCTGGCTGTAGGTAAGTTGAAACAATCGGCTGCACTTCCCATTGTCCCTGACTCGGAAGCTCAGTTCGCTGGGGGGACTGGTTGCAGACCTCCGCACAACTCGGACGACAGAAGAAGAAGAAAGGACCCTCTCCTCTCTGGACACTGCACGGCTCGGACCCAGAGAGCAAGCGTCAGTTCCACGAAAAAATGTTTTTCCGTCCTTTTCCGCGAATTCCTCGTGGAGGTCACCTTGTTGACCTGGCGTGGAGGACGCGGATTGGTGGAGCTGATCGAGGTGCGGGCAAGCACCCACCCGTTGTTTTCCTGTTTACTGCACGGGAGCGCATAAGCTCAGTTCTGGTGCCGGAGGGGAATCAACGGATTTGTAGAATGTTCGTTACTAGTCCATCTTTCGGACAGTCATGTCCACGTTATGAAATCACGTGGGCATGACAGGGGCATAGAAACAAATCAATGTTTCAAGAAACAAAGGCAGTTGCAAATGCAGTATCATGCATATATCATATCAGGGCGGGATGTAGCGAGGAGGGGAGGTAAGAATCTCACGCCTGCCATCACCCGCGCCCGCACATGCTTTCCACAAGAAAGAAATTAGGTAAAACTCTAGTTTCCTGAAGAGTGAAATTAGGTAAAACAGTACTATTTAGATGAATGAAAATAGATAAAACAGTACTTTTCCGAAGATTGGAATTAGGTAAAACAGTGCTTTTCAGAAGAGTGAAATTAGGTAACACAGTGCTTTTCAGAAGAGTGAAATTAGGCGATCCAGTACTTTTCCGAAGAGTGAAATTAGGCAATCCAGTACTTTTCAGAAGAGTGGAATTAGGTAAAATAGTAGTTTAGAAGATTTAAATTAGGTAAAACAGTACTTTTCCGAAGAGTGAAATTAGGTAAAACAGTACTTTTCAAAAGAGTGGAATTAGGTAAAACGGTACTTTTCCGAAGAATGAAATTAGCTGAAACAGTATTTTTCGAAAGAGTGGAATTAGGTAAAACTGTAATTTTCAAAAGAGTGGAATTAGCCAAAATAGTACTTTTCAAAAGAATAAAATATGTAAAACAGTACTTTTCAGAAGAATGAAATCTCATAAAACAGTACTTTTCAGAAGAATGAAGTATGTAAAACAGTACTTTTCAAAAGAGAGGAATTAGGTAAAACAGTCTTTTCCGAAGAGTGGAATTAGGTAAAATAATACTTTTCCGAAGAATGAAATTTGGTAAAACAGTATTTTTCAAGAATAAAGTTTGGTAAAACAGTAATTTTCAAGAATGAAATTAGGTAAAACAGTAGTTTTACGAAGAGTGAAATTACGTAAAACAACACTTTTCAAAAGAGCGGAATTATGTAACACGGTACTTTTCCAAAGAGTGGAATTAGGTAAAATTGGTAAATTTGTTTTTGTTAGGTAAAATTGTTTTTGTGAAATTTAGGAGAGTTGGTAAAATCGAGACAACTTGGAAAAATCTTCGGGATTTAGCAAATTTCGAAGTGCATTAGTAAAATTCAGGCGAGATGTAAAAATAAGAATTTTTTTGTAAAATTATAGCGAAATGGTAATTTGATTTTAAAAAAATTTAACCTTTCTTTTTTTAAAAATGTAAGTTTTCAACGTATAAATATACACAGTCGTATGAGAATAATATGACCACCTACCATACATATACTATGGTAGGTGGTCATATTATTCTGATACGATTGTGTACATATATATATATACGCAATTAGTTTGTATTATTAATAATTTCTAAAGCAAAAGACTAGCATAAAGTAACAATACAAACTACTACCAGGATTATTTTAAAACTAATATTCTAAAATGAATTTTACGCCTAGTTTTCTTTAACATGCATAATTTAAGGCTTTAAATTTCACACTACATTTTATTCTTCAGGGTAAATTAATAAAGAAATAAATATTGCAAAATTCACATTAATAGCAATCCGAGTAAAACTCATAATGAGTGAGGCTGAACATGCTGAATCAGTATGCCTGACAACTGAATTATACTACACTCTTATGTTAGTGGACTTATCGTGTAAATAAAGTTGTGTAAAAAATCTTGTGTAAATAAAGATTTGAGGAAAATTTAGGCCTGTTGAGCTCTCTATTCCCGAACAAAGAATGTGTCAAAGGCGAGGCCAAGGTATTCCAAAGTCAAATAATAAAATTCTAAAATTATTTTTTTACATATTTTAACGTAATGTAATGCATACAACGCAGCCCAACTCGAGCGCAACGCCTGGAAGGGGATGATTCTGCTTGGTCTACCTTCCTAATCTTCTCTAAGTTCGTAGGGTCCTTGTGACCTATCCATTGAGCATATAATATACACAAAACTGATTCCCAGAGAAATAGAATAGTCCAAGACAAAAACTATTGTATAAGAAAATTCGCAAACCAAATATCATTTTACTGAATCTATGATGATAGATAGATGATAGATGAATGATGATAGATGCATTGGTGCCTTTAATGTTGGCCCCATAACACAATCTGAAGTTATATTTTCTGTTTCTAAACTTAAACTACATAAATCCCCAGGGGTAGATGAAATTACTACCGAAATGCTCTGGGAATGTTTCGGTTACCACTTGGATGACTGAAATTCTGAATATCTTTTATGATAAAGGCATGGTTCCCAAGGATTTTACCAGAGCTATTATTATCCCTATTTTCAAAAAAGGTGATCGCAATTCTTGCGATAACTATAGGGGTATCAGCCTATTCTCTGTTCCAGGTAAAGTTCTTTCCATGACTGTGCTTAATAGAATTAAGAATCTGGTTGACAGTCAATTGCGTGATGAGCAATGTGGATTCAGAAGTGGTAGAGGATGTGTGGTTCAGATATTTTCACTTAGACAGATTCTTGAGAAATGTTTAGAGTTTCACAAACCTTTGGTTGCTAGCTTTGTTGATTTTAAAAAGGCTTTCGACTCTGTTGAGCTTCGTAATTTGTGGTTGATTGTGAAATCATATGGTATACCTGACAAGTTAGTTAACATAATGAAAGCTCTCTATAATAACACTGAGTCGTGTGTGAGAGTTGGTAAGGCTTGTAGCAATTGGTTTAGCATTACGTCTGGTGTTCGACAAGGGTGCATTTTGTCTCCTTTTCTCTTCAGCTTGGTTATTGATTATGTCATGCCAAATTCACTTCAAGGGAAAGGTTTTGGCCTTAAATGGACTGGAGATACGAAAATTTCTCATTTAAATTATTCTCATGATTTAGCCCTTTTGGCAAATGATGTTGATGAGATGAACTCTTTCATTCGAGCTGTTGATGAGACTGGTAGTAGAGTAGGTTTGCTTATAAACAGAGAGAAAACTAAAGTGATGAAAATTGGTCAGGCAGGCTGTGATTCAGTTCATCTGAATGGTTGCAGTCTTGAGCAGGTGTCACAGTTTAATTATCTTGGGAGCTATGTAACAGATACTGGTGATGTGGCTCATGAGATTATCAGACGAATAGGGATTGCTGCCGGAACTCTTAAGAATCTATGGAGAGTGTGGAGAAATAGGCGTATACACCTAAAGACTACAATTAGACTGTATAATAGTTTGGTTCTTTCTAGGGTTAGTTATGGTAGTGAAACTTGGACATTTTGTAAACAAGATAACAGGGAACTAGATGCTTTTAATTCCAGATGCTTACGCAGTATCTTGGGAATTAGGTGGTTTAACTTTGTAACTAATGATGAGGTTAGGCAAAGGAGTTTGCAACCTCCTTTAAGCAGCATATTTTGCAGAGAGAGACTCCGTTGGTTTGGCCATGTTGCCCGTATGAATAATTATAGATTGGCAAATAGGGTTATGAACAGTGTGCCTAAAGGCCTCAGAAAGAAGGGGAGACCTAGGATGCGGTGGGCAGACAATGTCAAACAGGACCTTGTTAGAATTGGTGTGCAGTGGCCAGATGCAGTAGATGTAGCTCAGGATAG
Source organism: Ryuthela nishihirai (assembly GCA_038380435.1). Lineage (NCBI taxonomy): Eukaryota > Metazoa > Arthropoda > Arachnida > Araneae > Heptathelidae > Ryuthela > Ryuthela nishihirai. The sequence goes on from JAWZYU010000008.1 coordinate 3,323,902, forward strand.
ACTTGCTTGGAGAACTAAATTGCACGGTCTGGTTTAACCTCCGTAGCCCATGGTTGCTTGAGGAGGATGATGATGATTTCATTTAATGACTTAATATACCTTGAGTACAAAACATTTTCTTGAAAAACGTACTTTAAAAGCCGTTTATTATAATATAATAAGAAAAATAAATACCCCCTCAAGCAGCTACTTGCCACAGAGGTCTGACAGGAGTCTGTCAGGCCATATTAGGTCTGTGAGGATGGCAAGACCTCAGCAGAAAAACAACACCATACGAATAGAAAATTTTATTGCGTAAATTCAAAACAAATTTTTGTTAGAATTATACATCAAACCACTAAAATTATTATTATGTCATATAGTCATTTTCTCTGTAAAGGTCTAATTTCAGCGATTTTTAATCCTTCCGATCTCAAATTTTTAATAAAGGCTCTTTTTATTATTCCTAAAACACACATGTATACATTTTATACCCACAGAAAATATAAAGCTCTATTCAAGGACGTACCCGGGGGGCCCGGACCTCCCCACACCTCCGAAATTACGGTCATCTTATACAAAATCTCAGACTTTTCTACTACCTGCTTTGGAATCCGAAACAGGTCTTTGTACAATTCTATTTTAACCTCATAGTAGATTATTCCGACGCTTAAATAGATTTAGAAAACAACAATAAAATTTATATTCCATGCAAAACATCATTCTGATCTATTCTGTTCGGAGGAATATTTTAGTAACTGGGAAACTCAACTCAAGTTTAATTCTCAGAAAATTGATCCTTAATTTCAAGAGATAAAAATCCTACAAATAAGAATAACGCTTACTTAGGTACATATGTCGATGATAAAAAACTTTCCCAAAAACTAGGATTAATAGATTGGAATGTTATTGGAACTGAGGTTACTAATCCGAAAGACTTGTTAAAATTGATATTAGATAAAATTAACGAAATTTGGAATCAGTGTTGTTTCAAAGTATCTAGAGTTAAAAATTTCAAAAGGAAACCGAAAGAATGGATAACTGAAGGGATAATTAAGGCTATTGAAGAAAGAGATCTGTTGTGAGTTAAATATAAGAATAATATGCAAAGTACGATATTATATGATGAATATAAAAAAGTAAGGAACACTGTAATAGTTTGATAAGGATACAAAAATGTTTTTATTACAGAAATAAAATCGATTTAAATAAAGATAACAATAAGAAAATTTGGGAGCTGGTAAAAGATATTATTAATGATAAAAAGAAATTATCTGTTGACATGCAAATAAAACGCTATTTTGGTAAAAAAAAATAAAGCGATGGAGTTGATAGTGGACGATTTTAACAATGACTTTGCAAGTGTTACAGAAAATTTAATCCTGAAATATTCAAAAAATATAAATATAGCTGTCAACGAGATTATTACACCTTCTAATTCACATTCTATTTTTATACCTGAAGCAAATAGAGATGAGGTAGTACAGATCATTAGCAATTTAAAAACTAGTAATGCAGTGGGCTATGATATGGTGAAAACTTCATATATAAAAAGCAGTGCAGATGTTTTTTCTGAGATCCTGCAACGCTTGATTAATTTGAGTTTGAACACTGGCATTGTTCCTAACACACTCAAAACTGCAATTGTGCGTCCTATATTTGAAAAGGGATCACGAAATATATATAGTAATTATAGACCGATCATGATCTTATCAGTTGTTGAAAAAGTTTTAGAAAAATATGTATACAAATATGTTAATAATTTTTTAGAAAAATGTAAAATAATTACAGATAGGCAGTATGGGTTTAGGAAGAACATAGGAACTATTGATTTATTAGAGCATTTCTCACAATACATTAATACAGCACTCAATTCTGGAAAAAAGGTTTGTGCTATATTTATGGATTTGAATAAAGCATTTGACACGGTTAACCATGACACATTGTTAAAAAAGTTATCATTGGTAGGAATTCGAGGTTCACTTAATAAATGGTTCAAAAATTACTTGTCTAATAGGACTATCATCATTAGGATTGAAAATTTTGAGAGTAGAGATCAAATTTTAAATTCAGGTGTACCACAAGGCTCAGTTTTGGGGCCACTTTTATTTGCAATTTATATAACTGCTTTAGCAGAAATAAATTTTCAGGGTAATTTGTTTATGTCTGCTGACGATACCGTTCTGCTGAATGCAGGTATGCAGGTAGAAGAAGTAGTTAGATGTGCACAGAACGACTATAATGTAGCAAATTCTTGGTTTCAGAAAAACAAACTCTTCTTAAATGAAGAAAAAACCAAATATATGATCATTCAGAGTAGGCACAACTTAAATATCTTATGCATTAAAACACATAATTATAACTGTCAATATAAATTAATAATTACCAAAACGCATGTTCCTGCCCAATTGTGGAAGAGGTTAATAAAATTCAATATTTGGGGATTTATATTGACCAAGATTTTAAATGGAAATCGCACATAAAATATACTTGTGATAAACTAAGGTATGCATCTTACAAAGTGTTGAAGTTGAATACACTTATTCCATTGGATGTCATAACAATGATATATAAAGCTCTCTGTGAATCAATCATTAGGTATAGTATCAGTATATATGGATGCACATCTAAATCTGTTTTAAATGAAATTAAACGAATACAAAAAAGTACTCTAAATAATATTGTTAAATTCAATAAACATGTAATTAATGAAGATCACATTGGCAATATTTTTCATTATCTGAACATTTTACCAGTTGACTTGTTATATATTTATGTAACGATCTTTAGAAATTACTTTAAAAATGAACACAAGGAGAAAATTTTGCATGTGATCAATACAAGACGAAAGTGTAAAAATTATTTTGTTCAACCAATTTTTCACAATAATTATGGAAAAGCGCGGATATCTTATCAAATACCCAAAACTTTTAATTCTCTACCGAGAGATCTGTTATGTCTGAGCACTTATTCAGAAATTAAAACTAAAGTTTCGAAATGGTTATTAGGTGTAAATAATTGAAAAGTAATGTTTAAAAAGTCATATCCTGTATCTGGTATCCTTTAAGCAAGTGCAATTTTAATGCGAAATGATGACTTGTACCATAGGTGATAGTTTTGTGCAATATGTGCTCTAATCCGAAATTTTATAGGTTTACTTTATAAATGTGTGTGCAACAACATTTATAATGTTTATACAATGTGTTTAATGTTTCATGTCTGTGTTTTAATACGTGTTTTTTTTTTTTTGTTGTTGTTATTGTTTTAGTTTCTTTTTTTAATTATGTGTTTATTTTCCATTATACATACCATATTCTTTAATAAACCTGTCGTGTGATTGAAAGGAATCCTGCTGACAAGCCATAAGGCTTAGCGGGGTAATCTATGTATATAACCATACTAAGGCTTAATAAAGATATTATTATTATGATAATCTCCTCCTCCCAAATCAATATTTAATGCAGCGGACCCTTCCCCGAAACAAACTAAAATCTTGTCCCCCTCTCCCCCTCCCCTCAAAACTGAATTCTGTGTATGTCCCTGGATTCTCTAATAACAGAAAATCTAATTTTCAAAAGTACAGCAGTATAAAAAAAATTTTATTACAGTTTTAATTATAATAATTTTAGTAAATGTACAATTGGTAACTAATTATTTTTAAAAATTTGGTAAATTTTATAATATTCTGAAATATTTTAATAAAACCTTAATAAAAAAATCATTTTAACTGGTTTTAAAATAAATGGCTTTAACTTAAATTTTAAAGTAACTAAATCAATTGCTCATTTGTGCATAATTAATATCCCTCGTTTCCTTTTACTCCTTTTGTTCAAGGCTGTCCAGGCCTGATGTATTAAGTTTGCTTTTGCCCGGGCTCTATTTCAGAATTCTATATTTTTTATTTTTGTAAACAGTGGGAACGCTGAAGAAGCAAAGCGCATTCCAGTTAACAAGGGGGTGGCTTAGTCGGTAGCGCGCCAGGCTCGTAATCTGTAGTTCCCAGGTTCGAGTCCCAGCTGGGTCAGCGTTGAGATTTATCTCCGCAAAATTTCCCGCCCTGTCCACGGTCAGTAAGGGACACCGATGGGCATGGAAAGGCCGCCGTCCGTCGGATGGGACGTTAGGCCGTGGCTCAGTGTGTGGGAGAGCCATACCCTGTGCACGTTAAAGAACACGCTGGATGGCCTTGACGGGAGGCTACCATCTGTCTCCCAACAGCTGTTTCAGTGGGTCCCCTCCCCCAACCTTCTCTGAGCCTTCGGGGTCCATATGACCTGGCCATTTAGCCCATGGTGTGCAAAAAAGTGCCGCTCATAGGTAAAACAACCCAACCCAGTTAACAAGAGCTCACTGTATGATATTAAATTCAATAAACACTGTGTTTGAATAACGTTTTATAATGACCAGAAACACATTATTTCCCTAAATATGACTGCAAGTTTAAGCCACAAAACGCCTGTTTCAACGGATATAATTTGATAATTATATAATTATTTTATATTGCTTTCAATTATGTAATCACTATATATCATTTCATATAAAGGTGTAAAATGACGTCAAGTATTATATAATCGTACTGTACTATTTTATTGATATTCCCTTTATTTCAGGTAAGATTCCTCAAGACAAGGACCGCATTGTCATGTGGTATGAATCTCTTCCCGAGTGATACGACAGTCTCCAGCCGAATTATTGCCGTAATTTCGGAATGTCTTTAAGCGAGGTATAAATGTAATTCGGAATTTTTTGTGTCTCGTTTAACGTGTTACTAAATTCTTTCCAAAACCTTCACTTGATGTTAAATGTTAAACTTCTTTCCAAACGTTCAGAGCTTATAGCAGATGTCAGTTTTACTAGCAAAGATGCAAAAAAATTAAATAAATATGGAATTTGTTCTGTGTTGTATTTCAATAGCATTTATATTATTTAGGGCTTTGTGTTTTGTTCTTTTTTTTTGCTTATTTTTTATATATAATACTTTAGTACAAAAGAGATATATTGAAAAATGGTATTTTTAATTTTGTTACGAATGAGAATGTCCAGAGGAACCGTTTCATAAGATATCATTTTGTAGTTTTACTTCTGTGTGGCACGTGATTGCGCACATTTCGTGGGGCAGGGGTGACTCAGTGGGTAGCACCACAGGCTCGTAATCTGCAGTTCCCAGGTTCGAGTCCCAACTGGGTCACCGTTGATATTTATCTCCTCAAACCCCCCGTCCTGCCCACAATCACTAAGGGACACCGATGGGCTTGGAAAGGCTGCCGTCCGTCGCATGGGACGTTAATCCGTGGTCCCCGTGCTGGAGAGCCATACCATGTGCACGTCAAAGAACACTATGGATGGCCTTTACGGGAGGCTACCATCTGTCTCCCAATAACCGTTCCAGTGGGTCCCCTCCCCCAAGCATCTCTGAGCCTTTGGGGTTCATGTGACCTGATCATTTAGCCCCTAGTGTGCTAAAAAGTGCCACTCAGAGGTAAAACAACCAACCAACCAACGTCCGACCAGGCTACCTATTTCAGTCCTCAATGATCCAGTGCCGATGTTCTTACGTCCACTGGAGACGCACTTTCATGTTCTTCGCTGACATCAGCACTCAACATGGTCGACTGCTGTTGTGGTCCATTGCGACAAGGTCCGATACATGGTGCATTCAGAGATGACCTTCTGCATACCAATGTTTAATTCTGCTCCGATTTGCCTGGTTGTGACCCGTTCTGTTGCCCGATTCTCGACAGTCTCCTTTGACCCCTTTGATCCACAATGTCAGTAAACACTTGAAAACGTTGTGCGTGAAAAACCGTGGAAGATGGCATTTTTGGGAGATGCCAAAACCTGTACAGTTAACACCAACTATCACACCACGTTCAAAGTCGTTCATGTTGCTCGTTTTCCCCGAAGAGCTGGTCTGCTTGATTTTTACCGCAAACCGCTGTCACGTAACATATTAAGTGTTGTAATGAACCATTGGTCTGTAAATGGTAGCTAGGTAGTCACTGGAAAGAGAGCTATGCACTAATCCCCTGTGATGATGCATAGAACCGGCCAGGCCTAGCACCTAATGTCCGACCCCGCCTTCTCGTGGTGCGGACCGTTAGTAACTTTCAAAGGAGATACTCTCTTGTGGAAGTGAACGGAAGGGGAGGGCTGCCAGATTAATATGACGAATAAAAAAATTATTTAGTGACGTGCATTTCTGGATGTAGAGGCAATGGATAGAAGAATGGAATTTCTCCTGAATTAGTAGTTGTTCTGTGCAAATGTAAACACGACAAAGTCTAAAAAAAGTTTTTATTAACTTATAAACTTTTAATGTTTGGTCCTTTTCAAAAACACGTTAGAAAGAATCGCCATGGAAATAGATTTTGATACATGATTAGGAAAAACCATAGTCCTGTTTCTTCTTTAATCCCATCATGATAGAGATTTATATCACATAATGATGATTTATATCACATCCAGATGATCTATGTTCTCTGGGATAAGGTCTTTAATTCCTGAAAAAAAATTATTTTTTTATTAGTTAGGAGTACTATATGTCAAATAAAAAGGAGCATGTAATATCAACATAATACACCTAATAATAATCGTAATTATTCTATGACAAATGCATTGAACTTTTAATAATAAAATAATCTAAAACTCTTTTAAATATCTTATTTTAAATAATGACAATGCAACATATTTAATAAGAATAAAGTCGATGCTTTGAAAGACTCATTAGAAATACTATGTGTTCGATCCAAGATTTGGTTTGGGTTGTTTTACCTCTGAGCGTCACTTTTATGACCACAATGGGTTAAATGGGCAGGTCACAAGGGCCCCGAGAACTCAGAGATGGTTGAGGGAGGAGGACCCAGCAGATAGCTGTTAGGAGATAGATAATAGTTTTTCGTCAAGGCCATCCAGCATGTTCTTTAAGATGCACAGAGGATATCCGACACCACCTAGAACAGAATGCCATTCCACTGAGTTACGAAGGCAGCAACTAGACCTAAACATATTTAAATGTCTTATATATTTATTTCTGCTACTTCTACTGGTAAGATTTGAAATTAATCTTTGTACTAATTTATATTTACAAATATGCATAATTCAGAAAAAAATAATCGGGTATATAAGTGTTATCATAATGGAAATACACAAATAACTTCTTTTGAAATAATGTATATTTGTAAGTATAAATTAGTACGGAGTTTAATTTCAAAAGCTACCGGTGGAAATAACAGAAATAAATATTATAATAAGGACCAATCGAGTCATTTAATTTTACGTATTTTTATTTTAACCACCACAATTCTTGCAAACGAGTTAATTACAAATAAAGAATGTTTCATTTAATCCAACACGTCCAATCGTAAACAGGGCGAAATCCGGAACGCATCCGTAGGATGCATTATAAGAAGTCGAAAATAGAAATAATCACTTGAAAGAGACTTTATTACCTGTGGATAAATGGTTTGAATCTAACATAACCCCATCTTGTTACACATATATTTTAACATCAGATGCATTTTAAGACGTCACAATAACAGTTACTGGGGCCCGGATTGACAAATCATCGAATAGGAGGGATTGGGGGCAAGAAACCATCGAGCCGGAAAAATGCAAAGGGGGGAGGCACAAAAGACTCGATTAATGTAATATAACACATCCCTCTCCATTTTACAAGTCTTTAAAATTTGCTAAATATGTTAAATATTTTTAGACACTCACTTACCCTCTTACTAGTATTCTGAAAGGGTGTGCCTGCTGGTACCTTAAGCCTGGGATAAAACATTTATATTACCACGATAGTAGATAAAATCTGTAGAAACGTGTGCAAACGTTACTGCATTATTGAAAGATGATCTAACGGAAAAAATGACTTTCGATAATGAGAAAAGGCTAATTTGAAAATTCAATGATGATATTTTAAAGAGAAAAAAAATGCACTTGGATAAAATCACAAATTAAAATTAAAGTTTTTTTATGAAAATGAAGTGATCTTTCTGCTGACTGAGCAAACAAGTGGAAAAAAGTTCTCGGCTGTTGCATAAAAAAATTTAAATTAAATGTGTGAAATTTCAGTCGTTGAAATCACGAAGTCTACAGAGTCAAATGTAAAGGAGAGATGTTGGTTAATAAAGTGGATAGACTTTCAATAATAGCGTATAATTATATTTAAAGAAAAATTAGGAAACTGCAAATTTTAGATGGATTGTTACTAACATATTTAATATTGTCATTTACTTCTCCTGACTCTTCCATTAGTTTCAAATGCTCAACTTTATCCTCTATTACTATGAACATCCCTTATTTGTTTACAAGCTTTTGCGATTTTTATTTTGCAAATAATTTTGAAATCCTACTGAGATTAGTGAGCTGGAATCTAGCATTTGGGAAATTTTCAATTGTTCTACGCCTAATGCTACCCATTTTAATTTAAAATAAAGGGTGATACGACGATAAATCACTGCTTCTGTCATTTCCATGGCACATCAGTACATTCAAGTACACTGCGCTTGTGTCAGCCCCCCACCGCTTCCCAATTATTTCCCTTGTTAATCCGAAATCGACGGTTAGTCAGCCACGATAGGGCGTCTCCGTTAACGTGGGAAGCTCCTTTCTTATAATGCAGTAACTGATTAATGACAGAATGCATCATTAATCATACTGATCATACTGATTAATCATACTGATCAATGACAAAGGTCAATCTCTGCAATTTGCTGCTCAATGTTGCGACAGCTATGAGGTACATAAGCAGGTTATGATCCGAAAGAAATTCGAACTTTGATCCATATAATCAGGTCAAAAATTTTATAGCCCCCCCCCCCAACCCCACACACACGACAACCACCATATTTCTGCTGGGTTCTGTGAGCTTCTTCGAAGCAAAGGCGATGGGATGTTCTCGTCCCTGGGCTTCAATCTGGGAGAGACATGCGCAGACCGAAAGCGCAGATGCATTTTAATGCGGAATGTAAGGTCACGCAGGAGTAGGCCTATTGCATGCTGCTGCCTCGCAGACCTCCCCCCTGAGGGGGCTCAGTGCCTCGAATGCTTTATCTGCTTGTATGCACCATTGCATCTGTGCAGGTGTCTGCTTCAGAGTCATGTCTGTGATTGGCTTTGCTATCGCTGCATACTGACCTAGGTAGTGTCGGTAATATCCGAAGAGTCCTAATATGCCCTTCAGTTCCTTCTTCATTGGAGTTAATAAAAATGAACACTGATGACCTTGAAAAACCGAGGGGCGGGGATGGCTCAGTCGGTAGCGCGCCACGCTCGTAATCTGTAGTTCCCAGGTTTGAGTTCCAGCTGGGTCAGCGTTGAATGCCCACGGTCAGTAGGGGACACCGATGGGCTTGGAAAGGCCGCAAAATGCCCACGGTCAGTAGCTCCGCAAAATGCCCACGGTCAGTAGGGGACACCGATTGGCTTGGAAAGGCCGCCGTCCGTCGGATGGGACGTTAAGCCGTGGCCCCGTGTGCGGGAGAGAGCCATACCCTGTGCACGTTAAAGAACACGCTGGATGGCCTTGACGGGAGGCTCCCATCTGTCTCCCAACTGCTGTTCCAGTGGGTCCCCTCCCCCAACCTTCTCTGAGCCTTCGGGGTCCATGTGACCTGGCCATTTAGCCCATGGGCAAAAAAGTGCCGCTCAGAGGTAAAACAACCCAACCCAACCCAACCTTGAAAATCCCAATTTAATGAGATCTTTAGGAATGGCTCTATGTGAGGAGAGACAAAATACATTCGATTCTTTCTCAAATACTTGCTAAGATGACACAGGAAAATGAAAAATCATGTCGCTAGGAATCTATTAAGTTTCATACTGAGGGACGACCAAGGAGAAAAAAATCTAAATAAATAATGGTTGGCTATAATTTTGAAACAAAATCATTTACACTAATCCTTATCAGACGGTTATAATAACATTTTTACGTTACTTTGAACTGATTGTATGAAAGCACTGCAAAGAAACATTGAATAATGATTAGAGCAGGTTTTTCCCAAATGGCAAGCAAGGTTCTTTACATCACTAGAAAAAGAAGTTTAAATAATCGCCACGTGTCATGAATCACCACGCTTATGACGATCAATTGGAGAGATTTTCATGTTCGAAATCACGATTCGAATGCCAAAGTCTCCTACCCTTCTATATACAAGGAAGGGATTCTCAAGGAACAATCGAAGGACTTAAACGAGGTTTATGAACGCAACACATCTGTGTCTTATGATGTCATCTACAAAGCGTCACAGAAGATCAATCAAAGATTTCCAACATTATTTCCAGCTCAATTTATCCTTCGATGCTTCACGAATCATTAAATACTTCCAATGTCGCACATCCAATAAACAATTTCCGATGAAAAACTCAAAGATATATTAATAGCAAATAATCATGTGTTTCGCTACAAGCTTTCCAGATTTCTTTCTTACTATAATTTAAAATTACGGTTCAGTCAAAAAATTAATAATCTCTTATTGACTTTTTTAATGCAGTAATCCCGATTTGCGGAACTTTGTATGGAATTCCCCACTTACGGAAATAGTATCATAATACTGAGTTTCGTCCCGCGGCAAAATTTCTCCATTATCGAATTTTTTCGAAAAGGTTTTTATTTAATTGATTTACAGCTACATCTGCAACAACTAAACGCCAACGATGTTGTCATAGATAGGTGAGATAACTCCCGAACGATTAGTTCCCAGGTTCGAGTCCCAGCTGGGACAGCGTTGAGATTTATCTCCGCAAAATTTCCCGCCTTGCCCACGGTCAGTAGGGGACACCGATGGGCTTGGAAAGGCCGCCGTCCGTCGGATGGGACGTTAAGCCGTGGCCCCGTGTGCGGGAGAGCCATACCCTGTGCACGTTAAAGAACACGCTGGATGGCCTTGACGGGAGGCTACAATCTGTCTCCCAACAGCTGTTCCAGTGGGTCCCCTCCCCCAACCTTCTCTGAGCCTTCGGGGTCCATGTGACCTGGCCATTTAGCCCATGGTGTGCAAAAAAGTGCCGCTCAGAGGTAAAACAACCCAAAACAAATCCCGAACGATTTCTCTTCACCTGGGTTAAATGTGAAACAATAGATCTCTTGGTTGTTGCATTCTTTGTTCGGTGTGCATTAGACATCATTTCTTTCTAATTAAGGAAATGTCCACTGCACTACGGAGAGGACGGCAGCGCGATTGTTGGGTGGAGTTTTAACTCGGTGCACGACAAATGGGAGGGCTACAATTGGGTGAACGTCAACTGGCTGAACGACAAATTGGTGGATACAATAACTGGGAGGATACGACAACTGGGTGGATGACAGTTGGGTGAACGAGACATTTGGGAGGATACGACAATTGGGTGGACAACAAAGTTGCATAGGCTAATCTGTTTTCCCACAATACGGCCCTCAATAAAACGATATTTTCTAAAAGCAATAATCAGAAAGCAATGAAATGCATTAGAGAAAATTAAAACAACCGATATTGAGAATTATTGTCGCTAATCTGACTTTCTATACAACGGATTCTTAAATTTCTATTTCATTCTGTCCGTTCTAAGGCAAACAATCTTAAATAAAAGGAATGACTACCAAATATATCCTTACTAATCCGACACTCAATGAAACATATATTTCAAAGTTCCTTTACTTCTAATAGAATCCATCGACAAATAATCAAATGTATTACAGGAAATCAAAACAACTCATATTGAGAATTAATCTCGCTAATCTGACTTTCGATACAATGGATTCTGATATTACTATATTTTTTAAAATTTATTGAACTAATTCAGTTCAGTTTCATTATAATAATAAGGTTACAAACAACATATATTTGTAATACTCTTATTAACCGAAGAGCATCTAAGCTCATGTAGGTTAATTTACAAATTATTTAAATACATTATTCTATGTATTATTCTGTCAGTTCTAAGTGAAACAATCTCAAATAAAGGGAACGACTACAGGAAACGAAAAATGCGTAAGACTACCATTATTCTGTATAATCTGATACTCAATAGAGTGAATGTTTAAAAGATAATTTTCTTATAAAGGAAAAAATTGGAAATCAATTGAATGTATTACAGAAAATCAAAACAAATGAGATTGAAGAATTATTCTCACTAATCCAACTTTCAATACAACCGATTTTTACATTTCTGTTCCATTCTGTTCGTTCCAAGTAAAACGATCTGGAATGAAAATAACGTACCCTAGAATATCAAACTCTATAAGACAATTAATATTCTGATTAAGTCAGTACTAAATAAAAGTACATTTTGAAAGTTCTTTTCTTCTTATAGATACAGGCGGAAAACGAAAAAAAAAGGCAAAAAATTACATTTATTCTCGATAATTAGGCTTTCCTCGAAACGGATTTTTACGTATCAATTTCACTATGTTTCTTCTAAACGTAACAATCTTAAGTCAAAGGAAAGTAGCTGCAGTAACGTAATCAGAGTAAGAATTTTGTATTCTCACAAAACCTACATTGAATAAAACAAAAAATCCTTTCCTTTCTGAACTAACCAATCGAATACCAAAGGAATGCCTTTGAAAAACTAAACCAACCCTCATTTGCAAGTGTTTTAGGTGATCCATGATTAATGACGCATTTGTCTCTATTCTCTACAATACGACATTCATTGATTATTTGTAATCGAAGGAACCCAGGTGACAAACTGCAAATAACAATATTACATCTGGTCTTTTACTCATTAAAGCATTTATATCGACTCTCTCTAATCTGATATTCTAATATGTCGAATTTTTTGAAAACTCGTTTGAAAGAATCTATCTGATATTATATTTTATGCATTCCAGTACATGAACGATAATTTTTACTTTCTTTGGACCGAATTTGATTCAAACGAATTTTATTTTTCAGAGCCAATTTTCTCAACAAAAATGTATAGGGATATCAAAAGATGGCACCAGAGGAAACCAAAGAGACTAGAACTGTGAATACTCTCACTAGTACGACATTCAATAAAATGATTTTTTTTTCCTTTGTAATGAAAAAATTAGAAATACACAAGGAATTTTAAACATCTGATATAACACCAATTTTTTCGTACTCGACTTTTAATAAAGCTTTACCGAGTGGTTAGCGCGTTTGGCTACTGATCGAAAGGACCTGGGTTCGATCTAAGTGACCCGGGTAAGGCGTGGATGTTTGTATTGTTTTTCTGCCGAGGTCCTGTCATCCTCACAGACCTACTATGGCATATAAACTGACAGGCTCCGGTCAGACCTCTGTGACAAACAACTGCATGAGGGGGTATTTATTTTATTATATATTTTGAATCTATTTTCCTAATACGATAATCAAAGCAATCTATATTTTTAAAGCATATTTTCTGAATGGAACACTCAGAAATCGAACGAAAACATTACAAAATGCGGAACAGCCGATGCTTGCAATTGTTTCCTCTGATATTTTTCAATTTCCACTCATTTCAAACGAAACATCAGACTACTGACTAGCAGCAATCTTAAACAGCTGCATAGATCACGTGCTGATGCAGGTGATCACATATTTTGCACATACGCTGCGCAAGTGACGTTTACGTACATCTGCATAAAGATTTCTAAATCACTGGACGGTGTCTACGTATTGACTGTTTCAATTTCCTGCGTGACATCCCTTCATTTCCGTTTCTCTTTCGTTTTGAACAAAAAAGAATGTTTAGAAAGGTTTCAATGAAAGATTCAAAGAAAGAAAAAATATCCGTTGCAAGTAAAAATCCTTCCATTGTATGTCGGGTTTAGTGAGCATGCTGATTTTTTTTTTCTGTTTGATTTTCCTGTACTGCGTTATTTGATATCGTTTTGCTTCATTTAGTTGATGCAGGAAAGAACGTAAAAGTACGTTATAACTGAGGTTTGATAAGCGAGAATAATTCTCAATATGTCTGTTTCGATTTTGTGTAAAACATTTGATAACTTTCCAATTTTTTCTATTAGAAGAAGAGAAAATTAAATCAACCGATATTGAGAATTATTGTCGCTAATCCGACTTTCGATGCAACGGATTCTTAAATTTCTATTTCATTCTGTCCGTTCTAAGGCAAACAATCTTAAACAAAAGGAATGACTACCAATATATTCTCTTTAATCCGATACTCAATGAAACGGATATTTTAAAGATCCTTTACTTCTAACAGAATCAATCGGCAATTAATCAAATGTATTACAAGAAATCAAAACAACTCATATTGAGAATTATTTTCACTAATCCGACTTTCGATAACAACGGATTCTGATATTTCTATTTTATTCTGTCCGTTCTAAGTGAAACAATCTCAAAAAAAGGTGAAAAAAAATACAGGAAACGAAAATGCGTAAGACTACCATTATTCTGAATAATCTGACACTCAATAGAATGAATGTTTAAAAGATATTTTTCTTATAAAGGAAACAATTCGAAATCAATAGAAAGTATTACAGGAAATCAAAACAAATGAGACTGAGAATTATTCTCGCAAATCCGACTCTCGATACAACGGATTTTTGAATTTCTGTTCCATTCTGCTCATTCCAAGTAAAACGACCTAGAATAAAAATAACGTAACCTAGAAAACCAACTTCTGGAAGACAATTAATATTCTGATTCAGCCAGAGTTAAATAAAAGTATATTTTGAAGGTTCTTTTCTTCTTATAGATACAGGCGGTAATCTAAAAACATATAAAAGCTAATCATTTATTCTCGCTAATCAGGATTTGCTCAAAACGGATTTTCACGTATCAATTTCATTATGTTTCATCTGAACGGAACAATGTTAAGTCAAAAGAAAGTAGCTGCAGTAACGTAATCAGAAATTCTACAAATCCTACTTTCTCACAAATCCTACATTGAATAAAACGAAAAATTCTTTCCTTTCTGAACTAACCAATCGAATATCAAACGAATGCCTTTGGGAAACTAAACCAACCCTCATTTACAAGTGTTTTAGGTGATCCATGATTAATGACGCATTTGTCTCTATTCTCTACAATACGACATTCATTGATTATTTGTAATCGAAGGAACCCAGGTGACAAACTGCAAATAGCAATATTACATCTGGTCTTTTACTCATTAAAGCATTTATATCGACTCTCTCTAATCTGATATTCTAATATGTCGAATTTTTTGAAAACTCGTTTGAAAGAATCTATCTGACATTATATTTTATGCATTCCACTACATGAACGATAATTTTTACTTTCTTTGGACCGAATTTGATTCAAACGAATTTTATTTTTCAGAGCCAATTTTCTCAACAAAAAAGTATAGGGATATCAAAAGATGGCACCAGAGGAAACCAAAGAGACTAGAACTGTGAATACTCTCACTAGTACGACATTCAATAAAATGATTTTTTTTTCCTTTGTAATGAAACAATTAGAAATGCACAAGGAATTTTAAACATCCGATATAACACCAATTTTTTCGTACTCGACTTTTAATAAAGCTTTACCGAGTGGTTAGCGCGTTTGGCTACTGATCGAAAGGACCTGGGTTCGATCTAAGTGACCCGGGTAAGGCGTGGATGTTTGTATTGTTTTTCTGCCGAGGTCCTGTCATCCTCACAGACCTACTATGGCATATAAACTGACAGGCTCCGGTCAGACCTCTGTGACAAACAACTGCATGAGGGGGTATTTATTTTATTATATATTTTGAATCTATTTTCCTAATACGATAATCAAAGCAATCTATATTTTTAAAGCATATTTTCTGAATGGAACACTCAGAAATCGAACGAAAACATTACAAAATGCGGAACAGCCGATGCTTGCAATTGTTTCCTCTGATATTTTTCAATTTCCACTCATTTCAAACGAAACATCAGACTACTGACTAGCAGCAATCTTAAACAGCTGCCTAGATCACGTGCTGATGCAGGTGATCACATATTTTGCACATACGCTGCGCAAGTGACGTTTACGTACAGTCGGTCAAAAAAGTATCCGAACGCTATGGTTGTATACAAAGTTCAGAAAAAACAACTGACAACGATTTTTTTAGAAATTAATGATCTGGCAACCTTCGTGTACCATACACGAAGGTTGCCAGATCATTAATTTCTAAAAAAAATCGTTGCCAGATTTTTTTCTGAATTTTGTATGCAACCATAGCGTTCGGATACTTTTTTGAGCGACTGTACATCTGCATAACGATTTCTAAATCACTGGACGGTGTCTACGTATTGACTGTTTCAATTTCCTGCGTGACATCCCTTCATTTCCGTTTCTCTTTCGTTTTGAACAAAAAAGAATGTTTAGAAAGGTTTCAATGAAAGATTCAAAGAAAGAAAAAATATCCGTTGCAAGTAAAAATCCTTCCATTGTATGTCGGGTTTAGTGAGCATGATGATTTTTTTTTCTGTTTGATTTTCCTGTACTGCGTTATTTGATATCGTTTTGCTTCATTTAGTTGATGCAGGAAAGAACGTAAAAGTACGTTATAACTGAGGTTTGATAAGCGAGAATAATTCTCAATATGTCTGTTTCGATTTTGTGTAAAACATTTGATAACTTTCCAATTTTTTCTATTAGAAGAAGAGAAAATTAAATCAACCGATATTGAGAATTATTGTCGCTAATCCGACTTTCGATGCAACGGATTCTTAAATTTCTATTTCATTCTGTCCGTTCTAAGGCAAACAATCTTAAACAAAAGGAATGACTACCAATATATTCTCTTTAATCCGATACTCAATGAAACGGATATTTTAAAGATCCTTTACTTCTAACAGAATCAATCGGCAATTAATCAAATGTATTACAAGAAATCAAAACAACTCATATTGAGAATTATTTTCACTAATCCGACTTTCGATAACAACGGATTCTGATATTTCTATTTTATTCTGTCCGTTCTAAGTGAAACAATCTCAAAAAAAGGTAAAAAAAAATACAGGAAACGAAAATGCGTAAGACTACCATTATTCTGTATAATCTGACACTCAATAGAATGAATGTTTAAAAGATATTTTTCTTATAAAGGAAACAATTCGCAATCAATAGAAAATATTACAGGAAATCAAAACAAATGAGACTGAGAATTATTCTCGCAAATCCGACTCTCGATACAACGGATTTTTGAATTTCTGTTCCATTCTGCTCATTCCAAGTAAAACGACCTAGAATAAAAATAACGTAACCTAGAAAACCAACTTCTGGAAGACAATTAATATTCTGATTCAGCCAGAGTTAAATAAAAGTATATTTTGAAGGTTCTTTTCTTCTTATAGATACAGGCGGTAATCTAAAAACATATAAAAGCTAATCATATCATTTATTCTCGCTAATCAGGATTTGCTCAAAACGGATTTTCACGTATCAATTTCATTATGTTTCGTCTGAACGGAACAATGTTAAGTCAAAAGAAAGTAGCTGCAGTAACGTAATCAGAAATTCTACAAATCCTACGTTCTCACAAATCCTACATTGAATAAAACGAAAAATTCTTTCCTTTCTGAATTAACCAATCGAATATCAAAGGAATGCCTTTGGGAAACTAAACCAACCCTCATTTACAAGTGTTTTAGGTGATCCATGATTAATGACGCATTTGTCTCTATTCTCTACAATACGACATTCATTGATTATTTGTAATCGAAGGAACCCAGGTGACAAACTGCAAATAACAATATTACATATGGTCTTTTACTCATTAAAATATTTACATCTACTCTCTCTAATCTGATATTCTAATATGTCGAATTTTGAAAACTCATTTGAATGAATCTATCTCATATTATATTTTACGCATTTCACTACATGAACGAAAATATTTACTTTCTTTGAACTGAATTTCATTGAAAGGAATTTTATTTTCCACAGCCAATTTTCTTTAAAAAACAGGAATAGAGATGTGAAAAGATGACACCAGAGGAAACCAAGGTGACTAGAACTATAAATACTCTCACTAGTACGATATTTAATAAAGTGGTTTTTTTTCCTTTCTAGATGTGCACAAGGAATTTTAAACATCCGATATAACACCAATTTTTCCTTACTCGACTTTCAATAAGGTTTTGAATCTATTCTTTCTAATTCGATATATCAAAGCAATCGATATTTTTAAAGCATATTTTCTGATTTGAACACTCAGAAATCGAACGAAAACATTACAAGATGAGGAACAGTCGATGCTTAAAATTGTTTACTCTGATAAAAAATGGTTTAGACGATATTTTTAAATTTCTACTCCTTTTAAACGAAACATCACACTACTGGCGAGCAGCAGTTTTAAATAGCTGCCTAGATCACGTATTTTGAATATACGCTCGCCAGTGACGTTTACGTTTATCTGCATAGAGGTTTCTAATTCAGTGGACGCTGTTTCAATTACGAGCTTGACATCCCTTCATTTCCGTTTCCCTTTCGTTTTGAAAAAAAAAAAGAATGTTTTGAAAGTTTTCAATGAAAGATGAAATGAATGAAAAAGATTCATTAGAAGGAAAAATCTTTCCATTGAATGCCGAGTTTAGTCAGCATGCTGATTTCTTTTTTCTGTTTGCTTTTCCTGTACAGCGTCATTTAGTTTCGCTTTGCTTCATTTAGTGATGCAGGAATGAATATAAAAGTACGTTATAACTGAGGTTGGATAAGTGAGAATAATTCCCAATATCGCCTGTTTCGATTTTCTGTAATACATTTGATAAATTTCCAATTGTTTCTATTTGAAGTAAAGGATCTTTAAAATATTTATTTTATTGACTAAAGGAAATACTGGTAGTCTTATACAACGTCGTGTCCGTTAGTCGATCCTTTTATTTGATATTCTTTGATTAAAAACCAAGAGAATCGAACAAAAAATTTAAGATTCCGTTTTAATTAAAATCGTATTAACAGAAAAATTCTCAATATCGGCTGTTTGGATTTTCTATGATATATTCAATTGCTCCAATTTTTTCTTTTATGCAAAAATTTCTGAAAATTTCGTTTTAATAAGGGTTGCATTAATGAGAAAAGCAGATTATCCTACGATGATTAGTTTTGCGGTAGGGAATTTCTTTCATTTTCCGTTTACTACGTTTAGAAGAAACAGACTTCCTAAAAATTCTGCCATAGTGTGGTGTCGGTTAAAAGAGGTTACATGCAAATACTGCAGTGCGTTCATGTAATTTAGAATTATTTCGGTCACAATGCTTAAGAGTGAGTGACCTTCTCATCATATTCTAAATCACTGGCAGCAATTGGAAAATAAGTTGCCTCTCATGAAATATAGATGGCGCAAGGTCCGTCACATTTCAGTGAAAGATTTAAAAGTCTTATCCTGGAATCACCAAACTTTTATGCTTCACGTACCCCCTGGAAATGTGTATGTAACTGGCGTACCCCTTGTATAAATGGATAAAACTATAGTTATAGTATATGGGAATAAAATAAAACATATATATATAAACATTAAATTTTGCATTCATAAATTACACATATCGATAAACACAAAAAATGACGTAAACAATTTAACTAATCTTATAAAATTATAAACATTTTACTCGGTAATCGTCTTATGATTTCTCACAGCGTACCGCAAAATATTTTACCCCTACTCTAGAGAGTTGCGGGTTCGATTCCCGCCATGTGAGTAATAATTTTTCATTTGAATAATTGTTATTTCTCGTAATTTCCTTATTTCAACCCAACTGTCATATCGCCCAATTGTCTTCCATAAAATTCTCCACCCAATTGTCTTATTCTCCCAATTGTCATATCCTCCTGATTGTCGTATCCACCCAATTGTCGCACTTCCAGTTGTTATCCACACAATTGTGGCGCTCCCGTTTAAAATTCATAGAATACAATATATTTTAAAGAATTCAAATGCAAAACTTTTATCTTAAAGAAGGAAATGAGTTGATTTGATAGAAGATGGAGTTTGTAGATAATTATGTGATGGATGATGCTGGATATTTAGCTTGAGAGTCCTCAATTGTTCTCTCATCATCGCTATCATCCTCCGCTTATACAGGGCTAAAGGCGCAAGTTCAACTCCAGAGGTTACGTTGGAGGCTCATCCGTGAACAATTGTGATTACATCGTTTTTAAGGAAAAGCATCAATAGTTCCTGTTTTAAAATATTCATATTACTGAACGACCTTTCGATCTGTTTAGACTCCATACAGTGAATAAGACAATCGGCCCAAAAGTTTTTTCTTTACCTCTGTTCTAACCACCACTATTCTTTTAAATTTGTCAATTAGAAATAGTAAATGTTTCGTGTTACTGAAATCCATTGTTTATTGCAACGCAATCCGGAACGCATCCGTAAGATGTATTATAAGAAGTCAAAAAACGAAGCAATCACTTGTAAAAGACGTTTATTACCAGGTGGATAAATGCATTGAATCTGACATATCCTATCGTGTTACACATAGAGTAACATCTAATTCATTGTAGGATGTCACAATAAAAGTGACCGGGCCCGGATCTACAAAACATCGAAGGGAAAAGTAATATAGAATTGATGCTCAAGTTTCAGATTCGAATGTCAGTTATAAATCTACAACACATTCAATGTCATAGTAATTTCTACTTCAAAAAAATTTACTAAATACTGAATCTCTGTAATTCCTTATTTCAATATGAAAATGATTAAACGTTGAAGACTAAAAGAAAAACTAATGAGAAAATGATAAGATGTCAAAAAAATCAAAACAAACTTTCAAGAGCAATAAAATACACAACATAGCTCGAGGCATTTGGATTGGATTGTTTTACCTGTGAGCGGCACTTTTTTTTGCACACCATGGGCTAAATGTCCAGGTCACATGGACCCCGAAGGCTCAGAGAATGTTGGGGGAGGGGACCCACTGGAACAGCTGTTGGGAGACAGATGGTAGCCTCCCGTCAAGGCCATCCAGCGTGTTCTTTAACGAGCACAGGGTATGGATCTCCCGCACACGGGGCCACGGCTTAACGTCCCATCCGACGGACGGCGGCCTTTCCAAGCCCATCGGTGTCCCCTACTGACCGTGGGCAGGGCGGGGAATTTTGCGGAGATAAATCTCAACGCTGACCCAGCTGAGACTCGAACCTGGGAACTACAGATTACGAACCTGACGCGCTACCGATTGAGCCACCCCCGCCCCTCACGTTAACAGAACACGCTGGATCACCTTGACGGGAGGCTACCATGTGTCTCCCAACAAATGTTCCAGTGAATCCTTGTCATCTGGCCATTTAGCCCCCAGAAAACTGACCTCAACTTTCCATCGCCTAAGAATTAGCTTCGTTGGCCTAAATTTTTATCTAATCATAATAAAAAAAGCAACTACAAACAAATGCTCAACTTGCAAAGTTCCTGAAACCATTCAACATGTCAACCTAAACAGCTCAAAATTAACACATGAAAGTTGGGTTGCTTTACCTCTGAGAGGCACTTTTTTGCACACCATGGGCTAAATGGCCAGGTTACAAGGACCCCGAAGGCTCAGAGAAGGTTGGGGGAGGGGACCCACTGGAACAGCTGTTGGGAGACAGATGGTAGCCTCCCGTCTAGGCCATTCAGCGTATTCTTTAACGTGCACAGGGTATGGCTCTCCCGCACCCGGGCCACGTCTTAACGTCCCATCCGACGGACGACGGCCTTTCCAAGCCCATCGGTGTCCCCTACTGACCGTGGGCAGGGCGGGGAATTTTGCGGAGATAAATTTCAACGCTGACCCAGCTGAGACTCGAACCTGGGAACTACAGATTACGAACCTGACGCGCTACCGCCTGAGCCACCCCCGCCCCTAGCTCGAGGCAAACAATGCTGTCATCTAGTATATATTTTTTACCATCTGTCTATATTTTCTGATAAAGGACAGAGTGGAGAAATCATATCACTAAAAATCTATTTGGTTTCATACTGAGGGACGACCAAGGAGAGAAAAATGGGAAGAAATAATGGTTGGCTATAATTTCGAAACACAATCATTTACATCTAAATCCTGCCGCGTAGCATGCTTATCAGACGGTTAAAATACCATGTTTACGTTACTTTGAATTGATTGTATGAAACTCTGCAAAGAAACACTGCATAATGATTAGAGCAGATTTTCCCAAATGGCAAGCAAGGTTCTTTACATCAGTAGAAAAAAAGAAGTCCTTTAAATAATCACTACGTGTTATGAATCACCACGCTTATGACGATCAATTGGGCAGACTTTCGTGTTCGAAATGAATATTCGAATTTCGAAGTCTCCTACCTTTTTATATACAAGCAAGGGATTCTCAAGGAACAATCGAAGGACTTACACGGAGTTTGTGAACGCAACACATCTGTGTCTTATGATGCCATCTACAAAGCATCACAGAAGATCAACCATAGATTTCCTGCATCTTTCCCACCTCAATGTATCCTTCAGTGCTTGACGAATCATGAAATACGTCCAATGTGACACTTCCAATACACAATTTCTACTGAGGAACTCACAGATATATTTATAGCAAATAATCATTGGTTTCGCTACGAGCTTCCGCGATTGCTTTCTTACAAAAATTTATAATTACGGTGCAGTTAAAAAAATTACATTATATTATTATATATATTATTATATTAAAATTTACGATGAAGAAAGGGGAGGGGGTGGCTCAGTCGGTAGCGCGCCAGGCTCGTAATCTGTAGTTCCCATCTCCGCAAAATTCCCCGCCCTGCCCACGGTCAGTAGGGGACACCGATGGGCTTGGAAAGACCGCCGTCCGTCGGATGTGACGTTAAGCCGTGGCCCCGTGTGCAGGAGAGGCGTACCCTGTGCACGTTAAAGAACACGCTGGATGGCCTTGACGGGTGACTACCATCTGTCTCCCAACAGCTGTTCCAGTGAGTCCCCTACCTCAACCTTCTCTGAGCCTTTGGAGTCCTTGTAACCTGGCCATTTAGCCCATTGTATTCAAAAAATTGCCGCTCAGAGGTAAAACAACCCAACGTGACAGGAGGCTAGCCTCTGTGTCACAGCAGCAGTTTCAATGATCCCCCTCCCCCAACCTTCTCTAAACCTTCGGTGTTCTTGTGACCTGCCCATTGTGCGCAAAAAAAAAGGTCCGTTCAGAGGCAAAACAACCCATACTAAATAGCTTAGATATTGCTCATAAGGAAAAAGTTCAAAATTCCTTCCTTTGTTCGAGAAATAGTAATATTATCACTAACCCGTTTTCTTTGGCTTACAAAGAAAATTCCTTCTCACAGTAATATTTTGTGGTTTTAAGTTTACGCGAGGAACTAACTAACGTACTAGACATTTAACTTCACATGAAATTTTTTCCTCTAAATTCCACTTTATCATCTATCATTCCCCTAAGGATTAACTTCAAGCTCGACAGGCTTGGAAAGGCCTCCGTCTATCTCATGGGATGTTCAGCTGTAGTTCCGTGTCCATGGGAACGGGGGTGGCTCAGTCGGTAGCGCGCCAGGCTCGTAATCTGCAGTTCCCAGGTTCGATCAGCTGGGTCAGCTTGAGACTTATCTCCGCAAAACTCCCCGTCCTGCCCACGGTCAGTAGGGGACACCGACGGGCTTGGAAAGGTCGCCGTCCGTCGGATGGGCCGTTAAGCCGTGGCGCCATGTGCGGGAGAGCCATACCCTGTGCACGTTAAAGAACACGCTGGATGGCCTTGACGGGAGGCTACCATCTGTCTGCCAACAGCTATTCCAGTGGGTCCCCTCCTCCAACTTTCTCTGAGCCTTCGGGGTCCATGTGACCTGGCCATTTAGCCCATGGTGTGCAAAAAAGTGCCGCTCAGAGGTAAAACAACCCAACTCCCCGCCCTGCCCACGGTCAGTAGGGGACACCGACGGGCTTGGAAAGGTCGCCGTCCGTCGGATGGGACGTTAAGCCGTGGCTCCGTGTGCGGGAGAGCATACCCTGTGCACGTTAAAGAACACGCTGGATGGCCTTGACGGGAGGCTACCATCTGTCTCCCAACACCTGTTCCAGTGGGTCCCCTCCCCCAGCCTTCTCTGAGCATTCGGGGTCCATGTGACCTGGTCATTTAGCCCATGGTGTGCAAAAAAGTGCCACTCAGAGGTAAAACAACCCAACCTTGGAGTTTTTATGATCTGGACATACATTCAATTGTGTGGGGAAAAGGGCCACTCAGAGGCAAACCTACACAATCCACGAGAACCCTACCCTGCACACGTTAAAGAACGCGCTAGATGGCTTTAACGAAACTTCCATCTGTCTCCTAACTGCTGTGGAGTGGATCCCGTTCTTCTTTCACACTCGGATACCTTATGACCTGGCAAGTTAGCCCATTATGTCATAAATCTGCCGTTCGAGTCCTAGTTGGGTCAGCGTTGAGATTTATCTCCGCAAAAATTCCCCGCCCTGCCCACAGTCAGTAGGGGAAACGATGGGCTTGAAAAGGCCGCCGTCCGTCGGATTGGACGTTAAGCCGTGGCCCCGTGTGCGGGAGAGCCATACCCTGTGCACATTAAAGAACACGCTGGATAGCCTTGACGGGAGGCTACCATCTGTCTCACAACAGCTGTCCCAGTGGGTCCCCTCACCCAAACTTCTCTGAGCCTTCGGGGTCCATGTGACCTGGCCATTTAGCCTATGGTGTGCAAAAAAGTGCCGCTCAGAGGTAAAGCAACCCAACCCATAAATCTGCTACTAAAACAATCCAATCTGCTACATGAAGTGTATTTTGTTTTGTCCTTCAACATCGTGTAATAGGGGTAATATATTAAACTTTCTTTGAGATAAATATTTCAAGCATAATTTTTAATATATATATGTTACTCTTTGAGGTGTTTGTTTACATATGAGGATTGTAAAAAAAAAGCTACTTTTGATTATATGACGTTTTTGTGGTTTATATACGTGATGTTTTCGTGTTTTTTCAGAATGAAATAAATGTGATTTTTTCTCATATATTCACTACATGTATATAAAATATTTTGGACATATAATTTAAATAGTTGAAACATAAAACACATAAAAAAATTAGCAAAATATAACAAAAGAAGCACAAAAATCAACAAAATATAACAAAACATGCATTATATTATCAAATATAACAAAAAACACACAAAATTAACAAAATGTAACAAAACATGAACAAGAAATAAAAAATATAATAAAAACAACACACCCACACACCCCAACAAATATAACAAAACACACAATTAGCAAATTATAAAATATAAACCTTTTATGTTATTATATAACATAAAATTATATTATATAATATACAAACACAATTTAGCAAATTATAAACGCAAAAAATTACCAAAATATAACAAAACACACTCAAAAATACCAAATATATCAAAACACACACAAAAATTACCGAAATATAACAAACCCACTCAAAATTAACAAAGTATAAAAAATAATAAATAAATAAAATAAATACCCCCTCAAGCAGCTGCTTGCCACAGAGGTCTGACAGGAGCCTGTCAGTTTATATGCCATAGTAGAAGATCTGAGAGGATGGCAGGACCTCAGCAGGAAAACGACACACACACATCCATGCCTAATCCGGGGCTCGAACCCAGGTCCCTTAGATCAGTAGCCAAGCGTGCTAACCACTCGGCCACGGGACGGCCACAAAATAAATACCCCCTCAAGCAGCTGCTTGCCACAGAGGTCTGACAGGAGCCTGTACACACGCAAAAATTAACAAAATATAACACATACATAATTTTAAACATAACTTGGATTAAGGTGCTAAATATCCTGTCCACATTGCGGTTTAATTTACAACAATATATTTAGGCAATAAATAATGAGAATAATAATAAACATTGAATTCGTGATACAAACTTGAAACACAAAAATATAAGAAAGGGGTTCAACAGTATTCATTAATTATATATCTAAATGAAAATAGGGCTCATTGCAGTTAATATAAAAAATAATAAAATAAATACCCCCTCAAGCAGCTGCTTGCCACAGAGGTCTGACAGGAGCCTGTCAGTTTATATGCCAGAGTAGAAGATCTGAGAGGATGGCAGGACCTCAGCAGAAAAACGACGCACACATCCATGCCTAATCCGGGGCTCGAACCCAGGTCCCGTAGATCAGTAGCCAAGCGCGCTAACCACTCGGCCACGGGACGGCCGCAGTTAATATATGGGTAAGCAATTTCCATTTGAATGCAGTGAAGTTATTTAAAAGTCTTTATGAATGAGCAGATAGTGTGAAGTATTATTTATGTTTAATTTTCATTTCCAGAATCCAGCCAATGCACCAAGGATCAGTTTCAATGTTTCGATGGCAAATGCATTCCAAGAAGCTATTATTGCAATGGATATTATGAGTGTAGCGACCTGTCTGACAAAACTTACTGCGGCGGTAAGTTCAATTTTTTAGTGTTTTTTGTTTAATCAGTTAGTACAGTCGCTCAAAAAAGTATCCGAACACTATGGTTGATTACAGAATTAGTAATCTGGCAACCTTCGTGTCGAAGATTGCCAGATCACTAATTTCTAAAAAAATCGTTGCCAGATATTTTTTTTCTGAATTCTGTAATCAACCATATAAAATAAATAAAATAAATACCCCCTCAAGCAGCTGCTTGCCACAGAGGTCTGACAGGAACCTGTCAGTTTATATGCCATAGTAGAAGGTCTGAGAGGATGGCAGGCATAGTGTTCGGATACTTTTTTGAGCGACCGTACATAACACAGGTTCTGTACTATAATATTACTCCAGGTTGCTTAAGGATATATCTAACAAATGATTAAAAAACAATTTATCATCATTAATATATTTATCCAGTAGTTCTAATTTATTCTATGCTATTGCTGTGAATGTCATATATTTGATGTTATATTTTTTGTTATGTATATCCTAAAGCTGTGGTTTCCATTTGGTGGTTGGGGTTCGCGCTAAAAATTCTGTAATGGCGACTTAAGCAGTAAAGAATTGTCCAATTATGTTTCAAATATATTTTTTCTCTGTAACTCTTAATTTCAGTGGTTTCATAATTATAGGAGGTAAAATTTTATAATTTATAATTAAAGTTATATAATGTAAATTTTAATTTGAAGTTTTTTTTTCACTCATTATTACTCTGGGGTTTTGAAACCCATTTTATTGGTTGAAAGGGTTTCGCGCAATGAAAATCGTTGGGAACCACTGTCCTAAAGAAAGTGTTCCCAATCGTTTAGGCATCACGTTCCAATTTGGGTTTTAAGAAACCTCATGCCTACCCACCTCTCATTTAACATCAGACAATACCTTTAAAACAACAACTTTTCGTAGTTAAAAATTAAAATAAATGCAAAAATTCCTTGTGTACAGTCGCTCAAAAAAGTATCCGAACACTAGGGTTGATTACGGAATTCAGAAAAAATATCTGGCAGCGATTTTTTTTTTAGAAATTAGTGATCTGGCAACCTTCGTGTCACGTGACATGAAGGTTGCCAGATCATTAATTTCTGAAAAAAATATAATCGTTGCCAGATATTTTTTTATGAATTCTGTAATCAACCCTAGTGTTCGGATACTTTTTTTCAGCGACTATATATGGTCATATTATTTTGATACTAGATCGTGTGGGCTCACTAACGGAAATATTGAGCGTGTGCAGTTACCGTTCACAGAAAACTGGAGCGTGTGCAGTAACTGCACACGCTCCAGTTTGCTGTGAACGGTAACTGGAGCGTGTACAGTTGCTGTACACGCTTCAGATATTTTTCTTGAATTCTGTAATCATGTGACACGAAGGTTGCCAGATCACTAATTTCTAAAAAAATCCTTGCCAGATATTTTTTCTGAATTCTGTAATCAACCCTAGTGTTCGGATACTTTTTTGAGCGACTGTACCGCGTGGAATGTCTTCATACCCACCAGTTTGTGAGCACCTGTCAGAACGCAACCTGTAATAATATTATATTCAATTTATTAAAATGAAATCCTTCTATTATTAACGTCACTGAATAAATATTTCAATAATTAATAATAATAACTAATAATATCTTGGTAATTAATTATCAATGTTACATTGATAATGAAGGCCATGAGGACTGCTTGATAATCAATTTTCAAGGTCACTTTGATAATGAAGGCCATGAGAGCTGCTTGATAATTAATTATTCATGAGAGCTGCTTGATAGTTAATTTTCAAGGCCACCTTAATAAATGGAGGCCATGAGAGCTGCGTGATAATTAATTATCAATGTCACCTTGATAATGAACGCCATGAGAGCTACTTTTCATGATGTCACGTAATAATGAGAGGGGCGGGGGTGGCTCAGTCGGTAGCGCGACAGGCTCGTAATCTGTAGTTCCCAGGTTCGAGTCCCAGCTGGGTCAGCGTTGAGATTTATCTCCGCAAAATTCCCCGCCCTGCCCACAGTCAGTAGGGGACACCGATGGGCTTGGAAAGGCCGCCGTCCGTCGGATGGGACGTTAAGCCGTGGCCCCTTATGCGGGAGAGCCATACCCTGTGCACGTTAAAGAACACGCTGGATGGCCTTGACGGGAGGCTACCATCTATCTCCCAACAGCTGTTCCAGTGGGTCCCCTCCCCCAACCATCTCTGAGCCTTCGGTATCCATGTGACCTGGCCATTTAGCCCACGGTGTGCAAAAAAGTGCCGCTCAGAGGTAAAACAACCCAACCCAACGTAAAAATGAGAAAATGTTTTATAATTTTAAGTAATATTTATTGCACGTTGCTTTAGAATATACCTCTCTAATGAATGAAACAATAATTGATAACAACAATTGACGTAAAAATAATTATATCCCTTTGATCATTAGTTAGCAACCTGAAAACAAGTGATATTGCGAGATACGATATGGTGAAAAAATAT
The DNA here is from genome assembly GCA_038380435.1 of Ryuthela nishihirai. Taxonomy (NCBI): domain Eukaryota; kingdom Metazoa; phylum Arthropoda; class Arachnida; order Araneae; family Heptathelidae; genus Ryuthela; species Ryuthela nishihirai. The sequence goes on from JAWZYU010000008.1 coordinate 3,352,620, forward strand.
ATACATATGTATATAAAAATAATGCAGATATTTTTTCTGAGATTCTGCAACGATTGATTAATTTGAGTTTGAACACTGGAATTGTTCCTAACACATTCAAAACAGCTATTGTGTCTCATATATATAAAAAATATCAATATATATATATATAATTTTATCGGTTATTGAAAACGTTTTATAAATATATACATATACAAATATTTTTATAATTGTTTTTAGATAAATGCAAAATACAATAACTACAAATAGGCAATACTGGTTTAGGAAGAACAGAGGAACAATTGATTAGGGAATTTCTCACAATACATTAATGAGGCATTCAATTCTGCAAAATAATTAGCTCTCTTTTTATGGATTTGAAAAAAGCGTTTGACACAGTTAACCATTACATTGTATTAAAAAGTTATCATTGGTGGAAATTCAAGGATCACTGAACACATTATTTCAAAGCTACTCATCTAATACGGTTATCATCACTAAAATTGACAACTGTTATAGTAGAAAGCAAATTATAAAATCAAGTGCACCACAGGGTTCTGTTTTGCGACCTCTTTACTTGTAATTTATATAAAAGAGAACAGAAGCCACTTTGCAGGGTAATATTTTATGTTTGCTGATTATACCGTTTTACTGAATGCAACTAAGCAAGTAGAAAATTTATAGATGTGCACAAAACAATTATAATATAGAAAATTCTTGGTTTCAGAAAAACAAGCTTTTCCTAAATGAAAGAAAGAGCCAAAATATATATGATAATTCAGAGTAAGCACATGTTAAATAACTTTTGCATTCAAACACATACTATAACTGTCAATATAAATTGAATATTTTCCAAAATGCATCATCATCATCATCCTCAAGCAGCCATGGGCTACGGAGATCCGACCACACCATGCAGTTTAATTCTCCAAGCAAGTCTATCCTGAGCTACATCTACTGCATCTAGTCACTGCACACCAATTCTAACATGGTCCTGTTTGACATTGTCTGCTCACCGCATCCTAGGTCTCCCCTTCTTTCTGAGGCCTTTAGGCACACTGTTCATAACCCTATTCGCCAATCTATAATTATCCATACGGGTAACATGGCCAAACCAACGGAGTCTCTCTCTGCACAATATGCTGTTTCAAGGAGGTTGCAGACTCCTTTGCCTAACCTCATCATTAGTTACAAAGTTGAACCACCTAATGCCCAAGATACTGCGTAAGCATCTGGAATCAAAAGCATCTAGTTTCCTGTTATCTTGTTTACAAAGTGTCCAAGTTTCACTACCATAACTAACCCTAGAAAGAACCAAACTATTATACAGTCTAATTTTAGTCTCTAGGTGTATACGCCTATTTCTCCACACTCTCCATAGATTCTTAAAAGTCCCGGCAGCAATCCCTATTCGTCTGATAATATCATGAGCCACATCACCCAGTATCTGTTACATAGCTCCAAAGATAATTAAACTGTGACACCTGCTCAAGACTGCAACCATTCAGATGAACTGAATCACAGCCTGCCTGACCAATTTTCATCACTTTAGTTTTCTCTCTGTTTATAACCAAACCTACTCTACTACCAGTTTCATCAACAGCTCGAATGAAAGAGTTTAAGGCCAAAATATTTCGCTTGCAATGAATTTCGCATAACATAATCAATAACCAAACTGAAGAGAAAAGGAGACAAAATGCACCGTTGTCGAACACCAGAAGTAATGCTAAACCAATTGCTACAAGCATTACCAACTCTCACACACGACTCAGTGTTATTATAGAGAGTTTTCATTATGTTAACTAACTTGTCAGGTATACCATATGATTTCACAAGCAACCACAAATTATGACGATCAACAGAGTCGAAAGCCTTTTTGAAATCAACAAAGCTCGCAACAAAGGTTTCTGAAACTCTAAACATTTCTCAAGAATCTGCCTAAGTGAAAATATCTGATCCACACATCCCCTACCACTTCTGAATCCACATTGCTCATCACGCAATTGACTGTCAACCAGATTCTTAATTCTATTAAGCACAATCATGGGAAGAAACCTGGAACAGTAAGTAAGCTGATAGCCCTATAGTTATCACAAGAACTGCGATCACCTTTTTTGAAAATAGGGATAATAATAGCCCTGGTAAAATCTTTAGGAACCATGCCTTTATCATAAAAGATATTCAAAATTTCAGTCATCCAAGCGGTAACCGAAACATTCCTAGCTCTAAGCATTTCTGTAGTAATTTCATCTACCCCTGGGGTTTTATGAAGCTTACAAATAGCCAAAATAACTTCAGATTGTGTTATAGGGCCAACATTAACGCCACCAATGCATCTATCATCATTGCAAACAATGGGAGTAGAACTAACCCCATTGTTTAGAACATCACTGAAATGCTCAGCCCACCTAGCCATGACAGAATCCTCACCTTCTGTAACCTTACCTTGTTTATCCTTCAATCCCTGTATACCTGTTCGTTTTCTACCACTCAAAACATGAACTATCTGGTACAGCTCTCTGCTGTTGTGCTGTCTAACTGCTTCCTCGGTTTTGTCAGCCAAGCCATCAAGCCAAAGATTCTCATCAACAGCTAACGGATCTTTTACACGTTTATTAAGTTCTCTGTAATGCTTTCTATTAGGACTAGTAGGGTATTGATTAAGGACATTCCTGCAGTTCCTTCTTTCAGAAATAAGCTCAAGTACCTTATCACTCAAATAATTCTGCCTCCTCTGCTCTTTTTTTCCTAAAAGAGTACTGTTAGTTTCCAAAAAAGCATGTCCCTGTCTAATTATGGAAGAGATTAAATCCTTACAGAGGGAATTTTATTATATTCAACAAGAATTTAACTGAAAATCTCATATAAAGTATATGTGTGATAAAATTAGGTATACGTCTTACAAAGTGTTGAAGTTGAATACTCTTTTTCCATTGGATGTCGTAGTAATGATATATAATGCTTTCTATAAGTCATTGAAGTATGGTATGTAGGATTCGCATATGATTATGTAGGTGTATATATGGATTCACATATAAATCTATTTTAAATAAAATAATACGAATATAAAAAGCACTCTAAATAATATTGTTAATTAATGAACATGTAATTAATGAAGACAAACTTCTCAATAGTGTTCATTGTCTGAACATTCTACCAGTTGATCTGGTATAGTATATTGATGCAAACTATCATTAGAAACTAGTTTATAAATGAATTTAAGGATAAAATTTTTCATGAAAAATTTTATGTTTCTACCACATGAATTTCGTGTTTAATTTTTAATGTTCCATTTAATCAGAATGATCATCATATTATGTATTAAGCCTTAATTCCGAGCGGGTGAGGGGCGGGGGTGGCTCAGTCGGTACCGCGCCAGGCTCGTAATCTGTAGTTCCCAGGTTCGAGTCCCAGATGGGTCAGGGTTGAGATTTATCTCCGCAAAAATTCCCCGCCCTGCCCACGGTCAGTAGGGGACACCGATGGGCTTGGAAAGGCCGCCGTCCGTCGGATGGGACGTTAAGCCGTGGCCCCGTGTGCGGGAGAGCCATACCCTGTGCACGTTAATGCTGGATGGCCTTGACGCTGGATGGTCACACGCTGGATGGCCTTGACGGGAGGCTACCATCTGTCTCCCAACAGCTGTTCCAGTGGGTCCCCTCCCCCAACCTTCTCTGAGCCTTCGGGGTCCATGTGACCTGGCCATTTATCTCATGGTGTGCAAAAAAGTGCCGCTCAGAGGTAAAACAACCCAACCCAATCCCTACCGAGAGATCTGTTATGCTTGCCAATTAAGCAGAAATTAAAACAAAAGTTCTGAAACAGTTAATAGCTAAAAATATTTGAATGGTCGTATCATGCATCAGGTATTGTTTTAAGCAACTGAAATTCACAAGCTTGTATAATAGGTGATAATTTTGTTAATAACAGAACTCACAACGTAGTACTTATAATTGGAATTTCACTCTGTTATTGAACAGGTGTATTTTTATTTAGGTGTTTAATTTTTCATGTATGTGTTTTTTTCTTTTTCTTGTTTCTGTTTTGTTTTCTGTTTGTAATTACGTTTTTTTTTTCAATATACCACTTTTATTCTTTAAATAATCTGACGTGCTTGATAGAAATCCTGCTGATAAGCCATAAGGCTTTGGGAGTATTACATGTATTGAATTTCGGAATTATTATTTAATGATGATGATGATTCTATATTAGTTAGTCACTGAATTTCAGTATAGAATAACATCTTTATTTACAGGTGTTGTTTTCTACGGAGTTGAATGTCCAGAGTCTCCTTACAAGTTCATAGAATGGGAAGATGCAGCACGTTGCTTACCTGCTGATTGGATTTGTGATGGATTGTGATGGATTTGTGACTATCATTGGGGGAACGGCTGAGTCAGTAGCATGCCAGGCTCATAATGTGGAGTTCCCAGGTTCGAGTCCCACTTTTGTCAACATTGAGATTTATCCTCACTAAATCCCATACTCTGTCCTTGGTCAGTAGAGGACACCAATGGGCTTCGAAAAGCCACCATCTGATGAGGCGCTAAGCCGCGGCCCCTTGTGTGGGAGATATATACCCTGTGCATGTTAAAGAATACGTTGGATGGCCTTAACCGGAGGCTACCATCTATCTCCCAACAGCTGTCTAGTGGGTACCCTCCCAACATTTTCTGACTCCCTCATGGGTCCTAGTAACCTGCCCATTTAGCTCATTGTGTGCAAAAAAACCAATCCAACCAGAATCACAACGAAAATCTTCTTAAACAGCAACAGCCTAGTTTAATAGTTTTTACTCTGACTAAAAATAGGCTAGAGAGAAAATCATCAATTGTCCATTCGTTTCTTATGCAAGTAAATAATGACAAGATTCCCTGGTAGCCCCTACAGACAGTGCTTTCCCCCTATAACATCTCTGACCACGCCCCTTTATGCGCCCCTTATTGCTATTCATAACCGACCGCACTTACTTATTAATATCCTTAACGCATGACACAACCGGAAGGGGCCTGGTCAGTGACGTCACAGGGGAAAAGCACTGTGGGGGTACCAGGGACTCTTGTCACTACTCAAGTAGTTTAACTTTGTGCATCAGCTTCATTAATTTTCCAACAAGTGCTTTCGGAGAATATCCGGGGTATTGTTACATCACAATCAAAGAAACAAAAGGCAGCCTGACACAAGTTTAACCGCAGACAGCTGCCATCGCCAGACTCTACGCATAGGAAACCATTAGAAGTCTGCTCAGAAAATGGTGTCCACTCAATTAACATAAAATAGGAATATTTTTAGTATGCAAATTATATCAGTTGTGTCACGCACTAAGATTCATCAAAAACTGGGACCTCTGCTTGAATTTTACACGTGGGATCCTATTTTTAGGTCATTTAAAATCGATAATTAGCTTTGTTGTTGTATCACATGTTGACACTGCGACTGGATAAACGCGTTTTCCTATTTTATTTCCAACGTTGTTTGCAGTTGATTGCATAATACAACGTGAATTATCGCATGCACGTGCATAATGTTGCTATGGTAACAAAGTCAACCATTGAATTTTGTTATCAGTCGACAAATGAGCAAAGCAACAGACAGTATAGTTGGTGGGAGATGATATTTGGGGAGTTTATTTTTTTGGAAAAAACAAACTAGTGCGTTAAATCGCTACCGTTAAAAAGGAAGTTGCATAATTCACTAAAGACTGAATTGTTTAGTGATCCATATGGATAATAGTAATTAACAAACTTCGAGAAATTTGGTATCAGATTTTGTGTAAGCACTTCTTATCAGTTGGTTTCGGAACTTGGAAGTACGGTCAAAGTTCCTTTTTAAACTGCCACGCAAGTTTCCTACAGGTACATTAAGTCAGATTTTATTTACGGAACGGTAGTTTAAAATATATTTGTTTAAAATCTGAACATGAATGTAACAATGATTACTTCTGAAATTCTCTCCTTCACCTTGGTGCTTTTCTGTTGCTACATAACAGGTTAGTAATTTTTAATTTTCAATCTTCGCGGTATTTGTTGTTATTTTTAATTCCAACATAGGAAAGAAACATTTCAGAAACTTATGTCTGCATTAAACCAATACCTCCTATAACAGAAGGCCAATATACCAATTTTTTGACGTCACTTAGGTAGTCCTACTATATAGACAATTCTTATATTTTTTATTCTAATATTATTACTGGTGAACTCTTGTGCTAATCTTTATATTAATGTCTATCTGTAAATGGTAGCTAGGTAGTCACTGGAAGGAGAGCTATGCACCAATCCCCTGTGATGATGCATAGAACCGGCCAGGCCTAGCACCTAATGTCCAACCCCGCCTTCTCGTGGTGCGGACCGTTAGTAACTTTCAAAGGAGATACTCTCTTGTGGAAGTGAACGGAAGGGGAGGGCTGCCAGATTAGTGTGGCCTACTGATCTGGACAACTATGGCTACTTTTCTTTTTTTTCTACCCTGCTGAGGAGTGGTCCACCACACAGGGTCCTGGTGCTGACCATATAAACCTAGTGGTCTGGACAGATATATGGCTCTGAGCTTGATTATGGATCCTGATTTTGCTGCACTGGTGGGCTTCTGTGGAGGGAAAATCTTCCGCTGTGTTTTCTTTTTGTTTGTGGGTTGACAGCCCCAAGTGAATAGATCCACAGGATATGTTTATCAGCTGGTGGATAATCCTGAGCAGAAGTCATCGCAGGCACCTGAACTCTTTGCTTCTATTGGCATCGTCAAATTCTACATTGGAGGAAGTCTTCCAGTGTAGATGGCTTCAGCCTTTAGTAGTGGGGGAACGGGTCTTTGCCCCATGTCTGCGATTAGGGGGCTGTTTGATATTGTCGGCATTCCCTCTCTCAATAAACATAGTTTCTTTAAATATCCCACTAACCATTTTCTCTCCATAGGTAGTTGGAATGTGAGGACTCTGCACAGAGCTTTTTCTCTTGATGTCCTCACACAAGAATTCCACCGTTATAATTTAGATATTCTCGGCTTGCAAGAGACCAGATGGACAGATAAAGGTCAGATTCTTAAAAATAATCTTAAATTTCTCTTTTCAGGGAGGGACGACAAAAAGCATCACCAAGGTGTGGGTCTGCTTCTCAGCAGACACGCTAGTGATGCTCTTCTAGGATATGAGTGCATTAATGAAAGGTTTCTTACAGCAAAATTTCAGACAAGCGTTAAAGACTTGAATGTTATCTGCTGTTATGCCCCCACTGAGGATGCCGATGAGGATGAGAAGGATAGGTTTTATGAACAACTTCAGGATATTTTGAATTCTGTCAAGAAAGGAGATATTACCCTTGTTCTTGGTGACTTCAATGCCAAAGTTGGTACTGACTCTGACCTTTGGGGAGGAGTAATAGGCCCTTTTGGTATTGGTAGCTGCAATAGCAATGGGCAACGTCTCCTACAGGTAAGTAAACTCAATGGATTCAGAATAACTAACACTTATTACAAACACCGCGACATACATAAGTACACATGGGTTTCACCTGATGGGCTGCATAAGAATATGATTGATTACATATTAATTAACAGCAAATGGACTAGTTCTGTTAGGAATACCAGGGCATATAGGGGAGCTGAAATTGGATCTGACCATTACCTTGTTAAAAGTGTGTTGCAACTTAAACTTAAAAAGTGTTGTGCTAGGGTTAAAAAATTAATTTTAATACTGAAGCTCTGAAAGATCCAGTTATAGCCAAAGCTTACCATGATAGGTTATTTAGCCATTATGACAGTCATGGTTTGCTTACTACTGAAGTTGAGGAAGAATGGGATCATTTTAAACAGGCTTTTTTGGACACTAACAGTACTCTTTTAGGAAAAAAGGAGCAGAAGAGGCAAAATTATCTGAGTGATAAGGCACTTGAGCTTATTTCGGAAAGAAAGAACTGCAGGAATGCCCTTAATCAATACCCTACTAGTCCTAATAGAAAGCATTACAGAGACCTTAATAAACTTGTAAAGGATCAGTTAGCTGCTGATAAGAATCTTTGGCTTGATGGTTTGGCTGACAAAGCCGAGGAAGCAGTTAGACAGCACAACAGCAGAGAGCTGTACCAGATAGTTAATGTTTTGTGTGGTAGAAAACGGACAGGCATACAAGGATTGAAGGATAAACAAGGTAAGGTTATAGAAGGGGAGGATTCTGTCATGGCTAGGTGGGCTGAGCATTTCAGTGATGTTCTAAACAATGTAGTTAGTTCTACTCCCATTGTTTGCAATGATGATAGATGCATTGGTGACTTCAATGTTGGCCCTATAACACAATCTGAAGTTATTTTGGCTGTTTCTAAACTTAAACTTCATAAATCCCCAGGGGTAGATGAAATTACTACGGAAATGCTTAGAGCTGGGAATGTTTCGGTTACCACTTGGATGACTGAAATTCTGAATCTCTTTTATGATAAAGGCATGGTTCCTAAGGATTTTACCAGAGCTATTGTTATCCCTATTTTCAAAAAAGGTGATCGCAGTTCTTGTGATAACTATAGGGGTATCAGCCTACTCTCTGTTCCAGGTAAAGTTCTTTCCATGATTGTGCTTAATAGAATTAAGAATCTGGTTGACAGGCAATTGAGTGATGAGCAATGTGGATTCAGAAGTGGTAGGGGATGTGTAGATCAGATATTTTCACTTAGGCAGATTCTTGAGAAATGTTTAGAGTTTCAGAAACCTTTGGTTGCTAGCTTTGTTGATTTCAAAAAGGCTTTCGACTCTGTTGATCGTCATAATTTGTGGTTGATTGTGAGATCATATGGTATACCAGACAAGTTAGTTAACATTATGAAAGCTCTCTATAATAACACTGAGTCGTGTGTGAGAGTTGGTAAGGCTTGTAGCAATTGGTTTAGCATTACTTCTGGTGTTCGACAAGGGTGCATTTTGTCTCCTTTTCTCTTTAGCTTGGTTATTGACTATGTTATGCGAAATTCACTTCAAGGGAAAGATTTTGGCCTTAAATGGGCTGGAGATAGGAAAATTTCTGATTTAGATTATGCTGATGATTTAGCCCTTTTGGCAAATGATGTTGATGAGATGAACTCTTTTATTCGAGCCGTTGATGAGACTGGTAGTAGAGTAGGTTTGGTTATAAACAGAGAGAAAACTAAAGTGATGAAAATTGGTCAGGCAGGCTGTGATTCAGTTAATCTGAATGGTTGCAGTCTTGAGCAGGTGTCACAGTTTAATTATCTTGGGAGCTATGTAACAGATAATGGTGATGTGCGGCATGAGATTAACAGACGAATAGGGATTGCTGCTGGGACTTTTAAGAATCTATGGAGAGTGTGGAGAAATAGGCGTATACACCTAAAGACTAAAATTAGACTGTATAATAGTTTGGTTCTTTCTAGGGTTAGTTATGGTAGTGAAACTTGGACACTTTGTAAACAAGATAACAGGAAACTAGATGCTTTTGATTCCAGATGCTTACGCAGTATCTTGGGCATTAGGTGGTTCAACTTTGTAACTAATGATGAGATTAGGAAAAGGAGTTTGCAACCTACTTTAAGCAGCATATTGTGCAGAGAGAGACTCCGTTGGTTTGGCCATGTTGCCCGTATGAATAATTATAGATTGGCGAATAGGGTTATGAACAGTGTGCCTAAAGGCCTTAGAAAGAAGGGGAGACCTAGGATGCGGTGGGCTGACAATGTCAAACAGGACCTTGTTAGAATTGGTGTGCGGTGGCCAGATGCAGTAGATGTAGCTCAGGATAGACTTGCTTGGAGAACTAAATTGCACGGTCTGGTTGGACCTCCGTAGCCCATGGCTGCTTGAGGATGATGATGATGATGATGATGATAAATATATTTTATTTAGAAAGAAAATTATTCGTATTTATTATCAAATATAATAAAAAAAAAAATAAATAAATAAATACCCCCTCAAGCAGCTGCTTGCCACAGAGGTCTGACAGGAGCCTGTCAGTTTATATGCCAGAGTAGAAGGTCTGAGAGGATGGCAGGACCTCAGCAGAAAAACGACACAAACAGCCATGCCTTACCCGAGGCTCGAACCCAGGTCCCTTACATCAGTAGCCAAGCGCGCTAACCACTCGGGAATATTAATTAATTCAAATAAATTTTCTCCTAAATAAAATATTTTCATAAACAAACATTTGTATAAATATTAGCACAGATAACATAAATTATCGATGAACCTGATGACAATAATAAAATAAATAAACACCCCCTCAAGCAGCTGCTTGCCACAGAGGTTTGACAGGAGCCTGTCAGTTTATATGCCAGAGTAGAAGGTCTGAGAGGATGGCGGGACCTCAGCAGAAAAACGACACGAACATCCATGCCTTACCCGGGATTCGAACCCAGGTCCCTTAGATCAGTAGCCAAGCGCGCTAACCACTCGGCCATGGGACGGCAATATAGAAAATAAATATGTCGTCTCGATAAAAGTATCGATATTTCTGTCACAGTTAAATTAGTGGTATTTCTATGCAAATTTAATGTTAATTTCTATTAAAATGCTTCACTTTTATCAATTTATGCTGTCTCCTTCCAATTTCTTGTATAATTAATCGTAACTCTAAGTAATAAAAAAATAATAAATACCCCTTCAAGCAGCTGCTTGCCAGAGAGGTCTGACAGGAGTCTGTCAGTTTATATGACTGAGTAGAAGGTCTGTGAGGTTGGCAGGACTTCAGCAGAAAAACAACACATACATCCATGCCTTACCCGGGGCTCGAACCCAGGTCCCTTTGGTCAGTAGCCAAGTGCGCTAACCACTCGGCCAATTCTTAACACACGGTACAATTTTCTGAGTTAGTTCTGCAGAAAGCTTCCTCAGGGTGCATGAATGATCTGAGCTTCGAGTTCTTTTTAATAACAGTCCTTTTCTAAACTTTTCTTCGAACTTCGAGTTCTTTTTAATAAGAGTCCTTTTCTAAACTTTTCTTCGAACTTCGTGTTCTTTTTAATAAGAGTCCTTTTCTAAACTTTTCTTCGAACTTCGAGTTCTTTTTAATAAGAGTCCTTTTCTAAACTTTTCTTCGAACTTCGAGTTCTTTTTAATAAGAGTCCTTTTCTAAACTTTTCTTCGAACTTCGAGTTCTTTTTAATAAGAGTCCTTTTCTAAACTTTTCTTCGAACTTCGAGTTCTTTTTAATAAGAGTCCTTTTCTAAACGTTTCTTCGAACTTCGAGTTCTTTTTAATAAGAGTCCTAAACTTTTCTTCGAATTTCGAGTTCTTTTTAATAAGAGTCCTTTTCTAAACTTTTCTTCGAATTTCGAGTTCTTTTTAATAAGAGTCCTTTTCTAAACTTTTCTTCGAATTTCGAGTTCTTTTCTAAACTTTTTAATACAAATTAATATTGACTTTGCATAGAAATACCACTAATTGAACTGTGACAGAAGTTTTATTAAGCATTTATTAATCTGCTACGGAAGCTGGTTTTTCAAAACGGTTATATTATTCCATGACAACAGTTGGCTTCTTAACACAAGTTTTAATTTTCTGAGCTTACAGTTGACTTCAAGCTGACAACATTCCCTAGATAAAACTTCTTCAACCTAACAAAATTACCTACATAGCGCTTCTTCACTCTGGCAACATTGCCTACAAAGAGCTTCTTTAAACTGACAGCAATGTCTACATAGAACTTCTTCAAGCTGGCAATACTGCCTACATAGAGCTTCTTCAAGCTGACAACATTGCCTTCATAGGGTTTCTTCAAGCTGACAATATTGTCTACATATAGCTTCTTCAAGCTGACAAAATTGCCTTCATAGGGCTTCTTCAAGCTGACAACATTGCCTTCATAGGGCTTCTTCAAGCTGACAACATTGCCTACATAGAGCTTCTGCAAGCTGACAACATTGCCTACATAGGGCTACTTCAAGCGGACAACACTGCCTACATAGAGCTTCTTCAAGCTGACAACATTGCCTTCATAGGGCTTCTTCAAGCTGACAACATTGCCTACATAGAGTTTCTTCAAGCTGACAACATTGCCTACATAGAGCTTCTTCAACGTGACAATATTGCCTACATAGAGCTTCTTCAAGCTGACAACATAGCCTTCATATGGCTTCTTCAAGCTGACAACATTGCCTACATTCAATAGCAGATTAGAGCTTCTTCGAGCTAAAAACATTGCCTACATAGAGCTTCTTCAAGCTGACAACATTGCCTAAATAGAGCTTCTTCAAGCTGACAACATTGCCTACATAGAGCTTCTTCAACGTGACAACATTGCCTACATAGGGCTTCTTCAAGCTGACAACATTGCCTATATAGGGCTTCTTCAAGCTAAAAACATTGCCTACATAGAGCTTCTTCAAGCTGACAACATTGCCTACATAGAGCTTCTTCAAGCTGACAACATTGCCTACATAGAGCTTCTTCAACGTGACAACATTGCCTATATAGGGCTTCTTCAAGCTGACAACATTGCCTATATAGGGCTTCTTCAAGCTGACAACATTGCCTTCATAGGGCTTTTTCAAGTTGACAATATTGCCTACATAGGGCTTCTTCAAGCTGACAACATTGCCTTCATAGGTCTTCTTCAAGCTGACAACATTGCCTACATGAGAGCATCTTCAAGCTGACAACATTGCCTTCATAGGGCTTTTTCAAGTTGACAATATTGCCTACATGGGACTTCTTCAAGCTGACAACATTGCTTTCATAGGGCTTCTTCAAGCTGACAACATTGCCTTCATAGGGCTTCTTCAAGCTCACAACATTGCCTACATAGAGCTTCTTCAAGCTGACAGCATTGCCTACATAGAGCTTCTTCAAGCTGACAACATTGCCTTCATAGGCTTCTTCAAGCTGACAACATTGCCTTCATAGGGCTTCTTCAAACTAACAACGTTGCCTTCAAAGGGCTTCTTCAAACTGATAACATTGCTTCATAGGGCTTCTTCAAGCTGACAACATTGCCTACATAGGGCTTCTTCAAGCTGACAACATTGCCTACATAGGGCTTCTTCAAGCTGACAACATTGCCTTCAGAGGGCTTCTTCAAGCTGACAACATTGCCTACATAGGTCTTCTTCAAGCTCACAACATTGCCTTCAGAGGGCTTCTTCAAGCTGACAACATTGCCTACACAGGGCTTCTTCAAGCTGACAACATTGCCTACATAGGGCTTCTTCAAGCTGACAACATTGCCTACATAGGTCTTCTTCAAGCTGACAACATTGCCTTCAGAGGGCTTCTTCAAGATGACAACATTGCCTTCATAGGGCTTCTTCAAGCTGACAACATTGCCTTCATATGGCTTCTTCAAGCTGACAACATTGCCTACATTCAATAGAAGATTAGAGCTTCTTCAAGCTGACAACATTGCTTACATTCAATACAAGATTAGAGCTTCTTCGAGCTGACAACATTGCCTACATAGAGCTTCTTCAAGCTGATAACATTGCCTACATGGAGCTTCTTCAACGTGACAACATTGCCTACATAGGGCTTCTTCAAGCAGACAACATTGCCTACATAGGGCTTCTTCAAGCTGACAACATTGCCTTCATAGGGCTTTTTCAAGTTGACAATATTGCCTACACAGGGCTTTTTCAAGCTGACAACATTGCCTTCATAGGGCTTATTCAAGCTGACAACATTGCCTACATAGAGCTTCTTCAAGCTGACAACATTCCCTTCAGAGGGATTCTTCAAGCTGACAACATTGCCTTCAGAGGGCTTCTTCAAACTGACAACATTGCCTTCATAGGGCTTCTTCAAGCTGACAACATTGCCTACATAGATCTTCTTCAAGCTGACAACATTGCCTACATAGAGCTTCTTCAAGCTGACAACATTGCCTTCATAGGGCTTCTTCAAGCTGACAACATTGCCTTCATAGGGCTTCTTCAAACTGACGACGTTGCCTTCAAAGGACTTCTTCAAACTGATAACATTGCTTCATAGGGCTTCTTCAAGCTGACAACATTGCCTACATAGGGCTTCTTCAAGCTGACAACATTGCCTACATAGGGCTTCTTCAAGCTGACAACATTCCCTTCAGAGGGATTCTTCAAGCTGACAACATTGCCTTCAGAGGGCTTCTTCAAACTGACAACATTGCCTTTATAGGGCTTCTTCAAGCTGACAACATTGCCTACATAGATCTTCTTCAAGCTGACAACATTGCCTACATAGAGCTTCTTCAAGCTGACAACATTGCCTTCATAGGGCTTCTTCAAGCTGACAACATTGCCTTCATAGGGCTTCTTCAAACTAATAACGTTGCCTTCAAAGGGCTTCTTCAAACTGATAACATTGCTTCATAGGGCTTCTTCAAGCTGACAACATTGCCTACATAGGGCTTCTTCAAGCTGACAACATTGCCTACATAGGGCTTCTTCAAGCTGACAACATTGCCTACATAGGTCTTCTTCAAGCTGAAAACATTTTCTTCAGAGGGCTTCTTCAAGATGACAACATTGCCTTCATAGGGCTTCTTCAAGCTGACAACATTGCCTACACAGGGCTTCTTCAAGCTGACAACATTGCCTACATAGGGCTTCTTCAAGCTGACAACATTGCCTACATAGGTCTTCTTCAAGCTGACAACATTGCCTTCAGAGGGCTTCTTCAAGATGACAACATTGCCTTCATATGGCTTCTTCAAGCTGACAACATTGCCTACATTCAATAGAAGATTAGAGCTTCTTCAAGCTGACAACATTGCTTACATTCAATACAAGATTAGAGCTTCTTCGAGCTGACAACATTGCCTACATAGAGCTTCTTCAAGCTGATAACATTGCCTACATGGAGCTTCTTCAACGTGACAACATTGCCTACATAGGGCTTCTTCAAGCAGACAACATTGCCTACATAGGGCTTCTTCAAGCTGACAACATTGCCTTCATAGGGCTTTTTCAAGTTGACAATATTGCCTACACAGGGCTTTTTCAAGCTGACAACATTGCCTTCATAGGGCTTATTCAAGCTGACAACATTGCCTACATAGAGCTTCTTCAAGCTGACAACATTCCCTTCAGAGGGATTCTTCAAGCTGACAACATTGCCTTCAGAGGGCTTCTTCAAACTGACAACATTGCCTTCATACGGCTTCTTCAAGCTGACAACATTGCCTACATAGATCTTCTTCAAGCTGACAACATTGCCTACATAGAGCTTCTTCAAGCTGACAACATTGCCTTCATAGGGCTTCTTCAAGCTGACAACATTGCCTTCATAGGGCTTCTTCAAACTGACGACGTTGCCTTCAAAGGACTTCTTCAAACTGATAACATTGCCTCATAGGGCTTCGTCAAGCTGACAACATTGCCTACATAGGGCTTCTTCAAGCTGACAAATTGCCTACATAGGGCTTCTTCAAGCTGACAACATTGTCTTCATAGGGCTTCTTCAAGCTGACAAAATTGCCTACATAGGGCTTCTTCAAGCTGACAACATTGCCTTCATAGGGCTTCTTCAAGCTGACAACATTGCCTACATAGGGCTTCTTCAAGCTGACAACATTGCCTACATAGGGCTTCTTCAAGCTGACAACATTGCCTACACAGGGCTTCTTCAAGCTGACAACATTGCCTACATAGGGCTTCTTCAAGCTGACAACATTGCCTACATAGCGCTTCTTCAAGCTGACAACATTGCCTACTTAGGGCTTCTTCAAGCTGACAACATTGCCTACGTAGGGCTTCAAGCTGACAACATTGCCTTCATAGAGCTTCTTCAAGTTGACAATATTACCTACATAGGGCTTCTTCAAGTTGACAATATTGCCTACATAAGGCTTCTTCAAGCTGACAACATTGCCTTCATAGGGCTTCTTCAAGCTGACAACATTGCATTAATAGGGCTTCTTCAAGTTGACAATATTACCGACATAGGGCTTCTTCAAGTTGACAATATTGCCTACATAGGGCTTCTTCAAGCTGACAACATTGCCTTCATAGGGCTTCTTCAAGCTGACAACATTGCATTCATAGGGCTTCTTCAAACTGGCAACATTGCCTTCATAGTTCTTCAAGCTGACAACATTGCCTACATAGAGCTTCTTCAAGCTGACAACGTTGTCTTCATAGGGCAAACTGACAACATTACCTTCATAGGGCTTCTTCAAGCTGACAACATTGCATTCATAGGGCTTCTTCAAACTGACAACATTGCATTCATAGGGCTTCTTCAAGCTAAGAACATTGCCTACATAGGGCAAATTGACAACATTGCCTTCATAGGGCTTCTTGAAGTTGACATTACCTACTTAGCGCTTCTTCAGACTGACTAATAAAAAAATAAATACCCCCTCAAGCAGCTGCTTGCGACAGAGGTCTGACAGGAGCCTGATCAGTTTATATGCCACAGTAGAATGTCTGAGAGGATGGCAGGACCTCAGCAGAAAAGCTACACACACATCCATGCCTAAATACCGGGGCTCGAACCCAGGTCCCTTAGATCAGTGACCTACTTAGCGCTTCTTCAGACTGACTACATTATATATATTTCTATAAGCAAGTATGAAGATTTAGTTTTGGGGTCCGAAAATTTAGTTCTGGAGGGATGGAGGGTTCCAAGAAGTTAGTTTCTGGGGAGGGTCAAAGAATTTACTTTGTTGGGTGGTCAGACATTTAGTGGGGGGGGGGTTGAAAATAAGACTAGTGCTCCCTAAATATTAAAATGTTCCATGTGCCAGGAGAATTTAAAATCATATTCTGTACTAAAGAAATTTTATAATTTTTTTCTAAAACGTATTTTTAGTCTCAACAAATGCTTGTCATGTAATGTTATTTGCATTCTAATTTCATTTCACGTTTTAATGCATCATTATTTTAATTTTCAGGGACGGAAAGCGTCAGTTGCAGTAAGGATGAGTTCCAATGTTTCAACAACAAATGCATCAAAAGAAGCTGGAGATGCGATGGTGGTAATGATTGTGGCGATGGATCTGATGAAAACTACTGTGGTGAGTTGGGACTTTACATTCACTTTGCTTCAAACCCATTATCCTGGAAGTACAAGGGTCGGAGGTGGCTCAGTCGATAGCGCGCCAGGCTCGTAATTTGCAGTTCCCAGGTTCGGGTCCCGTCTGGGTCAGCGTCGAGATTTATCTCCGCAAAACTCCCAACCCTGCCCAAGGTCAGTAGAGGACACCGATGGGCTTGGATAGGCGGCCGCAAGTCGGATGGGAATTTAAGTCGTGTTTCCGTTTGCTGGAAAGATGAAATAAAAAAAAATAAAAATAAATACCCCTCACGCAGCTGCTTGCCACAGAGGTCTGACAGGAGCATGTCAGTTTATATGCCATAGTAGAAGGTCTGAGAGGATGGCAGGACCTCAGCAGAAAAATGACACAAACAGCCATGCCTTACCCTGGACACGAACCCAGGTCCCTTAGATCAGTAGCCAAGCTCGCTAACCACTCGGACATGGGTATCCTGTGCATATTAAAGAAGACGCTGCATGCACACGCATTAAGGCAATGTTTCATTGAAATTGTTAATTTTATTGAAATAGTGAATTTTGTTAGGTTGAAGAAGCTGCATGGGTTTATTGGGAAGTTACCATCTGCTTCCCAACAGCTGTTTCAGTGGGTCCCCTCCCCCATCCTTCTTTAAGCTTATCGGGAGGTTACCGTTTTTCTTTCAACAACTGTTACAGTGGATCCTCCTCCAACCTTCTCTGGTCTTGTCGGGAGGTTACTATCTTTCTCCCAACAGCTGCTCCAGTGGGTTCCTTTCCCCAACCTTCTCTGAGTCTTCGGGGTCCTTCTCTATGTAGCTCTATGTAGCTCTATGTAGGCAATGTTGTCAGCTTGAAGAAGCTCTATGAAGGCAATGTTGTCAGCTTGAAGAAGCCCTATGTAGGCAATATTGTCAGCTTGAAGAAGCTCTATGTAGACATTGTTGTCAGTTTGAGAAGCTCTTTGTAGGCAATGTTGCCAGAGTGAAGAAACGCTATGTAGGTAATTTTGTTAAGTTGAAGAAGCTGCATGGGTTTATTGGGAAGTTACCATCTGCTTCCCAACAACTGTTCCAGTGGGTCCCCTCCCCCATCCTTCTTTAAGCTTGTCGGGAGGTTACCGTTTTTCTTTCAACAACTGTTACAGTGGATCCTCCCCCAACCTTCTCTGGTCTTATCGGGAGGTTACTATCTTTCTCCCAACAGCTGTTCCAGTGGGTTCCTTTCCCAAACCTTCTCTGGTCTTATCGGGAGGTTACTCTCTTTCTCCCAACAGCTGCTCCAGTGGGTTCCTTTCCCCAACCTTCTCTGAGTCTTCGGGGTCCTTCTAATCTGGCCATTTAGCCCACTGTTTGCAAAAACAGTGCCGCTCAGTGGTAAAACAACCCAACCAAACAATTCTATTTTCAATATTTCATGAAGGCCAAGAGATTGTATTTACATTGCAGTGTCACATTTCCAAATCAGTTTTAGAGGTTAATAAAAAAATCGTCAGAAATGAATGAAATATACACAAGTTTAATAATTTTTACCTCTATTACCGTTATTAGCTTGTCAAAGGGTCATGACCCCTTTTGCCATGGCCACTTTTGCTGTCCCGCACACGCCGTGAGCAGAAGAGCCACACACCCTGAGTACGTTAAATGCACTCTGCGTATGGCTCTCCTGCACAACAAAAGCCAACCTCCAAATTGGTCCCAGGGGCGGGGGTGGCTCAGTCGGTAGCGCGCCAGGCTCGTAATCTGTAGTTCCCAGGTTCGAGTCCCAGCTGGGTCAGCGTTGAGATTTATCTGCACAAAATTCCTCGCCCTGTCCACGATTAGTAGGGGACACCGATGGACTTGGAAAGACCACCGTCCGTCGGATGGGACGTTAAGCCGTGGCACCGTGTACGGGAGAGCCATACCCTGTGCACGTTAAAGAACACGCTGGATGGTCTTGACGGGAGGCTACCATCTGTCTCCCAACATTTGTCTGTTCCAGTGGGTCCCCACCCACAACCTTCTCTGAGCCTTCGGGGTCCATGTGACCTGGCCATTTAGCCCATGGTTTGCAAAAAAAGTGCCGCTCAGAGGTAAAACAGCCCAACCCAACCCTTCCTCCCAAATCTTCTCTGACCCCTTGGGTGCTTGTGACTGACCATTTAGCCCATTGGGTGCAAAAGAGTGACTCGCAGAGGAAAAATAACTCTTTCCCTTTCCCTCTTTTCCCTTTCCCCACCTTGAAGTTATCTCTTTTCTTATTTTCAGATCAACGACTTGGATGCAATTATTACTACAAAGGGATTTGCCAAGGATGTCCCCAATCACCATATCGACTGTTGGACTGCCGTGACAAACGCCGCTGCGTTCCTGAGAAATGGTGGTGCGATGGAGTAGCTGACTGTAAGGATAATTCAGACGAAATCAACTGCTGTAAGTATCAAAGGATGATGTCATGTACAGTCGCTGAAAAAACTATCCGAACACTATGGTTGATTAAGGAAATCAGAAAAATATCTGGCAACGAATTTTTTGGAAATTAATGATCTGGCAACGATTTTATTTAGAAATTAATGATCTGGTAACCTTCGTGTCACGTGACACGAAGGTTTCCATAATCCCATTCTGTAATCAACCATAGTGTTCGTATACTTTTTTGAGCGACTGTACCTTCTGGATTATCTCCTCCTCTGTCCGTTTTGCTGCCCGCTGGTTGACGCTTGACCTCATCTCGGGCCGTTACTTAGGTCCTTGGTACAAATTTATAAATGACGTCAAGCTCACTGGACATCATGGACACTGTAGTTTAGCTAGCACAACGAGGAAACAAACAAAAGTTCTGAGCGATGCCCCAGTAATAACAAAGCGAAAATTCGGGGACGTACGACGACACATTTATTTATTTTATTTATTTATTTAGACCTTACATGCTACTGGGACATTGGTGAACAAGTACAGTCGCTCAAAAAAATTATCCGAACACTATGGTTGATTACAGAATTCAGAAAAAATATCTGGCAACGATTTTTTTAGAAATTAGTGATCTGGCAACCTTCGTGTCACGTGACACGCTAATGGTCTGTAATCAACCATTGTGTTCGGATTTAATATATCATGAACACTACGGAAATCTATGGAAACCGAACACCATAGAATAAAAACATAGGGTTCAGAAAAAATGTCTGGCAACGATTTTTTTATGAATTCTGCAATCAGCCATAGTGTTCGGATACTTTTTTGAGCGACTGTACCTTCTGGATTATCTCCTCTGTCCGTTTTGCTGCCCGCTGGTTGACGCTCGACTTCATTTCGGGCCGTTACTGAGGTCCTTGGTAAATATTTATAAATGACGTCAAGCTCACTGGACATCACGGACACTGTAGTTTAGCTAGAACAACGAGGAAACAAACAAAAGTTCTGAGCGATGCCCCAATAATACAAAGCGAAAATTCGGGGACGTACGACGACACATTTATTTATTTATTTAGACCTTACATGCTACTGGGACATTGGTGAACAAGTACAGTCGGTCAAAAAAGTATCCGAACGCTGTGGTTGCATACAAAATTCAGAAAAAATCTGGCAACGATTTTTTTTAGAAATTAATGATCTGGCAACCTTCGTGTACGGTACACGAAGGTTGCCAGATCACTAATTTCTAAAAAAATCGTTGCCAGTTGTTTTTTCTGAACTTTGTATACAACCATAGCGTTCGGATACTTTTTTGACCGACTGTACCTCCTATCCACACAAAATTTTGAACTATATAAATTTGAGAGAAAAATATACAATTGATAAGGTGAAAAAAATATACAACAAACTAAAGTCTATCTAACAAGTTAGTTTCAGAAAGAAAAAGAAAGAGTTCTTGTTGGCGTTTTGAGTTTGAGAGTTGGAATGGCAAGTAGGTTTGGCAAAGTAAAATCAGTAAGTGAGATTTTTTTTTAATTTATTAGATAGTATATCTCTTTCATGTGTGAATTTTCAGCAGTTTAAGATGACATGTTGAATGGTTTCAGGAACTTTGCAAGTTGAGCATTTGTTTGTAGTTGCTTTTTTTATTATGTTTAGATAAAAATTTAGGACAACGAAGCTAATTCTTAGGCGATAGAAAGTTAAGGTCAGTTTTCTGGGCAGTTTTATATTAGCCAATGTTGTGATTTCTGGTAAGAATAATCTATGGGGACTGAAGATGGGACCATTTACCAGACAAAACCCTTTTAGTGATTTAATTTCAAAGTTTTTTGTTTCATTTTTGAAGTTTACAAAGAAATGATGTGTTGGGGTAATGGTAGAGAGGGAGAGATCCTTTTTTGCATAGTAATCAGCGCAATAGTTGCCCACTATTCCACAGTGGCTTGGAATCCATTATAGTGTTTTTCGACGACACATTCTGAAGAAGAACAAAATGGTCCCGCGCACGTTTTTCGAACTCGGTTGCTTCAAGCCTTCCTATTGGTGGCCCTGCGTCCGACAGACACAGCGCGTGATCTTGGTGATCTCCTATTCGCTAGCTTGTTGCTAGACACGGGGCGGGGGTGGCTCAGTCGGTAGCGCGCCAGGCTCGTAATCTGTAATTCCCAGGTTCGAGTCCCAGCTGGGTCAGCGTTGAGATTTATCTCCGCAAAATTCCCCGCCCTGCCCACGGTCAGTAGGGGACACCAGTGGGCTTGGAAAGGCCGCCGTCCGTCGGATGGGATGTTAAGCCGTGGCCCCTTGTGCGGGAGAGCCATACCCTCTGCACTTTAAAGAACAAGCTGGATGGCCTTGACGGGAGACTACCATCTGTCTCCCAACAGCTGTTCCAGTGGGTCCCCTCCCCCAACCTTCTCTGAGCCTTCGGGGTCCATGTGACCTGGCCATTTATCTCATGGTGTGCAAAAAAGTGCCGCTCAGAGGTAAAACAACCCAACGTTAAAGAACACGCTGGATGGCCTTGATGGGAGGCTACCATCTGTCTCCCAACAGCTGTTCCAATGGGTCCCCTCCCCCAACCTTCTCTGAGCCTTCGGGGTCCATGTGACCTGGCCATTTACCCCATTGTGTGCAAAAAAGTGCCGCTCAGAGGTAAAACAACCCAACCCAACTTGATGTATATTCCATATATTTATTATCTATTGTTAGTAGTTTCATCACAATCGGCAGGGTCCCCGGAAGTGCTTTCCCGCTATGTCGCAATCGTCCACGTTGCCTTCTCAGATTGAACTTTGACCCCTATGTCGCAATCGACCGGAAATTGGCCCGTGTTGGTCCACGTTGCCTTCTGAACTCTGGCCCCCTATGTTGCAATCAACAGGAAATTGACCGTGTCACAACTGTCATGACATTCCTCAATAGATCCCATAGTAATTAAAAATCACTCCAAAGTCGAAATAAAACGTTGTACTGTGGCATATAAACTGACAGGCTCCTGTCAGACCTCTGTGGCAAGCAGCTGCTTGAGGGGGTATTTATTATTTATTATAAATCAGTATACTCTAGATGCGTTTAATCGGAAAAAAAAAATCATTCCATCGCTAAGCGTCTCGACTAAGCGTCCATCGCTAAGTCGAGTGGGAGAGGGGGTATATAAACATCGACTTCTCAGCGACTGTCACTCAGTGGCTGAGAAATCGGTGTTTATATACCCCCTCTCCCACTCGACTTTGACCGTTGCGCAATGTGGATTCTAGGAAACATCTATTTTTAAACCTTATCAGCGTCAAATGCAGACACAGTGAAGCGCTGGACATTTCACCTTTTGACCTTCCAGCTGATAAAGTATTGCACCATATCGTGTGATGTGGCGAAAGTGCTGTTGCTACCCACTGATAAGCGATCTGAAGGATGTCAACACGTAACGTACGATTTCCGGAATGCCAATACACTGATAACGGTCTTTGAAAACTTTTAGACTGCTCAACGTCTAAAGGTAGATCTTATATACAAGTCCTACGAATAATTTAAACCAGATTTTATTAATTTTCTGTGAAACAGCTACTGTGTCATTCTTCTTCTAGTAAAATACGTGGACCTTAGATCCGATGAGGCTTTTACCCAAAATTAACGTGGAGGTACAGTCGGTCAAAAAAGTATCCGAACGCTATGGTTGTATACAAAGTTCAGAAAAAACAACTGGCAACGATTTTTTTAGAAATTAGTGATCTGGCAACCTTCGTGTACCGTACACGAAGGTTGCCAGATCATTAATTTCTAAAAAAAATCGTTGCCAGATTTTTTTCTGAATTTTGTATGCAACCACAGCGTTCGGATACTTTTTTGACCGACTGTACCGAATCACGCTTAGCGATGGAATGATTTTTTTTCTCCGATTAAACGCATCTAGAGTAAACTGATTTACGTTTTATTTCGACTTTGGAGTGATTTTTAATTACTAGGGGATCGATTAATGGGGTTGGAAAAAATAAATACCGAAGGAGTTTTAATAAAAGGGAACCGTTTAGCAGTTCTGGCAAAATGAATAGCAAAAGATTTTTAATAGAAAGGGTTTTAATTACTAGGGAATAAATACTGTATCATCCTTTTCTGTACAATTATTCTGAGACTTGCAATCCGAGGGAAGGAGTGGGTTTAAAATATAGGTAGGGCTTAAACTACAGGGTGATTCAGAATTCATCATCAATATTTAGTGGGGAGGAAGGGAATAAGAAAAGAAAGAGATTTCACATAGGAAAGTATGGGGGCAGACGAACGCATGGTGGTGTAGAGGGCGCTGTGTGTACACACCTCTCATACAGAAGCACAGCTGTTTGACGCGTGCTGTTTGACCACGTTCACCGGATTTATCTCCAATCGATTTCTTTGTATGGGGTGCTATGAAAACATGGTGTACGAGACCCCTGTTGATAATGCTATGGATCTTGTAGCACGCATATCAGTTGCTGCCTCAAACATCCGGGAAATACCAGGCATCTTCCACAGGGTCCGGCTATCCATGCAACGCCGTTGTGAGTCATGCATTCTAGCACATGGTCGGCAGTTCGAGCACCTCTTGTAAGTCTGTACAACCAATGCAAAGAAATGTTACATGTAAGATAATAAATGTTTTTTCCTTACCACTTCCTTCTTATGTGTTCTTTCCATCATTGAACTGGGGTCATTTTGCCCTACTACATGGCATATGCGCCCATGCTTTCCTATGTGAAATCTCCTTCGTTTCTTATTACCTACCTCCCCACCAAATATTGATGATGAATTCTGAATCACCCTGTATATGTCAACCAGGGGGTCTGCAAGAGGAGGGTTTAAAATATAGGTAGGGCTTAAAATATAGGCCAACCAGGTGGTTTGCAAAATCCATGGCTTAAAATATAGGTCAACCAGGTGGTTTGCAAAATCCAGGGCTTAAAATATAGGTGAGTCTGAAATAAAGGAAAATCGAGACTATTCGAGAAGGAGGGCTTAAAATTAGAGTTAAAATAAGGTTTTATTTTGGGGGGGGAATAGCGTTCCTCATAGGCACTAGATAGCGCCAGGGGTTAAAAGGGGGAGGAATTTTGAATTATGAATTATTAATAAGGAATGTCATGACAGTTGTGACACAGGGTCAATTTCCTGTTGATTACAACATAGGGGCCAGAGTTCAGAAGGCAACGTGGACCAACACGGGCCAATTTCCGGTCGATTGCGACATAGGGGTCAAAGTTCAATCTGAGAAGGCAACGTGGACGATTGCGACATAGGGGGGAAAGCACTTCCGGGGAACCTGCCGGTTGTGATGAAACTACTATTGTTCTGTTTCAGTAAGCAAAATGGAGAGATTGGCTCAAGTTCAAGATGCCAAACGGAGTGCCCTGATGTGGATCCTTCAGCAGAGAAGCAAGGGGACTGACAACTTAGGATGGGAAATTGATAGTCGTCGGGCAATTCTGGCATTGTACTTAGCTGATGATCAGTTTTTTGCACCTGGAAACTCGAGTGGAAAACAATTCACTAGCGAACTTCACATCAGTTTGCTGTCTTCGTTGCTCAGGTAAGTCGTGAATGTGATGATAGAAAATCACTTTTATTTTTGTGTTGTCTTCATTGTTCGGGTAAAACGTGAATCTCATGATAGGAAAATCGCTATTGCTTCTCATTGTCGGGGCGGGGGTGGCTCAATCGGTAGCGTGCCAGGCTCGTAATCTGTAGTTCCCAGGTTCGAGTCCCAGCTGGGTCAGCATTGAGATTTATCTCTGCAAAACAGTAGTGTCCTGACAACCCAGCCCCCCCACGCACAGTGCTTTCCCCTATGACGCCACAAGCCACGCCCACTTCTGGTCACGCCCCTATGAAGTCACACGCCACGCCTACTTCCGACCACACCCCTATGATGTAACATGACGTAATCATCACTTAACATGCCACGCCCCTTTATTAATAATTCCTTCCCCCCTGATTAAACACCCCCTTTCTCCCCAGTCCCCCTCAGTGGCGCCATCTGGTGGCAATGAGAAGTACTGTTTTCCCAAAAACCCCTATTTTTATTCTAATTCTTCGATTTTTGATTTCCCCCCTATTAAAAATTCCTTCCCCCTTATTAAAAAAAAACCCTGACGCCATCTGTTGACAGTGAGAAGTACTATTTTCGGAAAAGCCCCATATTTTAACTCTAATTTTTCGTTTTCGGACCCTCCGGTCGTCCCAGCTATATTTTAAGCCCTACCTCCTTTTGCAGACCCCTCATGGTTGACCTATATTTTAGGCCCTACCTATATTTTAAGCCCACCTCCTTCCCACGGATCAGCAGATGCAAGACTCGGAATAATTGCATGGGTGACAACGATCGGTTGTTGCCAGATCTCAGAATAATTGCACAGAAAGAGATCTTACAAGTCTCAATTGTAAAAACTCCTCCTCACATAAAATCAAAGCTGTATTCTTATTAAACCTCCTCTTAAAAATTTAATCGACGATGGCCATTGCGTATTTTAGTACATCTCTTGTATTTAAAAACTCGCTAGGTATTCATCTGAAACTTTACAAGGCCACTCAACTCTTTTTGAATGACAACTGTCAGAATGCAGTTCTCTAAATAAAACTTTCTTTAACAGAAAATCAACTCTCAAAGTTGTATTCTTATTAATTAAACACTTATCAAAACCACACACCCCTTCTATTAAAAGTTACCTCTATTAAAACTTCACAAACTCACGTCCTTTTACAAGTTCCCTAAACGTGTTGTTTAGGGAACTTAAACAACATTTCAACTAGGGAACTTAAACAACATTCAACTTTAACAACATTTCTCTGTATTTATTCCTTATAATTAAACACTCATCAAAACTCGCTCACCTTTATTAAAAATCACTCCACGGTCGTAATAAAAATCAGTTTTCTGTAGATGCGTTTAAACGGAAAAAAAAAATCCTTCCCCCCGCGAACGCAATACCTCAGTGTCCACGTTCATCTGAAATTTGCCAAGTCGAGTAAACTTTGGAATGGCAACACTCGGAATGGGTGATGCATTTTTGGAATTCGTCCTTTATCGAGTCATTCGTGTAGCAACAAGCAAGTCAGCGTATGTCTCAGGTCTCTTCTTATCGGAGGTGAAGGGTCAAGAGGAATATCACCACACGCTGTCTGCAGCACCGTATTTGTATCTGCTCCTGATAAGATCGGATTAATATCTACAAGCTTTATTCACGCCTGAGTGACTGATGGCACTTATCGCTACACCGTCAAAGAGTGAATGCCGATGGTATGCTATCTGTTTACATCTGCTAAGGATAAAACGAAAATATTTCGGATGACGCTTTATCTCACGAAGGGAGCTTATCGGATGAAGGTTGGCCTTGATCGTGTCGAGAGATGTATCAAGGTCGTTTATGAGATAACATTTCCCTGTATATAAGCTCGCACCCTGCTTTCTTCGTCATTCCGTGCTTGCTGGTTAGAAAGCTGTCATAAGTTTTTGCTCCTAGTTTGCTTAGTTTTTGCAAGATGTCTACAATCCGTGAATTTGAAGATCTTCCTGCCGTGGTACGTGTATTGGACGGTGCGTCCAAACGTCCTTCGTCACTTGAGACTCAAACATCGAAATGTGTTCGTCGTCGCACTACGAAACTCTCATTAACCGCACGCCACCGTGCTTCATCCACCGCTGGGCAGGCTCGTTCCTGCGAGCCCGTTAGATGGATCACTTCCGGGTTCTTCAGGCGCTCGTGACGTCACATCTGCATTCTCTGTTCCGACTGTGAGTTTTCCAGTGCCTTACTACACCATCAATAACGTGAGATGTTTTAATTCAAAGAAGTTCAAGACGCAATTCATTTCAAAGAGCGTCCGACTCGGTGGAATGGAAAACATTGAAGCACGCGATTTCCTTCCGGTGCTACACTCCCTGCAGGAGAAAATGCTAAGTGATGTGGTTCCTGAAGGCGATTATAGTCACATGCGTCTGTGCTTCAGATCGCCAGATTTAAAAAATGCTGTGAATTTAAGTTTGATCCGCCGTAATGAATTAACTGCTGAGCGATTCATGGCTGCGCTGGACCGTGTAATTCAATCTAATGAAGGAATCGGCCCCCATAGTCAATTGGAATTTGATTTTGTGTGCACCGATTTGGAGCGTGTCGGTCGCGGAGGTAAACGTCGTGCACCTGAAAACCGTAATCTCGTTGATATGGATACCTTTTTAAAAAATAAACAGTCTATCGTAACGATCCAGAACAACGACGATACTTGTTTGGCACGAGCTCTAGTGGTGGCTAGAGAATTGAATTTGAAAAAACGTGACTTGCCTAACAAATATGAAGGTGTGAGAAGAAGCCATCATAAGCTACAAAGCATCGAAGCGCTTCAGTTACATCGAGAGGCAGGTGTTCCTCTCGGTCCGTGTGGGATACCGGAAGTCAGGCTGTTCCAACAGCATTTGTCACCGGCTCTCCGCATTGTGGTTTATTCGGTTGAAGACTGTTTCCTTCCTGTGTTTGTGGGCCCTGAAGCTCCCCAGAGTCTGTTTCTGCTTTACCGTAATCATCATTTCGGCGTCATCGCTACCCCTGCAGGACTTTTCGGTACGCAAAATTTCTGCACTACCTGTTTAAAGGCCTTCAACTATAATGCTCACGTTTGCCAAGGCACCTGCAACCGGTGTCTGACACCGAACGTCGTGCATAGTGGAGACCCCCTTCTGTGCCCTAACTGTAGCATGTATTTGAGAGGCCCTGATTGCTTTCAAGCGCATCTACAGTTATCCTGCCAGCAACGTCATCGCTGCACAAAGTGCCTGGACATTTATGATCCGAAGAAGAAACATATCTGTCGTGAAAACAAGCCTCAGTTTGTGGAACCCTTGAAATTAAAGCCAGTGGAACAAAATTACATTTATTTCGATGTGGAAACGGTTCAACTGACGGACGGCGTCTTAAAACCTATCCTATGTGTGGCCACTTACAAAGTAGAAGACGAGTGGCGTGTAATATCGTTTCCCGATGTGAATGAATTTATGGACTAGCTTCTCAGTGAAATAAAACCAGGCAAGCAACGCTTTACTAACACGACCGTCATGTCATAGCTCACAATTTCCGTGGCTTTGACGGAATGTTTGTCGTCGATTATCTTTATCGGCATCTACTGAAACCCGACCTTGTGTTTCAAGGTTCCAAAATTTTAGAAATTTTCCTCAACGGACTGAAAATACGTTTCATCGACAGTTTTTCATTTATCCAGGCACCGTTGAGGACATTTTCCAAAACCTTTGACGTAGAAACCGTGAAAGGGTTTTTCCCGTTCGACTTCGTCAGGGAAGAAAATTTGCAGCATGCGGGGTCGATTCCGGACGCCAGTTACTTTCGCCCTGAGGATATGAATGCTACTACAAGGGCCGAATTTGATGCTTGGTATGCCGCTGCTTCCCTCAAAGAATGGGACTTTAAGCGCGAATTTCTCTTTTTATTGCGAAGCCGATACAGTGTTACTGCAAAAGAGCTGTGAAAAATTTCGGCTCGATTTCATAGTCCTTACCGAAGTCGACCCATTCGCCCAAGACCTCACCAGTGCGGCCCCTGTCAAAGGGTATTTCGAGGAAAATTTTTACAGAAGAATGTGCTGGGTGTGTGTCCCCCACGAGGCTACTCAGCCAGCAACGACCGACAGTCGCTGAAAGTACTGGCCTGGCTGCAGTACGAAGCGGAGAAAAATAACCTTCAGATTCAAACGGCTCGTTCGCCTCAGGGTGAATTTAAAATCTCCAAATTTAAATTAGATGGTATTTGCCGTGACACCCGTACCATCTACGAAGCGATGGGTTGCTGGCATCACGGCTGTGTGGAATGTTTTCGCCCCGAGGCCATCCAGTCTGCAGAGAAGAAACCCTTTTCAGCTCTTTACAATCGAACTCTGGATCGTCTTGAAGCTATAAAACTCTTGATGCCCCAGTATAACATCAAGGTCATGTGGGAGCACGAATTTGATCGTTTACTCCGTACGGATCCTGCAATGGCAACCGTCTATAAAAATATTGAGCCCATCAGAAGGATCCGCGCTAGGGATTTTCTGTTCGGCGGCAGGACCGAGTGTTTCACGTGCTACGCTTCCGAGGACCAGGGCGTGTCCCTCGACTATTACGACGTGAATAGTTTATATCCTGCCGTCTGCAAAAAATCACCCTCGGAAAAGGACACCCCCGAAGGATCACGCAGGACTTCATCTATGACGTGGACTTTTATTTCGGGGTGATGCATGCCACCGTCCTTCCACCTGGTGATCTCTTCATCCCTGTGCTCCCGTTCAAGGCCAACGAGAAGCTACTGTTTCCACTATGTAGGACCTGTGCTGAAGGACAACTGACGCCACCGTGTACCCATACCGTGAATCAGCGTGTGTTGACCGGATCGTGGTGCACCTTCGAAATATACACTGCTGTGAGAGCAGGGTATAAACTTCAGAAGATACATGATGTGTGGCACTTCGACACTGTAGTGCAATACGATCCTGTGAGCAAAAAAGGGGGTATCTATGCTGGTTATATAGATACCTTCCTGGGTGTTAAACAGAAGTTCACCGGTTTTCCTCCAGACGTCAAAACAGACGCAGAAAAAGAGGCATTCTGCGAGGCTTTTTTTCAGGCGGAAGGGGTACGAATCCTTCCGTCTGAAGTGAAGAACAACCCCATCTCGAGGCAAGTCTCCAAGATTTTTCTTAACTCCACTTGGGGCAAGAATGCGGAGAATCTCACCAGGACCAACACCACCATAGTGAGCTGCCCGGTCCAATATATGGAGCTCTTATCAGACGCATCCAAAGTCATTACGGACATAGCACCGATCAACGCGGATGCCGTTCTGGTGACTCATCGACCCATCGAGGAGGCAACTCCGGCGAATTTGAAAGGTAGCCTTATTTTGGCCGCCATGGTGACAAGCCATGCACGGCTGGAATTATATGCCCTGCTCTCCAAACTAGGCCGGCGTGCGCTCTATTCCGATACGGACTCTGTCATCTTCAGCACAAGCCCGTCCGACACCTTCATTCCTCCAGAAGGACAGTTTCTGGGTTCGTGGGTGTCTGAAATCAGAGCGAAATATGGTGCCAGTGTGAGAATCACTGATTACGTGGGAGCGGCCGCTAAGAGCTATGCGCTGAGACTTAGCAATGGAGACGAGATTCTTCGTGCGAAAGGGCTGAGTCTCACTCAGAAACACCGGGAGAAATATAATTTTCAACTCCTGAAAGCCATAGTTCTAGAACAGTCTCCGGTCAGTGAGTGCTTCACAGTACCCTTTAACGTAGTGAGAAACAAAGTGGATGCGACAGTCATTAACAGGCCTATGATCAAGAAATTCCAGGTGAACTTGGACAAACGCTATCTCCCACCTGGCGAAACTGTTTCGGTTCCTTACGGTTATGTGGATACACAACTTGACATCTTGCTAGATTTCTTGTAAGTTAAATTTTTTTATTGTAGATATCAATTTTATAAAAGTATTTTTAAATGTGTATCTAGCATATTGCAGAAAAAAAAAAGTATTATAAAAATGTTAATAGCATATTGCAGAAAGGGTATTATAAAAATGTGTGTATAAAATGTTAGTGGCATATTACAGAAAAAGTATTTAAAATGTGTCTTTAAAATGTTAATGGCATATTGCAGAAAAAGTATTTTTAATTGTGTGTATTTAGCATATTTCAGAAAAAAGTGCATATTGCAGAAAAGGTATTATAAAAATATGTGTATTTAACGTATTGCAAGGGTTATAAATTGTGTTTTCAAAAAGGTGCAAATCTACCATACTTCAGAAAAAAAATATTATAAAAATGTGGTTATAAAATGTTAATGGCATATTGCAGAAAAAAGGTATTTAAAATGTGTCTTTAAAATGTTAATAGCATATTACAGAAAAAAGTATTTTTAAATGTGTGTTTTCAAAAAAGGTGAAAATCTAGCATATTGCAGAAAAAATGTGTGTATTTAGAATACTTCAGAAAAAAAGTGCATATTGCAGAAAACGTATTTTTAATTATGTGTATTTAGCATACTTAAGGAAAAAAAATGTGTCTTTAAAATGTTAATGGTATATTGCAGAAAAAGTATTTTTAATTGTGTGTATTTAGCATACTTCAGAAAAAAAATGTGTCTTTAAAATGTTAATAGCATATTGCAGAAAAATATGTCGCGCTGTCAATCTAACCCGCAGCCAGGTATGCGAAGCTATCGCAGCCGCATTTTCAGTGGCTCTCCACTATGCGCTCTCTGCCTACACTAGCGCCCTCTATCACACTTCCGGTTTTTGAGCAGCTGCGCGAGCCAGCTATGCTGTCGGCGCGCGCGTCTGCATTAGCGGAAGTCGGAGGAGCTCTCTGTACTGGTGCCATCTATCTCATGGCTCACTTGCTGTAGAATTGTTAATATTATGAAACGTTTGTAAATATCAGTACTGTCGGCAAGATGATGTTTCTATGGATAACGTTTATAAAACCTACAAAAGGCGTATATCAGTTTTAATTTCTTTTATTGGATATCTTTTTAATATATTGTTTTACATTTTCAATACTAATACAAAATTTTAACACAAGTCTTCAGGTACACAAGTCTTGGAAAGTATTTTACAGAAGTCTTCAGATATCTTCAATATGAAGTCCATTCAAATAACTTCCTTTTCTTACGTCGGACGGGAACAAAGTCGCTCATTGGAGGGGGAGCAAAAGTTTCTGCTATGGCTTGTCCGGGAATGTTTAGCTTTACTTCGTGGGGGATGTTGACCTTTACTTCGTGGGGGGTTTCCAATTGTCGATTAAATAACAGGTAATTTTTCAATACAGCCAGGTACTTTTCAGTTTTATCATCAACGTCAGATTCAAGTATTTTCTTCATCTACGTGTCTAAATCACACACTTTTTTTCTTATGTTTTTCCTCTGCACTGCTTTCACAGAAATCATTTTTTTTCTAAATAACGAGACCAGCAGGGGTAGGGCAGCTGTTAGCAGTGGTATGATAAACCCTGAACCACGCTGTAGGAGACGTTTCTTGTGACGAACAGATGCACGTTTGGAAGCTAGACTTCTTATGACAGTCTTGTGCTGTCGTAAATTCTTTAATACTTGCTGAGAGACAGGTATATTGCCTATTAAGAAATTAGTACACACTTCACATAGAGCATACATCTGGGGATCGGAGATATGTTTCAACAGCGCAGTACGCTGCTTTCCCCCAAGTTTAGGTAAACACTGAAGGAATGGGCCTTGAGATTTAACTTTCATTTGGAACGTAAAGTATTTCAGGATCTTCAGATGGAAGAATCTTGGCACGGAGCCTTTCAGTATCTAACGTTCTGGGATGGAGGTCCACGCACAAATAGCCACAGGTCGCTTGTGTAGCTAGCCTATAAGCATCTGTCAGGAGTTTGGATTGATGTGGAAATACTTGTCTTGCCAGGTGGGTTATTTGTGAAGCATCCCGACAGTTGCGAAATAAAAACATGTAGTGAGCATTGAGTGATATAGTCCTCGAATGTTTTCCCTTTAAAAACAGATTTTGCAAGATCAGGACAATCGTGATATTTTTATGATGACCTCCACGAATAAACAATTGAGATATGCGTTCGCTGGCTACAGACTGTTCCATCAAGTCATCCAGCACCAGAAGCGTAGGTCTGTGAGGATCAAATTCCAGATCCGTAGGTAGTCCTTCATAAAATTCCACAGTTTTCTTGAATGGCTCAAAGGCAGGTTGCCATTCCCCGTAGCAGTAAACGACACGTTGGGGTGGGGGTTCGAACACTTGATCGGCTTCTTTGATGAGTTTCAGAGTGAAAGTCGTCTTTCCACACTGAGAAGGAGCGGCAATTATAATATTTAAAGAAGTTCGGAGAGCCATCGTACCACCATGCAGTCGTTAAAGTCTACTCGACACGTGTAATCACGATGCAATACTGTGGGAAGAGTCGAACCACACGCTCTTTTAAACAGGAAATACAGACAGTGAGCTCCGCAAGTGTCTCCCAGGGGGTCCTGCAGAGGTATCGAGGGATGTAACACGTGATGTATGCCTAGTCGACTGTAGTATTCTTGCATGGAGATATAGGGACTCGTCCCCAGGGGGTCAAAATGATCCACGTGCATTCCTTTCTTGTAAACTGCTATCCAGTGGGTTCCAGGCAGGGGGGACGGATCGGTATTGTAGATAAATAAGGCTTCTGACTGATTGATTCTGTGTGGTAGTCTGTCACATGGAAACACACCGAGACTTGTGGGTAACATCGAGAGGATGGATTCTAGCTGATAGGTATTCATGAGCTGTAGTCAAACAGGATTTTACGATCCAATGGAATTTCCAACAGATTCAGGTATTCGGCATACAGGATCACAGTGACTGATGTGGGTAGTGGTCTGGCAAACTTTAATTCGACTCTCACACTACCGCTCTTTATTAAAGAAAACACTTGATTACATTCACGTTGCTCGGGGGTCAATTGGAATCCAAACAGTGTAAAACCCTCGCCATAAGCTTTTCGCGATAAGTTAATACCAGTATCGGATTTCCAGGCATCCACAGCTTCCAATAATCCTTGGTAATATCGGAGATAGCGTTCATTCGCAAAGTCTGGGTTGTAGGACTGCTGATCACTGTCAATGTGAAGACTGATATAGTTTAAGTCGAAATGTTGGAAGTTGAAGGGATTTTTTTTTGTACGATCCATTCAGACTTCTACTTTCCAGCATACCCAGTACCAGACGTACAGGGAGCTGACATAGAAATAAATTGTCACGGTTCACACTCGTCAGACCTGCAGCGATGGAGAACATACGTAAATCCGTTCTTCGCAGAGGATACTTGGCACTCTCTGAGCTCAGCAGGCGAGCGTGTGCGAGGATGACTCCCGAAGTGGGTTTGACTTTACGCACGAAAAATTCAGCTTCGCGTATCTGTACTTTGTAAGAGGGGTCCGCTTCACCTGTCACGAGGCAGAATTCGGGCTTGAATCTCAGCAGACGCAGTCGCAGGTCGACTTGATTGAGTAGGTAACGATCTTGATTAAACAGGTCGGCTTGATTGAGTAGGTAACGATCTTGATTAAACAGGTCGGCGTGGATCCACGAGATGAGTTCGATACCTGTTGGTTTGACATACCCCTTGCGCTGATTCCATCCCTCGTTCTCCCGACTGGTCAGTTCCATTTTACCGGGGGTGTCGAGGTACCAGAGCGATGTACCGAGCTGACTTCGTGTGGCAATTCAATAGAGTCTCTAGAACGCCCTGTAGGGGTACAGGGTGTGAGAAGCACTCACGAGGTGATCGTTGAGGAAGACGTCTACCTGGCTGAAGAGGGCATGGAAAAAATGATTGCAGGGAGCAATCACTTCCGACGGTGCTGTACCATCGGATTTTACAATTTTCAAGACGAGACGTAGGTGACATCGAGATAGATCAATGTAATCGTCCGTCCCCTTTACGATGAATTCGAGTGGTGCATTACCTTCCAGGGAAGCCACAGGTAAATAATTGATATAGCAGCCTCTTTCTAATTGTGAGACAGTGGGTGGGACCAGAAACAAGTCCAGTTCTGAATTGGCACAGTCGCCAGAATCAGCGTGAATTTTCTGAATGCTCATGATGAAAACACGTCCTGCACAGTACAGTGTCTCTTCACTTTATGAACCTTGGGATGCTGACGGCAGCGTTTTATTCCTTTCCCTCCCTGCAGCTTGGAACTGGCACGGTGCAAGAGGTCAGCGCCTGCTTTACGGAGTCCCGCTTTGGCTGCAGATTTGAAGTTTTGCCCCTGGGACATCTCTGAAACGAACCGTAGCCCACCCTTACGCAGGGTAGACAGCGCAGGTCGTACGAGAGGGCTGATGAAACGTCCGATCCTAGCAAAGATGCTTCCTAGCCCATCGCCTCTCTGATAACGAGGACCACGGAACACACCCTTCCCTGTTTGGCTCTTGTAGTAGCTCACATAGGCGTCTGCGGAAGGGGGAACGAATTTAACCCTCATGACGGAAATGTAACTTGACTAAAACTTTACCGAATTTAAAATGCAGCGGTTCTCCGGTGTCGGTACGAAGGAAGATTCTCACACTCTCGAAACTGTTCCTTGCAAGGGGGTAGTAATCAGGCTGTTGATATACGGCAACAATGGCTTCGTTATTACTGGTTCTGATGGCAGGATTCACGACACGCAACAGTTCACCGTGAGTATCACCTAACAACTGAGGAGCAATCAGATCTGAATACAAATAAATACCATACATTCCTCTGTTCATATCGATGGGATAGTCACCCAGGACTTTATTCAGCGGTATATCTAATTTAGCAATTCCTAGCATGTCACCTAATCCGGGGTTCGATCGAGGAAATTTAATGTAATGCGACTTGTCTGTATCCATCAATACGGTGTGATCTGCCTGTTGCTTGAAACGGTAAGCTTTTCTCAGTCTGTAGGGTAGCATCTGGTTCATTGCATCGAATAATGATTCGGCAGTTTCGTATCGTCCGTGGGGTACCTTTCGTTCTTGGAAACTACCTGGCGGGATCACGTAGAAATAACACTCGTCATCTATGTCGAAAGTTGGTGTATTGCAAAGTTTGCTGGCAAATCGTTGGTGGAAGGGTTTGTCAACTTCTCCCTCGCCGATACACAGAAGTT
This sequence comes from Ryuthela nishihirai, assembly GCA_038380435.1. NCBI lineage: Eukaryota > Metazoa > Arthropoda > Arachnida > Araneae > Heptathelidae > Ryuthela > Ryuthela nishihirai. Next base: position 3,388,568 of record JAWZYU010000008.1, read on the forward strand.
TACCGAAATTCGTTTTAGGAAAAAACAACCCATACCCCACACTGGGTTTGAATACCCAGTAACCACCGTTATAGGAAACTATTATTTCTTTGGTAGCTGAGTGGTGAGGAGAGACAACATCTCCATTCGAGTTATTTTGCCCGGTTTAAGTTTGATTTTCCTGTATTCTTCAGGGGGAGCAGGAGCGTAATATTCATACGTGTCATTAGATCCGTCCACATTGTACCAGCTCACAGGTAAGTGAACTTCTGCTAGTCCCACTTTCCATTTTCCTCTCAGTCTTAGGGGTTGTGCCAGCCGAACTGTGAAATCGGTCTGCGAATTGTTTGGGTAAATATTCTGACTAGCCGTGGAGGGTAGGGTCAGGTAGAAACTATCCATTTTTTAGGGATCCAGGAAGGTTTGGGATAACCGCGAAATTTGACCAGTGCCTTTTGACCTTTTCTCTCGATTATTTTCTCAACCGTGTAAAGTTCGGGTTCTGTCACTTTTTGAAGCTCCGATTTATAGAATGTGCCCTTCAACACTTCTCCCTCGGAATCCCGTATGATGTATACAGGGGGCTGACGTTGTAACACCTTGTCGACTATAAATATTTCTTCTGTCCACAAATGCGTACCTGCCTTCTTGAAGGGTACTTTTACACTGGCTAGTCGAACCGTATCCCCTACTTTAAATGCTGGTTTTTCTTTTACTATGGTAGGATTGCGATAGAGTCGAACCCACACAACGTCTTCGTTGCGTAAGGTCACGTCCTTGGGAGCCATATCGTGTGCACTGTGAACGGTGGCATCGTATCCCCTTACAACACGCTGCAGCACGTCCAGGTAGCGGTAGGTATTGTTGCGTGTATAATATCTCCCCAGTCTCTCGCGTAGGGTACGATTCCATCTCTCCACCAAAGCTGCTTTTTTGTCGGAGTATGTAGCAAAGAACCAAATACCTTTCTTTTTCAGGAATTTCTGGAACACTCTGTTGGTAAATTCCGTACCCTGATCAGTATTTAAATTCATTGGGGATCGACCCTTGGAAAGGATTTTTTTGAAAGCAGAGACAATTTCTTTCCCCGTTTTAGCCTTCATGGCCAGCGCCCACCCGTATCTCGAGAACACATCGATGACTGTTAATATGTAGCGATACCCGTCATTGAAGCGAGTTAGATTTTTCACGACCATGAGATTGGCTTGCCATTGTTCGTCTAACCCTGTGATGTAAACTTTGTTACGAGAGAACTTTCTGCGAACAGGTTTATGTAACGTGTAGGCAGGCTGCTTTTCTAACCATTCTCGGACGAGTTTGAGTGGCAGTTCCGTTTTCTGTGCTAACTTTTTTACTCTACCGAATCCTCTTTCGGGGTCGAAATAATGGGACTTCAAAGTTTTGTTTTCTGACGCACCCAGACGTCGTACCCCACCAGGTTTTGCCATTGATGTAGTGAAAGTGTAACACCTGTCACTGTAGGAACGTCACCTATAAACTGTCTGATATCCACTGTTAAGTTACACACACGAATTTTGTATTCTCCATCTAAGGCTTTTGACTCCCCACACTGAATATTTTTACTAGGAGCTACAAGTTCTAATACAAGTACGGCTATCGTTAACAATGTCACGATGACACTACCCACACTAGCTAACACCTTCTTTCTCCTATCCATACCAAGACTAAAATGACACAGGATGAAAAGACAGACACATTATATAAGGTTACAATCATTTATTTAATTTTATACATTTCATTTTTTGCCTCGTCGATAATAGCATTATATTTTAGATTGCAAACAAAATCAGAATCTACAAAATTCAATAGACCTCGCTTCCAGGCCGTATCCACAAATACCTGTGCTAGACCATTAATGTCCAAGTCACCAGACCACCCTACGATGGTCGGTATTTTTTCTTCAGGTTGCAGTCCATCTAACGGTATCACACGCATAAGTTCTTGCTGGAAAATATACACCAACAGCTGATGTACACACTCGGGGCCCCCGAAAACAGGTCCCAACAGGAAAGGTCGAACTGCTTCGCAATGTTCTATAATGGCACTGCGGAGATGGTGATCTTTGGGAGTTCCACACACGTTTCGCACGACCCTCATCACTTCATCTACATAGATAGCCAGTGTAAACCATTGCGACGTGTTCAATGTTATACAGCGTCTCACCACACGGAACTGTAGAGTTCTTTGGTCGGCCGATTCTTTGATGAACTCGATACAGCGTTCGCCACCTTCGTTGCGGAACATGAACACACGTACACCGGGCATCAGGTGCCACGTCTGCTGATCCGGACCGATTTTCACTTGGTCCTCTATGTGGGGGACAGCAGCGCACAAAGCCTCCCATTCAGGTATGGAGAGGGTAACTCCCGCAAGTGTAGGGTAGATGAGTTCGCCATTTTCATATTTCTTGTAGTGGTGTACGTGCACAGAAAACTTATTTTTGAACAGCGAGGGCACGACGTACACATCTTCACCGAGACACCACACATCTGGATTGCTAGCATGCATTGTGAACAATGACAAACCTGAGGGCAGGCCCCTGTTTAACGAGGGAAAGCAGCCACCTAGGACAACCAATCACGACCCGTAGTTTTATCAGGAAATATAATAAGCCAATAAGAGACGGTTGAACTTTGTGATTGAGGATTGCATCATCCCTTTCTGCACGAGGTTGCCACCCCTGCAATTATTCTGAGACCTGCAACAACCGATCGTTGCCACCCATGCAATTATTCCGAGTCTTGCATCAGCCGATCCCCGGGAAGGAGGTGGGCTTAAAATATAGGTAGGGCCTAAAATATAGGTCAACCATGAGGGGTCTGCAAAAGGAGGGAGGGCTTAAAATATAGCTGGGACGACCAGGGGGTCCGAAAACGAAAAATTAGAGTTAAAATATGGGGCTTTTTTGAAAATAGTACTTCTCACTGTCAACAGATGGCGTCAGGGGGTTTTTTAATAAGGGGGGAAGGAATTTTTAATAGGGGGAAATCAAAAATCGAAGAATTAGAATAAAAATAGGGGTTTTTGGGAAAACAGTACTTCTCATTGCCACCAGATGGCGCCACTGAGGGGGACGGGGGAGAAAGAGGGTGTTTAATCAGGGGGAAGGAATTATTAATAAAGGGGCGTGGCATGTTAAGTGATGATTACATCATGTTATATCATAGGGGTGTGGCCGGTGATGTCATATGGGGTGCGGTCGGTGACGTCATAGGGGCGTGGTCGGAGTCGTCATATGGGCGTGTCCGGAAGTGGGCGTGGCATGTGACGTCATAGGGGCGTGACAGGGAGTGGGCGTGGCTTGTGGCGTCATAGGGGGAAAGCACTGTGCGTGGGGGGGCTGGGGTGTCAGGACACTACCCAAAACTCCCCGCCCTGCCCACGGTCAGTAGGGGACACCGATGGGTTTGGAAAGGCCGCCGTCCGTCGGATGGGATGTTAGCCCGTGTCCTGCCGTGGCCCCGTGTGCAGGAGAGCCATACCGTGTGCACGTTAAAGAACACACTGGATGGCCTTAACGGGAGTCTACCATCTGACTCCCAACAGCTGTTCCAGTGGGTCCCCTCCCCAACCTTCTCTGAGCCTTCGGGGTCCATGTGACCTGACCATTTAGCCCATGGTGTGCAAAAAAGTGCCGTTCAGAGGTAAAACAACCCAACCCTTCTCATTGTCTTGTTTACTCATGTAAGAAATGAATCAGATGATGGAAAATTAATTTTTTTTTGTCGGTGTCTTTTATCACCCACTGATTCGCATCTCAGGTAAGTCGTGAATGTGATGATAGAAAAATCCCTTTTATTTTTGTGTTCTCTTGATTGTTCGGGTAAAATGTAAATCTGATAATAGGAAAATCGCTATTACTTCTCATTTTCTTGTTTACTCATGTAAGAAGGGAATCAGATGATGGAAAAAATTAGTTTTTTTGTCGGTGCCTTGTATCACATCAGATTCACATCTCAGATAAGACGTGAATCTGATGATAGAAAATCACTTTTATTTTTGTGTTGTCTTGATTGTTCAGGGTAAATGTGAATCTGATGATAGGAAAATCGCTATTACTTCTCATTGTCTTCTTTACTCATATAAGAAGTGAATCAGATGATGGAAAAATTAGTTTTTTTGTCGGTGCCTTGTATCACATCAGATTCACATCTCAGATAAGACGTGAATCTGATGATAGAAAATAACTTTTATTTTTGTGTTGTCTTGATTGTTAAGGGTAAACGTGAATCTGATGATAGGAAAATCGCTATTACTTCTCATTGTCTTCTTTACTCATATAAGAAGTGAATCAGATGATGGAAAAATTAGTTTTTTTGTCGGTGCCTTGTATCACATCAGATTCTCATCTCAGATAAGACGTGAATCTGATGATAGAAAATCACATTTATTTTTGTGTTGTCTTGATTGTTCAGGGTAAATGTAAATCTGATAATAGGAAAATCGCTGTTACTTCTCATTGTCTTCTTTACTCATATAAGAAGTGAATCAGATGATGGAAAAATTAGTTTTTTTTGTCGGTGCCTTGTATCACATCAGATTCACATCGCAGATAAGACGTGAATCTGATGATAGAAAATCACTTTTATTTTTGAGTTGTCTTGATTGTTCAGGGTAAATGTAAATCTGATAATAGGAAAATCGCTATTACTTCTCATTGTCTTCTTTACTCATATAAGAAATGAATCAGATGATGGAAAAATTTGTTTTTTTGTCGGTGCCTTGTATCACATCAGATTCTCATCTCAGATAAGACGTGAATCTGATGATAGAAAAATCACTTTTATTTTTGTGTTGTCTTGATTGTTCAGGGTAAATGTGAATCTGATGATACGAAAATCGCTATTACTTCTCATTGTCTTCTTCACTCATGTAAGAAGTGAATCAGATGACGGAAAAAAATCAGTTTTTTTGTCGGTGCCTTGTATCACATCAGATTCACATCTCAGATAAGACGTGAATCTGATGATAGAAAAATCACTTTTATTTTTGTGTTGTCTTGATTGTTCAGGGTAAATGTGAATCTGATGATACGAAAATCGCTATTACTTCTCATTGTCTTCTTCACTCATGTAAGAAGTGAATCAGATGATGGAAAAAAATCAGTTTTTTTGTCGGTGCCTTGTATCACATCAGATTCACATCTCAGATAAGACGTGAATCTGATGATAGAAAATCACTTTTATTTTTGTGTTGCCTTGACTGTTCAGTGTAAATGTGAATCTGATGATAGGAAAACCGGTATTATTTCTCGCTGTCTCATTTTGTGTAAAACGTTGCCAGAATTAGTAGGGGGTAAGGTGGCCATAACCCCCCCCCCCCCTCTCCCTCTCATAATGCTTGTAAGGGTAATATAAGCCAAAAAAAAGTCATTAATCGTGTGCACATTTCACGCATTTTGGAGAATTTTTTTTTAAATCTCTAAAACAAAGGTAAAGATGTTACACTGCAATGCAAATCAAACTCATTTTCACCAAAAAAAAACTGTTTATTAAGTCGTGTGTCAATAAATATCTCTGTGTATATATACCTTACCTAGATTATTTCCCATATTCCAATTTTCATTTCTTTTTTCCACCAGAAACAATAGCAACCCATTATCATCTACTGAACTGGCCTTGTACATCAACGCCCTTCTGGTGACGTGCACGGATCCTCGGAATTTCTACGGCGTGGATTTAGTAAAGACTCTGAGAAAACAATCCGATGCAGCAGAGTCGAATTTCACGAATCCTTTCATCTTGCTCACTTTGTGCAATGCTGAAGAGAGATTGAATTCGAACGATATCGCAACTCTGTTGGATGCCCTCAAGCCAACGCCATCCTTCTTATTTTGGACGGGTAAGTCACTCTGGTAATTGCTACATGGGATAAACAATTGGGGATAAAAGAAAATTCCACGTAGATGTTTGCCGATTCCGATGTACAGTCGCTCAAAAAAATATCCGAACACTATGGTTGATTACAGAATTCAGAAAAATTATCTGGCAACGATTTTTTTAGAAATCAGTGATCTGGCAACCTTCGTGTACAGTCGCTCAAAAAAGTATCCGAACGCTATGGTTGGTTACAGAATTCGCAAAAAATATCTGGCAACGATTTTTTTAGAAATCAGTGATCTGGCAACCTTCGTGTCACGTGTCAGAGTGAGCGTCACGTGAGGTGACGCTCTCTCTGTCACACCCTGTCACGTGATCTGGCAACCTTCGTGTCACGTGTCACGTGACACGAAGGTTGCCAGATCACTGATTTTTAAAAAAAATTGTTGCCAGATATTTTTTCTGAATTCTGTAATCAACCATAGTTTCGGATATTTTTTTGAACCACTGTAAGTACCTTTTATGCTTCACGTAACCCCTGGAAATGTGTATTGTTATGAGGGAATCCGCACTTGGTCCCTCGAATGCAGATAATCGTATAGTGGCTTGATTAACTTTAATGGATATTCTGAATCCCGATTTTAGCAGAGATGCAGGTACTCAGTTAATTCACTCTAATGGATTTACTAAACTCAGCAGTTGGATAACAAACAAACTTTAATCAAAAGATAAAGTTGATATAAAAAGCTGCATTAGGTTGCTTTAAGGAGGTCGAAGCAGATAAATTCTAATTTTAACAGGTTCACTAAAGCTTCTTAGTTCACTGATTTCTGAAGGTTCTTTTGAATCGATGACTATGGAGTTTAAAATAAATAAATAAATACCCCCTCAAGCAGCTGCTTGCCACAGAGGTCTGACAGGAGCCTGTCAGTTTATATGCCATAGTAGAATGTTCTGAGGAAAATTAAAATCCCTCGTTATCTAGGCAGGAACGTCTGTCAATTGGCTGGTCCACATCCTCGTCTGATGTATTGGCACTCGAATAAATATTAAGTAAAGATGAGGGCAGGCTTTTTCTTGAAGATCTCAGCTCAACTGATGCAACTCAAGAGCTCACTATGGGGAAATCCAGAGGCCATGCTTTCAGCTGGGGTGAGCGCTATCTAGCTCAGATTTTCTGACGCTCTCTCTAACTGACTAAAGGAAAAGTAGTCCGAGAGCGTGCGGGGTTCAGGATAATATCTTTTCTATCTGATCCAAACACAGCTCTCAAATCTTACGTTCTGGTTCTCCATTGAAATCTTACTTTCTGGTTCTCCATTGAAATCTTACGTTCTGGTTCTCCATTGAAATCTTACGTTCTGGTTCTCCATTATAGTTCTGGTTCTCCATTGAAATCTTACGTTCTGGTTCTCCATTGAAGTTCAGGTTCTCCATTGAAATCTTACGTTCTGGTCTCCATTGAAATCTTACGTTCTGGTTCTCCATTGAAATCTTACGTTCTGGTCTCCATTGAAATCTTACGTTCTGGTTCTCCATTGAAATCTTACGTTCTGGTTCTCCATTGTTCTGGCTCCTCTGAGCGTCTCTTCGCTAGCGAAGGGACGCTCAGAGGGTGATAACCATATTAGGCATCCTACTGGGATGTTGGTTTTCAGGGAAACTGAATCTCCCAACGGTCTGAAAATAGGGCAGTCCATCTGAGGGACCTGGGTTCGAGCCCCGGATTAGGCATGGATGTGTGCCATCCTCTCAGATCTCCTACTATGGCATACAAACTGACAGGCTCCTGTCAGACCTCTGTGGCAAGCAGCTGCTTGAGGGGGTATTTATTTATTTTTATATATGGTTCAAGTGTGGGAGAAGTGATAGAACTCAAAAATAAACTGGTCTCTCTGCTTCTTTTAGACTTAGCAGAAGCTAAGCGGTTTTCTTATATTAGAATTATTTCTGCATTATTAGTTATCAAGGTATGCTAATATCATGATAACAGTATGTGACTGGCGTATCCCTTGAATAGATATATAAAATTATAGTTATAGTATAACAATAGGAATAAAATAAAACATATACAGGGTGATTCAGAATTCATCATCAATATTTGGTGGGGAGGTAGGTAATAAGAAACGAAGGAGATTTCACATAGGAAAGCATGGGCGCATATGCCATGTAGTAGGGCAAAATGACCCCAGTTCAATGATGGAAAGAACACATAAGAAGGAAGTGGTAAGGAAAAAACATTTATTATCTTACATGTAACATTTCTTTGCATTGGTTGTACAGACTTACAAGAGGTGCTCGAACTGCCGACCATGTGCTAGAATGCATGACTCACAACGGCGTTGCATGGACAGCCGGACCCTGTGGAAGATGCCTGGCATTTCCCGGATGTTTGAGGCAGCAACTGATATGTGTGCTACAAGATCCATAGCACTATCAACAGGGGTCTCGTACACCATGTTTTTCATAGCACCCCATACAAAGAAATCGATCCTTGTCGAATAACAACTGACTGCACGCGTCAAACAGCTGTGCTTCTGTATGAGAGGTGTGTACACACAGCGCCCTCTACACCACCATGCGTTCGTCTGCCCCCATACTTTCCTATGTGAAATCTCTTTCTTTTCTTATTCCCTTCCTCCCCACTAAATATTGATGATGAATTCTGAATCACCCTGTATATATACATTAAATTTTATATTCATAAATTGCATAAATCGATAAACACAAAATATACCTTTTTTGCATAGCACTGTTGCTAACTTAGTGACTTTGTTACTAGTTCTAGCGACTTTTGAGCTCTCATGGTGTACCCAAAACATTTTACTTTGTATCCCACATTGAGAACCCCTGACCTAAACCAAACCCATCCCAAAAACATTTCATCTCGCATAACAATATTCTTCAGCATTCTCTATTTACTAACGAGTTTTTGAATATCTCGATCTTCCATTATACTTCTTCAAAAAACATATTTATTTAAAGGGAGACAAATTCGAAAACTACGGTAATAATAACTTAAAAATATAATATTTTTTAATAATTATAATCAACTCTAATAATAGGCTAAATATGTAGTTGTTTAACGCAGTCAGTCCGGTTGCCAGATCATCAAAGGAAACTATAAGTCTTACTGTATTTTACAAGATTATGAGAAGATTAGTTTTCGTTGAATGGCAAGTTCGTACATTACCATTTAAAACGTTCTATTTTCATTACATTTGAAATTTTCAAGCATGGTATTGATGACTTTTGAACTTTACTGCATCGAACAATGGAAAACAGGAATCATTTTACGAAAGTGTGTTGTGAAATTTGCCGGAATAGCTACAACAATTGACTAAATATCAAATAAAATTTCGAAATTAAAAAAAGTATTTTATTAGATTATCAGAATATTAATTTTCACTGAATGGCAACATGTCTGCATCGTCACCGTTAACAGTTCATACGATATATGCTAATCGAGTGGATCATAATTTGTGTGCTTTGAAATTTTTCCGGAATAGATGCATTTCTAAATAAATTGTGGTGTGTTAAGTTCTAAATTCTATTTGCCTGTGATGGGAAAAAGATTTACTTCTAATAATGTTTTGCGCAACATTCGTAATTTTAAAGCTTTGCTTTATCAGCCCCGCTGATACAGGACTTGATGAGTTGGGTTGTTTTACCTCAGAGCGGCACTTTTTTGCACACAATGAGTTAAATGGCAAAGTCACAATGACCCCGAAGACTCAGAGAAGGTTGGGAGAGGGGACCACTGGACATCTGCTAGAAGACAGAGTTGGTTGTTTTACCTCATGGCAGCACTTTTTTTGCACACAATGGACTAAATGACCAAGTCACAAGTACCCCGAAGACTCAGAGAAGTTTGCGGGAGGGGACCACTGTTATAAGAGAGAGTTGGTTTGTTTAACCTCTCTGAGCCGCATTTTTTGCACACAATGGGCTAAATGATAAAGCAGAAGTACCCCGAAGACTAAGAGAAGGTTGGGGGAGGAGACCACCTTGACAGCTGTTAGGAGACAGAGTTGGATTGTTTAACCTCAGAGCGGCACTTTTTTTGCATACAATGGGCTAAATAACCAAGTCACAAGGACCCCGAAGACTCAGAGAAGGTTGGGGGAGGGGACCACTGAACAGCTGTTAGGAGACAGGGTTGAGTTGTTTAACCTCTGAGCCGCACTTTTTTGCACACAATGGGCTAAATGACCAAGTCACAAGTACCCCGAAGACTAAGAGAAGGTTGGGGGAGGAGACCACCTGGACAGCTGTTAGGAGACAGGGTTGTATTGGTTAACCTCAGAGCGGCACTTTTTTTGCATACAATGGGCTAAATAACTAAGTCACAAGGAACCCGAAGACTCAGAGAAGGTTGGGGGAGGGGACAACTGAACAGCTCTTAGAGACAGAGTTGGATTGTTTAATCTCTGAGCGGAACTTTTTTTGCACACAATGAGTTAAATGGCAAAGTCACAAGTACCCCGAGGACTCGGAAAAGGTTGGGAGAGGGGACCACTGGACAGCTGTTAGAAGACAGAGTTGGGTTGTTTAACCTCTGAGCAGCACTTTTTTGCACACAATGGGCTAAATGACCAAGTCACAAATACCCCCGAGGACTCGGAGAAGGTTGGGGGAGGGGACCACTTGGACAGCTGTTAGAAGACAGAGTTGGTTGTTTAACCTCAGAGCGGCACTTTTTTGCACACAATGGGCTAGATGATCAAGTCACAAGTACCTCGAAGACAGAGAAGGTTGGGGGAAGGGACTACCTGGACAGCTGTTAGAAGACAGAGTTGGGTTGTTTAACCTCTGAGCGGCACTTTTTTGCACACAATGGGATAATTGATCAAGTCACAAGTACCCCGAAGACAGAGAAGGTTGGGGGAAGGGACCACCTGGACAGCTGTTAGAAGACAGAGTTGATTGTTTAACCTCAGAGCGGCACTTCTTTGCACACAATGGGCAAAATAGCCAAGTCACAAGGACCCCGAAGACTCAGAGAAGGATGCAGAAGTGGACCATTGGACAGCTGTTAGAAGACAGGGTTGGGTTGTTTAACCTCAGAGCGGCACTTTTTTGCATACAATGGGCTAAATAACCAAGTCACAAATACCCCGAGGACTCGGAGAAGGTTGGGGGAGGGGACCACTTGGACAGGTGTTAGAAGACAGAGTTGGGTTGTTTAACCTCTGAGCGGCACTTTTTTGCACACAATGAGCTAAATGATCAAGTCACAAGTACCTCGAAGACAGAGAAGGTTGGGGGAAGGGACCACCTGGACAGCTGTTAGAAGAAAGAGTTGGGTTGTTTAACCTCTGAGCGGCACTTTTTTGCACACAATGGGCTAGATGATCAAGTCACAAGTACCTCGAAGACAGAGAAGGTTGGGGGAAGGGACCACCTGGACAGCTGTTAGAAGACAGAGTTGGGTTGTTTAACCTCTGAGCGGCACTTTTTTGCACACAATGGGATAATTGATCAAGTCACAAGTACCCCGAAGACAGAGAAGGTTGGGGGAAGGGACCACCTGGACAGCTGTTAGAAGACAGAGTTGATTGTTTAACCTCAGAGCGGCACTTCTTTGCACACAATGTGCAAAATAGCCAAGTCACAAGGACCCCGAAGACTCAGAGAAGGATGCAGAAGGGGACCATTGGACAGCTGTTAGGAGACATGGTTGGGTTGTTTAACCTCAGAGCGGCACTTTTTTGCATACAATGGGCTAAATAACCAAGTCACAAGTACCCCAAGGACTCAGAGAAGGTTGGGGGAGTGGACCACTAAACAGCGGTTAGAAGACAGGGTTGGGTTGTTTAACCTCTGAGCGAAACTTTTTTTGCACACATTGGGCTAAACGGGCAGGTCACAGGTTTCCCGAAGGGTCAGTGAAGGTTAGGGGAGGGGACCTGCTAGACAGCTCTTAGGAGAGATGTAGTAGCCTCCCGTTAAGGTCATCCAGCTTGCTCTTTAATCTGCACAGGGTATAGATCTCTCGCACACGGAACCACGGCTCAACGTCTCTTCCGACGGACGGCAACCTTTCCAAGCCCATCGGTATCCCCTACTGACCGAGAGCAGGGCGTGAGTTTTGCGGAGATAAATCTCAACGCTGGTCCAGCTCGGACTGGATCCTGGGAACTGCAGCTTACAAGCCTCGCGCGCTGCCGACTGAGGAACCCGCCACAGGCTTTATGAACCCAGGCTATATGGGGCGGGGGTGGCTCAGTCGGTAGCGCGCCAGGCTCGTAATCTGTAGTTCCCAGGTTCGAGTCCCAGCTGGGTCAGCGTTGAGATTTATCTCCGCAAAATTTCCCGCCCTGCCCACGGTCAGTAGGGGACACCGATGGGCTTGGAAAGGCCACCGTCCGTCGGATGGGACGTTAAGCCGTGGCCCCGTGTGCGGGAGAGCCATACCCTGTGCACGTTAACAGAACACGCTGGATGACCTTGACAGGAGGCTACCATCTGTCTCCCAACAAGTGTTCCAGTGGGTCCCCTCCCCAAACCTTCTCTGAGCCTTCGGGGTCCATGTGACCTGGCCATTTAGCCCATGGTGTGCAAAAAAGTGCCGCTCAGAGTTAAAACAACCCAACCCAGGCTTTATTTTCTAAAATAAAGCCTGACTGGCTGGAACACAATGGGCTAAATGGTCAAGTCACCAGAACCCTGATATTCAGAGAAGGCTGGGGGAGAGGACTCGCTGGAACAGCTGTTGGGAGACAGGTGGTAGCTTCCAGTCAAGGTCATTCTTTCTTTCGCTCGCTCTTTCCAGAAAGAGCGAGCGATGCGAATAGGATCAGGGGAGAGCCCCTAGTGTGAAATATTATCGATTCAATAGTCTGAATTGATATTAATGTGTATTATTTAATCTTCGTTACAGAGATACAAGCTCTGGCCGTCATGGCCCTCACTTGCTTCGAAAAACAAGGTCAAAACGAACAAAGCTATGCTGCTGAAATACAAGAGGCTGCAGCATCGCTTAAGGATAAGCAACGATCTGATGGTGGTTTCAATACAGTACAAGCTACAGCTGTGGTGATGCAAGTAAGTATGTGTATTTATGACGTATTGAGTATTGTACTGATAAAATAGCGAACTTTGTGTTAATAATGAATTGATGTAGTAATGAATACCACATTGTTAACTTGAGTGTTCTGAAGTTGGTTTAGTACTGAGTATTTTTATAGCATATGTTGTGCACCCCACCTGCTCTGGGAGGTAGGGTGACTACAACTGGGGGATAAATCGTGTACGATTAAGTTCCCCCAAAAAGACACGTGGGTTTGCGTTGTCTATTTTTAGTTAAGCTCGTTCGTTTTTGTAATACTAGCTTTCACCTGATGCTCAGCTTAGTCAACTACCAGTACTTCAAGGTACAAAATAACATCTTTTTATTTACGTTATTCATTATGCACTTAAAAGAAGAAGAATTACAGTTAACTGCTACTGGCGTCCCGCAACTGGGACGTTCTGCACGAGCCGCGCTACAACTCGGCCTCATTGGCGGAGACTATCGTGAAGTTCGTCGGCACTCGCTAAGTTCACAGTCTCTTTTCACTTTAAACAAACTACAGGGTGATTCAGAATTCATCATCAATATTTAGTGGGGAGGAAGGGAATAAGAAAAGAAAGAGATTTCACATAGGAAAGTATGGGGGCAGACGAACGCATGGTGGTGTAGAGGGCGCTGTGTGTACACACCTCTCATACAGAAGCACAGCTGTTTGACGCGCAGTCAGTTGTCATTCGACAAGGTGAATTTGCAGAAGTAACATGAACCGGTATACGTGGAATGAATGTGCAGATATGCATGTAACTCACGGTGCGGCAGGAGAAAGATGTCTTCGAGCCAGGCAATTGTATGCAGCGTGCTTCCCAAACCGCCGTGTGCCACAGCATCAAATGTTTTCACGTATTCATCGCCAACTGCGTGAAACAGGATCGTTTGCTGCTGTAATGTTAATCGAGGGAGGCGCAGATCGGCACGGACAGTAGCAGTAGAGGAAGCTGTCCTACAGGAAATCGAGGAACAACCTGGTGCTAGCACACGAGGTATGTCTAGGCAGTTTGGAATTTCGCAAGCAACAGCGTGGCGGATATTACACGATGAAGGGTTACATCCGTTTCATCTGCAAAGAGTGCAATTATTGGCAGCAGACGACCATCCCAAGCGTGTTATTTTTTGTCAGTGGTTCATGCAGAGAACAGCCGTTGATCCCAATTTCCCAACGTATGTTCTTTTCACCGATGAGGCGTTGTTCACTCGAGAGGGTGTCTTCAACACACACAATTGGCATGTGTGGGCTCATCAGAACCCACACGGTACAAGACCTGGAGCTGCGCAACAACGTTTTGCTGTCAATGTGTGGACTGGGATTGTCGGTGACTGTTTGTTGGGCCCGTATTTACTACCATCCCGTTTGGACGGTGCCAAGTACCTAACATTTCTTCAGACTGTGTTACCGGATCTTCTGAACGAGGTTCCTGATGGTAGTCTCCGGCGAATGTGGTTCCAGCATGACGGCGCTCCTGCACATTTCGCAAATGCTGTGCGTGCTTACCTACGCAGAGAGTTTGGTGGTCAATGGATTGGCCGCGGTGGACCGGTTTCTTGGCCACCACGTTCACCGGATTTATCTCCAATCGATTTCTTTGTATGGGGTGCTATGAAAAACATGGTGTACGAGACCCCTGTTGATAGTGCTATGATCTTGTAGCACGCATATCAGTTGCTGCCTCAAACATCCGGGAAATGTCAGGCATCTTCCACAGGGTCCGGCTGTCCATGCAACGCCGTTGTGAGTCATGCATTCTAGCACATGGTCGGCAGTTCGAGCACCTCTTGTAAGTCTGTACAACCAATGCAAAGAAAGTTACATGTAAGATAATAAATGTTTTTTCCTTACCACTTCCTTCTTATATGTTCTTTCCATCATTGAACTGGGGTCATTTTGCCCTACTACATGGCATATGCGCCCATGCTTTCCTATGTGAAATCTCCTTCGTTTCTTATTACCTACCTCCCCACCAAATATTGATGATGAATTCTGAATCACCCTGTATATTCATTTTGCTTATTAACGCCATGGGAGTCCGTGCGACGGAGGCTAGCAACTGTCCATCTACGCATTAGAAGCTGATAGCTGAAATTTGTCCCTACCTCCTTATACTTTGGCTGCCGAAGTTGGTGGATGCCGATCCCATTGTCCTTCTCCCGCCACTTTTCTCCTACTCGGACCGCTGGCTGGACACGTCCGCTCGCATTGCAGGCGACGACCAAAAGCTCACTCTCCCGCCACTTCACACACACAAGTCACTTTGTTCATGTCTTTGTTCTTGTCTCCAGAGTCAACCTGTCCAATTAGAGGTCGGCCGGCAAGAGTTGTCCTGACCTCATTGGTCGGAAAATTCCAGAACACCGGGGGAAGGCCCCGCTCCGGGGCTCTTGGCGCAGGTCATGTGGTCCCATGTCGCGCTCGCTTCCCGATGAAAGAAGAAGGGGAGTGGAGGGGAGAAGGCTTGACCTCCACTGCTGCTTGTTGATCGTCCAACATGGAGGCCAGCTCACCGGTCAAAATGTTCGCGGACCTCCCAGCTCCCCAAAAGTCGTGTCCGCAGGACTAGCTCGCTGTGGGCACGACACATACTCTGTATCTTATTAATGAAGTACCGAGTATAGCATTATTGATATTACACTGAGTACTTTATGAATGATATACTGCCTTATATAATTAATGGCATACTGAGTACTCTATGGGTTGGATTGGTTTATCTCTGAGCAACACTTTTTTTGGCACACAATGGGCTAAATGGTCAAGTCACCATAACCCTGATATTCAGAGAAGGTTGGAGGAGAGGACTCGCTGGAACAGCTGTTTGGAGACAGGTGGTAGCTTCAAGTCAAGGTCATTCAGCGTGTTCTTAAACTTTGGGTTGTTTTACCTCTGAGTGGCACTTTTTTGCACACAATGGGCTAAATGGCCAAGTCACAAGGACCATAAGGGTTCAGAGAAGGTTGGAGGAGGGAATCCACTGGAACAGCTGTTGGGAGACAGATAGTAGCCTCCTGTCAAAGCCTTTCAGCTTGTTCTTTAACGTACACAGGGTATGGCTCTCCCACACAGGGAGCCACAGCGTAACAATTCAACTGATGGATGGCGGTCTTTCGAAGCCCATCGGTGTCCCCTACTGACTAAGGGCAGAACAAGAAGTTTTGCAGAGACAAATCTCAACGCTAGCCCATGTGGGACTCAGATCTGTGAATTGCAGATATTGAGCCTGGTGAGCTACCGATAGAGTCACTCGTACCCCTCCAGGTCACAAGGACCCCGAGAGCTTAGAGAAGGTTGGAGGAAGGGGATCCACTGAACAGCTGTTAGGAGACAGATGGTAGCCTCCCACCAAGTATATCCAGCGTATTCTTTAACATGTAGAGCGTATATTTCTCTCACACAGGGCCATGGTTTAGAGTCCCATTTAATGGACGGCGCCTTTTCCGAGCTGTCTATTTAACGTTGTGTGAATGAAGTACTACTGATTCTTGTATTGATGACATACTGAGCACATTGATGACCTGCTGAATATTGCATGGATGACATTCTAGGTTGTTTGGCGTAGTAGTATTGTTTGGCTTCTGAGCAGCACTTTTTCGCACTTAGACAATGGGCAGATTAAGAAAGATCCCAAAACACCCGAATCTGAGTAGAGGAAGATTAGTTCTATTAATCAGAAGGAATCAGAAAACAGCAACGCGGGTAGAGAGGGGGGGGGGGGTCATTTCTGGTCTTCATTACCCTTACTAGCATTCTCAAAGAACTTTGCCTCCCTCACCCCCCAGATCCAGCCAGCTCTGATCATAGCAGAGATTTATGCAGTACAGATAGGATACTATCTTAAAAATCAACCCATTGCCGATTTCGGCGCGTCTGTGGCCATCTGTCTGCTCACTTCATTTTTGCTCCGTGCCCTAAATATTCAATAATATAAAGTTATCAGTTTAAAAATTCAAACGGAAGTTTTATATTTTTTTAAAAATTTTAAAATAACTTTATATTTTTAATAATAGTTTAATGAACAGTAATATACTTATTATTTTATTTACATAGTTTCGATTTGAAGCTTAAGTTTGGATAAATCATTGAAATCCTTTTCTTATATAATTATTGATCATGCCGCTAATGTTGCTGATATCAGTTACTTGTCATTGCAAACCTAATAACTGAAGTGTCCCATCTGGTTAACTTCACCTGGGAGTTGGATTGTTTTACCTCTGAGTGCTTCCTTTTTGCCCACGATAGGCTAAATGGCCAGGTCACAAGGACTTCGAGGGATTCATAAAAGGTTGAGGGAGGGAACCCACTGGACAGCTTTTAGGAGACAGATGGTAGTCTTCCATCAAGGCCATCGAACGTGTTCTTTAAAATTCCACGGAATTTTAACGAACGTGTTCTATAAAAATACTCAGTACTAAACTTTAAAGTGTTCTTTAACGTGCACAGGTTATGGCTCTGCAGCATACGGAGCCAAGGCTTAACATACCATCGGACGGATGGCGGCCTTCCCAAGTTCGTCGGTATCCTCTACTGACCAAAGGCAGGGCTGGAAATTTTGCACAGATAAATCTCAATGTTGGCCCTCTTGGGACTCAAACCTGGAAATTGCAGATTACAAGCCTGTTGCGCTACAGAATAAGCCCACTCCGCCCCCTTGATCTGTGAATCAGATTTCTTCTGTAGATATCTAAATACCTGTTTATCTCCATTTCAGGCCTTGTTTGCTTCTGAGGTAAATGATGATGATTGGGATTTAGAAGAAGCTGCCAAGTACCTGGTGAAAAGTCAAAAACTGAACGGATCTTTTGGCGACTTTCTGACCACCTATTACGTAATTCCTGTTTTATCAACGAAAAGTCTTCTGAATATCAGCATGACTAAGTGCTCCTACAAGTCAAAAGATGGTAAGTAACCATGGGCGACGCAGGAATATTACAGCGGGAGGGGCATAAAAACAAATCAATGTTTCAAGATACAATATTTCGGTCGATCCATTTGTTAACAAAGACAGTTGCAAATGCAGTATCATGCATACATCATATCAGGGCGGGATGTAGGGAGGAGGGGAGGCAAGAATCTTACGCCTGCCATCACCCGCGCCCACACATGCTTTCCACAAGAAAGAAATTAGGTAAAACTGTAGTTTCCTGAAGAGTGAAATTAGGTAAAACAGTACTATTTAGATGAATGAAATTAGATAAAACAGTACTTTTCCGAAGATTGGAATTAGGTAAAACAGTGCTTTTCAGAAGAGTGAAATTAGGCAATGCAGTACTTTTCCGAAGAGTGAAATTAGGTAAACCAGTACTTTTCAGAAGAGTGGAATTAGTTAAAATAGTAGTTTAGAAGACTTAAATTAGGTAAAACAGTACTTTTCCGAAGAGTGAAATTAGGTAAAACAGTACTTTTCCGAAGAGTAAAATTAGGTAAAACAATACTTTTCCAAAGAATGAAATTAACTAAAACAGTATTTTTCAAAATAGTGGAATTAGGTAAAACTGTAATTTTCAGAAGAGTGGAATTAGCCAAAATAGTGCTTTTCAGAAGAATGAAATTACGTAAAACAGTACTTTTCAAAAGAATAAAATATGTAAAACAGTACTTTTCAAAAGAATAAAATATGTAAAACAGTACTTTTCAGAAGAATGAAATCTCATAAAACAGTACTTTTCAGAAGAATGAAGTATGTAAAACAGTCTTTTCCGAAGAGTGGAATTAGGTAAAATAATACTTCTCCGAAGAGTGGAATTAGGTAAAATAATACTTTTCCGAAGAATGAAATTTGGTAAAACAGTATTTTTCAAGAATAAAATTTGGTAAAACAGTATTTTTCAAGAATGAAATTAGGTAAAACAGTACTTTTACTAAGAGTGAAATTACGTAAAACAGCACTTTTCAAAAGAGCGGAATTATGTAAAACGGTACTTTTCCAAAGAGTGGAATTAGGTAAAACTGTACTTTTCAGAAGAGTGAAATTCGGCAAAAGAGTACTTTTCAGCAGAATGAAATTTGGTAAAGCAGTACTTTTCAGAAGAATGAAATTAGGTAAAAGTACTTTTCAGAAGAGTGAAATTAGGTAAAACAGTACTTTCGCAAGAGTGGAATTAGGTAAAACAGTACTTTTCCAAAGAGTGAAATTAGGTAAAACTGTACTTTTCAGAAGAATGGAATTAGGTAAAACGGTATTTTCCAGAAAACTGAAATTAGGTAAAACAATGCCTTCCAGAGGAATGAAATTAGATAAAGCAATGCTTTCCAGAAGAATAAAATTCGGTAAAGCAATACTTTTTAAAAGAAAGAATTTCCGTCGAACAGTGCTTTCCAGAAAGTTAAAATTGAGTAAATTAATATTTTTCAGAAGAATATAATTCGGTTGTTGGGTTGTTTTACCTCTGAGTGGCACAATGGACTAAATGGCCAGGTCACAAGGACCGCAAAAGCTCAGAGAAGGTTGGAGAGAAGGGTTTCACTGGACAGCTGTTGGGAGACATGGTAGTCTTCCGTCAAGGACATCCAGCCTGTTCTTTAACGTACACAGGGTGTGGCTCTCCTGCATACAGGGTTTCAACTTAATGTCCCATCCGACGGACGACAACCTTTCCAAGCCCATCTGTGTCCCATATTGACCGTGGGCAGGGCGGGGAAGTTTGCGGAGATAAATCTCAACGCTGACCCAGCTGGGACTCGAACCGGGGAACTACAGATTACGAGCCTGGCGCGCTACCTACTGAGCCACCCCGCTATAACTCGGTAAAAATAGTGCTTTCCATAAGAATTTCTACAAAATTTTCTCTAGGATCTTATATGGTTCCTGTAATATATGAAAACTTAGCGATATTATACTGTTTAAAAATTGATTATCTAGGATTTTGCTGCATCAAATTAATAACATTTTATAGCATTTCTTGCATTTAATTGTTATTCTTACTGCGGCCAGCAGGCTCAAAAAATATCCCTTGTGCAGTCATTGGTAGGCAAAGGTTGTGCATCAATTCCGGATATTATGAATTAACTGATTTGACTTCTGCATGATATGAATTAGAGACATGTGCCATAAATGACATACACTGATAACTACCAGTAATTTAGCATATTTTCATTATTATAGTTACTACTGGATCAGAAGACGTCTTGAACAATAGGAACAGAAAGATCAGTGTTGGTTATTCTCTTTGGATTGGGGACCAGAAGGATGTCACCCACACAATGACACTGAAGGTGCCAGGAAACACAACTTTCTTTGATATCATGAATTTAGCAGCGAAAGAAAACTGCAATTATAAGTAAGAAATTCTATATGATCAACTCATAGACTAAAAACTGTAAAAATGAATGGAATGAATGAATAATTTTGTGAAGATAGAATATATCTATTACTTATTTATTTACATAACGCTATGAGCTTGAGGGACGGGGGTGGCTCAGCCGTTAGCGCACCAGGCTGGTAATCTGCAACTCCCAGGTTCGAGTCCCAGCTTTGAAATTTATCTCCGCAAAACTTCCCGCCCCGCCCACGGTCAATAGGGGACACCGATGGGCTTGGAAAGGCTTGCCGTCCGTCGAATGGGACATTAAGCTGTGTAGCCCCGTATGCGGTAAAGCCATACCCTGTGAACATTAAAAAACAGGCTCTATGGCCTTGACGGAAGACTACCATGTCTCACAACATCTGTCCAGTAGGACCCCTCCCTCCAACTTTCTCTTAGCTTTTGCGGTCCTTGTGACCTGGCCATTTAGCCCATTGTCTACAAAAAAGTGCCACTCAGAGGTGAACCCAGCCCTGTGATCATGAGTGACAAATATTTCCATCAGCAAAGTAGCATGGTTGCCGATTCCCAACATAGATGGCAGCAGTAGCGAATGAACAATAATATGCGGCAATGTCTATAAGTCACATTGCTGGGTTCGGTTGGGTTGTTTTTACCTCTGAGCGGCACTTTTTTGCATACCATGGACTAAGTGGCCAGGTCACATGGACCCCGAAGGCTCAGAGAAGGTTGGGGGAGGGGACCCATTGGAATAGCTGTTGGGAGACAGATGGTGGCCTCCCGTCAAGGCCATCCAGCGTGTTCTTTAACGTGCACAGGGTATGTCTCTCCCGCACACGGGGCCACGGCTTAACGTCCCATCCGACGGACGGCGGCCTTTACAAGCCCATCGGTGTCCCCTACTGACCGTGGGCAGGGCGGGGAATTTTTGCGGAGATAAATCTCAACGCTGACCCAGCTGGGACTCGAACCTGGGAACTACAGATTACGAGTCTGGCGCGCTACCGACTGAGCCACCCCCGCCCCTCACATTGCTGAAAAAATGGTAACCGCCGCTAATGGTGTAGTGGTTACCATACCCAACACGTTTCTGGAGGACATGGGTTCGAATCTCACTCAGGGAAAAAACAACTTTTTTTCAGCTAATTATTTCAACTATTTTTTGTTTATAGAACATTTTTGTCTGATATTTTATTATAGAATTTATTGTACTTTCCACTAATAAAAACTAAATAAGATATATTTTATTTCAGCTTCCTGTGGACCACTGTATCTTTGAAACCGTACATTTACTCCTTAGCTGGTATAAACAATGATCCTGAGAGGGGAGAATTTTGGCAACTTCATAAATCTCCGAATGGAGAAAATGAAGAAGTTATAGCTTTGAGTCAAGGTGAGCTTCTTTATCAAACGAAACAATAAGAAAAATAGATATCACTTAGAATACTTGTAGTCGCTCAAAAAAATATCCGAACGCCAAGGCTGATTACAGAATTCAGAAAAAATATCTGGCAACGATTGTTTTAGAAATTAATGATCTGGCAACCTTCGTGTCGACAGATCACTAATTTCTGAAACAGTCGTTGCCAGATATTTTTCCTGAATTTTGTAATCAACCGTAGTGTTCGGATACTTTTTTGAGCGACTGTAGGTGGTCATATTATTTTGATACTAGATCGTGTGGGTTCACTCACGGAAATATTGAGCGTCTGCAGTTACCGTTCACAGCAAACTGGAGTTCACAGCAACTTCAAACTGGAGCGTGTGCAGTAACTGCACACGCTCCAGTTTGAAGTTGCTGTGAACGATAACTGGAGCGTGTACAGTTGCTGTGAACGGTAACTGGAGCGTGTACAGTTGCTGTACACGCTCCAGATACTTTTCCTGAATTCTGTAATCACGTGACACGAAGGTTGCCAGATATTTTTTCTGAATTTTGTAATCAACCATGGTGTTCGGATACTTTTTTCAGCGACTGTAGGTGGTCATATTATTTTGATACTAGATCGTGTGGGTTCACTCACGGAAATATTGAGCGTGTGCAGTTACCGTTCACAGCAAACTGGAGCGTGTGCAGTAACTGCACACGCTCCAGTTTGCTGTGAACGGTAACTGGAGCGTGTACAGTTGCTGTACACGCTCCAGATATTTTTCCTGAATTCTGTAATCACGTGACACGAAGGTTGCCAGATCACTAATTTCTAAAACAATCGTTGCCAGATATTTTTTCTGAATTCTCTAATCAGCCATAGCGTTCGGATATTTTTTTGAGCGACTGTACATAATATACTGTATTTGTGTATATAGACCATTGTCAGTGAGTGACAGGGATTTATGCTAATTATCAACCAAAAATGGTGGGGCTCTTAATATT
This sequence comes from Ryuthela nishihirai, assembly GCA_038380435.1. NCBI lineage: Eukaryota > Metazoa > Arthropoda > Arachnida > Araneae > Heptathelidae > Ryuthela > Ryuthela nishihirai. The sequence continues at coordinate 3,411,084 of JAWZYU010000008.1, forward strand.
TGCACCAAGGGATAATCCGGATCGTAGATATCGGGAAAAATCCGAAAATTGACCTCGATGTGTCTTTCAATGACAAATAGAGGTTAAACCTTGATCTGCAGGTCATAGAACTTGAAATTTGGTGTCTGGTGTTTCGACCTGTAAAAAATCAGAAAGGTTATTGAAATTGGGATCCCGTGGTGGTGGGGAGGGGATGGGTCTTTCGAATTCAAATTTAAAGTTCAGTGCTTGGGATCAGTTGATGCCACAATGTGTTGATTTCAGTGTTAATTTCATCTACCCCTGTGGACTTATGCAGTTTTAATGTAGAGACAGCCAAAGTGACTTCGGAGTGTGATATAGGGCCATCATTAATGCCAGTAATGCATCTATCCTTATTACAAACAATGGAAGTAGAAACAATTACTTTGTTGTTTAAAATTTCTCTGAATTGCATGGTCCACCAATCACAGGATCCTCACATTCAATAACCTTACCATGTTTTTCTCTCAATCCCTGTGTATCTTGTCTGTTTCTTCCCACAAAAAACATTAACAATCCGTCTAACTGCTTCCTCTGCTTTGTCAGCCAATCTATCAAGCCGAAGATTCTTATCAGCTGTTAACTGATCCTTTACACGTATATTAAGCTCGTTGTAATGCCTTCTGTGAGCCGTCCCATGGTCGAGTGGTTAGCGCGCTTGGCTACTGATCTAAGGGACCTGGGTTCGAGCCCCGGGTAAGGCATGGTTGTTTTTCTGCTGAGGTCCTGCCACCCTCTCAGACCTTCTACTCTGGCATATAAACTGACAGGCTCCTGTCAGACCTCTGTGGCAAGCAGCTGCTTGAGGGGGTATTTATTTATTTTTATTAATGCCTTCTGTTAGGACTAATAGGGTGTTTATTCATATTAATCCTGCACTTCTTTCAGAAATAAGTTCCATAGCCCTATCACTGAAATAATTTTTGTTTCTCTGTTCCCTTTTACCGAAAAAAGTACTGTTGGTTTCAAGAAAAGTCTGTTTAAACTGATCCCATTCTTTCTCGACTTCAGCAATAAGCAAATCACGATTGTCATAATGACTAAGTAGCCGATCACGGTATGCTTTGACTATATCTGGATCTTTCAGAGTTTCAGTGTTAAAGGTAATTTTCTTAACCTTAGCAAAATATTTCTTAAGCTTCAGTTCTAAGACACTTTTGATCAGGTAATGGTTGGCAATATCGGCTCCCCTATATGATCTGGTATTCCTAACGAACTAGCCCATTTGCTTTAATTAATACATAATTTTGTAGCGCGCCAGGCTCGTAATCTGTAGTTCCCAGGTTCGAGTCCCAGCTGGGTCAGCGTTGAGATTTATCTCCGCAAAATTCCCCGCCCTGCCCACGGTCAGTAGGGGACGCCGATGAGCTTGGAAAGGCCGCCGTCCGTCGGATGGGACGTTAAGACGTGGCCCCGTGTGCGGGAGAGCCATACCCTGTGCACGTTAAAGAACACGCTGGATGGCCTTGACGGGAGGCTACCATCTGTCTCCCAACAGCCTGTTCCAGTGGGTCCCCTCCCCCAACCTTCTCTGAGCCTTCGTGGTCCATGTGACCTGGCCATTTAGCCCATGGTGTGCAAAAAAGTGCCGCTCAGAGGTAAAACAACCCAACCCAAATACATAATTTATCTTATTCGTATGCAACCCACCAGGTGAAATCCATGTGTGTTTATAAATGTCCCGTTGTTTGCACTATATGTTAGTAATTCTCAAACTGTTACCTTTACTTACTTGTAGGCAGGAGCGTATCTATGGGGGGAGGCTCCCCAAAGTGAGTTGTGAACATTGAGATTTTTTTATGTGTAAAACTAGGGAGAGGTGGCGAAATCGAGACAATTTGTAAAACTCTAGGGCAGTTAGCAAAATTCGAAGCCACTTGGTAAAATGCAGGTGAGTTGTGAAAACTGGGATTGTTTTTGTGAAATTTTGGAGAGTTGGTAAAATCGAGACAACTTGGAAAAATCTTGGGGAGTTAGCAAATGTCGAAATGCATTTGTAAAATTCAGGCGAGATGTAAAAATAAGAATTTTTTTTTGTAAAATTATTGCGAAATGGTAATTTGATTTTAAAAAAATTTAACCTTTCTTTTTTAAAAAATGTAAGTTTTCACCGTATAAATATACACAGTCGTATCAGAATAATATGACCACCTACCATACATATACTATGGTAGGTGGTCATATTATTCTGATACGATTGTGTACATATATATACGCAATTAGTTTGTATTATTAAAAATTTCTAAAGCAAAAGACTAGCATAAAGTAACAATACAAACTACTACCAGGATTATTTTAAAACTAATATTCTAAAATAAATTTTACGCCTCATTTTTTTAACATGCATAATTTAAGGCTTTAAATTTTTCAGTACATTTTATTCTTCAGGGAAAATTAATAAAGAAATAAATATAGCAAAATTCACATTAATAGCAATCCGAGTAAAACTCATAATGAGTGAGGCTGAACATGCTGAATCAGTATGCCTGGCAACTGAATTATACTACACTCTTATGTTAGTGGGCTTATTGAGTAAATAAAGTTGTGTAAAAATTCTTGTGTAAATAAAGATTTGAGGAAAATTTAGGACTGTTGAGCTCTCTATTCCCGAACAAAGAGTCCGTCGGATGGGACGTTAAGCCGTAGCCCCGTGTGCGGGAGAGCCATACCCTGTGCACGTTAAAGAACACGCTGAATGGCCTTGACGGGAGGCTACCATCTGTCTCCCAACAGCTGTTCCATGGTGTGCAAAAAAGTGCCGCTCAGAGGTAAAACAACTCAACCCAACCCGAACAAAGAATGTGTCAAAGGCGAGGCCAAGGTATTCCAAAGTCAAATAATAAAATTCTACAAATATTTTTTTACATATTTTAACGTAATGTAATGCATGCAACGCAACCCAACTCAAGCGCAACGCCTGCAAGGGGATGATTCTGCTTGGTCTACCTTCCTAATCTTCTCTAAGCTCATAGGGTCCTTGTGACCTGGCCATTTAGCCCATTATATACACAAAACTGCTTCCCAGAGAAATAGAATAGCCCAAGACAAAAACTATTGTATAAGAAAATTCGCAAACCAAATATCATTTTACTGAATCTATTTCATTTAATGACTTAATATACCTTGAGTACAAAACATTTTCTTGAAAAACGTACTTTAAAAGCCGTTTATAATAAAATAATAAGAAAAATAAATACCCCCCTCAAGCAGCTACTTGCCACTGAGGTCTGACAGGAGTCTGTCAGTCTACAGGCCATATTAGAAGGTCTGTGAGGATGGCAAGACCTCAGCAGAAAAACACCATACGAATAGAAAATTTTATTGCGTAAATTCAAAACAAATTTTTGTTAGAATTAAACATCAAACGACTAAAATTATTATGTCATATGGCCGAGTGGTTAGCGCGCTTGGCTACTGATCTATGGGACGTGGGTTCGAGCCCCGGGTATGTGTCGTTTTTCTGCTAGGGTCTTGCCATCCTCTCAGACCTTCTACTGTGGCATATAAACTGACAGGCTCCTGTCAGACCTCTGTGGCAAGCAGCTGCTTGAGGGGGTATTTATTTTTTTATTTATAGTCATTATCTCTTTAAAGGTCTAATCTCAGCAATTTTTAATCCTACCGTTCTCAAATTTTTAACAAAGGCTCTTATTATGATTCCCAAAACACACATGTATGCATTTTATACTCACAGAAAGCATAAAGCTCTATTCAACGACGTACCCGGGGGGCCCGGACCTCCCCCACCCCCGAAATTACGGTCATCTTATACAAAATCTCAGACCTTTCTACTACCTGCTTTGGAATCCTAAACAGGCCTTTGTACAATTCTATTTTAACCTCATAGTAGATTATTCCGACGCTTAAAATAGATTTAGAAAACAACAATAAAATTTATATTCCATGCAAAATATCATTTTGATCTGTTCTGTTCGGGGGAATATTTTAGTAACTGGGAAACTCAACTCAAGTTTAATTCTCAGAATCTCCCCCCTCCCAAACCAATATTTAATTCAGCGGACCCTTCCCCGAAACAAACTAAAATCTCGTCCCCCTCCCCCTTTCCTCGAAACTGAATTATGTGTATGGCCCTGGATACTCTTAATAAGAGAAAATCTAATTTTCAAAAATACAGCAGTATAAAAAAAATTTATTACAGGTTTAATTATATTAATTTTGATAAATATACAACTGGTAACTACTCATTTTTAAAAATTTGGTAAATTTTATAATATTCTGAAATATTTTAATAAAACCTTAATAAAAAAATCATTTTAACTGGTTTTAAAATAAATGGCTTTAACTTAAATTTTAAAGTAACTAAATCAATTGCTCATTTGTGCATAATTAATATCCCTCGTTTCCTTTTTCTCCTTTTGTTCAAGGCTGTCCAGGCCTGATGTATTAAGTTTGCTTTTGCCCGGGCTCTATTTCAGAATTCTATATTTTTTATTTTTGTAAACAGTGGGAACGCTGAAGAAACAAAGAGCATTCCAGTTAACAAGGGGGTGGCTTAGTCGGTAGCGCGCCAGGCTCGTAATCTGTAGTTCCCAGGTTCGAGTCCCAGCTGGGTCAGCGTTGAGATTTATCTCCGCAAAATTCCCCGCCCTGCCCACGGTCAGTAGGAGACACCGATGGGCTTGGAAAGGCCGCCGTCCGTCGGATGGGACGTTAGGCCGTGGCCCAGTCTATGGGACCCTGTGCACGTTAAAGAACACGCTGGATGGCCTTGACGGGAGGCTACCATCTGTCTCCCAACAGCTGTTCCAGTGGGTCCCCTCCCCCAACCTTCTCTGAGCCTTCGAGGTCCATATGACCTGGCCATTTAGCCCATAGTGTGCAAAAAAGTGCCGCTCAGAGGTAAAACAACCCAACCCAGTTAACAAGAGCTCACTGTATGATATTAAATTCAATAAATACTGTGTTTGAATAACGTTTTATAATAACCAGAAACACATTATTTCCCTAAATATGACTGCAAGTTTAAGCCACAAAACGCCTGTTTCAACGGATATAATTTGATAATTATATAATTATTTTATATTGCTTTCAATTATGTAATCACTATATATCATTTCATATAAAGGTGTAAAATGACGTCAGTTATTATATAATCGTACTGTAGTATTTTATTGATATTCCCTTTATTTCAGGTCTTAAGGAACTGATTCCTCAAGACCAGGACCACATTGTCATGTGGTATAAATCTCTTCACGAGTGATACGACAGTCTCTAGCCGAATTATTGCCGTAATTTCGAAATGTCTTTAAGCGAGGTATAAATGTAATTCGGAATTTTTTGTGTCTCGTTTAACATGTTATTTAATTCTATCCAAAACGTTCACTTAACATTAAACGTTAAACTTCCTTTCAAACGTTCAGAGCTTAGAGCAGATGTCAGTTTTACTAGCAAAGATGCAAAAAAAAAATAAATAAATATGGAATTTGTTCTGTGTTGTATTTCAATAGTATTTAAATTATTTAGGGCTTTGTGTTTTTTTTTTTTGTTTTGTTTTGTTTTTTTTATATGATACTTTACTGCAAAAGAGATATATTGAAAAGAAGTATTTTCAATTAGTTACGAATGAAACTGTCCATGAGGAACCGTTTCATAAGATATCATTTTGGAGTTTTACTTCTGTGTGGTACGTGATTACGCATATTTCGTGTGGGGGGGTACTCAGTCGGTACCACGCCAGGCTCGTATTCTGCAGTTCCCAGGTTCGAGTCCCAGCTGCGTCAGCGTTAAGATTTATATCTGCAAAACTCCTCGCCCTGCTCACGGTCAGTAGGGGACACCGATGGGCTTGGAAAGGCCGCTGTTATCGGATGGGACGTTAAGCCGTGGCCCCGTGTGCGGGATTGACTGCAAAAGAAAAATGATATAAAAAAAATTTACTTACTCGAAAATAGTTATTCTTGATAACGTAAACGTGGAAAAATGCCGTTTTACATTTGGATAAGACAATAATTTTCTTAAGCGTTAAGTCGATAACACAGATGTATTTCAGTGACTTTGTAAACTCACTCTACACATTCCTGTGTGATTCATAGATGCAAGGACAAACTCAGCACTTGGCGCTGCAATAGATCCCACACCAATACGGTTTATATCTATCCATATCAGTGCATCTGAAAGTCGTTACAGCCTACAAACTATGGTAACCCATAGGAACAGGACTATTATATAAACCGCAGCAGTACGTAGGGTGCAAAGAATCCATCAATACTACCTATCAAAAATTGCCACAATGGGTACCTGAGCTTAAGCTCTGTTAAAATCGGCACAAACTGCATTAAAATTTAAATCGGAACTACTTTTAAGTATGCTAAAAAGAAATTTGATTGAAGCATACTAGTATAGGAACCAAGCTTCCTACTCGATAGAAATTTTAATCTCCGGGAACTTCGACAAATCGTGTCCAAAGTGGGTTCGCAATTTCTTCTGAAAATTGCCGCTAATTCTTTCACTATGACAGATTTTATTGTCGAGATATTCCGTTAAATCGTCGCTGTGACATAACTACCCTCACTTGTTATTGGTTCACTAACCTCACTTGAGTTTTGCTTAGATCAATTTGTTTGCATCACAGCGTTCAAAGAAAACTTTGCGACAAAAAGTAAAGGGAATCATTGAAATAACAGCTTATCGGAAATAAAAGCTAAGAACTTTTAATCATGATCGTCCGGTCTGGCTATGTGCAGAGAGAGCTCTGTTTAAATACAGCAAGGAAACAATGCTAGACGATTTTATTGTTGAAAAACTGACTGAACCTTTTTTGAAAATTGTTCACTAACAATACAATAATACAATAAAATTCTTACCTACGCAACTGTTAATAATATCGTGGATTTCTGATGAAGGGTGTTGAGATTTATCACCTCTGATTCCCATTCTGGGACAGCAAAAAGTGTATAAATAAATAAATAAATAAATAAATGCAACCATACGAAGATATGGCACATATATTTGCTTTGCATTCAGTTAGTCAGTACCGGACATAGATGGCCTTGGAAAGGTCGCCTCCGTCGGATGGGACGTTAAGTCGTGACCCCCTGTATGGGAAAGCCACACCCTATGCACTTTGAAGAACACACAGGATGGCCTTGGCGGGAGGTTACCATCTGTCTCCCAACAGCCGTTAAAGTGGGTCCCCTCTCCCTACCTTCTCTGAGCCTTCAGGGTACTTGTGACCTGGCCATTTAGCCCATTGTGTGCAAAAAAAGTGCCACTCAGAGGTAAAACAACCAACCAACCAACATCCGCCCAGGCTACCTATTTCAGTCCTCAATGATCTAGTGTCGATGTTCCTACGTCCACTGGAGATGCACTTTCATCTTCTTCGCTGACAACATCAGCACTCAACATGGTCGACTGCTGTTGTGATCCATTGCGACAAGGTCCGATACATGGTGCATTCAGAGATGACCTTCTGCATACCAATGTTTAATTCTGCTCCGATTTCACCTGGTTATGGCCCGTTCTGTTGCCCGATTCTCGACAGTCTCCTTTCACCCCTCTGATTTACAATCTCTTTTCTTCAATAGGATCATCGGTCACTGGTAGTTTCTTGTTTTTCGCACCATTCTCAGTAAACACTTGAAAACGTTGTGTGTGAAAAACCCTCGAGGAGGGTTGGGTTGGGTTGTTTTACCTCTGAGGGGGCCCTTTTTGCACACCATGGTCTAAATGGCCAGGTCACATGGACCCCGAAGGCTCAGAGAAGGTTGGGGGAGGGGACCCACTGGAACAGCTGTTGGGAGACAGATGGTAGCCTCCCGTCAAGGTCATCCAGCGTGTTCTTTAACGTGCACAGGGTATGGCTCTCCCGCACACGGGGCCACGGCTTAACGTCCCATCCGACGGACGGCGGCGTTTCCAAGCTCATTGGTGTCCCCTACTGACCGTGGGCAGGGCGGGAAATTTTGCGGAGATAAATCTCAACGCTGACCCAGCTGGGACTCGAACCTGGGAACTACAGATTACGAGCCTGGCGCGCTACCGTCTGAGCACCCCCGCCCCTTTCCTCGAAGAACTCGTCTGCTAGATTTTTACCGCAAACCGCTGTCATGACGCATTACGTGTTGTAATGAACCATTTATATGACGAGGGGAGGTATACCTAACAAACTAGTATCTCAGTATACATTAAAACAAAATCTTAATACTTACCGGTGGAAACCGAATCTATAATCATGTAAAACGAAACTGGTTGCATTTTCTTCGTATAAGACTCAGTCTATCACAGTGTAAATTAAAACTGGTTGCATTTGTCGTTGTTTTTTTCACCGTCTAAAAACGAATCTCGTGAAAACTGAGTACCGTGTAAATTGAGGGATAGGTGTATTCTGTCTCATTCATTCACGAATCACTCTTAGCGCTTCCAATTCTGCCTCAATCATTCACGAATCACTCTTAGTGTTTATAATTCTGTCTCATTATTTACACGAATCACTCTTAGCGTTTCTAATTCTGTCTCAATCATTCACGAATCACTCTTACCGTTTGTAATTCTGTCTCATTCATTGACGAATCACTCTTACCGTTTTTAATTCTGTCTCATTCATTCAGGAATCACCCTTACCGTTTGTAATTCTGTCTCATTCATTCTGTCTCATTCATTCTGTCTCATTCATTCATTAGCGTTTATAATTCTGACTCATTCATTAACGAATCACTCTTAGCGTTTATATTTCTGTCTCATTCATTCAGGAATCACACTTACCGTTTGTAATTCTGTCTCATTCATTCAAGAATCGCTTAGCGTTTATAATTCTGACTCATTCATTAACGAATCACTCTTAGCGTTTGTAATTCTGTCTCATTCATTGACGAATCACTCTTACCGTTTCTAATTCTGTCTCATTCATTCACAAATCACTCTTACCGTTTGTAATTCTGTCTCATTCATTCAAGAATCGCTTAGCGTTTATAATTCTGACTCATTCATTAACGAATCACTCTTAGCGTTTGTAATTCTGTCTCATTCATTGACGAATCACTCTTACCTTTCTAACTCTGTCTCATTCATTCAGGAATCACTCTTACCGTTTGTAATTCTGTCTCATTCATTCAAGAATCGCTTAGCGTTTATAATTCTGACTCATTCATTAACGAATCACTCTTAGCGTTTATATTTCTGTCTCATTCATTCAGGAATCACACTTACCGTTTGTAATTCTGTCTCATTCATTCAAGAATCGCTTAGCGTTTATAATTCTGACTCATTCATTAACGAATCACACTTAGTGTTTGTAATTCTGTCTCATTCATTGACGAATCACTCTTACCGTTTCTAATTCTGTCTCATTCATTCACAAATCACTCTTACCGTTTGTAATTCTGTCTCATTCATTCAAGAATCGCTTAGCGTTTATAATTCTGACTCATTCATTAACGAATCACTCTTAGCGTTTGTAATTCTGTCTCATTCATTGACGAATCACTCTTACCTTTCTAACTCTGTCTCATTCATTCAGGAATCACTCTTACCGTTTGTAATTCTGTCTCATTCATTCAAGAATCGCTTAGCGTTTATAATTCTGACTCATTCATTAACGAATCACTCTTAGCGTTTGTAATTCTGTCTCATTCATTGACGAATCACTCTTACCGTTTCTAATTCTGTCTCATTCATTCACAAATCACTCTTACCGTTTGTAATTCTGTCTCATTCATTCAAGAATCGCTTAGCGTTTATAATTCTGACTCATTCATTAACGAATCACTCTTAGCGTTTGTAATTCTGTCTCATTCATTGACGAATCACTCTTACCTTTCTAACTCTGTCTCATTCATTCAGGAATCACTCTTACCGTTTGTAATTCTGTCTCATTCATTCAAGAATCGCTTAGCGTTTATAATTCTGACTCATTCATTAACGAATCACTCTTAGCGTTTGTAATTCTGTCTCATTCATTCAGGAATCACTCTTACCGTTTGTTACTCTGTCTCATTAATTCAGCAATCACACTTATCGTTTGTAATTCTGTCTCATTCATTAACGAATCACTCTTAGCGTTTGTAATTCTGTCTCCATTCAGGAATCACTCTTACCTTTCTAGCGTTTCCAATTCGGTCTCATTCATTCAGGAATCACTTTTAGCGTTTCTATTTCTGTCTCATTCATTCAGGAATCACTCTTACCGTCTGTAATTCTGTCCCATTCATTCAGTATTCACTCTTACCGTTAGTAATTCTGTCTCATTCATTCAAGAATCGCTTAGCGTTTTTAATTCTGTCTCATTCATTCAAGAATCGCTAGCGTTTTTAATTCTGTCTCATTCATTCACGAATTACTCTTAGCGTTTATGTCTCATTCATTCAGGAATTCTCTTACCGTTTCTAATTCTGCCTCATTCGTTCAGGAATCACTCTTACCGTTTGTACCTCTTTCTCATTCATTCAAGAATCACTTAGCGTTTCTAATTCTGTCTCATTCATTGACGAATCACTCTTGCCGTTTCTGATTCTGTCTCATTCATTCACGAGTCAGTCTTACCGTTTATAATTCTGTTTCATTCATTGAAGAATCGCTTAGCGTTTATAATTCTGTCTCATTCATTAACGAATCACTCTGAGCGTTTGTAATTCTCTCTTATTCATTCAGGAATCACTCTTACCCTTTGTAATTCCGTCTCATTCATTCAAGAATCGCTTAGCGTTTATAATTCGGTCTCATTCATTCGCGAATCACTCTTAGTGTTTATAATTCTGTCTCATTATTTACACGAATCGCTCTTGGCGTTTCTAATCCTCTCCCATTCATTCACGAATCACTCTTAGCGTTTATAATTCTGTCTCATTCATTCCCGAATCACTCATCATTTTAATTCTGTCTCATTCATTCAGGAATCAGTCTTACCGTTTGTAATTCTCTCTCATTCATTCAAGAATCGCTTAGCGTTTATAATTCTGTCTCATTCATTCAAGAATCACTCTTAGCGTTTATATTTCTGTCTCATTCATTGACGAATCACTCTTACCATTTCTAATTCTGTCTCATTCATTCAGGAATCAGTCTTACCGTTTGTAATTCTGTCTCATTCATTCAAGAATCGCTTAGCGTTTATAATTCTCTCTCATTCATTAACGAATCACTCTTAGCGTTTATAATTCTGTCTCATTATTTACACGAACACTCTTGGCGTTTATAATTCTGTCAAATTTATAATCGCTCTTGGCGTTTGTAATTCTCTCCCATTCATTCACGAATCACTCTTAGCGTTTGTAATTCTGTCTCATTCATTCCCGAATCACTCATCATTTTAATTCTGTTTCATTCATCCACGTATCACTCATAATTTATAATTCTCAATTCTCAAGTGTCAATAATTCTCTCTGTCTCATTCACGAATCACTCTTAGTGTTTATTTATTATTCTGCCTCATTAATTAACGAATCACTCTTAGCCTTTGTAATTCTGTCTCATTCATTCACGAATCACCTTAGCGTTTCTTATTCTGTCTCATTCATCGATGAATCTCTCTTAGCATTTCTAATTCTGTCGCATTCATTCACGTATCACTCATAATTTATAATTCTCAATTCTCAAGTGTTTATAATTCTGTCTCTCTCATTCATGAATCACTGTTAGTGTTTATAATTCCTTCTCATTCATTAACGAATCACTCTTAGCGTTTGTCATTCTGTCTCATTCATTCACGAATCACTCTTAATTTATAATTCTCAATTCTCAAGCGTTTATAATTCTGTCTCTCTCATTCAGGAATCATTCTTAATGTTTATAATTCTGTCTCTCTCATTCACGAATCACTCTTAGTGTTTATAATTCTGTCTCTCTCATTCACGAATCACTCTTAGTGTTTATAATTCTGTCTCATTCATTAACGAATCACTCTTAGTGTTTATAACTCTGTCTCTCTTGTTCACCAATCACATTTGGTGTGTATAATTCTATTCCCCTCATTCACGAATCACTTTTAGTGTTTATAATTCTGTCTCATTCATTAACGAATCACTCTTAGCGTTTGTAATTCTGTCTCATTCAATCACGAATCACTCTTAGAGTTTATAATTCTGTTACTCAAGAACTCGAAGTTTCTATGGATCATTTTTAACATTTTTCGTTCAAAATAACATTAAGATTTCTATTTTGTCATCAAATAATTATAATTATTTTAAGGTTTGTAATAACCTATAATATGACAAATAAAAAAAATTATTTAGTGAAGTGCATTTCTAAGTATAGAAGCAATGAATGGAAGAAGAGAATATCTCCTGAATTAATAGTTGTTCTGTGCAAATGTAAACACGACAAAGTCTAAAAAAAGTTTTTATTAACTTATAAACTTTTAATGTTTGGTTCTTTTCAAAAACACGTTAGAAACGCCATGGAAATAGATTTTGATACATGATTAGGAAAAACCATAGTCCTGTTTCTTCTTTAATCCCATCATTACAGAGATTTATACCACATAATGACATGATCTTTGTCCTCTGGGATAAGTTCTTTAATTCCTGAAAAAAAAATTTTTTTTATTAGTTAGGAGTACTATATGTCAAATAAAAAGGAGCATGTAATATCAACATAATGTACCTAATAATAATCGTTATTATATTATGACAAATGCATTAAACTTTTAATTATAAAATAATCTAAAAAGTCTTTTAAATATCTTAATTTAAATAACGACAATGCAACATATTTAATAAGAATAAAGATGATGCTTTGAAAGACTCATTAGAAATGCTATGTGTTCAATCCATAATTTTGGTTGTTTTATCTCTGAGCGTCACTTTTATTATCACAATGGGCGAAATGGCCAGATCACAAAGGGGGCGGGGGTGGCTCAGTCGGTAGCGCGCCAGGCTCGTAATCTGTAGTTCCCAAGTTCGAGTCCCAGCTGGGTCAGCGTTGAGATTTATCTCCGCAAAATTCCCCGCCCTGCCCACGGTCAGTAGGGGACACCGATGGGCTTGGAAAGGCCGCCGTCCGTCGGATGGGACGTTAAGCCGTGGCCCCGTGTGCGGGAGAGCCATACCCTGTGCATGTTAAAGAACACGATGGATGGCCTTGACGGGAGGCTACCATCTGTCTCCCAACAGCTGTTCCAATGGGTCCCTCCCCCAACCTTCTCTGAGCCTTCAGGGTCCATGTGACCTGGCCATTTAGCCCATGGTGTGCCAAAAAAGTGCCGCTCAGAGGTAAAACAACCCAACCCAGGTCACAAGGATCGCGAGGACTCAGAGATCGTTGGGGGAGGGGGACCCAGCAGATAGCTGTTAGGAGATAGATGATAGCCTCCCATCAAGGCCATCCAGTGTGTTCTTTAAGGTGCACAGAGTATGTCCGACACCTAGAACAGAATGCCATTCCACTGAGTTACGACGTCAAAAACTAGACCTAAACATATTAAAATTTCTTATATATTTATTTCTGTTACTTCTACTAGTAAGATTTGAAATTAATCTTTATACTAACTTATATTTACAAATATGCATAATTTAGAAAAAAATAATCGGGTATATAAGTGTTATCATAATGCAAATACACAAATAATTTCTGTTGAAATAATGTATATTTGTAAATAAAAATTAGTACGAAGTTTAATTTTAAAAGTTACCGGTGGAAATAACAGAAATAAATATTATAATAAATACCAATCGAGTCAAATTTTTTATTCTAACCACCACAATTCTTTCAAACGAATTATTTACAAATAAGGAATGTTTCGTTTAATCGTATAAAATAGAAATAGATGACCAGAAATCCGGAGCGCATCCATAGGATGCATTATAAGAAGATAAAAAATATAAATAATCACTTGAAAAAGACTTTATTACCTGTGGATAATGGATTGAATCTAACATACCCCCATCTTGTTACACATAGATTAACATCGGATGCATTTCAAAACATCACAATAACAGTTATGGGGGCCCGGATCTACAAATCATCGAATAGGAGGGATTGGGGGCAAGAGACCATCGAGCCGGAAAAATGCAAAGGGGGAGAAAAATCCAAAAGACTGGATTAATGTATTATAACACATCGCCCTCCGTTTTACAGGTCATTAAAATTTGCTCAATATGTTAAATATTTTTAGATCCTCTCTTACCCTTACTACTGTTTTGAAAGGGTGTGCGTACTGGTCCCTTTAGCCTCGGAAAAAATATTTATATTACCACGGATAATAGATAAAATCTGTAGAAACGTGTGCAGACATTACTGCATTATTGATAGATGACCTAACGGAAAAAATGACTTTCGATAATGAGGAAAAGCTAATTTGAAAATTCAATGATGATATTTTAAAGAGAAAAAAATGCACTTGGATAAAGTCACAAATTAAAAGAAAAATTCATTATATAAAATTTAAGCAATCTTTTTTCTGACAGAGCAAACAAGTGGAAAAAATTACTCGGCTGTTGCATAAAAAATTTAAATTAAATGTGTGAAATTTCAGTCGTGCAAATCACGAAGTCTACAGAATGAAATGTAAAGAAGAGATGTTGGTTAATAGAGTAAATAGACTTTCAATAATAGCGTATAATTATATTTAAAGAAAATTTAGGAAAATTCAGATTTTAAATGCATTGGTAGTAACATATTTAATATTGTCATTTACTTCTCCTGACTCTTCCATTAGTTTGTAATGCTCAACTTCATCCCCTATTAATATGAACATTCCTTAATACGTTTAGAGGCATTTGCAATTTTTATTTTGCAAATAATTTTAAAATCCTCAGAAGATTATTGAGCTGGCTGGCATCTAGCATTTGGGAAATTTTCAATTCTCCTACGCCTAATGCTATACATTTTAATAATTTTAATAATTTTTTAATAATTAATCTCTATAATTTCTATAACACGCGTTCAATTGAAAAATTTCACAAAATATAAAAATCATTCATACATGCGTACAGGTCAAATGAATGTAACAACCAGCAGATCTGAGGCTTCACTTATAACCTCAGGTAAAGAGCCGCTCAGAGGTAAAACAACCCAACGTTAAAGAACACGCTGGATGGCCTTGACGGGAGGCTACCATCTGTCTTCCAACAGCTGTTCCAGTGGGTCCCCTCCCCCAACCTTCTCTGAGCCTTCGGGGTCCATGTGACCTGGCTATTTAGCCCATGGTGTGCAAAAAAGTGCCGCTCAGAGGTAAAACAACCCAACCCTCTCTTACCCTTACTACTATTTTGAAAGGGTGTGCGTACTGGTCCCTTAAGCCTGGGATAAAATATTTATATTACCACAGATAGTAGATAAAATCTGTAGAAACATGTTCAAACATTACTGGGTTGGGTTGTTTTACCTCTGAGTGGCACTTTTTTGCACACCATGGGCTAAATGGCCAGGTCACATGGACCCCGAAGGCTCAGAGAAGGTTGGGGAGGGGACCCACTGGAATAGCTGTTGAGAGACAGATGGCAGCCTCCCGTCAAGGCCATGCAACGTGTTCTTTAACGTGCACAGTGTATGGCTCTCCCGCACACGGGGCCACGGTTTAATGTCCCATCCGACGGACGGCGGTCTTTACCAAGCCCATCGGTGTCCCCTACTGACCGTGGGCAATGCGGGGAATTTTGCGGAGATAAATCTCAACGCTGACCCAGCTGGGACTCGAACCTGGGAACTACAGATTACGAGCCTGGCGCGCTACCTACTGAGCCACCTCCGCCCCCATTAAATGTGTGAAATTTCAGTTGTGCAAATCACGAAGTCTACAGAATGAAATGTAAAGAAGAGATGTTGGTTAATAGAGTAAATAGACTTTCAATAATAGCGTATAATTATATTTAAAGAAAATTTAGGAAAATTCAGATTTTAAATGCATTGTTACTAACATATTTAATATTGTCATTTACT
The DNA here is from genome assembly GCA_038380435.1 of Ryuthela nishihirai. Taxonomy (NCBI): domain Eukaryota; kingdom Metazoa; phylum Arthropoda; class Arachnida; order Araneae; family Heptathelidae; genus Ryuthela; species Ryuthela nishihirai. The sequence goes on from JAWZYU010000008.1 coordinate 3,426,939, forward strand.
TCTCCTGACTCTTCCATTAGTTTGTAATGCTCAACTTCATCCCCTATTAATATGAACATTCCTTAATACGTTTAGAGGCATTTGCAATTTTTATTTTGCAAATAATTTTAAAATCCTCAGAAGATTATTGAGCTGGCTGGCATCTAGCATTTGGGAAATTTTCAATTCTCCTACGCCTAATGCTATACATTTTAATAATTTTAATAATTTTTTAATAATTAATCTCTATAATTTCTATAACACGCGTTCAATTGAAAATTTTCACAAAATATAAAAATCATTCATACATGCGTACAGGTCAAATGAATGTAACAACCAGCAGATCTGAGGCTTCACTTATAACCTCAGGTAAAGAGAAATTGTTCGGGAATTATCACACCAGTCTACGACAGCATCGTTGGCGTATAATAGTTGCATTTCTAGCTGTAAATTAATTAAAAAAAACTTTTCCGAAACCTTTACGTTACTGGAAAATCGTGCAACGAAGCTGGATAGTGAAATAAAATTTCCTTAAGTGAAAAATATGTACAGTCGGTCAAAAAAGTATCCGAACACTACGGTTGATTACAGAATTCAAAAAAATATCTGGCAACTTTTTTTTTGGAAAATAGTGATCTGGCAATTTGGAAAATAGTGATCTGGCAACCTTCGTGTCACGTGACACGAAGGTTGCCAGATCACTATTTTCTAAAAAAAAGTTGCCATATATTTTTTTTTAATTCTGTAATCAACCGTAGTGTTCGGATACTTTTTTGACCGACTGTACATAATTTCCGTAAATCGGGGACTACAGTAATAAAAAATTAATAGGAGATTATTGATAGTTTCGCTGCACCGTAATTATAAATTACAGTAAGAAAGCAATCGGGAAAGCTTGTAGCGAAACACATTTTTATTTGCTATAAATATATCTGTGAGTTCCTCAATGGAAATTGTTAATTGGAAGTGTCACATTGGAAGTATTTCATGATTCGTCAAGCATCGAAGGATAAATTGACCTGGGAATGATGTAGGATATCTTTGGTTGACCTTCTGTGATGCTTTGTAGATGACATCATAAGACACAGATGTCTTGCATTCATAAACTCCGTTTTAGTCCTTCGACTGTTCCTTGGGAATCCTTTTCCTGTGTAGAGAAGGGGAGGACACTTCGGAATTGGAATCGTCATTTCGAACATCGAAGTCTTTCCAACTGATCGTCATTTCGAACATCGAAGTCTTTCCAACTGATCGTCATAAGCGAGGTGATTCATGACACGTCGCGATTGTTTAAACGACACCTTTTGTTCTACTCATGCAAAGAACCGTGCTTGCCATTTGGGAAAAATCTGCTCTAATCGCTGTGCATTGTTCCTTCTAGAATGGAATGACTTTAAATATTGACTTTAAATTCATGACTTTATCCACTGTTTCTGTCCAATCAATTCAAAATCCATTGTTTTTATACAATCAAGTCAAAGTAACGTAAACATGCTATTATAATCCTCTCGTAAGCTTTCTAAGTTGCAGGTTGGGTTGGGTTGTTTTACCTCTGAGCGGCACTTTTTTGCACACCATGGTCTAAATGGCCAGGTCACATGGACCCCGAAGACTCAGAGAAGGTTGGGGGAGGGGACCCACTGGAACAGCTGTTGGGAGACAGATGGTAGCCTCCCGTCAAGGCCATCCATCGTGTTCTCTAACGTGCACAGGGTATGGCTCTCCCACACACGGGGCCACGGCTTAACGTCCCATCCGACGGACGGCGGCCTTTCCAAGCCCACCGGTGTCCCCTACTGACCGTGGGCAGGGCGGGGAATTTTGCGGAGATAAATTTCAACGCTGACCCAGCTGGGACTCGAACCTGGGAACTACAGATTACGAGCCTGGCGCGCTACCGACTGAGCCAGCCCCGCCCCCCTTTAAGAAGGAAATGACGAGTTGTTTTGATTGCAGATGGAGTTGGGAGATAATTATGTGATGGATGATGCTGGATATGTAGCTTGAGAGTCCTCAATTGTTCTCTCATCATCGCTATCATCCTCCGTTTATACATGGCTAAAGGCGCAAGTTCAACTCCAGAGGTTACGTTTGAGGCTCATCCGTGAACAATTGTGATTTCGTACTTTTTAAAGAAAAATATCAGTAGTTGCTGTTTTAAGATATTCATATTTCTAAAGCCCTCCCGTGGCAGAGAGGGGCGGGGGTGGCTCAGTCGGTAGCGCGCCAGGCTCGTAATCTGTAGTTCCCAGTTTCGAGTCCCAGCTGGGTCAGCGTTGAGATTTATCTCCGCAAAATTCCCCGCTCTGCCCACGGTCAGTAGGGGACACCGATGGGCTTGGAAAGGCCGCCGTCCGTCGGATGGGACGTTAGGCCGTGGCCCCGTGTACGGGAGAGAGCCATACCCTGTGCACGTTAAAGAACACGCTGGATGACCTTGACGGGAGGCTACCATCCGTCTCCCAACAGCTGTTCCAGTGGGTCTCCTCCCCCAACCTTCTCTGAGCCTCCGGGGTCCTTGTGACCTGGCCATTTAGCCCATGTTGTGCAAAAAAGTACCGCTCAGAGGTAACCCAACCCGTGGCCGAGTGGTTAGCGCGCTTGGCTACTGATCTACGGAACCTGAGTTCAGAGCCCCGGGTAAGGCATGGATGTATGTGACGTTTTTCTGCTCAGGGCCTGCCATCCTCTCAGACCTTCTACTCTGGCATGTAAACTAACAGGCTCCTGTCAGACCTCTGTGGCAAGCAGCTGCTTGAGGGGGTATTTATTATTATTTATTATTGCTGAACGACTTTTTGATCTGTTTAGACTCGATTCAGTGACTATGCCAATCAGCCCCAAAGGTTTTTCTTTACCTCTGTTCTAACCAGCACTATTCTTTCAAACTTAATAATTACAAATTGAGAATGTTTCGTTCAATCAAATTATTGTCAGGAACTGATCGACAAATTCTGGAACGCATCCATAGGATGTATTGTAAGAAGTCAAAAAACGAAGCAATCATTTTAAAAAGCCGTTAATTTTCCTTGGATAATGGATTGATTCTAATATATCCTAACCTGTTACATATAGAGTAACATCGGATGTATTGTATGACATCACAATAACAGTTAACGGGCCCGGATCTGCAAACTATCGAAGGGGAGGGAGTGGGGCAAGAAACACCATCGACCGGAAAAATGCAGGGGGGGACGCAAAAGACTGGATTAATGTATTATAACACATCCCCCTCCATTTTACGAGTCTTTAAAATTTGCTCAATATGTTAAATATTTTTAGACCCTCTCTTACCTTTGGGGCGGGATGGCTCAGTCGGTAGCTCGCAGGCTCGTAATCTGCAGTTCCCAGGTTCGAGTCCCAGCTGGGTCAGCGTTGAGATTTATCTCCGTGAAATTCCCCGCCCTGCCCACGGTCAGTAGGGGACACCGATGGGCTTGGAAAGGCCACCGTCCGTCGGATGGGACGTTAAGCCGTGGCCCCATGTATGGGTGGCCTTGGCGGGAGGCTACCATCTGTCTCCCAACAGCTGTTCCAGTGGGTCCCCTCCCCCAACCATCTCTGAGCCTTCGGGGTCCATGTGACCTGGCCATTTAGCCCATGGTGTGCAAAAAAGTGCCGCTCAGAGGTAAAACAACCCAACGTTAAAGAACACGCTGGATGGCCTTGACGGGAGGCTACCATCTGTCTCCCAACAGCTGTTCCAGTGGGTCCCCTCCCCCAACCTTCTCTGAGCCTTCGGGGTCCATGTGACCTGGCTATTTAGCCCATGGTGTGCAAAAAAGTGCCGCTCAGAGGTAAAACAATCCAACCCTCTCTTACCCTTACTACTATTTTGAAAGGGTGTGCGTACTGGTCCCTTAAGCCTGGGATAAAATATTTATATTACCACAGATAGTAGATAAAATCTGTAGAAACATGTTCAAACATTACTGGGTTGGGTTGTTTTACCTCTGAGCGGCACTTTTTTGCACACCATGGGCTAAATGGCCAGGTCACATGGACCCCGAAGGCTCAGAGAAGGTTGGGGAGGGGACCCACTGGAATAGCTGTTGAGAGACAGATGGCAGCCTCCCGTCAAGGCCATGCAACGTGTTCTTTAACGTGCACAGTGTATGGCTCTCCCGCACACGGGGCCACGGTTTAATGTCCCATCCGACGGAGGCGGCCTTTACCAAGCCCATCGGTGTCCCCTACTGACCGTGGGCAATGCGGGGAATTTTGCGGAGATAAATCTCAACGCTGACCCAGCTGGGACTCGAACCTGGGAACTACAGATTACGAGCCTGGCGCGCTACCTACTGAGCCACCTCCGCCCCCATTAAATGTGTGAAATTTCAGTTGTGCAAATCACGAAGTCTACAGAATGAAATGTAATGGAGAGATGTCGGTTAATAGAGTAAATAGACTTTCAATAATAGCGTATAATTATATTTAAAGAGAAACTGGAAATCAGGGAACTGCAAATGGAGATGCAAAATGGAGAACAGGGAACTGCAAATTTTAGATTGATTGTTACTAACATATTTAATATTGTCATTTACTTCTCCTGACTCTTCGATTAGTTTGAAATGCTCAATTCATCCCCTATTAATATGAACATTCCTTATTTGTTTACAGATTTTTATTTTGCAATTTTTAGATTTTTCACATTTTTATTTTTCAAATAATTTTAAAATCCTACTGAAAAGATTATTGAGCTGTCATCTAGCATTTGGTGAATATGCCAATCATCCCAAAGATTTTTCTTTACTTCTGTTCTAACCACCACTATTCTTTCAAACTTGTGAATTACAAATTGGAAATGTTTCGTTTAATCATCGTGGAAATAACCTTAGTTTGGAAAAATCGGGAATGCATCCATAGGATGATTATAAGAAGTCGAGAATCAGAAGCAATCACTTGAAAAAGACGATTATCGTTGGATAATGGATTGCATCTAACATATCCTATCCTGTTACACATGGGGCGGGGGTGGCTCAGTCGGTAGCGTGCCAGGCTCGCAATCTGTAGTTCCCAGATTCGAATCCCAGCTGGGTCAGCGTTGAGATTTATCTCCGCAAAATTCCCCGCCCTGCCCACGATCAATAGGGGACACCGATGGGCTTGGAAAGGCCGCCGTCCGTCGGATGGGATGTTAAGCCGTGGCCCCGTGTGCGGGAGAGCCATACCCTGTGTACGTTAAAGAACACGCTGGATAGCCTTGACGGCAGGATGGATTGTTACTACTTACTTACCTTCTGTCTCCCAACAGCTGTTCCAGTGAGTCCCCTCCCTCAACCTTCTCTGAGCCTTCGGGGTCCATGTGACCTGGACATTTAGCCCATGGTGTGCAAAAATGTGCCGCTCAGAGGTAAAACAACCCAACGTTAAAGAACACGCTGGATGGCCTTGACGGGAGGCTACCATCTGTCTTCCAACAGCTGTTCCAGTGGGTCCCCTCCCCCAACCTTCTCTGAGCCTTCGGGGTCCATGTGACCTGGCCATTTAGCCCATGGTGTGCAAAAAAGTGCCGCTCAGAGGTAAAACAACCCAACGTTAAAGAACACGCTGGATGAACATGACGGGAGGCTACCATCTGTCTCCCAACAGCTGTTCCAGTGAGTCCCCTCCCTCAACCTTCTCTGAGCCTTCGGGGTCCATGTGACCTGGCCATTTAGCCCATGGTGTGCAAAAATGTGCCGCTCAGAGGTAAAACAACCCAACCCTGTTACACATAGAGTAACATCGGATGCATTGTAAGACGTCACAATAACACTGACCGGCTTCGATCTGCAAAATATCGAAGGGGAGTTTCATAAAATGTAGGTGTTAAAATAAATTTAAATGTAAACTATTTTTGTGGTGAGTGGGAGAAATTTTAATGTGTACAGTGTTTAAGAAATTTTTTCTGATTTACGTGTATCTTAATGTTAATATATGCAATACAGATAATTCAGGTTTGATATTTCTACACTGTCTGACTACGGAAAAAGTATTTCGCACATAGTCATTTCGACATACGAATGGCGATGTGGCATACGTTTGCCTTAAATAGTTTGTATAAAAAAAACACAATTGAAAATCACAGTGTTAATTGCAGCAAGTGACTACCGACATTTCTAGAGTGCATGTGTGCCTCATGCAAACTTCGGTTTACCGTTCGGGTTGGGGCGGGGGTGGTTCAGTCGGTAGCGCGCCAGACTCGTAATCTGTAATTCCCAGGTTCGAGTCCCAGCTGGGTCAGCGTTGAGATTTATCTCCGCAAAATTTCCCGCCCTGCCCACGGTCAGTAGGGGACACCGATGGGCTTGGAAAGGCCGCCGTTCGTCGGATGGGACGTTAAGCCGTGGCGCCGTGTGCGGGAGAGCCATACCCTGTGCACGTTAAAGAACCCGCTGGATGGCCTTGACGGGAGGCTACCATCTGTCTCCCAACAGCTGTTCCAGTGGGTCCCCTCCCCCAACCTTCTCTGAGCCTTCGCGGTTCTTGTGACCTGGCCATTTAGCCCTTGGTGTGCAAAAAAGTGCCGCTCAGAGGTAAAACAACCCAACCCAACCGTTCGGGTCATTATGGGGACGTCCATGGCTGCTGACACAGTCCGTCGAAAATCGCCTGCAGTGCTCTGTTGTGACGAACGAGCATGTCGAAAAATGCGCCTATCAAGCCGTGTTGACGTCTGTCAAATGGCCCCACTACCTCTGTGACACAAGCTATAACCTTCATTTCGCTACTGTTGCCAACAGCGTCCAACAGCTTGTGCATCCCGATGAACATGGGCAGCGACACGACATGTAGTCCATCCAGCTCACATAGGCCAATAATTCTTCCTCTCTCAAAAGCATCCAAATGGCGATAAACCTGCCGACGGCATGTACAGTCGCTCAAAAAAGTATCTGAACACTATGGTTGATTACAGAATTCAGAAAAAATATCTGACAACGATTTTTTTTAGAAATTAGTGATCTGCCAACCTTCGTGTCACGTGATTACCGAATTGAGGAAAAATATCTGGAGCGTGTACAACAACTGTACACGCTCCAGTTACCGTTCACAGCAAACTGGAGCGTGTGCAGTTACTGCACACGCTCCAGTTTGCTGTGAACGGTAACTGCACACGCTCAATATTTCCGTGAGTGAGCCCACACGATCCAGGTCTCTGTGAGCTCACACGATCCAGTGTGCTGTGAACATTAACCGCAACCGCTCCAGTTTGCTGTGAACGGTAACTGCACACGCTCAATATTTCCGTGAATGAGCCCACACGATCTAGTATCAAAATAATATGACCACCTACAGTCGCTGAAAAAAAATATCCGAACACTATGGTTCATTACAGAATTCAGAAAAAATATCTGGCATTGATTTTTTTTAGAAATTAGTGATCTGGCAACCTTCGTGTCACGTGACACGAAGTTTGCCAGATCACTAATTTTTAAAATATCTCTGCCAGATATTTTTTCTGAATTCTGTAATCAGCCATAGTGTTCGGATACTTTTTTGATCGACTGTACATACATTCAGTGCTAACTAAATTATGACTAGCTCCTTCAATGTTATTTAATAGCAAGCTAACTTCGAAGTCCTATAACTTCTAAACTAAGCGTTTTATGAGAAAATGTAAATATAAATAAAAAAAAATACCCCCTCAAGCAGCTGCTTGCCACAGAGATCTGACAGGAGGCTGTCAGTTTATATGCCAAAGTAGAAGGTCTGAGAGGATGGCAGGACCTCAGCAGAAAAACGACACATACATCCATGCCTTACCCGGGTTGGGTTGTTTTACCTCTGAGCGGCACTTTTTTGCACACCATGGGCTAAATGGCCAGGTCACATGGACCCCGAAGGCTCAGAGAAGGTTGAGGGAAGGGACCCACTGGAACAGCTGTTGGGAGACAGATGGTAGCCTCCCGTCAAGGCCATCCAGCATGTTCTTTAACGTGCACAGGGTATGGCTCTCTCCCGCACACGGGGCCACGGCTTAACGTCCCATCCGACGAACGGCGGCCTTTCCAAGCCCATCGGTGTCCCCTACTGACCGTGGGCAGGGTGGGGAATTTTGCGGAGATAAATCTCCACGCTGACCCAGCTGGGACTCGAACCTGGGAACTACAGATTACGAGCCTGGCGCGCTACCGACTGAGCCACCCGCACCCCATAGAGCTTCGAAGTTAACTTCCACTCATAATTCAGTGATCCCTGAAAGTATATCATGGTTTATAATCTAGCGCCGTCCCATGGCCGAGTGGTTAGCGCGCTTGGCTACTGATCTAAGGGACACTGGGTTCGAGCCCCGGGTAAGGTATGGATGTTTGGTGTCGTTTCTATGCTGAGGTCTTGCCATCCTCTCAGACCTTCTACTATGGCATATAAACTGACAGGCTCCTGTCGGACCTCTGTGGCAAGCAGCTGCTTGAGGGGGTATTTATATTTATTTGATAATCTAGCACCTTACCTTGATTCACATTAATAACCTCTCCAGTTCCTGGTCCCTTGGCTTTATAGAGAAGCCAAAATTTCCCACTTTCAGCATCGTTGTGTACAGTAGCTATCGCATAAATGTAAGGTTTTAATGACACGTTCTTCCACAAAAAACTGAAATTACAATAAAATATTCATTATCTATACTCCGTTTCGAAGAAATATAATTAACAGAAAAAAATCAACTCTTTAAAAAATTACAATTTATAATAATTATTTTGCAATATGAAATTATAATTTTTAACAGCTCATTAAAATCACTTCCAATCTTTCAGCTCACCAATAATCTTTTAATCTTTTATGCCTCATAAACTTTCCTAATCTAAATTTTTGTAAGTTGATAGCTACCAGAAATTATTACCATTTTAATTCTCTTATATAACTTAATTCTGCTCTCCGTATATGTATGTAATATCTAGAGACAAGGGGTCAAGAGAATTTTTTTTTGGGGGGGGGGCTCTAAAGTCAAAAGAGTAAAAAAAAAGGGCAACGCAATAAATTTTGAAAGCCGCAAATTATATTTGGAATTGGGGGAAGAGAAGGGGAGGCTGTTCTGGCCTTCCAAAGTCTCCTTCCAAAACTAGGAATTTCTTACACAGTGACAGAATTTGGCACATGGAACCTCAGAAGATCTCAATGACGTAGCACTTGGGGAAATTACATCTATAGAACACTGCACTGAATGCGGCTTAGCCCACTGAACTGCTTGCAGATTTCTCACTTTCACGGAATCACACAGAGAATCACAAATTCTTCTAAGTTTCCTGCACTTTTCCTTCTTTCAGTGGAAATTTTCTTCCTATTTTAATTTTATAACAATGGGCATCTTTTTCGGCATACGAATAGTAATCCTGTCGACTGCACCAAAATGTCGTGACCAGTCCAGTAGGAGTGACGGTTATTTACCGCACGAGAGTAGATAGGACGATGAATTTGTCCCTTAATTGCCTTCACCCTTACTTCGGTGAAATAAGAGGTTCGTGTTACACCCGTACGGACGTAAACCTCAGACTTGCTGCGTCAAGTGATGTTTAAAAATATGTCCAACAATTCACGCACGCATGGGGATGACACAGTTTATTCACACTATGTACAATCACGTGCTGGAGATGACACAGTTTATTCACATTGTGTACAATCACGTGCTGGGGTTGGGTTGGGTTGTTTTACCTCTGAGCGGCACTTTTTTTGCACACCATGGGCTAAATGGCCAGATCACATGGACCCCGAAGGCTCAGAGAAGGTTGGGGGAGGGGACCCACTGGAACAGCTGTTGGGAGACAGATGGTAGCCTCCCGTCAAGGCCATCCAGCGTGTTCTTTAACGTGCACAGGGTATGGCTCTCCCACACACGGGGCCACGGCTTAACGTCCCATCCGACGGACGGCGGCCTTTCCAAGCCCATCGGTGTCCCCTACTGACCGTGGGCAGGGCGGGGAATTTTGCGGAGATAAATCTCAACGCTGACCCAGCTGGGACTCGAATCTGGGAACTACAGATTACGAGCCTGGCGCGCTACCGACTGAGCCACCCCCGCCCCACGTGCTGGGGATGACACAGTTTATTCACACTATGTACAATCACGTGCTGGGGATGCTCTCGACTCCATAGGCCTTTGCTGCTTTGCTGCTGCAAACAATTATGCAATGAGGTAGAGAACCACACTTTGCAGATTCTCGCTTCACGGACCTCAAACTGGTCGAAAGGATATTTACTCTTTGCCTACCCAATGGTTCACTAAGAAAACACTTCAGTTTCACAGAACTGTATTTGATTCACCAAGAATCTTGATTCTCACATAGAATCAAACCCTCTCCTTAAGGGTTTTGTTTGAATAAGAGAGGCATCCCTTGACGCATGTTCAAACGTCCTTCTCATCTGGGGGCGGGGTTCCCAGGTTCGAGTCCCAGCTGGGCCAGCGTTGAGATTTATCTCCGCAAAATTCCCCGCCTTACCCACGGTCAGTAGGGGACACCGATGGGCTTGGAAATGTCGCCGTCCGTCGGATGGGACGTTAAGCCGTGGCTCCGTGTGCGGGAGAGCCATACCCTGTGCACGTTAAAGAACACGCTGGATGGCCTTGATGGGAGGCTACCATCTGTCTCCCAACAACTGTTCCAGTGGGTCCCCTCCCCCAACCTTCTCTGAGCCTTCGGGGTCCATGTGACCTGGCCATTTAGCCCATGGTGTGCAAAAAAGTGCCGCTCAGAGGTAAAACAACCCAACCCAACCCTTCTCATCTGATCACTACACTCAAACTTATTGCCCAGTTCCTCTCCCACGCTGACACTCGACTCCCAGGCTAGTTGTAAAAAGGTCATAAAAGGCTTCTTGGACACGTCAACTCATGCAGGCAGCCAGCTCAGACCCGAAAACAACATCTATGAGTCATATCCCCACAATAGCACTTCCAAAAACACTCTTAATACATAAAAATATTTACAATAACAAAAATACAATAACATGCAACAAGAAATAAAAATAAATAAATTAGAGAGACATGACAGAGGCTCAGTCAGTAGTACGCCAGGCTTGTAATCCGCAATTCCCAGGTTCGAGTCCCAGCTGGGCAAGCGTTGAGGTTTATCTCCGTAAAACTCCTCGCCTCTCCTCGGTCAGTAGGGGACACCAATGGGCTTGGAAAAGCCGATGTCCAACGGATGGGTCGTTAAGCTATTGCCCTCTGTGTATATAAGCTAATATATACACATATGCACGCTAAAGAACACGTTGGATGGTCTTGACTAGAGGATACCATCTTTCTCTTAACAGCTATCCAGTGGGTCCCCTTCCCCAATCTTCACTGAGCCCTCGGGGTCTTTGTGGCCCGTGCTAAATTTAGCCCGTCCAAAAAGTGCCGCTCAGAGGTAAAACAACCCAACCCAAAGCCAGGATTCTGCATTTTCTTACCTGTAATTGCAGTTTGGCTCAGCTACTAGATTCATGATAGGAAGCAAAATTGTATTTCCTGGCACCCTAAGCATCATCGTGCGAGACACATCGAATAAGAAAAATGTGATGACGTCATCCATAGTTTCCCTATGATTCTTAATAACCCTAGGATTGTGCATTTTCTTACCTGTAGTTGCAGTTCTCTTCAGAGGCCAGGTTCATAATGTCAAAGAAAGTTGTATTTCCTGGCACCCTAAGGGTCATCGTGTGGGTCACTTCTAATTGATCTCCGATCCAAAGAGAATAATGCACGTGGATTCTTTCGTCCAGTTTCTTCTTTATATTTACGACTGGTGTAGGATCTTCATGATAAACAAAAAAAAGTTTAAATTTTTTAAACTGTCAACAACACAAAGTAAGTATTGATTTTTCAATTTTGCTCCTAAAGAATCCTCGTATTGATTATATTGGAAAATCGGGGGTTTAAAATTATTTTCTATAATTTACTGTTATATTTACTAAAGACAGCCGAGCCAGCTTTCCTAGAAGAGATATGAAAAATATGCCGCCATTATAAGTAGTCCTAAAAATATTTAAAAAAATTTAATAAATCTTTGCTTCCTTATATTTCTACTGGTAAGTTCTAAAATGAAAATTTTATACTGATTTATTTTTACAGATATACATTATTCAGAAAAACTATTCAGATGTATAAGCATTATCGTAATGCTAATATATAGTAACAATTTTTTCTAAATTTATATTACTGTATATTTATAAATATAAATCAGTATAAAGTTTAATTTTAAAACTAAACAGTAGAAATAACAGAAATAGACATATTGGAATTTCGATGTCATAACTCAGTGGAAAGATCTTCTCTTCTAGGTAGTGTTGGCCGAGATCCATTACGCTATTTTTTAATATACAGAGTTGATTGCTAGCGAGTGAAAGGGGATAACATTAATTCTAACTATAATGTAGAAATGACAGAGCTCTTGAAATTTGCACCTAAGTTGGATTGTTTTTATTTCTGAGTGGCACTTTTTTTTCACGTAATGAGCTAAATAGCCAGGTCACAAGGACCTCAAAGGCTCAAATAATGTTGAGGAAAGGGGAACAAACTGGACAGCTGTTATGAGAGAGGTGGAAACCTCGCATCAAGGTCATCCAGCGTGCTCTTCAACTTTGGATTGTTTTACCTCTGGGAGGCACTTTTCTTGCTCACAATGGACTAAATGGCCAGGTCATAAGGACCTCAAAGGCTCAGATAATGTTGGGGGAGGGGACTCACTGGACAGCTATTAGGAGAGATAGGGAAGCCTCCCATCAAAACCTTCCAACGTGTTCTTCAATCTTAGGTTGTTTTAACTCTGAGAGGCACTTTTCTTGCTCACAATGGACTAAATGGCCAGGTCATAAGAACCCCAAAGGCTCAGATAATGTTGGGGGAAGGGGACTCAGTGGACAGCTATTAGGAGAGATAGGGAAGCCTCCCATCAAAACCTTCCAACGTGTTTTTCAATCTTGGGTTGTTTTAACTCTGAGAGGCACTTTTCTTGCTCACAATGGACTAAATGGCCAGGTCATAAGAACCCCAAAGGCTCAGATAATGTTGGGGGAAGGGGACTCACTGGACAGCTATTAGGAGAGATAGGGAAGCCTCCCATCAAAACCTTCCAACGTGTTCTTCAATCTTGGGTTGTTTTAACTCTGAGAGGCACTTTTCTTGCTCACAATGGACTAAATGGCCAGGTCATAAGGACCCCAAAGGCTCAGATAATGTTGGGGGAGGGGACTCACTGGACAGCTATTAGTAGAGATAGGGAAGCCTCCCATCAAAACCTTCCAACGTGTTCTTCAATCTTGGGTTGTTTTAACTCTGAGAGGCACTTTTCTTGCTCAAGATGGGCTAAATGACCAGGTCACAAGGACTCCAAAATCTGAGAGAATATTGGAGAAATATACGTCTCACTATTAGTCCTTTTACGTGAAAAGGCTCACGTGACAACCCTGAGACAAGAAGGGAAGAAAAGACTTTGTTCCTGGGTCCTTCTGCTATAGAGCGCGCTGTGGGTCGGAGGTCAGGCTCCGACCACGATAAGATTTCGGCTTGGGGGATATCCTAGTCAGGGCTAGTGTTTTTCGGCCAAGATTTGTGTGCGGCTAGGCGAGGTAGCCTGCTGTTGTTTTGGGTTGTTTTACCTCTGAGCGGCACTTTTTTGCACACCATGGTTGGTTGGTTGTTTTACCTCTGAGCGGCACTTTTTTGCACACAATGGGCTAAATGGCCAGGTCACATGGACCCCGAAGGCTCAGAGAAGGTTGGGGGAGGGGACCCACCGGAACAGCTGTTGGGAGACAGATGGTAGCCTCCCGTCAAGGCCATCCAGCGTGTTCTTTAACGTGCACAGGGTATGGCTCTCCCACACACGGGGCCACGGCTTAACGTCCCATCCGACGGACGGCGGCCTTTCCAAGCCCATCGGTGTCCCCTACTGACCGTGGGCAGGGCGGGGAATTTTGCGGAGATAAATCTCAACGCTGACCCAGCTGGGACTCGAACCTGGGAACTACAGATTACGAGCCTGGCGCGCTACCGACTGAGCCATCCCCGCCCCTTGCACACCATGGGCTAAATGATCAGGTCACATGGACCCCGAAGGCTCAGAGAAGGTTGGGGGAGGGGACCCACTGGAACAACTGTTGGGAGACAGATGGTAGCCCCCCGTCAAGGCCATCCAGCGTGTTCTTTGATGTGCACAGGGTATGGCTCTCCCGCACACGTGGCGACGGCTTAACGTCCCATCCGACGGACGGCGGCCTTTCCAAGCCCATCGGTGTCCCCTACTGACCGTGGGCAGGGCGGGGAATTTTGCGGAGATAAATCTCAACGCTGACCCAGCTGGGACTCGAACCTGGGAACTACAGATTACGAGCCTGGCGCGCTACCGACTGAGCCATCCCCGCCCCGTAGCCTGCTGTAGATCGTTGGCAAGTGGGAGGCCTTAGTGAAAGGCCGATCTCGTATTTTACTGTTATTGTTAATACTATAGTTCATATATGTGTTGCACTTATCGTATGTCTGTGATATTTTAGGGGGCGGGGGTGGCTCAGTCAGTAGCGCGCCAGGCTCGTAATCTGTAGTTCCCAGGTTCGAGTCCCAGCTGGGTCAGAGTTGAGATTTATCTCCGCAAAACTCCCCGCCCCGCCCACGGTCAGTAGGGGACACCGATGGGCTTGGAAAGGCCGCCGTCCGTCGGATGGGACGTTACGCCGTGGCCCCGTGTGCGGGAGAGCCATACCCTGTGCACGTTAAAGAACACGCTGGATGGCCTTGACGGGAGGCTACCATCTGTCTCCCAACAGCTATTCCAGTGGGTCCCCTCCCCCAACCTTCTCTGAGCCTTCGGGGTCCATGTGACCTGGCCATTTAGCCCATGGTGTGCAAAAAAGTGCCGCTCAGAGGTAAAACAACCCAACCCAACTGTGATATTTTATGCGAGCATCCAGCTCGCCATTTTTCTGACATATACGATATATTAGGTAAAGTCGCTCAAAAAAATATCCGAACACTTTGGTTGATTACAGAATTCAGAAAAAATTTCTGGCAACGATATTTTTAGAAATTGGTAATCTGGCAACGTTCGTGTCACGTGACACGAAGAAATTAGTGATCTGCAAAAATTGCTGAAGAAATTAGTGATCTGGCAACCTTCGTGTCACGTGACACGAAGAAATTAGTGATCTGCAAAAATTGCTGAAAAAATTAGTGATCTGGCAAACTTCGTGTCACGTGACACGAAGAAATTAGTGATCTGCAAAAATTGCTGAAGAAATTAGTGATCTGGCTACCTTCGTGTCACGTGACACGAAGAAATTAGTGATCTGGTAACCTTCGTGTCACGTGACACGAAGAAATTAGTGATCTGCAAAAATTGGTGAAGAAATTAGTGATCTGGTAAACTTCGTGTCACGTGACACGAAGAAATTAGTGATCTGCAAAAATTGGTGAAGAAATTAGTGATCTGGCTACCTTCGTGTCACGTGACACAAAGGTTGCCAGATCACTAATTTCTAAAAAAATTCGTTGCCAGATACTTTTTCTGAGTTTTGTAATCAACAATAGTGTTTGGATATTTTTTGAGCGACTTTACAATATTACACTATAACTCAGTTCTATGAAGGAAAAATAATCATCAACACCCACCAACTTTTGACTTGTACGAGCATTTCACCATGCTTATGTTCAGCAGACTTTGAGTGACCATCACAGGGGAGACGTAATAAGTGGTGAGGAAGTCACCATACGATCCTGATCTCAGTTGACTCTCAATGAGCAATTCGACAGCATCGTTGAAGTCCCAGTCGTCTTCAATGTGCCCCGAAGCAAAAATAGCCTGACATGTAAACCAAAAGAGAAATTTTTCAGTAAACATTCGATTAAAATAACTATGAAGAATGGTTTAAAATTTAAATTTTTTTATTTAAAAATCTAATAAAAAGTATTCATAGAAACAGAACAATCCACTGATTACAGAAAAAATTAAAGATTTATTAGCCCGAATCAATCAATAATAAATGCAGAGAATATCTGTTGAAGTAAAATTCAAGAAAAGTATTTCTTCAGTTATTTATGTTATTTTTCTCCTGAGGTTCCGCCATCCTCACACTACAGCGTATAAACTGACAGGATCCTGTCAGACCTCTGTGACAAGCAGCTGCTTGAGGGAGTATTTTTCATTTATTTTAATTATATAATGTTATCAGGAAACCTGTGTAATTATTATTAATTCATTATGCTTCAACATGACTTTCGTGCATTTTAAGCATCAATATATGAAGCAATATTGAAAAATTTGCTTTTCTTTCCGACCACATATTCTTTTATGAGAGATAAGGTGAGGAAGATTTAAAAGTCACATTTAGTGCTTATATGACGGAGCTAGTGATAATTCAGTGGCTCGAGCACCCGGCTGGT
This sequence comes from Ryuthela nishihirai, assembly GCA_038380435.1. Classification (NCBI taxonomy): domain Eukaryota; kingdom Metazoa; phylum Arthropoda; class Arachnida; order Araneae; family Heptathelidae; genus Ryuthela; species Ryuthela nishihirai. The sequence continues at coordinate 3,443,251 of JAWZYU010000008.1, forward strand.
AACATTTGAAAAAGTCACAATTCGTGGATAAATGATGCAGCTGGTGATAGTTTAGTGGTTAGAGCACCTGGTATGTAACATTTAAATAAGTCACAATTCCTGGATAATTCATGCAGCTGGTGATAGTTTAGTGGTTTGAGCACCTGGCATGTAACATTGAAATAAGTCACAATTCGTAGATAATTCATGCAGTTTGTGATAGTTTAATGGTTAGAGCATCTAGTATGTAATATTTAAATAAGTCACAATTCGTGGATAAATAATGCAGCTGATGATAATTTAGTGGTTAGAGCCGCTCAAAACGACACATGGGGAATATTACAGTAGAACTAGTCATGGGGAATATTACAGGAGGGGACACCAATGGGTTTGAAAAGGCTGCCATCCGTCGGATGGGACGTTCAGCCTGGTCCCGTGGCATGTAACATTTAAATGGCATGTAACATTTAATATGGTCACAATAAAATTAATATGGTCATTAATATGGTCACATTTAATCAAATTAATATGGTCACATTTAATATGGTCACACTCGCATGTAACATTTAAATAAGTCACAATTCCGGGATAATTTATGCAGCTGGTGATAGTTTAGTGGTTAGAGCACCTGGCAGGTAACATTTAAATAAGTCACAATTCGTGGATAATTCATGCAGCTGGTGATAGTTTAGTGGTTAGAGCACCTGACATGTAACATTTAAATAAGTCACAATTCGTGGATAATTCATGCAGCTGGTGATAGTTTAGTGGTTAGAGCACCTGGCATGTAACATTTAAATAAGTCACAATTCGTGGATAATTCATGCAGCTGGTGATAGTTTAGTGGTTAGAGCACCTGGCATGTAACATTTAAATAAGTCACAATTCGTGCATAATTTATGCAGCTGGTGATAGTTTAGTGGTTAGAGCACCTGGCATGTAACATTTAAATAAGTCACAATTCGTGGATAATTTATACAGCTGGTGATAGTTTAGTGGTTAGAGCACCTGGCATGTAACATTTAAAAACACGCAATTCGTGTATAAATGACTGTGTCCGTGGCGCTGAAAAGGTTGAAAACTACTGAGCTATACCATCAATCAATTACCTACTTGCATCACCAAAGCTGTAGCTGGTATGGTGCTGAAGCTCCCGTCAGATTTTTGCTTCTCTTTAAGGGATGCTACAGCGTTCTGGATTTCATTGGCATAGCTTTTGCCTTCTTTGTTCTGTTTCTCAACACAAGCAAGGGCCATGATGGCAAGAGCTTGAATCTCTGTAATTAAAGAGAAAAAAATCAAGTGCTTAGTGGAAAGTAAGCATTATCTTTAAGTTTTGAATATTTACAGCGCAAATGTGATCCTATCATATTTATATAATTCTTTTACCCTGTTAAACTACCACTTAAGATATTTTAAATTTTGAATAATCAAACGAAATCTGCAGATTTAGTTAACACGGATAATCTAAACATTAATGACAATGTAGCACAAAAATTGCAGCACACTGTTGCCAACTAGCAACAGGTTTTGTTTCAAGTAATTAATACAGAACTGTTATTGTAAAATTATGCAGATAATTTTTTTATAACACCAGCAGTTAATTTTAGACTTATTTTAGCATTGTTCTATCCTAGCAAGACATTCATATTCTCCCTTTAGAGACATTGATGCTTTTCCTTTAGATCCACCATATCCTAGCAGGACATTGATGATCTTCCTTTAGAGTCACCATATCCTAGCAGGACATTAATGATCTTCCTTTATAGCCACCATATCCTAGCAGGACATTAATGATCTTCCTTTATAGCCACCATATCCTAGCAAGACATTAATGATCTTCCTTTATAGCCACCATATCCTAGCAGGGCATTAATGATCTTCCTTTATAGCCACCATTTTCTAGCAGGGCATTAATGATCTTCCTTTATAGCCCCCATATCCTAGCAGGACATTAATGATCTTCCATTATAGCCACCATATCCTAGCAGGACATTAATGATCTTCCTTTATAGCCACCATATTCTAGCAGGACATTAATGATCTTCCTTTATAGCCACCATATCCTAGCAGGACATTAATGATCTTCCTTTATAACCACCATATCCTAGCAGGGCATTAATGATCTTCCTTTATAGCCACCATATCCTAGCAGGACATTAATGATCTTCCTTTATAGCCACCATATCCTAGCAGGAAATTAATGATCTTCCTTTATAGCCACCATATCCTAGCAGGGCATTAATGATCTTCCTTTATAGCCACCATATCCTAGCAGGACATTAATGATCTTCCTTTATAGCCACCATATCCTAGCAGGAAATTAATGATCTTCCTTTATAGCCACCATATCCTAGCAGGGCATTAATGATCTTCCTTTATAGCCACCATATCCTAGCAGGACATTAATGATCTTCCTTTATAGCCACCATATCCTAGCAGGGCATTAATGATCTTCCTTTATAGCCACCATATCCTAGCAGGACATTAATGATCTTCCTTTATAGCCACCATATCCTAGCAGGAAATTAATGATCTTCCTTTATAGCCACCATATCCTAGCAGGGCATTAATGATCTTCCTTTATAGCCACCATATCCTAGCAGGACATTAATGATCTTCCTTTATAGCCACCATATCCTAGCAGGGCATTAATGATCTTCCTTTATAGCCACCATATCCTAGCAGGAAATTAATGATCTTCCTTTATAGCCACCATATCCTAGCAGGGCATTAATGATCTTCCTTTATAGCCACCATATCCTAGCAGGACATTAATGATCTTCCTTTATAGCCACCATATCCTAGCAGGGCATTAATGATCTTCCTTTATAGCCACCATATCCTAGCAGGGCATTAATGATCTTCCTTTATAGCCACCATATCCTAGCAGGACATTAATGATCTTCCTTTATAGCCACCATATCCTAGCAGGGCATTAATGATCTTCCTTTATAGCCACCATATCCTAGCAGGACATTAATGATCTTCCTTTATAGCCACCATATCCTAGCAGGGCATTAATGATCTTCCTTTATAGCCACCATATCCTAGCAGGACATTAATGATCTTCCTTTATAGCCACCATATCCTAGAGGGCATTAATGATCTTCCTTTATAGCCACCATTTTCTAGCAGGACATCGATTGTCTCCCTTTAGAGTAACGATATCCTAGCAGCAATTGATTCTCTTGTTTTACAGCCACTTTATCCTAGCAGGACATTCATATTCTTCCTTTACAGCCATCATATAATAGCCCGACATTGATTTCGTTCCTTTAGAACAACCATGTCTTTGCAGGATAATGACTCTCTTCCTTTAGAGCGACCATATCATAGCAGGACATTGATTCTCATTCTCTACAGCAACCATATTCTAGTAGAACATTGATTTTCATTGTTTAGAGCAGCCATATCCTAGCAGGACATTCGTTCTCTTCCTTTACAGCCACCATATCCAAGTAGGACATTGATAGTCTTCCTATGGAATCACCATATTCCAGCAGACATTAATTCCCTGCTTTTAGAGGCACCATATCCTAGTAGGACATGGTGCCCCCATATCCGTTGTTCCACCATAACCATAACGTCCATTTTTCCAATTTTGCCAAATTGGAAAAATTTAGGTGAAATGTTAAATATTGGAATTTTTTCTCCTTTTATTTGATAAAATTATGATGAGTTAACATAATCGAGGAACTTGGAAAAATCTTTAGAATGTGCCCTCCCTCCCCCCCCCCCCCTCCTCAGAACTAAATCATAGCGACGTCACTTACAGGGACATGATTAAATTTTCCTAAAGTACTTTTTTTGCCAATTGGCGAAATTTCATTACCAAGTTGGGAAATTTTCGCATACTTTCCAAGCACCAATCAAAGTCCCTTCACCATGTCCCTGTCAGGGTTGGGTTGTTTTACCTCTGAGCGGCACTTTTTTGCACACCATGGGCTAAATGGACAGGTCACATGGACCCCGAAGACTCAGAGAAGGTTGGGGAAGGGGACCAACAGGAACAGCTGTTGGGAGACAGATGGTAGCCTCCCGTCAAGGCCATTCAGTGTGTTCTTTAACGGGCACAGGGTATGGCTCTCCCGCACACGGGTTAACCTACTGACCGTGGGCAGGGCGGGGAATTTTGCGGAGATAAATCTCAACGCTGACCCAGCTGGGACTCGAACCTGGGAACTACAGATTACGAGCCTGGCGCGCTACCGACTAAGCCACCCCCCCCTGCCAGGAGTATCCCATCCGTCTCAAGACAATGTTTCCTCTAAATTTGACGTCAACGTCATATTGAGAGTGATTGCTTCCATTTCAGTTGAAAATAAGGTCAAGACATTTATTAATGCTTCAACTGAAGCAGAATAAATTTGGTCTGGAACTATAGTTGGTGAGAAAAGAGCAAAAATTTTCCAACTCTGAAATCAAACTTTTCCAACTAAGAAAATAGGTGCTTTACAAAAACACTCCTTTTCAGGGACATGCCCGGGATTTAGCTCCAGGGAAGTTGGGGAGCATCTTCCCAATCACTATCCGTTTCACGTGACCCGAAGGTTGCCAGATCACTAATTTCTAAAAAAAAAACTTTGCCAGATATTTTTTCTGAATACTGTAATCAACCATAGTGTTCGGATATTTTTTAACATATTGTTGCGGATTTCAAAAATGGATAGCCACTGAGCGTGAGTATTAAAAGCTATATTTCAAAACCAAATTCAATACAAGGTAAATTGTTACAAAGGAAATATGGATGAAGTATCTTATTAACAAATCAACTATTAACATGCACAAGTCATCAATCTTCCTGCGTAGAGCACACAATATCAGCTCTGTGTATTTTACTAAAATACTACCTTTTACTTGATTTACCAGGTCACCCGAAGATCTTCACTCGTAAACCAATTCTCGTCCTGTGCTAATAACTTTTCACACACTAGCCGAACAAAAAGACAGTCCGTGTAGACATTCGAAGTTAGCCATAAAAGTTCCCACTTTTATACTTCCGCGTATACACAACACATCAAGTTACTTCTTGATACTTAACGATAAAAGATCCCACTTTTATCCTTCCGCGTATACACAACACATCAAGTTACTTCTTGATACTTACGCGCACTGTCTCAGAACAGCTCACCGTCCATTTTCGAACTCTCCGACCGTTACAACACAACAACCGTTACAATACAAAACGACCGTTAACGCTCCACTCTTCTTCTCCAAATTCTCCCAACGTTCTTATTCGTTGGCTGAAACTTTGCTTTCGGTTGCCAGATTCCTTCTGTCGTAACACTGCCCCCTTCCTAGGTCTTGTTCGTCCCGAACAATTCTGGATTCCAAAGTTTCTTCAGTTCTTCGATGAAACGGGGCCAAACGATCCACGTGAACCACCTTGCACTTTGTAGCTGGACGTCGACGAATGCGATATACCACGTCTGTGTCAAAATGAAAGCGAATCTCATTATGACGTAGATTTCTTTTCTGACTGAAGCCTCGTCCACAAACATAATACGTGTAAGGCCTATAGCCCTTGTGAACACGTTTATGTCTCTGCAGGGAGAAGAATCGACTAAGAGTTTTCGTGCAAAACCTGTAAAAAGTTTTCTTCTTTGTCGAAAGTTTTCTTCTTTGGATTTTTACTTCTATCAAGAGTAACAAGGAATGAAAGTCATTAGTGACATAAAATCTAGGGAGAAGTTTCATCCTCCAGTCTGACCCTTTTGTCAGTTGACTTTCCCTTAATTCAGAACTGTCGTGATGAACCTTCAGCCATATTTCACCTGATTCCATTTGATCCCCAAGGTGCTTCACAAATATAATATCAGCTCCATAATTCTTTTTAGCTCTTCGGTCCATCTCCTCCTTCCATACTCTTGCTAGAACTGCAGCTTCTAATCCGACAACCTTACCTGTTTCTCCTGTATAAGTGAAATCAGTGATGTGTCGGGCTGCTAGCAATATTTTTTCTGTTTTACCTTCACATAGCCAGCTTGCAACATCTTCAGATACTCCTTGTTCTATTAACATGTTACGAAACTTGTTCAAAGCATTGCCGTTATGCAGAACCTTACGGACACGTGATGCTTCATCTACCCTATTATCCACAATGTTCACCAAACGCAGTTCTCCTCCTAACTCTTCGACGAGCTCTTGCAGTTCCAAGGATCCGTTACCAAGGAAACACTGAACAGCTTCCATCACTTCCAGAGAGTTGTCAACAGAGTTTTCAAGAGGTGAATCCATGTTGCTGATAACAGCTGAACAACTCAAACTCTTCATTCCACGAGCTTGTGATGCTGCAACCACTTTCTTAACTAAATCAACAGCAACATCTTCTGTACTGATGAGATCAATAGCTCCTTTTCCGAATTCAACATCATAAACCAAAGCACACACTCCTTCAGCCAGCTTTTTGGACACAATTGAGCATATTGTTACGACAGAAGAATCTGGCAACCGAAAGCAAAGTTTCAGCCAACGAATAAGAACGTTGGGAGAATTTGAGAACAGTGGAGCGTTAACGGTCGTTGTGTTGTAACGGTCGTGAGTTCGAAAATGGACGGTGAGCTGTTCTGAGACAGTGCGCGTAAGTATCAAGAAGTAACTTGATGTGTTGTGTATACGCGGAAGGATAAAAGTGGGATCTTTTATCGTTAAGTAACAAGAAGTAACTTGATGTGTTGTGTATACGCGGAAGTATAAAAGTGGGAACTTTTATGGCTAACTTCGAATGTCTACACGGACTGTCTTTTTGTTCGGCTAGTGTGTGAAAAGTTATTAGCACAGGACGAGAACTGGTTTACGAGTGAAGATCTTCGGGTGACCTGGTAAATCAAGTAAAAGGTAGTATTTAGTAAAATACACAGAGCTGATATTGTGTGCTCTACGCAGGAAGATTGATGACTTGTGCATGTTAATAGTTGATTTGTTAATAAGATACTTCATCCATATTTCCTTTGTAACAATTTACCTTGTATTGAATTTGGTTTTGAAATATAGCTTTTAATACTCACGCTCAGTGGCTATCCATTTTTGTGATCCGCAACATTTGGTGTCAGAAGTGGGATGATAATTATTTAATTGAATGCCTTTAACTAGAAGTATGGATGAATTAGTAAAGTTGATAAATAGCTTCAAAGCCGATATGACTACGCTGATGACTGACTTGAAAGCAGATATGGCTAATAAAATAGGTGACCTGGCCGCACAAAATACTGAGATGAAAGCCGATATGAAAGCCGATATAGCTGCCCAAAGCGATAAAATAGGTGACTTGAAAGCCGATATGGCTACGCAGATGACTGATATGGCTACACAGATGAATGACATTAAAAGTCAAAATAGCGAAATGGCCGCACAAAATACTGAGTTGAGAGCTGAAGTGGCTTCTCGAGTTGGTAAGATTATTGATCACTTCAAGGATCGTAAAACCGAACTCAATAGACAATGCAATAGTTTAAATGTTGAATTTGTCAGTGAAAAAGATGATCTTGATAGTGTTAAGTTAGATTGTAAACATGGAAAAGAAAAAGGGAAAGGCAACGCATATAAAAATGTGGATCTGCTACTGGAAATCAAGAATTGTAGAGATAGCGCAGATAATGCCTTTGACCACGCAACTACTGGTAATGCATGGCAGAGTGTCTATGTCGCTGGTGACATGTCTAGGAACTGTGAAGAACAATCACACAGATCAGAGAGCTGTGAGACTATACAGTACGCTTTGCACTTCAAAATACCTAGGTATACAAGTCTGGCACGATCTGAAGAGAGATCCACACGAAAGGTATTCTATTCCTCGCCGTCAGCAAAATGCGTCATGGACAATTATCGCAAAGGCAGAGTAACGAGTGGTAATGAGGGGGAAGTCGGAGAGATTTTTCCGAAGCATATAGCCACACTTGAATCGTTTATAGAAAGTGGGGATTTAAGAAAGAAGAATTCCGAAGAATGGCTTAGAAGCGTAACAGGTGATGCTAGTAGAGGAGCTTCAGGCAGAGACAGTACTTCAAAGACTAACTTTCTGGATGAAACTAAGCCTCAGAGTTACGATCAGAGAGAAGTGAATCCCTCAGATAATTTCAACGTAGCCACGCTGAATTTCTTTTCTGAACAGTCAATGTGCAGATTTGGACATTATAACCATTTAGATTATAAGGATATAGAAAAGTTTTATCACGACTACAAGAGCTCTAAAGTGGACAATATGTTACAAAACTCGTCGCTGATCTCCAGAATGAACAATTTGGCAATCATGACTGATGTTTCCCTGGCTAATTACAATGAGAGCTCCAAGAAAGTGAATTCCGAAGAAACAGCAACTATGACCTCCTCGGGTCATGTGTTTTGCTGGAGACCCGAGTGGCGCCATCGGATGGTAGATAAATACGGTACAGGAGGTGTCGGCGACAAAGTGAGTCTTGTCTTGGCTCCTGCACTTGCTGCTTTAGGTCTCAAGGTCCCTATGATCTCCGGTCGTGCTCTCCAATTGACGGGAGATACTCTGTACAAATTGGAATCCATCCCTGGCTTCACAGTCGACTGCACTAAAGATAAAATCGAGCAGATGATGGAAGACGTCGGATGCTGCATCGTAGGACAGACAGAGGAGCTGGTGCCAACAGATAAGGAGATTTACCGCTGCAAGGATCTGATGGCTACCATAGATAGCGTTCCTCTAATGATATGCTCAATTGTGTCCAAAAAGCTGGCTGAAGGAGTGTGCGCTTTGGTTTATGATGTTGAATTCGGAAAAGAAGCTATTGATCTCATCAGTACAGAAGATGTTGCTGTTGATTTACTTAAGAAAATGGTTGCAGCATCACAAGCTCGTGGAATGAAGAGTTTGAGTTGTTCAGCTGTTATCAGCAACATGGATTCACCTCTTGAAAACTCTGTTGACAACTCTCTGGAAGTGATGGAAGCTGTTCAGTGTTTCCTTGGTGACGGATCCTTGGAACTGCAAGAGCTCGTCGAAGAGTTAGGAGGAGAACTTCTGCGTTTGGTGAACATTGTGGATAATAGGGTAGATGAAGCATCACGTGTCCGCAAGGTTCTGCATAACGGCAATGCTTTGAACAAGTTTCGTAACATGTTAATAGAACAAGGAGTATCTGAAGATGTTGCAAGCTGGCTATGTGAAGGTAAAACAGAAAAAATATTGCTAGCAGCCCGACACATCACTGATTTCACTTATACAGGAGAAACAGGTAAGGTTGTCGGATTAGAAGCTGCAGTCCTAGCAAGAGTATGGAAGGAGGAGATGGACCGAAGCGCTAAAAAGAATTATGGAGCTGATATTATATTTGTGAAGCACCTTGGGGATCAAATTGAATCAGGTGAAATATGGCTGAAGGTTCATCACGACAGTTCTGAATTAAGTGAAAGTCAACTGACAAAAGGGTCAGACTGGAGGATGAAACTCCTCCCTAGATTTTATGTCACTAATGACTTTCATTCCTTGTTACTGTTGATAGAAGTAAAAATCCAAAGAAGAAAACTTTCGACAAAGAAGAAAACTTTTTACAGGTTTTGCACGAAAACTCTTAGTCGATTCTTCTCCCTGCGGAGACATAAACGTGTTCACAAGGGCTATAGGCCTTACACGTATTATATTTGTGGACGAGGCTTCAGTCAGAAAAGAAATCTAAGTCATAATGAGATTCGCTTTCATTTTGACACAGACGTGGAATATCGCATTCGTCGACGTCCAGCTACAAAGAGCAAAGTGGTTCACGTGGATCGTTTGACCCCGTTTCATCGAAGAACTGAAGAAGCTTTGGAATCCAGAATTGTTCGGGACGAACAAGACCTAGGAAGGGGGCAGTGTTACGACAGAAGAATCTGGCAACCGAAAGCAAAGTTTCAGCCAACGAATAAGAACGTTGGGAGAATTTGAGAACAGTGGAGCGTTAACGGTCGTTGTGTTGTAACGGTCGTGAGTTCGAAAATGGACGGTGAGCTGTTCTGAGACAGTGCGCGTAAGTATCAAGAAGTAACTTGATGTGTTGTGTATACGCGGAAGGATAAAAGTGGGATCTTTTATCGTTAAGTAACAAGAAGTAACTTGATGTGTTGTGTATACGCGGAAGTATAAAAGTGGGAACTTTTATGGCTAACTTCGAATGTCTACACGGACTGTCTTTTTGTTCGGCTAGTGTGTGAAAAGTTATTAGCACAGGACGAGAACTGGTTTACGAGTGAAGATCTTCGGGTGACCTGGTAAATCAAGTAAAAGGTAGTATTTAGTAAAATACACAGAGCTGATATTGTGTGCTCTACGCAGGAAGATTGATGACTTGTGCATGTTAATAGTTGATTTGTTAATAAGATACTTCATCCATATTTCCTTTGTAACAATTTACCTTGTATTGAATTTGGTTTTGAAATATAGCTTTTAATACTCACGCTCAGTGGCTATCCATTTTTGTGATCCGCAACAATATCATTAGAGGAACGCTATCTATGGTAGCCATCAGATCCTTGCAGCGGTAAATCTCCTTATCTGTTGGCACCAGCTCCTCTGTCTGTCCTACGATGCAGCATCCGACGTCTTCCATCATCTGCTCGATTTTATCTTTAGTGCAGTCGACTGTGAAGCCAGGGATGGATTCCAATTTGTCCAGAGTATCTCCCGTCAATTGGAGAGCACGACCGGAGATCATAGGGACCTTGAGACCTAAAGCAGCAAGTGCAGGAGCCAAGACAAGACTCACTTTGTTGCCGACACCTCCTGTGCTGTTTTCATCTACCATCCGATGGCGCCACTCGGGTCTCCAGCAAAACACATGACCCGAGGAGGTCATAGTTGCTGTTTCTTCGGAATTCACTTTCTTGGAGCTCTCATTGTAATTAGCCAGGGAAACATCAGTCATGATTGCCAAATTGTTCATTCTGGAGATCAGCGACGAGTTTTGTAACATGATATTGTCCACTTTAGAGCTCTTGTAGTCGTGATAAAACTTTTCTATATCCTTATAATCTAAATGGTTATAATGTCCAAATCTGCACATTGACTGTTCAGAAAAGAAATTCAGCGTGGCTACGTTGAAATTATCTGAGGGATTCACTTCTCTCTGATCGTAATTCTGAGGCTTAGTTTCATCCAGAAAGTTAGTCTTTGAAGTACTGTCTCTGCCTGAAGCTCCTTTACTAGCATCACCTGTTACGCTTCTAAGCCATTCTTCGGAATTCCTCTTCCTTAAATCCCCACTTTCTATAAACGATTCAAGTGTGGCTATATGCTTCGGAAAAATCTCTCCGACTTCCCGGGTAACGTCGAATGGCACTTTGTTTCTATGATGAATGGACGCCTCTTCTTTACTCGGACCACTCTGCGAAACGTAAGCTCTGTTTCGTTCCCCCTCATTACCACTCGTTACTCTGCCTTTGCGATAATTGTCCATGACGCATTTTGCTGACGGCGAGGAATAGAATACCTTTCGTGTGGATCTCTCTTCAGATCGTGCCAGACTTGTATACCTAGGTATTTTGAAGTGCAAAGCGTACTGTATAGTCTCACAGCTCTCTGATCTGTGTGATTGTTCTTCACAGTTCCTAGACATGTCACCAGCGACATAGACATTCTGCCATGCATCACCAGTAGTTGCGTGGTCAAAGGCATTATCTGCGCTATCTCTACGATTCTTGATTTCCAGTAGCAGATCCACATTTTTATATGCGTTGCCTTTCTCTTTTTCTTTTCCATGTTTACAATCTAACTTAACACTATCAAGATCATCTTTTTCACTGACAAATTCAACATTTAAACTATTGCATTGTCTATTGAGTTCGGTTTTACTATCCTTGAACTGATCAATAATCTTATCAATTTGAGAAGCCACTTCAGCTCTCATCTCAGTATTTTGTGCGGCTATTTCGGCTTTCAAATCATCTTTTTGAGAAACTATCTCCGTTCTCAACTCATTATTTTGTGCGGCCATTTCGGCTTTCAAATCATCTTTTTGAGAAACTATCTCCGTTCTCAACTCATTATTTTGTGCGGCCATTTCGGCTTTCAAATCATCTTTTTGAGAAACTATCTCCGTTCTCAACTCATTATTTTGTGCGGCCAGGTCACCTATTTTATTGCTTTGGGCAGCTATATCAACTTTCAAGCTATCACTTTGTCTAGCAAGGTCACCAATTTTGTTGCTTTGGGCAGCTAGATCACCTTTAATATCAGTCATATCGGCTTTCAAGTTATCACTTTGTCTAGCAAGGTCACCAATTTCACCTTTAATATCAGTCATCAACTTTACTAATTCATCCATACTTCTAGTGAAAGGCATTCAATTAAATTAATCCCACTTCTGACACCAAGTGTTGCGGATTTCAAAAATGGATAGCCACTGAGCGTGAGTATTAAAAGCTATATTTCAAAACCAAATTCAATACAAGGTAAATTGTTACAAAGGAAATATGGATGAAGTATCTTATTAACAAATCAACTATTAACATGCACAAGTCATCAATCTTCCTGCGTAGAGCACACAATATCAGCTCTGTGTATTTTACTAAAATACTACCTTTTACTTGATTTACCAGGTCACCCGAAGATCTTCACTCGTAAACCAATTCTCGTCCTGTGCTAATAACTTTTCACACACTAGCCGAACAAAAAGACAGTCCGTGTAGACATTCGAAGTTAGCCATAAAAGTTCCCACTTTTATACTTCCGCGTATACACAACACATCAAGTTACTTCTTGATACTTAACGATAAAAGATCCCACTTTTATCCTTCCGCGTATACACAACACATCAAGTTACTTCTTGATACTTACGCGCACTGTCTCAGAACAGCTCACCGTCCATTTTCGAACTCTCCGACCGTTACAACACAACAACCGTTACAATACAAAACGACCGTTAACGCTCCACTCTTCTTCTCCAAATTCTCCCAACGTTCTTATTCGTTGGCTGAAACTTTGCTTTCGGTTGCCAGATTCCTTCTGTCGTAACAATATATAATGCGTATGAATATATAATGCAATGAATATGGAGCGTGTGCAGTTACCGTTCACAGCAAACTGGGGCGGTTGCGGTTAATGTTCACAGCAAACTGGGGCGGTTGCGGTTAATGTTCACAGCACATTGGATCGTGTGAGCTCACAAAGACCTGGATCGTGTGAGCTCACAAAGACCTGGATCGTGTGGGCTCACTCACGGAAATATTGAGCGTGTGCAGTTACCGTTCACAGCAAACTGGAGCGTGTACAGCAACTGCACACGCTCCAGTTTGCTGTGAACGGTAACTGGAGCATGTACAGTTGCTGTACACGCTCCAGATATTTTTCCTGAATTCTGTAATCACGTGACACGAAGGTTGCCAGATCACTAATTTCTGAAAAAGTCGTTGCCAGATATTTTTTCTGAATTTTGTAATCAACCATAGTGTTCGGATACTTTTTTGAGCGATTGTAGGTGGTCATATTATTTTGATACTAGATCGTGTGGGCTCACTCACGGAAATATTGAGCGTGTGCAGTTACCGTTCACAGCAAACTGGAGCGTGTGCAGTAACTGCACACGCTCCAGTTTGCGGTAACTGGAGCATGTACAGTTGCTGTACACGCTCCAGGTATTTTTCCTGAATTCTGTAATCACGTGACCCGAAGGTTGCCAGATCACTAATTTCTAAAAAAAATCGTTGCCAAATATTTTTTCTGAATTCTGTAAGAACCATAGTGTTCGGATATTTTTTTGAGCGACTGTACATCGGAATCGGCAAACATCTACGTGGGATTTTCTTTTATCCCCAATTGTTTATTCCATGTAGCAATTACCAGAGTGACTTACCCGTCCAAAACAAGAAGGATGGCCTTGGCTTGAGGGCATCCAACAGAGTTGCGATATCTTTCGAATTTAATCTTTCTTCAGCATTGCACAAAGTGAGCAAGATGAAAGGATTCGTGAAATTCGACTCTGCTGCATCGGATTGTTCTCTCAGGGTCTTTACTAAATTCAAGCCGTAGAAGTTCCGAGGATCCGTGCACGTCACCAGTAGGGCGTTGATGTACGAGGCCAGATCGTTGGATGATAAGGGATCACTGTCATTCCTAAATTAGAAAATGTTCGTTATTCAACTGCTGATACTTCAAAAATATTCTTATTAAGGAGGATAAAATAAATGTTGTACTCCATTTATCGCACAGGTTAATTTAACTCCGTAAAGATAGCACATTAAAGTTAAAACGAATTTTTTGTCCGATTTCAGTGCCTCTATTGTCACGATTACGTACTACTTACTTCATTTTCACCCCCAAAATTAATTTTCAGTCTTATTAGAGTTGTAGTTATTAAAATTCTACTGGTAGTTGCGTTATTTTTTAAAAAGTTCACAATAAACTTTAAATATTTAATAATATAATAATAAATAATAATAAGCATATGATTTTATTTTCATAGTTTCATATTTGATGTTTAATTATGGATAAACTGAATCACTTATTCTTTAAGTGATTCAGTTTATCCATAATCGATGGTCGATTTAATTTCTCATCTTGCAACTAGTGTCGCTGATATCGGTTAATGGTCGCTCGAAACCCATTATATTAACTGCAGTGTCCTTATCTGGTAAATTTAATCTGTGATTCATTGTTGTATTCTAAATTGATTAATGCTTTTCTTCCTGAAAAACAGTAATACGGAATACTTAATTTTGTGGGTTCGGTTGTGTTGTTTTACCACTTAACGGCACTTTAGTGCACACAACGGGCAAGTCACAAGCAAGGAGTGTCTAAGGGAGAAGAGAACTTGCTTCCAAAGGCTTAATGTAAACTTTTCGATTGGAGCGCCCTCTAAACATGGCAAATTTGTGCGTTGCAGTGAAGTTATCATGCCAGGAAGAGGACCCAGTTCTTTGCGTTATTTTTCCACTGCCCAGTAAGGTTTTCAATGGATTACAGCACGTGACTAATTTACATACGATTTGACTCCGTTCAAAATGTTCATTTCGGCTCATTCAGTTTATTTTCTTTTCGCTTAGAGAGAAAATATCAATAATTAGTTAAAATTATTTTCCTTAATAAAATCCCATTTTGTAAAACAGGTAGTAGCTATGCTCAACAAAAAAAATTTATATTTTGAACACTCTGCAATATTTAATATATTATAATAAACTGAAATTTATGGCTTAATGTGAGACAACATGTTTTGTTTAATTATATTTTACAAAATTTTAGGTATTTTCAATAAAAGTCATATCGAGTTTCTTACTTATATAAACTGTCAATAGATGGCAGCAGGCCCTTTTCGTATCAACCATAAATAAAATTTACTATTAGAACAGAGTGCAGACACATATACATCGATATTCTCCAGGGAACACAAAACTGCAACATACATTGACTTATGTATTTGCAAGATGATTAAATGTATTAATTTAGATACTAATTTTAAAAATTCTGCAAAATTGCTCAAAATAAACTTACTACGGCATCTTCACCTATCGTAACATGAACTCCTGAATGGATAAAATACTCATTGAATAACTTTAGGGTCAGCTACCAATGTACGCAAATAGCCATGGATGTTAGACAGGTTGAAACACTAATTAAATCACAATAAATATGTAAAGAGTAAGACAAACCATAGTTACAATGGGCTAAAATTATTACATTGCGCATGCGCACATCGCCCCTTGCAGTTGTTTTTCTGCGTGCACACCAATTTGCCACGTTCAGCTTCGGCAAAATTCCGCAGAGTGGCGCCACTTACGCTTGTGCGAAGCTGGCCTTCTTCTCCTTAAACCTTCTTTGTCACAAGGACCCCAAAGGATAAGAGATGTTTGGAGGAATGGTATCGACTGAACGTCTGCTGTCAAGACAATGATTATTTCGTTAAACTGATAATTTCGCTAAAGTCGTATTTGCTAAAATGAAATATTTTTACATAGAGATACATAGTAAATTATTTGGGATCGGGAAAAAAAATTCGTTGTACTGAATATTTTGTTATTCTGGCATTAGTTATAACGACATATTACTGCATATGACACCCTATCCTCCCCTGGCTTCCTGGGGTGGGGGTTACTCAGTCTGTAGGGCGCCAGGCTCGTAATCTGCAGTTCCCAGATTCGGGTCCAGCAATGAGATTTAACTCTGCAAAATTCTCCGTCCTCGATCAGTAGGGAACATCAATGGACATGGAAAGGTTGCCGCCCATCTGATGGGACATTAAGCCGTGGCCGCCCTGTGTGGAACAGCCATACGCTTTGCGCGTTAAAGAACCTACTGGATGGCCTTGACGGGAGGCTATCATCTATCTCCCAACAGCTGTTCAGTGGGTTCCCTTCACCCAACCTGCTCTAAGACCTTGGAATCCTTGTGACCTGGGGGCGGGGGTGGCTCAGTCGGTAGCGCGCCAGGCTCGTATTCTGTAGTTCCCAGGTTCGAGTCCCAGCTGGATCAGCGTTGAGATTTATCTCCGCAAAATTCCCCGCCCTGCCCACGGTCAGTAGGGGACACCGATGGGCTTGGAAAGGTCGCCGACCGTCGGATGGGACGTTAAGCCGTGGCCCGTTAAGAACGCGCTGGACGCCATTAAGAAGCCGTGGCACGTTAAAGAACACGCTGGATGGCCTTGACGGGAGGCTACCATCTGTCTCCCAACAGCTGTTCCAGTGGGTCCCCTCCCCCAACCATCTCTGAGCCTTCGGGGTCCATGTGACCTGGCCATTTAGCCCATGGTGTGAAAAAAAGTGCCGCTCAGAGGTAAAACAACCCAACCTTAAAGAACACGCTGGATGGCCTTGACGGGAGGCTACCATCTGTCTCCCAACAGCTGCTCCAGTGGGTCCCCTCCCCCAACCTTCTCTGAGCCTTCGGGGTCCATGTGACCTGGCCATTTAGCCCATGGTTTGCAAAAAAGTGCCGCTCAGAGGTAAAACAACCCAACCTTGTGATCTGGCCATTTAGACCATTTTCTACAAAGGAATGCCTCTCAGAGTATAGCAACCTAATCCCGTGGCTTCCACATCATCACTTACCTTAGTAAGGAAGATAACAGTTTGATATGGAGCATGTTGATAATTTCTAATCCCGCGCTATCTTTACGTTCCAAATTGTCATCTAAGAAGTGCAAGGCAACAATTGCCTGGGGTGTGTTTGCTTCCCATCCTAAATTATCTACGCTGACCATTCGTTGATCTAAAATCCAATCCTTTGCCTTTTTCTTCATTCGGACACTGCCTTCTATATTCTCAACTTTTTTCCCTGAAATGAAATAAAAAAGATTTTCAGTTTTGCGACAGCCTAAATCAGATCAGCATAAATATGAAGTTCATTGATGAGAAAAGAATTTGCAACGACATATTCAAACTTCCACTTTTGTTTCGTGCACAAATATTATGTTTAAGAAAGCATGTATCTTTTTGTTAAACCAAAAATGATTTAAATTTTATTTTGCCATGTGCAACAATTGATGAGCTAAGATAAAATTATTCTAAAGTAAAAATGCACTGCTGTACCAAAATATTAAAAAATATCCATGCTCTTTTAACAGGAATCGAATCTCGAAGCTTTATAATGGAAAAATGTACAGTGGACCCCCGATATAACGCGCATGTCGGGCGGGAAACAACACCCGCGTTATAAGGTGAACAGCGTTATACCGAGGGGTGCGGTGGCGCTCATCAAATTTCACACTGTAAGCTTTTCTTTTACTCATCATGCATACAATAATTAAACACTATTCAAAATACATGCAGGAACTCAATACATACACAATTACTCAATACGCAGTAACAATAAAATGCGATATTCACTAACGCCGCACGGACCTGTATAAACATGTTTGAACTTATCGCGAACATCGCCCGCGCTATAACCGAGTGCGCGGTATAGCGAGCAGCGCTATAACGAAGGTCCACTGTAATTGAAAATAAATTGAAGATTAGAATCAAATTTACTCTATTTTCTGAAAAAAAAATTTACCGTTGTTAACAAAATTATCATATTTTATAAAAAAAAAACATTCAGAATTATCTAATATTAAAATAATTATTGCGTAAACTTTTAAAAATATATTTTTTATTGCTAAATGGTTGGAAAAAATTATTTAATCTTTAATGAGGTAAGTTTTTATGATGAAATTATATTATTATGTTGAAATCCTGCAATCTTGATTATCTACGCTGCATTGATGACAGTTTTTTTTCAAATTCAAATTTATTTTCGATAAGTATTATCTATAATTATATTACATAAAAAATCCCACTAAGCCGAAGCTTATCAGCGGGAATGTACATATACAGGGTGAATCTGAAAAAGTGGGCAAAACTTTACGGGGTGGTAGAACGCAGCTATACGAGCAATATTCGTCATAGAATGTATGGTCAGAACGCAAACGGTGAGCCTCTAGGTGGCGTTGGAAATGGTATAAAAGGGTCGGTCCTCGCACCCAACGGCATTTCTACCGTGGATTGCCGAGAGGATGGCTGGTTATACTAACCACGAAATGGCGGATATGCACTTTGTCCTGTGATGATGCATAGAACCGGCCAGGCCTAGCACCTAATGTCCAACCCCGCCTTCTCGTGGTGCGGACCGTTAGTAACTTTCAAAAGAGATACTCTCTTGTGGAAGTGAACGGAAGGGGAGGGCTGCCAGATTAGTGTGGCCTACTGATCTGGACAACTATGACTACTTTTCTTTTTTTTCTACCCTGCTGAGGAGTGGTCAACCACACAGGGTCCTGGTGCTGACCATATAAACCTACTGGACTGGACAGATATATGGCTCTGAGCTTGATTATGGATCCTGATTTTGCTGCACTGGTGGGCTTCTGTGGAGGGAAAATCTTCCGCTGTGTTTTCTTTTTGTTTGTGGGTTGACAGCCCCAAGTGAATAGATTCACAGGATATGTTTATCAGCTGGTGGATAATCCTGAGCAGAAGTCATCGCAGGCACCTGAACTCTTTGCTTCTATTGGCATCGTCAAATTCTACATTGGAGGAAGTCTTCCAGTGTAGATGGCTTCAGCCTTTAGTAGTGGGGGAACGGGTCTTTGCCCCATGTCTGCGATTAGGGAGCTGTTTGATATTGTCGGCATTCCCTCTCTCAATAAACATAGTTTCTTTAAACATCCCACTAACCATTTTCTCTCCATAGGTAGTTGGAATGTGAGGACTCTGCACAGAGCTTTTTCTCTTGATGTCCTCACACAAGAATTCCACCGTTATAATTTAGATATTCTCGGCTTGCAAGAGACCAGATGGACAGATAAAGGTCAGATTCTTAAAAATAATCTTAAATTTCTCTTTTCAGGGAGGGACGACAAAAAGCATCACCAAGGCGTGGGTCTGCTTCTCAGCAGACACGCTAGTGATGCTCTTCTAGGATATGAGTGCATTAATGAAAGGTTTCTTACAGCAAAATTTCAGACAAGCGTTAAAGACTTGAATGTTATCTGCTGTTATGCCCCCACTGAGGATGCCGATGAGGATGAGAAGGATAGGTTTTATGAACAACTTCAGGATATTTTGAATTCTGTCAAGAAAGGAGATATTACCCTTGTTCTTGGTGACTTCAATGCCAAAGTTGGTACTGACTCTGACCTTTGGGGAGGAGTAATAGGCCCTTTTGGTATTGGTAGCTGCAATAGCAATGGGCAACGTCTCCTACAGGTAAGTAAACTCAATGGATTCAGAATAACTAACACTTATTACAAACACCGCGACATACATAAGTACACATGGGTTTCACCTGATGGGCTGCATAAGAATATGATTGATTACATATTAATTAACAGCAAATGGACTAGTTCTGTTAGGAATACCAGGGCATATAGGGGAGCTGAAATTGGATCTGACCATTACCTTGTTAAAAGTGTGTTGCAACTTAAATTTAAAAAGTGTTGTGCTAGGGTTAAAAAATTTACTTTTAATACTGACGCTCTGAAAGATCCAGTTATAGCCAAAGCTTACCATGATAGGTTACTTAGTCATTATGACAGTCATGGTTTGCTTACTACTGAAGTTGAGGAAGAATGGGATCATTTTAAACAGGCTTTTTTGGACACTAACAGTACTCTTTTAGGAAAAAAGGAGCAGAAGAGGCAAAATTATCTGAGTTATAAGGCACTTGAGCTTATTTCGGAAAGAAAGAACTGCAGGAATGCCCTTAATCAATACCCTACTAGTCCTAATAGAAAGCATTACAGAGACCTTAATAAACTTGTAAAGGATCAGTTAGCTGCTGATAAAAATTTTTGGCTTGATGGTTTGGCTGACAAAGCCGAGGAAGCAGTTAGACAGCACAACAGCAGAGAGCTGTACCAGATAGTTAATGTTTTGTGTGGTAGAAAACGGACAGGCATACAAGGATTGAAGGATAAACAAGGTAAGGTTATAGAAGGGGAGGATTCTGTCATGGCTAGGTGGGCTGAGCATTTCAGTGATGTTCTAAACAATGTAGTTAGTTCTACTCCCATTGTTTGCAATGATGAGAGATGCATTGGTGGCTTTAATGTTGGCCCTATAACACAATCTGAAGTTAGTTTGGCTGTTTCTAAACTTAAACTTCATAAATCCCCAGGGGTAGATGAAATTACTACGGAAATGCTTAGAGCTGGGAATGTTTCGGTTACCACTTGGATGACTGAAATTCTGAATCTCTTTTATGATAAAGGCATGGTTCCTAAGGATTTTACCAGAGCTATTGTTATCCCTATTTTCAAAAAAGGTGATCGCAGTTCTTGTGATAACTATAGGGGTATCAGCCTACTCTCTGTTCCAGGTAAAGTTCTTTCCATGATTGTGCTTAATAGAATTAAGAATCTGGTTGACAGGCAATTGCGTGATGAGCAATGTGGATTCAGAAGTGGTAGGGGATGTGTAGATCAGATATTTTCACTTAGGCAGATTCTTGAGAAATGTTTAGAGTTTCAGAAACCTTTGGTTGCTAGCTTTGTTGATTTCAAAAAGGCTTTCGACTCTGTTGATCGTCATAATTTGTGGTTGATTGTGAGATCATATGGTATACCAGACAAGTTAGTTAACATTATGAAAGCTCTCTATAATAACACTGAGTCGTGTGTGAGAGTTGGTAAGGCTTGTAGCAATTGGTTTAGCATTACTTCTGGTGTTCGACAAGGGTGCGTTTTGTCTCCTTTTCTCTTTAGCTTGGTTATTGATTATGTTATGCGAAATTCACTTCAAGGGAAAGATTTTGGCCTTAAATGGGCTGGAGATAGGAAAATTTCTGATTTAGATTATGCTGATGATTTAGCCCTTCTGGCAAATGATGTTGATGAGATGAACTCTTTCATTCGAGCCGTTGATGAGACTGGTAGTAGAGTAGGTTTGGTTATAAACAGAGAGAAAACTAAAGTGATGAAAATTGGTCAGGCAGGCTGTGATTCAGTTAATCTGAATGGTTGCAGTCTTGAGCAGGTGTCACAGTTTAATTATCTTGGGAGCTATGTAACAGATAATGGTGATGTGCGGCATGAGATTAACAGACGAATAGGGATTGCTGCTGGGACTTTTAAGAATCTATGGAGAGTGTGGAGAAATAGGCGTATACACCTAAAGACTAAAATTAGACTGTATAATAGTTTGGTTCTTTCTAGGGTTAGTTATGGTAGTGAAACTTGGACACTTTGTAAACAAGATAACAGGAAACTAGATGCTTTTGATTCCAGATGCTTACGCAGTATCTTGGGCATTAGGTGGTTCAACTTTGTAACTAATGATGAGATTAGGAAAAGGAGTTTGCAACCTCCTTTAAGCAGTATATTGTGCAGAGAGAGACTCCGTTGGTTTGGCCATGTTGCCCGTATGAATAATTATAGATTGGCGAATAGGGTTATGAACAGTGTGCCTAAAGGCCTCAGAAAGAAGGGGAGACCTAGGATGCGGTGGGCAGACAATGTCAAACAGGACCTTGTTAGAATTGGTGTGCAGTGGCCAGATGCAGTAGATGTAGCTCAGGATAGACTTGCTTGGAGAACTAAATTGCACGGTCTGGTTGGACCTCCGTAGCCCATGGCTGCTTGAGGATGATGATGATGATGATGATGTACGGTGCGGCGGACGGGAATGCAAGTGAGGACCGACCATTTTATACCATTTCCAACGCCACCTAGCGGCTCGCCGTTTGCGTTCCGACCATACATTCTATGACGAATATTGCTCGTATAGCTGCGTTCTACCACCCCGTAAAGTTTTGCCCACTTTTTCAGATTCACCCTGTATAATTTTACAGATATGATCTAGATTGCCTCAGTAGTACAAAAAATGAAGGAGAGAAAAAAAGGAATAAATGAGAAAGAAAACCGACAAAATGATGAAATTTTCCAAATAAAAACATCACTTTTTCATCAACCACTGAAATAATTTATGTTTAACATCACAATTTTTTTTAAGTTAACTATTTCTCTAGGAAGCAAGTTAAATAGGTAGGGAATTTTCGTTCGCAGTAGGTAGGTGCTTAGGTAGTGGTTAACTGTTGAGAAATAATCATTTCCCTGGCATTGGAAAATTAGCCCACATTACTATGTATAACAAACCAGGGCATTAATTCAACTTTCCTCAGAGTTATCGTCCCATAAGTTTGTTGTCACGTATTGGATAGCTTTTTGAAAGAATTATTCCAAACAGAATTGATGGTGTCACAGAGACTAACTCTGTTTTCTACCATTTCAGTTTGGATTCAGGAAGGTTGTGGGTTGTTTTACCTCTGAGGGGCACCTTTTTGCACACAACGGGCTAAATGGCCAGCTCCAAGGACCCTAATGGTTCAGAAAAGGTTGGGGGAGAGGACCCACTGGAACAGCTGTTGGGAAACAGATGGCAGCCTCCCGTCAAGGCCATTCAACGTGTTATTTAACCTGCACAGGGTATGTTAAACTCTCCGCACACGGGGCCACGGCTTAACGTCCCATCCGACGGACGGCGGTCTTTCCAAGCCCATCGGTGTCCCCTACTTACCGTGGACAGGGCGAAGAGTTTTGCAGAGATCTCAACGCTGACCCAGCTGGGACTCGAACCTGGGAACTACAGATTACGAGCCTGGCGCGCTACCGACTGAGACACCCCCACCCCTAAGAGCTAGAGGCACCAACGTTCCCTTCACCCAGGACTATATGTAAATCCACTGGAGTCAAACAAAATTGGGGTGGGCGAGTATGAATTTCTTAAAATCTCCATAGACTTAACATTAATGGTTGAAAGTTATTCAAAATAATTGTTGCCACCAATAAATTTGAAAGAAGGAATGCATCAAACTAATTTCTTTCTGACGTCGCGTGATAAAGTCATTGTTCAGTCTGTTGGGTCAGGGGCGGGGTGTCGGTAGCGCGCCAGGCTCGTAATCTGTAGTTCCCAGGTTCGAGTCCCAGCTGGATCAGCGTTGAGATTTATCTCCGCAAAATTCCTCGCCCTACCTACGGTCAGTAGGGGACACCGATGGACTTGGAAAGGCCGCCGTCCGTCGGATGGGACGTTAGCCGTGGCCCCGTGTGCGGGAGAGACATACCCTGTGCACGTTAAAGAACATACTGAATGGCCTTGATGGGAGGCTACCATCTGTCTCTCAACAGCTGTTCCAGTGGGTCCCCTCCCCCAACCTTCTCTGAGCCTTCGGGGTCCATGTGACCTGGCTATTTAGCAAAAAAGTGCCGCTCAGAGGTAAAACAACCCAAACAACTCTGTTGGGTCAGCAGTTTCTTTGGAAATTAAAGTCATTCTAATTAAGCACGAGCTCAACACGAGAGTCTTTGTTAAAATGAAAGCTTTGAAAACTAAGAATCTGTAACGGAAATTAAAAATTAATTTGACAAATATGCAAAAAGTATTAAACGTAATATGTTAATTAATAAAAGTTTTATATAATAAAAAAGTTAAAAAAAATTAATGCTTTTCAATAACAAAAATTTTTTGGTAGTACCTATACATTTTTTTTGGCAATTCAAACCATATTAAATTTTTTTTATCCTGTTAGTAATAATAAATTAAAATTTGAATAATTAAAGTATAATATACTCACGGCAATTCGCTTCGTCTGAATTATCTATGCAATCATTTCTGCCATCACACCACCAATTTTCAGGTACACAACGTCGATTATCGGCACATTTCTTGAATGAGTACGGAAACTTTGGGCATGCTGTTAAAATGAGGTTTTCGTCTGTAAATAAAATAAGGCGATATTGCAACATGATTCACAGTATGAAAATGCTTTAAAAAAAGGTTAAATACAATATTTTAACATATGTCTGTTCTCACCAAGCAGAGGCTCCTATCAACACCTCCTGTAACAAAAAGTTTGGGTTGTTTTACCTCTGAGCGGCACTTTTCTGCACACCATGAGCTAAATGGCCAGGTCATATGGACCCCGAAGGCTCAGAGAAGGTTGGGGGAGGGGACCCACTGGAACAGCTGTTGGGAGACAGATGGTAGCCTCCCGTCAAGGCCATCCAGCGTGTTCTTTAACGTTGGGTTGTTTTACCTCTGAGCGGCACTTTTTTGCACACCATGGGCTAAATCGCCAGGTCACATGGACGCCGAAGGCTCAGAGAAGGTTGGGAGGAGGGGATCCACTGGAACAGCTGTTGGGAGACAGATGGTAGCCTTCCGTCAAGGCCATCCAGCGTGTTCTTTAACGTGCACAGTGTATGGCTCTCCCGCACACGGACCACGGCTTAACGTCCCATCCGACGGACGGCGGCCTTTCCAAGCCCATCGGTGTCCCCTACTGACCGTGGGCAGGGCGGGGAATTTTGCGGAGATAAATCTCAACGCTGACCCAGCTGGGACTCGAACCTGGGAACTACAGATTACGAGCCTGGCGCGCTACCGCCTGAGCCATCCCCACATAACAAAAAGCCAGAGGACAAAATTTATGACGACTGCTTAAGTATTCTTACCACATAGATAATTCTTATAATTCAGATTCTAATATTATTACTGGAAAAATCTGTGCTAAACTTTATACTAATATTTGTCTATAAATATATTTTATTTAGAAGAAATTTTATTTGTATTAATTAGTATTATTATATTTGATAATAAGTGCGAATAATTTTATTTCTAAATAAACTATATTTATAAATAAAGATTAACCTAAAGATTAGCACAAGAGTCCACCAGTAATAATATTAGAATCTAAAGTATAAGAAATATCTATATAGTAGGACTACCTAAGTGACATCAAAAATTTGGTACAGTCGCTCAAAAAAGTATCCGAACACTATGGTTGATTGCAAAATTCAGAAAAAATATCTGGCATTGATTTTTTTAGAAATTAGTCATCTAATTTCTAAATTTTTTTAGAAATTTTTGTTTAGAATTTTCATTTTTTTAGAAATTAGTCATCTGGCAACCTTCGTGTCACGTGACACGAATGTTGCCAGATGACTAACTTCTAAAAAAAATCAATCAAAATACAAAGAAAATGAGACGTTTAACTTACCGCAATATCTTTCATCCGATCTGTCGTAACAGTCATAATCATCATTGCAGCGTAAGTTTCTTTCAATGCACTGGGTACGTTCGAAACACTTAAAGGACTCCTCGTCACAATTTCTTGACTGTGCACCTGCAAATTTAAGGTAAATTATATTTATCAGTTTACACATCTAGTAAAATTAATACAAAAATGCATATTATTTTCCAAGCAAGAATGGGCAAAAAAAACATTCTATAGTGACTCTGCAGTCTTGAAAAGTTTTACAAATGATCCGTTTTTGTGTTCGGAACTCTGTGATACTGGCGTACCCAAAAGGTTCTAATTACGGGTTGACAAAATTGAGTCCATTCGTTGGGGAGGGTGGAGGTTTGGGTTGGGTTGTTTTTCCTCTGAGCGGCACTTTTTTGCACACCATGGGCTAAATGGCCAGGTCACATGGACCCCGAAGGCTCAGAGAAGGTTGGGGGAGGGGACCCACTGGAACAGCTATTGGGAGACAGATGGTAGCCTCCCGTCAAGGCCATCCAGTGTGTTCTTTAACGTTGGGTTGTTTTACCTCTGAGCGGCACTTTTTTGCACACAATGGGTTAAATGGCCAGATCACATGGACCCCGAAGGCTCAGAGAAGGTTGGGGGAGGGGACCCACTGGAACAGCAGTTGGGAGACAGATGGTAGCCTCCCGTCAAGGCCATCCAGCGTGTTTTTTAACGTGCACAGGGTATGGCTCTCCCGCACACGGGCCACGGCTTAACGTCCCATCCGACGGACGGCGGCCTTTCCAAGCCCATCGGTATCCCCTACTGACCGTGGGCAGGGCGGGGAATTTTGCAGAGATAAATCTCAACACTGACCCAGCTGGGACTCGAACCTGGGAACTACAGATTACGAGCCTGGCGCGCTACCGACTGAGCCACCCTCGCCCCAGGGGGGGAGGTGATGTGCTTTAACATACTATTTTCAGAGGCTGTATTAGAAAATATACATTGAAAGAATAATTTATTATACACATTGCACCCATTCACAAAACTGCCCTACTCCACAACAATAATGCGGCCAGCCGGAAGCCCTTGTGGGCTATAAATTGGTCAGATACCTACCTGCTGTATAGTGTACATGTGAATGTTATTAGTTGGGCTGTTTTACCTCTGAGCGGCACTTTTTTTGCACACCATGGGCTAAATAATCAAGTCACAAGGACCCCGAAGGCTCAGAGAAGATTGGGGGAGAGGAGCCACTGGAACAGTTGTTGAGAGACAGATGGTAGCCTCCCGTCAAGGCCATCCAGTGTGTTCTTTAACGTGCATAGGGTATGTCTCTCCCGCACACGGGCCACGGTTTAACGTCCCATCCGACGGACGGCGGCTTTTCCAAGCCCATCGGTGTCCCTTACTGACCGTGGGCAGGGCGGGGAGTTTTGCGGACATAAATCTCAATGCTGACCCAATTGAGACTCGAACTGAAGATTACGAGCCTGGTGCGCTACCGACTGAGCCACCCCCGCCCCTGTGAATGTTATGATGGAGAAATACAGAGACCTGAGAGAGTCAATTTTGGGCAAAGAGTCAGTGCTAGGAAGATGAGATGCTCCATATCTGTGACAGAGAACATCTAAGATTTCTGCGTGTGACAGTCCCACGTTTGTAACAGGTCTACTTCAAAACTGGAAAAACCTGGGGCTGATGGGAAAAATGTGGCCATAAATGTGCCACTGATATTCGAGATCAGCGCCGCCTTTCCTGTATTGCAACATCAGAACAGAAGGGCTTCAGTGCAAATGATAATATCGTCATTGAATAACAGTATATACTACTTACGTGTAATATGACAACAATGATGAAATGAGAAAATCAAAATTAAGCGCTACTTACATGCAACTGACAACAGTAATCAAATGAGGAAATCAAAATTAAGTACTAATTAGATGAAATGTGATAACAATGATTAAATGAGGATATCAAAAATGAAATGTTACTTTTATGCAAACGTGATAACAGTGATGAAATGAAAAACTCGAAATTGAATACTACTTACGTGCAACGTGACAACAATGATGAAATGGGAAAATCAAAATTAAGCGCTACCTACATGCAACGTGATTACAGTGATGAAATGAGAAACTCGAAATTAAGTAGTACTTACATGCAATGTGAAAATAAAAAATGCATGCATAAAAATTAAATAATTTCATGCATAAATAAAAAATTTCATGCATGCATGAAAATAAAAAAAACGAAACTAATTACTAGTTACATGCAACGTGACAACACTAATGAAGCGGGAAAATCAAAAATAAGTACTAATCACATGCAACGTGACAACAATAATGAAACGAGAAAATCAAAATTAGGTACTAATTACATTTCATCATTGTTGTTGTCACAAGAATGATGAAATGAGAAAATCAAAATCAAACGCTACTTACATGCAAACGTGATTACAGTGATGAAGTGAGAAACTGATATTAAATACTGCTTACGTGCAACATAAAAACAATGATGAAATGATAAAATCAAAATTAAGTGCTAGTTACATGCAACGTGACGACAGTGATGAAATGGGAAAATCGAAATTAAGGACTGCTTATATGCAAAGTTACAAACTGATGAAGTGAAAAACTCGAAATTAAATACTACTTACATGTAACTTGATAACAGTTATGAAATGAAAAACTCGACATTAAGTACTACTTACATGCAACAGTGATGAAATGAGAAAAATAGAATTAAGGACTACATACATGCAACATTACAATAGCAATGAAATGAGAAAATGGAAATTAAACGCTACTTACATACAACAGTGATGAAATGAGAAAATCAAAATTAAGTACTAATTACAGGCAACGTTACAATAGTGATGAAATTAGAAAATCGAAATTAAGTATTACTTACATACAACAGTGATGAAATGAGAAAATCAAAATTAAGTACTAATTACAGGCAACGTTACAATAGTGATGAAATTAGAAAATCGAAATTAAGTATTACTTACATACAACAGTGATGAAATGAGAAAATCAAAATTAAGTACTAATTACAGGCAACGTTACAATAGTGATGAAATTAGAAAATCGAAATTAAGTATTACTTACATACAACAGTGATGAAATGAGAAAATCAAAATTAAGTACTAATTACAGGCAACGTTACAATAGTGATGAAATTAGAAAATTGAAATTAAGTATTACTTACATACAACAGTGATGAAATGAGAAAATCAAAATTAAGTACTAATTACAGGCAACGTTACAATAGTGATGAAATTAGAAAATCGAAATTAAGTATTACTTACATACAACAGTGATGAAATGAGAAAATCAAAATTAAGTACTAATTACAGGCAACGTTACAATAGGGATGAAATTAGAAAATCGAAATTAAGTATTACTTACATACAACAGTGATGAAATGAGAAAATCAAAATTAAGTACTAATTACAGTACTAATTACAGGCAACGTTACAATAGTGATGAAATTAGAAAATTGAAATTAAGTATTACTTACATACAACAGTGATGAAATGAGAAAATCAAAATTAAGTACTAATTACAGGCAACGTTACAATAGTGATGAAATTAGAAAATCGAAATTAAGTATTACTTACATACAACAGTGATGAAATGAGAAAATCAAAATTAAGTACTAATTACAGGCAACGTTACAATAGTGATGAAATTAGAAAATCGAAATTAAGTATTACTTACATACAACAGTGATGAAATGAGAAAATCAAAATTAAGTACTAATTACAGGCAACGTTACAATAGTGATGAAATTAGAAAATTGAAATTAAGTATTACTTACATACAACAGTGATGAAATGAGAAAATCAAAATTAAGTACTAATTACAGGCAACGTTACAATAGTGATGAAATTAGAAAATTGAAATTAAGTATTACTTACATACAACAGTGATGAAATGAGAAAATCAAAATTAAGTACTAATTACAGGCAACGTTACAATAGTGATGAAATTAGAAAATCGAAATTAAGTATTACTTACATACAACAGTGATGAAATGAGAAAATCAAAATTAAGTACTAATTACAGGCAACGTTACAATAGTGATGAAATTAGAAAATCGAAATTAAGTATTAGTTACATACAACAGTGATGAAATGAGAAAATCAAAATTAAGTACTAATTACAGGCAACGTTACAATAGTGATGAAATTAGAAAATCGAAATTAAGTATTACTTACATACAACAGTGATGAAATGAGAAAATCAAAATTAAGTACTAATTACAGGCAACGTTACAATAGTGATGAAATTAGAAAATCGAAATTAAGTATTACTTACATACAACAGTGATGAAATGAGAAAATCAAAATTAAGTACTAATTACAGGCAACGTTACAATAGTGATGAAATTAGAAAATTGAAATTAAGTATTACTTACATACAACAGTGATGAAATGAGAAAATCAAAATTAAGTACTAATTACAGGCAACGTTACAATAGTGATGAAATTAGAAAATCGAAATTAAGTATTACTTACATACAACAGTGATGAAATGAGAAAATCAAAATTAAGTACTAATTACAGGCAACGTTACAATAGTGATGAAATTAGAAAATCGAAATTAAGTATTACTTACATACAACAGTGATGAAATGAGAAAATCAAAATTAAGTACTAATTACAGGCAACGTTACAATAGTGATGAAATTAGAAAATCGAAATTAAGTATTACTTACATACAACAGTGATGAAATGAGAAAATCAAAATTAAGTACTAATTACAGGCAACGTTACAATAGTGATGAAATTAGAAAATCGAAATTTAGTATTACTTATGGGCAACGTCTCCTACAGGTAAGTAAACTCAATGGATTCAGAATAACTAACACTTATTACAAACACCGCGACATACATAAGTACACATGGGTTTCACCTGATGGGCTGCATAAGAATATGATTGATTACATATTAATTAACAGCAAATGGGCTAGTTCTGTTAGGAATACCAGGGCATATAGGGGAGCTGAAATTGGATCTGACCATTACCTTGTTAAAAGTGTGTTGCAACTTAAACTTAAAAAGTGTTGTGCTAGGGTTAAAAAATTTACTTTTAATACTGAAGCTCTGAAAGATCCAGTTATAGCCAAAGATTACCATGATAGGTTACTTAGTCATTATGACAGTCATGGTTTGCTTACTACTGAAGTTGAGGAAGAATGGGATCATTTTAAACAGGCTTTTTTGGACACTAACAGTACTCTTTTAGGAAAAAAGGAGCAGAAGAGGCAAAATTATCTGAGTGATAAGGCACTTGAGCTTATTTCGGAAAGAAAGAACTGCAGGAATGCCCTTAATCAATACCCTACTAGTCCTAATAGAAAGCATTACAGAGACCTTAATAAACTTGTAAAGGATCAGTTAGCTGCTGATAAGAATCTTTGGCTTGATGGTTTGGCTGACAAAGCCGAGGAAGCAGTTAGACAGCACAACAGCAGAGAGCTGTACCAGATAGTTAATGTTTTGTGTGGTAGAAAACGGACAGGCATACAAGGATTGAAGGATAAACAAGGTAAGGTTATAGAAGGGGAGGATTCTGTCATGGCTAGGTGGGCTGAGCATTTCAGTGATGTTCTAAACAATGCAGTTAGTTCTACTCCCATTGTTTGCAATGATGATAGATGCATTGGTGGCTTTAATGTTGGTCCTATAACACAATCTGAAGTTATTTTGGCTGTTTCTAAACTTAAACTTCATAAATCCCCAGGGGTAGATGAAATTACTACGGAAATGCTTAGAGCTGGGAATGTTTCGGTTACCACTTGGATGACTGAAATTCTGAATATCTTTTATGATAAAGGCATGGTTCCTAAGGATTTTACCAGAGCTATTGTTATCCCTATTTTCAAAAAAGGTGATCGCAGTTCTTGTGATAACTATAGGGGTATCAGCCTACTCTCTGTTCCAGGTAAAGTTCTTTCCATGATTGTGCTTAATAGAATTAAGAATCTGGTTGACAGTCAATTGCGTGATGAGCAATGTGGATTCAGAAGTGGTAGGGGATGTGTGGATCAGATATTTTCACTTAGGCAGATTCTTGAGAAATGTTTAGAGTTTCAGAAACCTTTGGTTGCTAGCTTTGTTGATTTCAAAAAGGCTTTTGACTCTGTTGATCGTCATAATTTGTGGTTGATTGTGAGATCATATGGTATACCAGACAAGTTAGTTAACATTATGAAAGCTCTCTATAATAACACTGAGTCGTGTGTGAGAGTTGGTAAGGCTTGTAGCAATTGGTTTAGCATTACTTCTGGTGTTCGACAAGGGTGCATTTTGTCTCCTTTTCTTTTTAGCTTGGTTATTGATTATGTTATGCGAAATTCACTTCAAGGGAAAGATTTTGGCCTTAAATGGGCTGGAGATACGAAAATTTCTGATTTAGATTATGCTGATGATTTAGCCCTTTTGGCAAATGATGTTGATGAGATGAACTCTTTCATTCGAGCTGTTGATGAGACTGGTAGTAGAGTAGGTTTGGTTATAAACAGAGAGAAAACTAAAGTGATGAAAATTGGTCAGGCAGGCTGTGATTCAGTTAATCTGAAGGGTTGCAGTCTTGAGCAGGTGTCACAGTTTAATTATCTTGGGAGCTATGTAACAGATAATGGTGATGTGCGGCATGAGATTAACAGACGAATAGGGATTGCTGCTGGGACTTTTAAGAACCTATGGAGAGTGTGGAGAAATAGGCGTATACACCTAAAGACTAAAATTAGACTGTATAATAGTTTGGTTCTTTCAATAAGTAAACAAGATAGCATAATCAATCAAGATTCATAATCAAACAAGATAGCAGGAAACTAGATGCTTTTGATTCTAGATGCTTACGCAGTATCTTGGGTATTAGGTGGTTTAACTTTGTAACTAATGATTAGGTTAGGCAAAGGAGTCTGCAACCTCCTTTAAGCAGCATATTGTGCAGAGAGAGACTCCGTTGGTTTGGCCATGTTGCCCGTATGAATAATTATAGATTGGCGAATAGGGTTATGAACAGTGTGCCTAAAGGCCTCAGAAGGAAAGGGAGACCTAGGATGCGGTGGGCAGACAATGTCAAACAAGACCTTGTTAGAATTGGTGTGCAGTGGCCAGATGCAGTAGATGTAGCTCAGGATAGACTTGCTTGGAGAACTAAATTGCACGGTTTGGTTGGACCTCCGTAGCCCATGGCTGCTTGAGGATGATGATGATGATGATGATACATACAACAGTGATGAAATGAGAAAATCAAAATTAAGTACTAATTACAGGCAACGTTACAATAGTGATGAAATTAGAAAATCGAAATTAAGTATTACTTACATACAACAGTGATGAAATGAGAAAATCAAAATTAAGTACTAATTACAGGCAACGTTACAATAGTGATGAAATTAGAAAATTGAAATTAAGTATTACTTACATACAACAGTGATGAAATGAGAAAATCAAAATTAAGTACTAATTACAGGCAACGTTACAATAGTGATGAAATTAGAAAATCGAAATTAAGTATTACTTACATACAACAGTGATGAAATGAGAAAATCAAAATTAAGTACTAATTACTGGCAACGTTACAATAGTGATGAAATTAGAAAATCGAAATTAAGTATTACTTACATACAACAGTGATGAAATGAGAAAATCAAAATTAAGTACTAATTACAGGCAACGTTACAATAGTGATGAAATTAGAAAATCGAAATTAAGTATTACTTACATACAACAGTGATGAAATGAGAAAATCCAAATTAAGTACTAATTACAGGCAACGTTACAATAGTGATGAAATTAGAAAATCGAAATTAAGTATTACTTACATACAACAGTGATGAAATGAGAAAATCAAAATTAAGTACTAATTACAGGCAACGTTACAATAGTGATGAAATTAGAAAATCGAAATTAAGTATTACTTACATACAACAGTGATGAAATGAGAAAATCAAAATTAAGTACTAATTACAGGCAACGTTACAATAGTGATGAAATTAGAAAATCGAAATTAAGTATTACTTACATACAACAGTGATGAAATGAGAAAATCAAAATTAAGTACTAATTACAGGCAACGTTACAATAGTGATGAAATTAGAAAATCGAAATTAAGTATTACTTACATACAACAGTGATGAAATGAGAAAATCAAAATTAAGTACTAATTACAGGCAACGTTACAATAGTGATGAAATTAGAAAATCGAAATTAAGTATTACTTACATGCAAAAGTGATGAAAGGAGAAAAAAATTGACATTAATTATTACTTACTATCAACAATGATGACACCCCCTGCATGAAATAAAATATTATTATATTATTATAAATGAGTAAATCGAAATTAAGTACTAATTACATGCAACGTGACAACAGTGATGAAATAAGAAAATCGAAATTAAGGTATTACTTCCATTCAACAGTGATGAAATGAGAGAAAAATCGACATTAAGTACAACTTACATGCAGCAGTGATGAAATGAGAAAATCGAAATTAAGTAGTACTTACATGCAACATGACAACAGTGGAAAAGTAGAGCAACCCAAAGGATAGCCAAATACTCCATGATTGCAGCCAACAGCTGGAGAAATCTCGCAATGATTACGACAAAAATAGGAAACTTGTGTGACTCTGAATCGACGCTTTCCTTTTGAAGCTGAATGATTTCTCTAAGAATGGACTTTGGCAGTTCTAGACTCAGGACTAACAGAAACCACTAATGTTTACTTAATTGAGTATCAATATCTCGGTTGTTTCTCATCACTTCAAGAACCGAAAGACTAATCTCCGTTCATTTGCTATCCTACGCCTCTCCAAATAGGTTTAAATATTTACTTTTGTTTCTCTTGTGGTAGTTTTAATTCCCAATGGGAACTCGATACTCGTACTTTGAAAATATTCAAAGACATATGCCTAGTATGTAATTATTTTGATCAAATCTTTATACAGCCTCTGCTTATCATTATCTTTGCTGACTTCTTGAAATATTATAAAATCAATCGGTGAATTCGTCATCTCTTCCTTTCTACACCTTCGCTATGACCTCTATCTGACCTCCAGATCTTCAAATTCTTTTTTTTTTCTAAATTCTGCTTCCTGAAATAGCCTGGGGGAGGGGAGGTTCAGTCGGTAGCGCGCCAGGCTCTTAATCTACATTTCCCAGGTTGGAGTCCCAGCTGGGCCAGCGTTGATTCTCAGCCCTGCTCCATGGTCAGTAGAGGACCCAATGGGCTTGGAAAGGCTGCAGTTCGTGGGATGGATGTTAAGCCTTACCCCATGTGACAGAGAACTATACACTGTGCACGTTAAAGAACACGTGGGATTACCTTGACAAGAAGCTACAATCTGTCTCTTAACAGCTATCCAGTGGGTCTCTTCCCCAAATCTTCTCTGAGCCTTCGGGTTTCTTGTGGCCTGACCATTTAGCCCATTGTGTGCAAAAAAAGTGCCAACTCAGAGGTAAAACAACCCAACAGAACCTGAAACATTTCAATTCACCAATTTCTATCTCTCCAACACAGATACTAAATTTTGCCACAAGGCACACTCGCATCCAAAATTTTACGAACTGTCTCAGATGTACCACTAAAAAAAACCCAGATAGAAATTTTTTAACCCTCTAGCACCAGTAGATCTGTTTGACTTCGAAAGATCCATCGCATCCAAAATTTTACAAACTTTCTGAGATCTAAGAGCCAAAGTGTTACCAGGAACCAATTTTTATCTCTATAGCACTAAAAGATGTTGGGTTGTTTGGGTTGTTTTACCTCTGAGCGACACTTTTTTTGCACACCATGGACTAAATGGCCAGGTCACATGGACCCCGAAGGCTCAGAGAAGGTTGGGGGAGGGGACCCACTGGAACAGCTGTTGGGAGACAGATGGTAGCCTCCCGTCAAGGCCATCCAGCGTGTTCTTTAACTTGCACAGGGTATGGCTCTCCCGCACACGGAGCCACGGCTTAACGTCCCATCCGACGGACGGCGGCCTTTCCAAGCCTATCGGTGTCCCCTACTGACCGTAGGCAGGGCGGGGAATTTTGCGGAGATAAATCTCAACGCTGACCCAGCTGGGACTCGAACCTGGGAACTACAGATTACGAGCCTGGCGCGCTACCGACTGAGCCACCCCCGCCCCCACTAAAAGATGAAAATTTAACTTTTGATCTCAAATGGCTCCTACGGATCCAAAAATTTCATAACATTTTCGAGATCTACAGCTCGAATATGTGTCCCAGACACTAATTTTACAATGGGAGGTCCGGAGGGCTTTTGAGGTCAAAGGTCAAATTGAATCTATTTGGTGCTAGTGAGCTGAAAATTGGTGCCTGGGGGTATTTTGAGTCGTACATTTCGAAAATGTTGTGAAAATTGGGATCCAGAGGATCCATTGAGGTCAAAGGTCAAATTCAATCGATTGGTGTTAGTGAGCTAAAAATTGGTGTCTGGGGGTATTTTGAGTCGTACATCTTGAAAACGTTGTGAAAATTCGGATCCGGAGGTCCTTTGAGGTCAAAGGTCAAATTCAATCTATCGATGCTAGTGAGCTAAAAAAAATTGGTGCCTAGGGGATTTTCAGTCACAGATGTCGAAAACTTTGTGAAAATTCGGATCCAGACAATCCTTTGAGACCAAAGGTTAAATAGAATCTATTGGTGCTGGTGAGCTAAAAATTGGTGCCTTACGGTATTTTAAGTCATAGATGTCACAAACGTTACGAAAATTGGAATCCGGAGGGTCCTTTGAGGTCAGAGGTCAAATCAAATCTATTGGTGCTAGTGAGCTAAAAAATCTGTTTCTAGGCGTATTTTGAGTTGTAGATCTCGGAAATGATGCGAAATTTTCGATGCGATGGATTAGGTTGTTTTAACTCTGAGCGATACTTTTTTTAACACACAATGGGCTCAATGGCCAAGTCATAAGGACCCCTAGGGCCCAGAAAAGGTTGGGGGGAAGCAGATCCACTGGACTGTTAGGAGTTATATGGTAACCTGCCGTCCGGGCCATCCGGTGTATTCTTTAATATGCACCAGTTATGGCTCTCCTCCATACGAAACCACGTCTTAACATCCCATCTAACGCATGTAACGCATGTAGAGGGTACGCACCAGTTATGGCTCTCCTCCATACGAAACCACGTCTTAAC
Organism: Ryuthela nishihirai; assembly: GCA_038380435.1. Taxonomy (NCBI): domain Eukaryota; kingdom Metazoa; phylum Arthropoda; class Arachnida; order Araneae; family Heptathelidae; genus Ryuthela; species Ryuthela nishihirai. The sequence goes on from JAWZYU010000008.1 coordinate 3,479,783, forward strand.
ATCCCATCTAACGCATGTAGAGGGGCCAAGTTTCCTTTTCGGCAGCTCATCAGCCATTGATCCGATCTCTCAATCACAAAGTCGTCCCTCTTTCTCATAAAGGGGCGGGGGTGGCTCAGTCGGTAGCGCGCCAGGCTCGTAATCTGTAGTTCCCAGGTTCGAGTCCCAGCTGGGTCAGCGTTGAGATTTATCTCCGCAAAATTCCCCGCCTTGCCCACAGTCAGTAGGGGACACCGATGGGCTTGGAAAGACCGCCGTCCGTCGGATGGGACGTTAAGCCGTGGCCTCGTGTGCGGGAGAGCCATACCCTGTGCACGTTAAAGAACACGCTGGATGGCCTTGACGGGAGGCTACCATCTGTCTCCCAACAGCTGTTCCAGTGGGTCCCCTCCCCCAACCTTCTCTGAGCCTTCGGGGTCCATGTGACCTCGCCATTCAGCCCATGGTGTGCAAAAAAGTGCCGCTCAGAGGTAAAATAACCCAACCCTTTCTCATAAATTCCAGACAGAGAATAAATTTATTCTTTAACCGAATGAAATTTTAATCTCTAGGAACTTCAACCTATTCTGTGCAAAGTGTGCTGACAATGGATATCTTCTAAAAACCATCGCTAATCCTTTGACTATGACAGATATTAATGTCGATATGGAAAGCATTTGCAACCTACAATGCCTTCAAATGTGCATATACAACGGTTTTTCTTTATTTCATATGGAGAGACTTAAATGAGTTATTTTACCTCTGAGCGGCACTCTTTTTGCAAAATGGCCCACAAAATGGCCCACAAAATGGCCACCATTTAGCCCACAAAATGGGCTAAATGGTCAGGTCACAAGGATCCCGAGGGCTCAGAGACGGTTGGGGGAGGGGACCCACTGGAACAGCTGTTGGGAGACAGATGGTAACCTCCCGTCAAGGCCATCCAGCGTGTTCTTTAACATGCACAGGGTATGGCTCTCCCGCACACGGGGCCTCGGCTTAACGTCCCATCCGACGGACGGCGACCTTTCCAAGGCCATCTATGTCCGGTACTGATTAACGGAATGCAAAGCAAATATATGTGCCATATCTTCGTATGTTTGTATTTATTTATTTATTTATTTATTTATTTATTTATACACTTTTTGCTGTCCCAGAATGGGAATCCGAGGTGATAAATCTCAACACACTTCATCAAAAATCCACGATATTATTAACAGTTGCGTAGGTAAGGAAATTATTGAACAATTTTCAAAAAAGGTTCAGTCAGTTTTTCAACAATAAAATCATCTAGCATTGTTTCCTTGTTGTATTTAAACAGAGCTTTCTCTGCACATAGCCAGACCGGAATAACTTTTCGGACGATCATGATTTAAAGCTCAGAGATCTTATTCTCGATAAGCTATTATTTCAATGATTACAGAAAACTTTTCTTTGAATGCTGTGATGCAAGGCAAATTGATCTAAGCAAAATCGAGTGAGTTAGTGAGAAAGAAAATAACAAGTGAGGATAGAGTTTTGTCACAGTGACAAATTAACGGAATATCTCGACAATAAAATCTGTCATAGTGTGAAAGGATTAGCGACAATTTTCAGAAGAAATTGCGAACCCACTTTGGACACGATATGTCGAAATTCCTGGAGATTAAAATTTCTATTGGGTAAAGGAAGCTTGGCTCCTATACTAGTATATGCTTCAATCACATTTCTTTTTAGCATATTTAAAAAGTATTTTCCATATAAATTTCAATCCAGTTTGTGTCGATTTTAACAGAGCTTAAGCTCTTTTACCCATTGTGGCAATTTGAAAGTATTGGATGGATTCTATGCACCCTACGTACTTCTGCGGTTTATATAATAGTCCTTATCATATGGGTTACCATAGTTTGTAGGCTGCAACGACTTTCAGATACACTGATATGGATATATATAAACCGTGGTGGTGTGGGATCAAGGCAGGTACGTGCTGAGTTTGTCCTTGCATCTATGAATCACACAGGAATGTGGAGAGCGAGTTTACGAAGTCACTCAAATACATCTGTGTTATCGACTTAACGCCTAAGAAAATTACTGTCTTACCCAAATATAAAACGGTATTTTTCCACGATTACGTTATCAGGAATAACTATTTTCGAAATAGTAGATATTTTCGAGATAGATGATTAATTTTTTTAATCACTTTTTTGCAGTCAATTGTTGCAAACTCGGAATTCATGCTTAGTGCATTCAGTGTTTAAGAAATTCTTTGTATTTTAGGTTCTCCATAGTAAGTATTAAATTAACAACGGGGACATTAATATGATTCATTTTTCTGTTTAAGGATAGTGGACCTTATGCGTTTTAATATTTTTGAAAATCCTTTTAAAATACTTGATTAAATACGGTGGTAATCTTGAATTCAATTAAAATATAATTCACATAATTCGATAACATTGTTTTAAACTATATCTTATGTATTTTCATGTAACGTTATTATTCTTCTCTCCTGCAGATAAGCAGATGCTTTGCGGGTCGTTTGTTTAAACTTTTGTATAACTAACATGAATATGAATAATGATTATTATTATTATTAAAATATATATATATACAATGGTCAAACATGTGTACCTATTTTTAATACACGGGTGAGCAAACTTTCAGTTACAATTCAATATTTTGTCATTTTATTTCAAAGTTAAAATTCTAAATTCAGTGTTTGTGGTAAAGTAATGACTGAAGCTAATTAAAGATCACATTCAGGCACAAATCTAGGAAAAAAACAAGTGGGGGCGGAGCCAAGGAACACAATCGATTCAGAAAAATATGAAGTGACTGGATTTCAAGGTTGGGTTGTTTTACCTCTGAGCGGCACTTTTTTGCACACCATGGGCTAAATGGCCAGGTCACCAGCACCCGAGGGATCAGAGAAGGTTGGGGGAGGGGACCCATTGGAACAGCTGTTGGGAGACAGATGGTAGCCTCCCGTCAAGGCCATCCAGCGTGTTCTTTAACGTGCACAGGGTACGACTCTCCCGCACACGGGGCCACGGCTTAACGTCCCATCCGACGGACGGCGGCCTTTCCAAGCCCATCGGTGTCCTCTACTGACCGTGGGCAGAGCGGGGAATTTTTGCGGAGATAAATCTCAATTCTGTCCCAGCTGGGACTCGAACCTGGGAACTACAGATTACGAGCCTGGCGCGCTACCGACTGGATTTCAAATGCAGTATAACATTTTAGCCTCTGCTTCACAATTCTTTAAAAATAATCGTGAAAAATGCATTATATTTAAATTAATCTGAAAATTTTTTCGAACTTTTACTCTTACTAGCATTTTGAAAGGGACGGGTGGCCATAATCCCTCGATTCAACAAACTTGTCTTAACACTGCAGCAGCAGTTTAATTTAATAATTAATTTAATTTAATTAAATTATTAATTAATTATTATTATTATTTATTAATTATTAATTATTATTAATTATTAATTATTTATTAATTTATTATTAATTAATTATTATTAATTAATTTAATATTAATTAATTTAATATTAATTAATTTAATATTAATTAATTTAATATTAATTTACTTTAATTTTTAATTTTCTAAAAATTCAACTGCTAATATTTATTATTAAAAATTTGGTAATTATTTTTATAATGTTCTCAAATATTTTAATGAAATCCTAATGAATAAATTATTTTAACTGATTTTAAAATAAATGACTTTAATTTAAATTTTAAAACAATTAAATCATTTATATATTTATGCATAATTAATTTCCCTCCTTTTGTTCATGGCTATTCGACCTGGTATCTAAGGGACCTGGTCGAGCCCCGGATTAGGCATGGATGTGTGTGTGTGTCGTTTTTCTGCTGAGGTCCTGCCATCCTCTCAGATCTCCTACTGTGGCATATAAACTGACAGACTCCTGTCAGACCTCTGTGGCAAGCAGCTGCTTGAGGGGGTATTTATTTTTTTATTTTATTTATTATCAAGGTGGTCTTGGCATGGCCCCCTTGCCCCCACCCCGAAATCCGGCCCTGATTCTCAATCAAATCGTTCTAAATATCTGTTAAATAAGAGAGCTAGGTATGTAAAGGATTATATAAAGCAGGGGTGGGCAATTGTTTTCGTATCTACACTGCGCATGCGTATTGACGTGGCCGTCCTAGTGGAAAATACGAGACGAATCTTCGGTCGCGCACGGGAAGGAAATCTCGGTTCAAGGCGGATTTCTCTGACTGTCTTGGCGGGCCACAAAAAACTCTTAGCGGGCCGCTATTTGCCCACCCCTGATATAAAGTGTAATATTTTGCAGCAACAATACCACTGTTAAGAAATCTTTTAAAAATTGCATATTGAAACAATTATTTACACAAAGTTCTAAAATATAGATCTATTTAATTAAAGGCTAGAAATAATACATATTATTTAGGTTTTAACGGATTTGTGAAACTCTTATTATTGCCATTGTTATTCTTAAATATCCAAACTCTCACAACTCTTTAAATATCGAACGAATAAAGCTGAAATTCGGGATTTAGATAGATTGGATTGGGAACTTTAATTCGCCTTCAGTAAACAATTCGCTATATAAAGCTTTTTTTAGGTTCGATTTTTTACCTCTGAGCGGCACTTTTGTACACAATGGTTTAAATGGCCAGGTCACCAGCACCCGAGGGATCAGAGAACATTGGGGGAGGAGACACATTTGAAAAGCTATTGGGAGACAGGTGGTAGCCTCCCGTCAAGGCCATTCAGCGTGTTCTTTAACGTGCAGAGGGTATGGCTCTCCCGCACACGGGGCCACGGCTTAACGTCCCCATTCGACTGACGGTGACCTTTCCAAGTTCATTGGTGTCCCCTAATGACCGAGGGCAGGGTCTTTTACGGAGATAAATCTCAAAGCTGATCCAGTGGGAACTGCAAATTGCGATCCAGCCGTGCTACTGATTAACCAGCCCCTTTATTTATTTTAGGAGTAATTCTGCTAAGATGATTTTTCATTGCCTTATAATGAGTTATAACTTAACTTTTACACTTGGGAGTATTTCTGAATATTCGTAGCCATTTTTTACCACGGGTTTTTATAACAGAATTTTTTGCCCCACGAAACGTTAGTACAGATATTTACAGAACAATGAAATATGAATTTTTGAGTAAGTAAGGAAATTTTTAATAGAATTCTGATAATGAATTGGGAGCATTTTCTACACCCAGAAGTTATAATTCTTGTACTTTTATTTTTCCTTAATTTCTTTACATTATATCACCCAGATATTTACGTTAAAAATATTTGTCTTTTTCTAAAATATAATTTTGCAAAAGCAAAAAGGTAATAAAAATCGAATTATCAAAATACATTTTTTGGATAAAAAATTCATGGTTGGCGTTTTTATGTTATAAACAGATGATATAGCACTGCTGAAAATGTGTCTAATCATTCCCTCGTTGAAAATGGTTATTTTTACATTTTCAAATCAAGCAACATGGAGATATTAAAAATCTATGGTTGCTAGACCTTACTAACAACCGCAGATTTCAAATATCTCCATGTTAGACATTCTAATTTGTCAGGATTGGGATGGGTTGTTTTCCCTCTGAGCGGCACTTTTTTGCACACCATGGGCTAAATGGCCAGGTCACATGGACCCCGAAGCCTCAGAGGTTTGGGAAGGGGACCCACTGGAACAGCTGTTGGGAGACAGATGGTAGCCTCCCGTCAAGACCACCCAGCGTGTTCTTTAACGTGCAGAGTATGGCTCTCCCGCATACGGAGCCACGACTTAAAGTCCCATCCGACGGCCTTTCCAAACCCATCGGTGTCCCCTACTGACCGTGGGCAGGGCGGGGAATTTTGAGGAGATAAATCTCAACACTGACCCAGCTGGGACTCGAACCTGGGAACTACAGATTACGAGCCCGCCACGCTACCGACTGAGCCACCCCCGCCCCAATTTTTCAGGTATTCTGAATGTAAAGAATGTATAAATTCGTCATGAAGGGATGCTCCATACCTACTAATATGATACGCCTTGATGTATCCTAAAGTGAAAATCGCTAATAGAGGGTGCTTTCACGCTTTTGACAGCTTCTTTCCTATCCTTTTGATACAAAAGATCCATTTTGAATTAATGCCCTAAAGCTGATATTAAAACATATTATTATTGCAGAAATATGCATTTTAATTCTTTCGTAATTACGTGAAATAATATTAAGAGCGGTAGTACTAACGAAGTGAATATATTACATTTGTAAAGCCTATAATTGAACTTATTGCTTATTACCTAATAATAATATTTTCGTGTTCACAACCAAAGCATACAGTTGAAAAAAAAATAAAATTTAACGTAATATTCAGTGATTTATTTCAAAATTTTTGTTCTTTAATGTTGTGTGCAAGTTAACTTTTTTTGCATTACCTTTTCAAATTGAATTTGCTGCAAGAGGGCGCCTTTTACCGTTTTTTTTTCTCACTGCCCCTTCTTGTCTTTGCATCAAATCTGGGACAGGCATTTTTAATGCAGATGCCTTTTTTTTTTTAAAGAAAAAACAATGTGCTTATTTCTAATATGGAAATTTTTGAATTACTTTAGAGGTAGAGTATCAAAGAATGAAACATTTATAATAATTAAGGCACCAGTTATGATATTTGATTAACAAGACTAAAGTTCGTAATTCGTCAAACAATAATCCTAATGCATTTTTTCTGCCTAATTCACCTTCACAAACTGACCTGCTCAAGCTCAGTAAAATTAAGAAATTCCTGAGAAATACTATTAAAATTAATTTGGTCCAAAGGTCCTCATTTACAATCTGTTGCTATTCAATTATATGCATTTATGCAATATGCATTTATGTAATCGATTTGGGGAAAATTTTCTCGAGGTACCTATGCACTATGGGTACAGTCGCTCAAAAAAGTATCGAACAGTATGGTTGATTACATAATTCAGGAAAAATATCTGGCAACGATTTTTTTTTTCAATTTCATTACTTTTGTCATGGGATTTCAGAAAGCAACTGCAAAACAATGAAAACCTACTGCACGATACGAAGAAATTTCAGAAAGAACTAAAGTATAAATTTGTCTGGATGAAAGAAAGTAAGATTTTTATGAGAAAAATGGAAAGATCGCAAGTGGTAAAGGATAGCTAAATTGGACGATATGCAATTAATTAAGAAATTTTAACACTTATATATTTTTTCCGTTTTCTGAGCTTGATATGTATATTACCATTTATTATCAGAATGTCAGAGGTCTAAGAACGAATACCTCTGTTCTGTCTTCTGATTATGACATTATTTGTCTTACTGAAACATGGGTATTAACCCTTTCACGACTAAGGGAAACATTTTTCCCATTTTAAAATTGGTGATTGTCGTATTTAACCTTATCTGCATTTTTTATACAGAATGTCAAAATAGAACGTATGCCGAACGCAATTACGTTGGGTTGGGTTGGGTTGTTTTACCTCTGAGCGGCACTTTTTTGCACACCATGGGCTAAATGGCCAGGTCACAAGGACCCCGTAGGCTCAGAGAAGGTTGGGGGAGGGGACCCACTGGAACAGCTGTTGGGAGACAGATGGTAGCCTCCCGTCAAGGCCATCCAGCGTGTTCTTTAACGTGCACAGGGTATGGCTCTCCCGCACACGGGGCCACGGCTTAACGTCCCATCCGACGGACGGCGGCCTTTCCAAGCCCATCGGTGTCCCCTACTGACCGTGGGCAGGGCGGGGAATTTTGCGGAGATAAATCTCAACGCTGACCCAGCTGGGACTCGAACCTGGAAACTACAGATTACGAGCCTGGCGCGCTACCGACTGAGCCACCCCCGCCCCCACGCAATTACGTAAATGAGAACGTTTAGAAAAAAAAAACAGAACGCATAATATATGTAATATGTGCAATGTCCATCTTTGCCTCACTACCAAAAGAAATTGCTTCGCATAAACCAATAAATAAAAGACATTGCATAATAAGCCTAACTATAATTTGTGTTACCTTTATAGTCCATTGGGAAAAATATTTCCCATAAAATACCAAAAAAACTACACATTGTTATGTATTTTTCTTATGATTTTTATTTATTTTACGTCTAAACAAACTAAAATAAACAGTTACATACTAATATTTACTCTTAGAAACCTTATGGTCCTGAAAGGGTTAACAGCAATGAACTTGTTCATGACAAGTACAATCACCGTATTTAGATCAAACAGAAATACCGAATTAACTAACCTAAGTCTTGGTGGGGGTCTAAGTTTTGTTTGCGATAAAGAAAAATATTGTTTGTATTAAGTGGCAGCAGAAATATTGAAAATATTTTATCAATTGTTGGAGATTTTAATGTTCCATATCTCGACTGCAATACTTTAGGTTACCTAAGCAGAACAAACTCTCCAATTCAATCCAGTTTATTAAATTTTATGTCTTACAATAACCAATTAGTGTAATTACATCGCAAACACTAACAATATTCTGGATCTTGTTTTATCCCCATTTGGAAGTTATAGAGTAAATGTTAATCATGTTTCCGATGCTCTTTTGATTGAAGATGATTATCCAGCTCTTGAATTTTTTTCACCTATAAATAAATCAGCCGTCCCGTGGCCGTGGTTAGCGCGCTTGGCTACTGATCTACGGGACCTGGGTTCGAGCCCCGGATAAGGCAAGGATGTATGTGTAGTTTTTCTGCTGAGGTCCTGCCATCCTCTCAGACCTTCTACTAGGCATATAAACTGACAGGCTCCTGTCAGACCTCTGTGGCAAGCAGCTGCTTGAGGGGGGTATTTATTTTTTATTTATTATTTATAAACAAATCCATTATTTAGCATCGCGGTAACGATGTTACTAAATATAATTCTAAAAGAAAATTTAGAATTAAAACGCAGATTACTTATTATTGTATGATCTCAGTAGTGGACTGAATTGGAATGCTCTGAATTTATTTGACGATATTGATAATGCTGTTTCTTTTTTTTTATAGTACACTATTTGGAGTTATTAACTCCTGTGTTCCTGAACGTAGGGTTCATAAAGGGAAATTCCCATGTTGTTACACTCCAGAGATTATCAAATATATTAAATCGAAAAATAGATTTTGTAAACAATGTAGAAAATACAATAAGTTGATTTTGATAATTTTGAAATGTTTATAATAAAAAAATATATTAAAAATATAATAAATATATTAAATCGAAAAATAGATTTTGTAAACAATGTAGAAAATACAATAAGTTGATTTTGATAATTTTGAAATGTTTAGGCGATTAATAAAACAGAAAATAAAATCAGCTTATAAGAATTATATTTCCAAGTTTTTATATTTTCTAAGTTTTAGAAATTGTTTTTCACCAAACAGAGTTTTGCCTAAAACGTTCGGCGATCACCAATCTACTATGTCTCAGTAAAAATATCACAGACTCGATTGTGATAGATGTTATTTACACTAACTTTTCAAAGCATTTGATAAAATTGATTTCGGATTACTGTTGAATAAGTTAGTTAAAATCGGTTTTAATTGCAATTTGATTGAATGCTTTTATCCCTTCTTATATTCCAGACCGTTACTATTTATCATTTTCATTGTTATTTTAGTTCTATAATGTACACAGATGTTGTAAAATTTTATAGACGGATTGACCCAAGTAACTATTTACTACAGTCAGATATGATTAAATTCCACAACTGGACTGTCCTGAATGGACTCCATTTCAAAATGCTGTTTTATTCTCGCAAAAGGACTTTTGTTACGTATGATTATAACATCAACTCTTGTGCTAATCCACGGAATTGTTTTATCCGTGATTTAGGTATCTTGTTTGACTCGAATTTTAATTTGTATATTCAAGAAATTGTGAGAAAGGTAACAGAAATTTAGGTTTTATTGTTAGAAAAACAAAATTATCTTCGATTTTCATATTGGACGACTTGTATGTATAATGTTTCCTTATTAAGCAATAGAAGAAAATCTTTGTGTCTATTTTTTTTATAAATTTTTTAAAACTAGTTTTAATGAGTTTTGCGTTAACGAAGCATCCCGTGAGAAATACTCCATTTTTTAGTTTCATATATGAAATACATTGGGAAATTTTTCCGTGATGTTTCAAAGTAACACCATACAATTTTAAAAATTTTTAAATATCGTATGGTGTTACTTTGTTCTCAATGCTATATCTTATCTGCGTTTATGTGTGTTGTAAATGTTATTTTAAAATGCGATATATATCCTTTTCACTTTTTTGTACTGATTTGTTTATGTATCTTAATATGTACTAATTATGATTTATTCTCTTTGTATGTGCTCATTGTTATTCGATCATTGATCTGTTGTGAGCACATTAAATAAATCAGCTTTCTTCGTTACGTTCGAAAAATATGGCAAAAAACCGTTTCGACAAATCCACAAACTGACCAATGACAAGCGAAAATCTATAGCATGAAAAATAACAGAAAGGACTATGGACACTGAAAGATATTTAAAATACGTACTCAGTTTTGACTAAGGTATATATTTCAGTGAATTCCAGATTACCGTATACAAGTTCGTAAAACGGATTTTCCAAAACATTCCTGCAACACTTAAGGTCCACTATTCTTAAACGAGAAAGCTCAGTCATATTAAAATCCACGTTTTTAATACTTAATATAGTGGACCTAAAATAAAAAGACATTTTTTACACATGAATTCCGAGTTTGCAACAATTGACTGCAAAAAAGTGATTTAAAAAATTAATCTTCTATCTCGAAAATATTTACTATTTCGAAAATAGTTATTCCTGGTAATCTTTTAGTAGGTTCTCGGCCTTAGCAGCTTGGTCTTCAGTTAATATATTTTTCTGTCCACAAGTTAGTGAGATGCCCGTATCGTGTTGGTCCGAGTCGGTAACTTCTATTGTATACTTGTTACCCAATAGGTTCATATATTGCTAATTCTTCACACTTTTTCAATGTTCTATTGGATTTGCTACAGTTCATCACCGATAGGAATGTTATCTACACTGACTCGTCCGTGCAACCAGGTTACCATGAGCCAAAGCTCCTTTACCCGAGGCATCAGTGACTGCCAATCGGAAGGCCCCAGAAGTCTCCCGATGTTGTGCTGGGATTTGTCTTCCATCACTAATAATGTGGCCACACTTGAATCAGATGTTCGATCTCTTTGTTATAGATGAGTAGGTTGTCACTGGATCTAATGCTGAATCCACGTTTCTTTAGGAAATCAAGGCCTATTATGCATTCATCGTAGATGTCAGCGATGTAAACAGGATGCCTTTGTATGTACTCATTGTTATTCGATCATTGATCTGTTGTGAGCACATTAAACTGACAGCTACTAACTCTGATGTAGAGTTCCATATTTCCATGGATTATAGCACCATCTCCAGTGGTTGTAGACTAGCAGTTTGGGAGAGATATCTTTGTCAGGATTTACACGTGTCTATCGAACCTCGTCAGCCAGAAGCTTTTAACTTGATATAGCTATCGCTACTTACAAAACTCGCATGACATGCTATAAAGATTTTGCATTATACTTTTCCTGACTAAACTGTTAATATTTCAAACGAACTTAGTGAAAGAACTTTTCTAAAGGTGAAACATTTTCTTATCGATTCCCCGATTTTTTGCCATCAAAAATACTAGCCCTTCAAGTAGAAGCGACTGCTTCCCAGATGTCCGAGAGAAATCAATATATGTAGTTAGAATCGCTCCCCCTTAGGTCATTGTCTACAGAAAGCTAGCAGTTGAGTGATTAGCACGTTTTGTTACTGATCTAAGGAACCTTGTTTCGAGCCCCAGATAAGACATGGATGTTGCTTTTCTGCAGAGGTAAACTTTAAAACTTCGGTAGTCGAATAATATCCTCGAAATAGGCGATTTCTTTTCGAACCGGATCTAATAAAGTCAATCGAAAATTGGATTGTTTTCGTAATTTTTCTCTGCGACTAAACAAATTCAACTGACAACCCATATTTAACTCCAATACCAGATGAAGACATCTCCAAATTGCCTAGATAATCGTTCGATTGGGCAGTTTTAATTATCCCTCATGCCACCTAGTTTAAATTATGTATGAAACACTACCGGCGAAGCAATTTTTCCCTCGATACAATCGAACCTAGCAACCCTAAAAGGATTAAATAGGACAGCTACCCCGGCAATTTTTCATTTGCCATAACATTTCAGACTTAATATCTTTTAAATTGTTCATATGCCTCAGGAATTAAATTATAACAAAATTTGAGTATTTTGATACTGTTTGACATAAATTCATAGCAATAATTGCCAACTTTGAAAGTCAAAACTTCAGCCACCAGTTATACATTAATGATGTGTTTTTGCTCAATATAATAAACATATTCAAAGGCTCAAAATATACAGTTTATTTTTAATCAAACAAGCCAAATCCCAAATCTTCATCAGATTCTTCCGATTCTTCTTTCTTTTCCTCTTTCTTGGGTTCTTCTGTAAATACATTAACAAAAAAAATTAAATAGTACTTATTGGAAACTTACCATTCACTACTGCAACTTCCTTACTGCAATCCTTTTTATATTAATATATTACTACACAAAACTGAGTATATATAAATATGTTCTTATAATTGCAACCACCATTAAATGTCGTGTTTTGGCATAGACTTAAAAATATTCAAAATTCAACTTTTTAGACTCGCTTTGCTGATGAATTATACCAAGTGAAACTAAATTTCCCTTTTTACAAACTGAAATATATATATTTTAATACATGATGCAATTCTTAATGGTTTAATGTCTTAATTCCATAAAAATTACTTTCAAACGTATGCAAAAAACACTGAATACTTTTAGTTCATGCATTAATATTCAAAATAAGCTTGAATAGTTGTTTTACCTCTTAACATAGATTTTTTTCCCACACAATAGGCTAAATATCCAAGTCGCAAGGACCCATTGGACAGCTGTAAATAGGTGATAGCCTCCCGTCAACGCCATCCAGCGTGTTCCTTAACATGCACACGGTACCACAGATTTACTTCCCATCTGAAAAACACCAGCCTTTACAAGCCCATCGGTGTGTCCAACCAAAGCCGTCTGAAGAAAAAGCCTGATGTCGCGATTTGGGATGTGCCAGAGGCCGCTCAGAGCAGAGGCCAGTCGAAGCTTGTATCTACGCTTGTACGGCCTGCATTGCATGCACGCCATTGATATCACGCACTTCTCTTCCTCTGTCTTTAGTGTAGGTGCTATTTATTCTGTTTTATAGATAAATATTACATTTATATTATATAGTGGTTAGCACACTTGGCTACTGATGACCTGGGTTCGAGCCTCGGGTAAGGCATGGTTGTGTGTTTTTCTGCTGAGGTCCTGCCATCCTCACAGACCTACTACTTTGGCATATAAACTGGCAGGCTCCTGTCAGACCTCTGTGGCAAGCAGCTGCTTGAGTGGGTATTTATTTTTTTATTTTATATTGTTGAAATTTAAGTGTTTTAAAGTAATTATTATTGTTATCCCACGTAAATGTGTTCCTGGCTGCCATAGTAATTATGGTGGATCGTCATATGTAACTATTTCGTTTTCCTAGACCAAATTGCCAAACAGCTATGGCTGAAAAAAATTCCACGGAGAGATTTTATTCCCAGTAAAGAGTGTCGTTTGCCAAAAACACATTGAGGATAAGCTCATAATATATTATGAACTTCCTAGTGATAAAGGCCCTGTAAAAATCTTACGAGGCACACCAAAATTAGATGTAGATGCCTATTCTAGTAGCCGTCCCATGGCCGAGTGGTTAGCGCACTTGGCTACTGATCTAAGGGACCTGGGTTCGAGAGTCCAGGTAAGGCATGGCTGTTTGTGTCGTTTTTCTGCTGAGGGTCTGCCATCCTCTCAGACCTTCTACTATGGTATATAAACTGACAGGCTCCTGTCAGACCTCTGGCAAGCAGCTGCTTGAAGGGGTATTTATTTTATTCTAATATCTTTCCAATTTCTGCTGAGGTCCTGCCATCTTATCAGATCTCCTACTGTGGCATATAAACTGACAGGCTCCTGTCAGACCTCTTTGGCAAGCAGCTGCTTGAGGGGGTATTTTTTATTATCTTTCCAAATCTGCCTTCATATTTGTCTGAAGCTAGTAGCTCAACAAGAGTAACATGCCCAGAAAAAAGAGCTACAGCTCTAGATAAGAGGTACAAAGCTCAGTTTCTGTGTGATATTGAGAATTTGGCACAAAGCAATAAAATTAAAGATTTTAATGATTTGTTAAAATTTGTTACAAAGGAAAAAAAAAATATTTGCAATAATTGGATTTGTGTCAAAAAATACCAATAAGGTGGAGTTCATTTTATTAGAAAATGAAAAGCTTCCACCTCAAGTAAAAGTTCATGTTCATATAAGTAATAATTTATCATATAGTGCTTATATTGATAATTTAGAAATTCCTAAAAAAAAACTTGAAAAATTGGGATGTTTCACACATTGTTTGCAATCTTGGGATGAAATTCTTCATATACTTGTGACTATTAAAAATTTAGTTTTTATTACTGCACTTTTCCAGTGGCCAAGTGGTATTTGAAAAAAAAAGGCATTACTTTTAAATGAAAGGGAGAAAATAATCAAACATTCTTATTGATGAAATTCATATTCAACCAACTTTTTAGTATAAAGCTGGAAGAATACTGGGTACTTCATACAATACTACTGATAATCTAGCACATTCAGTACATACCATTATGTTATCAGTGTTTTCAAATAATAAGGATGTTATATCTTTCTTGCCAGTAAAATCTTTAGCAACAGAAAACTTATTTGATCATGCTAAAAAATGTATTTCTGCCATTGAGGAAATGGGTTATCGTGTTTTAAGAATTATTACTGATAACAATTCAATTAATAGAAAAATGTTTGATTTATTTCGCAATGACAGCTCATTTCCAGAACCATTGGCATCGCATCCTTTTGAAAAACAAACAATTTTTTTTGTGTTTTGACACTGTACATTTGTTAAATTTTTAAATGTTTAATTTCGAACTGGTTAGCCTAAACAAACATTTTGTAATACCTGATTTCAATACAAAGCAGAAAAAACATCAGCAAAATTTCAAGTTGGTAGATGACTACAATTTTGAAAAAAAATCTGTTAAATATGGCTATCTTTTGACTGAAAATACCCATCAAATATTCAGAAACAAAATGTGAAATTGGTGTTAAAAGTGTTTGACAGGTCTAACATAAATGCTTTGGAATTGCTTGGTCCAAAACATATGGTAATCCTCTATGGGAGGATTGGAAAGGCACTGCAGCATATCTGTCCATCATAATAGATTGGTGGGAGATAGCAAATGTGAAATCGTGTAACAAAGAGATTGGAAACACTTTGATCTCTTTTTCTAATCTATTCGATTGAAGATTCACAACTTAAATTTCTGAAACAGTTCTTAAATGATCATGGTTGGAAAACTGGAAATCAATAGGTATTGGAAAACATCATGGAGGGCTAAGCAAGAGACATTTGATTCTGTTATTCACACCACCAAATCATTTATACGACTTGTACACTTTGTATTAGGTGACTGTAAATGGAAATTTATTCTGCTTGGAAAATTCCAAACAGACAAATTGGAAGCCTGCTTCGGGCAGTACCGACAGCTAAGTGGGGTGCAATTACCATGTGTCTTCACAGCAAATATGTGAGGCTGAAAAAAAATTAAAAATAAGCTAAAAATCAGCAAAATTTGGGGAAATATCTGTTTCTGATCTCTGCTCTTTCTTTGTAAATGACACTGTTGATAGCCAATTAGATGATAGTGAAACAAATTTTGTCAAATGTGTTAATACATATATTAGTTTAGAACCAACACATGAGGTAAACATTATATATATATATCGTTGGTATGCATGCCACAATATAAAAAAGAAAACGTTTTATTACCTACCTGTGTTGATCATTTAACAACAAAAAGGGATTTAGTATTGGATGTACCTCAGCAGTTAATATGTGTGACCGTGGAGGATTAACCTATCCTACTGAAGTTTCAATAAATGTGGGAATATTATGTTACGCTGTTTTTCAAACACTGATATCTAATAATGTAGAGCAGCAATTTTTGAACTGCAAAAATCAATTATTGACATGTTAATATTGTAAAGTAGTTTTGAAAAAAGAAAAGTGTTTAGCACAGATTTTCAGTGTTCATGTGGGAATAAAATAATTGATTTGTTACATAAAATTATATTAACATGTGGAAATGTGTATATGCGTAATTACACCCAATCCAAATATGCACCCAAAAAAAAAAACTAAGCACCTTGGTGAAATGATTAACATATGCTATCTGTTATGTCTATCTGTTAAATTTTACTGGTGTACTAGATGATAAACGAATACTAGAATGATAAACATTGGTATATTTGATGTGGTATTCAAATAATTATTTGTCTTAGTTACTATTAACAGTATATGGTATTCAATGTTAACATTTTCCTTAGCAAGCTGCATGGGTTATATTTCTTATTATGGAGCATTCTTCAATGTTGCACTGAAATCTGTAATTTTTATATTATATATTAATATTACTATTAATTCTGTTAGAAACTTCAATAAGGTAATAATATGGGGTTCCCATTGGTGTACTTATTCATTTATGTCTAGTGATATGTCTCAATGATACATTTATCGCAAACTATTTTTGGAAGCATACATATTATTGATTTATCATTGGTATTCAAATAATTATTTGTCTTAGTTACTATCATCAGTATATGGTATTCAGTGTTAAAATTTTCTTTAACAAGCTGCATGTTATGTTTCTTGTGATTATGATAATCTCCTGGATGTAGCACTGAATTCTGCAACTTATTTATATACCAATATATTATGGTATAAGCTTTAGTAAGACAAAAATATAGTGCTCATATGCATCAATATATACTTTTCTTAATCTTAAGCTGTATCAGTTATATGTTTTTGATTATGTAATGCTGTTGGGATGTTGCAGTGAATTTTTAAATTTTTGTTTTATAGTATAAGCTTTAGTAACACAATGATATACTGCTCATTCATTCTATTTCTTGAAGTTTTATTGCTCTACTGGTATGTGTCAGTGATAGACATTGGTTGTTACATGCTATTTTTTGTAGCATACATTATATTTGATGTAGATTTCAAATGCTTATGTATTATATTTACTATCATGAAATCTCAGTCAATAGCATTCAATGTTATCATTTTTCTGAATAAGCTGTATAGATTATATTTCTTGTTATTATGGAACATTCTTCAATATTACATGTTATCATTACAAACTATTTTCTGAAGCATGCCATATGATTGAGTTATATTTTATATATTTGATGTGGACTTCAAATATTTCTCTTGTTGGAATATGTATAGTCACTGTTGGCAATATTAATTGTTTTATTCATTTAACATTATTTGAAATGACTATCTTGCAGATTCATACTGACCTCATATCTGAAGTGAAAATTAATTCTTTTGAGGCTTTCAATATATTTAGTTGTAAATATTTCATGTCATCATGTTTGTTAATCAAGTCTCGTTTTGGTGTTTGTATTGGCGTTTATTTGAATTATGTTATACTGATGATTTTATTCTTAGTAAGAAAATAATTAAAGTGTCATTAATAAAATAATTAAATTGCACTGATCATTTCATCAGCTGTGAATGAAATTCTGATCTCAGTAGCTTTCTACTTAGAACCTAAACTATGAGATTTTAAAGTTTTATGTGAATTTAACCACTTTCAGTGAGAGACTGTATGTGATATTTATGTTAATTGTTAACCCTTATCTGACATAGTATGAATCAATTTTGTTAACCTGAGAATAAATAAATTTATTTTTACTAATATTTATGGTAATGCTGCTCATATATCACGTTCCAAAATCTTTTGACAATATAAAAAATAAAATTTTGCTTTAAAATTCAGAAGTATCCCATTTTCTTAGAAATATGGGTTACAATTAAACATTAACAAAAAATATTTAAGTATATTTAGATATGTTTATTGAATATTTTTGACATCGAGAAATGAGATTTTTTTTTATGTCTGTGCAAAATATTTCCTGCAAGAATGAAATGCTTCTCCGCATTTATTATAATTTGCTTTATAATTGATATTTGATTCAATTCAGTTGAAGAAATTAAATTATTTAAAAAACACACACATTGAAGAAAAAACAAATAAGTTACACTGACGGAAAGCTATGATGCGATGCACTGCCCGATTCTGATGTCATTAGCTGTGTGGGTCACCGTGACATCAGGCTTTCTCTCCAGATGGCTTTGGCCCTACTGACAAAGGGAAGTTCTGCAGGGAAATCTTAATTCTGGCCAGCTGGGACTAGAAAACTTGGGAAATGCTGAATATGCACCTTGCACGCTACCAAATTAGCCGCCCAACCCCCTTTGAACAAAGGATATTTTAATCTTTCTTTTAATTGCCCTTGTAACAATTTAAATTACATAAACTATAAACATCCCTTGTTCATTTTCAGTTATAAAGGTTTAAAGCCATAGTCAAGCAATAACAAATATACAGCATGCATATACAAGTGTGGCCAACTTACTCAGCCTTAAGCTGTTAAATACCCTGAGCAGCTTTAAAAGTCACGAATTTTTATCATCTGGCAAATGAATTACTAACACTGTACTTAACATAAAAAAAACTTGTTAACTTGTATCACCTGCTTAAAAGCTTTTCATTAACATTAAAAACTTAAATTACACTAATATGAAAAATAAGTTATAGCTTAATATGACTGATGAATTTTAATATTCTAAAACTACTGAAATGTTTGGAGAAGGTAATAACTAAGAAACAATTGCTCAAGGAGCTAACAAAATAAATAAATAAATAAATACCCCCTCAAGCAGCTACTTGCCACAGAGGTCTGACAGGAGCCTGTCAGTTTATATGCCAAAGTAGAAGGTCTGAGAGGATGGCACGACCTCAGCAGAAAAACGACACATACAACCATGCCTTACCCGGGGCTCAAACCCAGGTCCCTCAGATCAGTAGCCAAGTGCGCTAACCACTCGGCCATGGGACGATGATAAATCTCAACGCTGACCCAGCTTGGGACTCGAACCTGGGAACTACAGATTACGAGCCTGGCGCGCTACCGACTGAGCCACCCCCGCCTCAAAAAAAGCTTTCCTACGGTCGCACGAGGCAACTTCGTCAGAACATCACACCACCCAAAGGCGGCTAATGAATTTAATCACTTTAGTATAATTCCTTTTTGAGCATTACTCCCACCAAAATAGTATTTACTCAATATTTGTTGTCATTAAAAAGGACAAAATATTTTCACAAATGAAGTTTATACTGGATCATTATGATATGACAAATATTTAACTGTTACAAAATAAAATAACTGATAATTTATATTATTCTATTAAACCAAAAGCTACAAAATATTTATCAATTTAAACCAATCAAGTTCAGCAGCAATGAACACATCCGAAATTAGTGTAATATTTATCTGTAATGACCTTGATCCCATTTACCAAGATTAATGAGGGTTAAATTCTACTTAGTCCTATGTATGCTGGAATTCAAAGAGAACCTGTAAATAACTTGATATGTGCCAACCTCGGTAAAAAATATCAAATACTAGGTACAGAAAGTTTAGAAAGAACAATTGGTTAAAAACATTTAAAAAAGGAAAACTACATAATTTCAAAGAAATAAACATGAGATAAGTATCTCGCAACAAGTAGTTCCTTTGGAAAAGATACTGCATTTATTGTTTTATACAACTTCAGTTTAAAAAATAAGTTATATATTCTGAAAATGCTATTTACTAACATTTCTTTCTTATATCGAAAACTCTTTAAACAAATATATTAGGTTTTCAATGAAAACATGATTAGAAATGACTCCCAAGTTCTCTTGCTGTATGTTGAAATGCATATTTTTTATAAATGGTTTGTCCTTATTTGGGTTCCAGATGGAATGTGGGTTGTAAAGAAAAATAGGATTAAAATGAGTATTCCTGGTAATTTCTATAACAAAAAATACGTTGCATAAGCCAGTTTCAATTTCTTTTTTGCTTGCATTTGGTTGCTTCATTATGAAATGGATCATTATGTTGTAGAAGGCTGAACTTTGAAATTTCTTACTGTTCAAGCCAAGCTCAATGGGAAAATTAAATACAAAAGATTTTATTTCACTACAAAACGGTAGTTCTGTATTTTTAAGTTTTTAAGTACTTTAAAGCTTTTGGCCACTAATTTTTTTGAAAATTTAGAATATTTAGTACAACACAGACAAAAACAGACCAAATTTCAACATTGTGCAGTTGATGCAAATATTCACTCTCTGGGTTTTAAGGTATTTTTACACATTTTTCAGTAGTATACAAATATCAGTAAGAATTATAGCAAAGACAGCCTTGGAATTTATATATATATACAGTGGACCTTCGTTATAGCGCTGCTCACTATACCGCGCACTCGGTTATAGCGCGGGTGATGTTTGCGATAAGTTATAGATAGTGTTTATTTTTACATATTTTCAAGCGTACCTTATGTACGTAAATAAAATAATAAATATATGTACTTATTAAGATGTATATCTATGTTATGTGAATTTTAATAAAACACTTAATAAATAAATTGGTCTTTTTTATTAAAATACATAATATATATAGTTGATGGGATGTTTCAGTATATAGCTCAAATCATTGAGTAAATTTATTGTGTCGCCATCGCGCCGCTCGGTATAACGCGGTTCACCTTATAACGCGGGTGTTGTTTCCCGCTCGACATGCACGTTATATCGGGGGTCCACTGTATATACAAGCCAAAAGATGGTTCTCGATTTAAATAACTGCATACATCACAAAATAGACAAAAACAGTGATTTATGAAGTTCAAAAATCCTTACCCTTCGTGGGAGAGGCACCAGCACCCGCTGCAGGGGCTCCTCCAGCTGCTGCAGCTACAGCTCCACCAGCAGGCATTGATGCTAGCTTTGATTTTCCTAGATAGAAAAAAAAAGTAATGGATATTAGTAAGGACTTTATTTTTATGTGTGATAAAGCATGTGTTACTTTAATCGTTAAATATTGGTTTTAATCCCTTAGCCATGGTTTACAATACTTGCCAACACTAAAAATTTTCAAAAATGGAAATTCTTTCCAAATATTACTATGAACAGAACTCCAAAAATTTCCCATTCTCTAAACAGGTGTATGTTTGTCCCGAGGTGTTTGAAAAACTATTGTTTAAAGGTACAGTTGAACCATTGCTTTAAAAAGTGAGGGTAAAATATCCATTAAAAACAACCTTGTAGACCACCTTTTTTTTTGTTATAAATTTCAACATTGTGTTGTTTGATATGGTCAAATCTAATATTTTTTTATTCACCTTACATTCAAAATTACTGTGAAAAATAACAAAAAAATTTAAGTATTACTCTTGCCAATTTATATTCTATCGACAATTTCCTATATTGAAGCCTATTATGTATTTCTTCGTAGCTAGAAAATTACACTGAAATACAGAGAACTGCAGAATACCTGATCATAGGTTTTCTTTTTCCTCTACATTCATCACTGAGAACTATATCTTTTGACTCCAAAGCATTATGGATTAATTGTGAGCTTTTCGCATTTATTTTGGACTAGGCAATAACTGGATCATTTATCTAATCACTTCCTACATTAACATGCAAAATAAAAATGGGTTACTTGGTAAAGAATTACAGCTTAGTACTTCAAAGTCAAGAAAATCGTTTCCAAAATTCCAACTCATGCAATAAAAGACGTTCATTTCTTAATTGGGAAAAAAACAAGATATTCCTATTGCCCACTGTGTAGTTTTCTAAAATCAGTTTTAAAAAGAGCAATTAAGAGCAACAAGTTGCAAGACTTCCTTGTTAGCATTATTTGGTGAAGATTTAGCCATAACCAAAAAAACAGACACAAAGAATTAATAAAAATATTTACTACACTGATCTACAAAATTTAAGCATATTTCACAAACTGTTAAATATCTCACAAACTATTAACATTACATTTTGTGCTAATGAAACATATAAGGTTTCATATCTCCCAAAAAATCACCTGACCAGACAAAATTTCCTTACATGACTTGAAAAACAAATTCAGGGTACTATAAAAACTGGCTCCGATTCTGTGTCACTCACTTGCTATTGAGAAAGAAAGAACTCGAGATTCTGGTCAGAGATAATAGGGACAATAACTTTTAGCCCTATGCTTAGCTTTTCAGGGGATAGCCAACTGTTTATTTTGATGAATGATAATGGTTACCAGATGCCAGTGTCCTAATAGGAGGATAGAAAAGATACAAATGGACAAAGGAGGACATGCTTTCTGTAAAAAAAAAATTCCTACCCAGTTTAATTCCAAGTATCAACTAACAGTTTACTCAGAAAAATGCATAATTTTAATTATTCATATACACTTCAAAATATATGATGTGCCAATTTTTATTTACACTGATAAGTAATCAAGGGTTATATAAGGGCCTTAAATGGTATAGGATTAATAACTATCTGCTGTTGCAGGAGACAAACTTTGTGTTTCTATTTACTACAACTGAGATAGTGATAAGCAGTGACTTCGATCTTACTACAGTATGCTCTTGTATGAGAAGGCTTGTACAAACTAGTAGTTCCTTAATTCCTTCACTGTCCTTTATGTTGCAAATGAAAAAACACTGCTGTCAACTTTCATAGCTATAACTATCAGTGGACAGAAGCAAAATTTTATGCAATTTTCTAAAGTATGTACTTTTTTCAATTTGGCATATAAACTGCAGAACTTGTGGTTACATAAAATAGATTTCTCAATATCCCAATAAGAGGATTTAGCATTCATGATTTGCATTTACGGTATATTTATTTCATAGTTAACAGTAAATTATTTTCCAGTCACGAGTTCAAGAAATTTAAAAGGAAAAAAAATGAGTGCCTTAAATTTTAATTTAAAACATGTTGAGTTTATATAAAAAGAGGGCATTTAACATTTTTCAAAATTCAGGGAGGACACGAGATATAAAAAGAACGTGTATGGATAGGGGACAAAAGGCTACCCAATCCAGAACTGCCAATCTTGAACGACAAAAAATACGATTTGGAAGAATGAAAAATTGGGAGCACTGCAGTTTATAGTACTCAAGCACCTTTTTTTTTAATGCAACAAAATAATGCATTAAGTCTTGACAAAACGCTCAACTTCTGACTCCTAGGAGATAGAAAATTTTAATTCTTCCAGAATTATACCGAGTTACTAAAATTAAAAAAATAAAAACCTCCTCAAGCAGCTGCTTGTCACAGAGGTCTGACAGGAGCCTGTCAGTTTATATGCCAAAGTAGAAAATCTGAGAGGATGGCATGACCTCAGCAGAAAAACAATACATACATCCATGCCTTACCCAGGGCTCGAACCCAGGTCCCTTAGATCAATAGCCAAGCGCACTAACCACATGGCCATGGGACAACTTCCTTAAAATTATTTCCGTGAAAAAAACACTAAAAACACAATTTAAACAAAAAACACATTTCAATATTGAACTTCTTGGAAAATTCTACAATCAATCCAAAGTGAATGCACAGCATTCCCTGTTAAGATAGATATCAAACATTAATTAATAGATTCTGAAAAAAATTCACCACCGCCACGGCGGGAATCGAACCCGCATCTCTCCAGATTCATGCCAGAGCGCGCTAACCTTTGCACCACGCGTCAGACAACGAACTCTTTAAGAATATGACCTTATATAAATTGTTTCACAAATAAAAAGAAAACCTCCAGAAGTAATAATATCTAAGACATATTTTTCTAACTGTGCATATCATTATAGAATGAATATTGGTCAGTACTGACGTTTTGGAACTTTTTCAACAGCCTATTGTCACTTAACCAAAACGTTCATTCCATAATTTAAAACCACTCGCAAAATTTAGTAATCTCATTGGAGACTGCTATTCTAACAATCACATACCACCATTCAGCAATTTAAGGAAACTCCAGAACAAAATTACTAGAAAATACCATTTCAACAAACTGCTGTTCTGCCCTTTTTACCCACCCCCCAGAAAACACTAATCTTATAACAGGCCTAAAAACCCAAACTGTAAACAATTCACAGCCAATCCACAGTATAAAAATTCCCCAGGGACTAATCCCATCAGAAACAAGTTTAAAAAACAAGAATTATCATAAACAACTCCGCAACAGATACTCAATATTAAAAAAAAATCACTGGTTGTTTTACCTCTGAGCGGCACTTTTTTGCACACAATGGGCTAAATGGACAGGTCACAAGGACCCCGAAAGCTCAGAGAAGGTTGAGGGAGGGGACCCACTGGAACAGCTGTTAGGAGACATGGTAGCCTCCCGTCAAAGCCATCCAAGCGTGTATAGCTCTCCCGCACACAGTGCCACGGCTTAACATCCCATCCGATGGATGGCGGCCTTTTCAAGCTCATCGGTGTCCCCTACTGACAGTGGGCAGGGCAGAGAGTTTGCGGAGATAAATCTCAACACTGACCCAGCTGGGACTCGAACCTGGGAACTGAAGATTACGAGCCTGGCACGCTACCGACTGAGTCACCCCCACCCCTAAAGGCCACTTGGAACTAAGTAATCCCATCAGAGAAAACAAGCCTAAAAATACGAATTATTATAACAATTTACCGTCGATCTGCAGTATAAAAAAGCTCCCTGAACTAAATAATGCCATCAGAGACAATAAGCCTTAAAAAAAACACAAATTATCGTAAACAATGCACTGCCATCTGCATTATTAATTATTAATAAAAAAACTAGAAAAGGTTATGTCATCAGGAGCAACCATTTTAAACATAGCATACCACTAAAGAAGAAATAGTCCCATTTCTCGCTCAACACAATAACAGGGAATATGCATTAACTAAATATCAAATTGTCTGCAACTATCAGTACTTTTTAAATTTACATGTTATACTATATTATATGGGAATTAAATCTAGATTGCATTAAAAAATAATTTATAATAGCCCATCCTTCTGGTTAAATAAACTCCCAACTTTTATTCACCTTAGAGTAAGGGTTCTCAATGTGGGGTACATGGTAAAAAAAATTTGGGGTACGTCATGAGAGCTCAAAAGTTGCTAGATATATGTTATATGTTCTATTTTATTCCCATTGTTAAACTATAACTATAGTTTTATCTATCTATATAAGGGGGTACACCATTTAAATACACATTTCCAGCAGGTACATAAAGCATAAAAGGTTGAGTACCACTGCCTTAAAGGATGAAACCTGAAAAAAAAATCAAAAAACCAGAGGCCATACAAAATATTTCAAGAGCTAATCCAACAAATTCTTTGATAAGATGAAGCTATTCTGTATTTCATTTACATCACACACCTTAAAAAATTTGTTACCACCCATAGTGCTATCTAGTGACTGAGTGCAATCAACTGCAGGTGTACCTGCTTATTGTTATTAGTTATTAGCAATTAAAATATATTTACGTAACATAAACAACAGGCTTGGCACCTTGTGAGACCGATTTCTTACAGGAGAAAACAAATTAGCCTTCCCCTTCAAGCAATCCAAGTTTAGTGATGATCGTTTCATTGTACCCTTTATGAATTTTGACAAAAAGCTTGCATCAGTTTAGTTCAGATTTTTGGCATGTGTGCTTCATATTAGCGAAATTTAACTTAATCCTAATATTTAACAATACGTAGTAGGCATTATTCAATGATTAAAAAGATATATTGCAATACAGAGAATAATAAGCTATTGCGCCTATTTCTCCATTAGTATTTTGCACAGTGCTTGGATTATCAGTAGTAGCAAACTTTGTATGCAGCACAGGAAATTGTGCTTGCCCCAGCCAACTGCATCTGTATGTTTTACCCAGATATCATTCCATGGAACCAGCATAAAAGTTTTTGATATTAACTAAAATTAACTTAATCACTAATAATTAATATTCAAGACATAGGCATCCCCTGATCAATAATAGATCAACCAATGCATTTCAAAAGTTAGCATTACAATACATCGGGAATAACAAATGTTATTGCGGCTTTTTCTCTTGAAAATGCTTGATCGCCATGTGCAGCATGGGAAGCAATGGCTTACTGCATCCATACATTTTTGATATTAATGAAAGTTAACCTAATAGCTAATTATTAATAACTAATAATCAATAGGTAAATATCATTATCGACAAAAAGCCACTGAGCAGCATTTTCATGCAGATCAGACATAAAACAACCATACATACCCCTGGTGATCAGCTGCCGGACTAAGAAGTTATGGTGAAACAAAACTGACATCGGCCAATAAACGACAAGCAAAATGCGATAGGAAGTTAAGTAACATATCAGTAAAGAACATAAAGTGCATAATTTATTACAATTAAAAGTGTCTCAACTCTAGTGAAAGAAATTTTTAAATCTTTTATCAACCCTATAGCCCAACCCAGATAACAATAGACATGTATGAGACCCATTCAAGTTGCAATGTCAATCATAGCCCACAGCACAGATCAGGGTAGTTCTCTAATCTGTATTATTTCCTTCACTCTGAAGTTTCCAAACTGGTTTCCAAACTTTCCCTGATTGGTGAGCAGATGAGTCCACAAGCAAGCAAACACGGACACCACTTCCCCCACCACACTGAGCATGAATCAAATCTATTAGCATTTTTATGAAGGAATACAGCTTGCTTATCATTACATTCATTGAAGCCAGTTAAAAAAAACTTGAAGTAGGGCATTACTGTACTATGACAACTGATAAAATAATACAACTCTTAACAGCAAATTCTAAGCATACAATAAACAGATCTTTAAGGGATTGATACTCTGTTTTACATTTTATCCAATGAATAGGATGGCCTGACACCCTATACACTGGATTACTCCCACTCCACCTCACACACATACAATTAGAACTGCATTTCAATGATTATTTTTCTAGTTGGTTACAACTTCACTGTCGTTGACTGTTTTAAGAGGGTGTGATAGGATTGTGGATAGGAGCACTTATTGGGTACTTTAAAATTGAGGTAAAGTCCCTGGTAGCAGAAATTACTACAAGATTACTATTACAATCAATTTACATGCATATATACCAGGGGTGGGCAATTGTTTTCGTATCTACACTGCGGATGCATATTGACGTGGCCGTCCTAGTGGAAAACACGAGACGAATCTTCGGTTGCGCACGGGAAGGAAATCTCAGTTCAAGGTGGATTTTTCCGACTGTCTTGGCGGACCACAAAAAACTTGTAGCGGGCCACTATTTGCCCACCCCTGATATATACAATTCATACATAAAATATTAAACTATTTACACTGTAGCCAGCCAACCAAATGTGTGGCTCCTGGACCTCGAGTCAGAGTCACAGCAGCCAAATCCCTTTCCTAATCTTTCCTGACTCCCACACTGCCCAGTCAGTTCACATGACCTGCTGGAGGGTGAGGGAGTGCAAGTTAGCATTGGCTAATACACGAGCTTGCTGCTACTCTTCCGAAGCTCTTTGTTTCGTTAAATCAGGAAGTCATGGTACTAGATTGTTAGCAACACAGGTAAATGCCAGATGCTTACATTCACTGACCAGATTCAAGGTAGAAAGCAAAATGGAGTTGATCAGGTTACATTTTAGGGATTTTCTTCAAAACCTTTTTTCCTCAGTATCATTTTCATTTCTTTGAGGTACAAATTATGCATAGCTCCTTTAACAATTTTGACTTTCCCAGAATTAAATCTAGCAGTCTTTAGCCCTTCCCGAATCAATGACACCTGTGAGCATTTTCACATACCATTCTTTTTTTAGAATTTCCATCATTTTAATGTACAGAATAAATTAATTTGGTATAAAACATGGCATACCTATGTTTGTACTACCTTAGGATATGTTTCTGAAGTCCAGTTTAACACATTAAATAATCATATCTTGTGTGATTAAAGTTTTCTCTGGGCATGTAAGAGTTAATGATACATCAACTAGGAAAACATTAAAAGTTATAGCAATGAAGCTAAAAATGCAAAAATATTTGTGGATGAAAAAATATAAACAATTATCACAAAAAAACTTATCTGCTTCATCAAAATTACAAAGAAATTTGCAGTTTTAGAGAAAATGATATCGTAGTTACCTCACAAAATTCACTACACTACTAGCCAGAATCTATTTAAATTAACACTTACCACTTTCAATAACTTCATTCACATCCTTTCCATTCAATTCAGATATGACTTTTTTGGCTCTTTCTTTATCTACTTCAATGCCAACACTTCCAAGAATCTTTTCAATGTCTGTTGCAGATGGATTTTTGTTACCACCAAGGGTGGATAACAGATAAGCGGCCACGTAACGCATTCTGCAAAATAAAAATTTTATTCCTGATCTCTTTTTTTATGCACAAATTAAATCACAAAAATCCCTAAAGCACATCAAATAGTACTTAAATGAAATTAATATTCTTAAATCTGCTTTAACTCCTTTAATACTGTTACACTGCTAAGCATTTAAATTCAGCTTATCATTAAAAGGAATGATAAAATTTGTTTCCATAACTGTTACATGTTTACATATATTGTTACAATGCAACATGACTTTTTACAAGGCTAAAACATTGGAGAATTTGGCTGAGCAAAACTATGGTTCTATATAGCGAAAACACTAAAGTGACATTACTTGGTGGTACCATAACTCATAATTAGGTTACAGTGAAATGTAAATGTGTCAGTACAGAAAAGTAGGTGAAGATTGGATTATTTTTGATACTCATTACCAAAACAACCCAATCTGCTAATCTTTTATCTTCTATATTTTGGTTAAAAATATCAGGCTTTAAATCAGTACTCCAATGATTTTTCAAAACTTGTTACATTTTGAACAGTTGGAACAATTTCAGCTGGCCATAAGGAACACAAAGTTGTTCCACATCATGTACAATGTGCAAGAAGACACTATTCCTTCCTGGTGGTCAGTATATGTCTGATCATGCTTCATATTGCATATCCTCAAACAGCAAGTAATGAAACCACTGAAAGGAGATAGGCACTAGAACTGCCTTCCTATTTGCTACCATCTGCTGTATGCAACTGAATGTGCCATTCACATAAAACTTTCGGCAGCGTTTCTTTAGTTTTAGTAAACTGGCATTTTCAGTTATAGTTTAATCAATTTTATAATATTTACAGAGTTACGTATTGGCTTTGAAGTATCTGGAAAGACATGGGTTAGAATCCTGCATGCGAGCGAAACTTTTTTCTACAAAACTATTCAATTCAGTTATAATTTACAATACATGGTAGCAAATAAGACAGCATCCCTAGTGCATACCTTTCTATGGGATACTTTCAGTTATTCCTTCCCTGCTACCTGAGAGCATGCAGCATGTCAGTCTCAAATCTGATTAGGGATACAGGCCAGTGTACAGCAGGAACAACTGTGTTTTCACCCTGAACACAGTCCATAAGACAACTTGTTTTCCCTCACAGTTTAAAACATCTCCAACCAATGCACAGGCACCGAAATGTTCTTGATTAGATCCTCTCTTATATCCCCCCTATATCACCCAAGAAATTTTGACACCTGGACAAAACACAAAATAACATCATTCGAAACATTTATATCATGAAAACAACATAAGGTTTTGTCACTTGGTTGACTGGTATTTCAAACCAGCCCTAAGAGTAACATTCAGTAGCTATTTTTGCAAAAACAATTATCAAAATATATTGCAAAAATGAAAAATTGCCCTTCAATGTTAAATTTTTTTAACATGAAGGGCAATTTTTCTTTAAATGTGACAGTGAAAAACACTGAAGTGTTTGAAAGCTCCCCTTTTTTTGACTAAAAAAATGATCCAGACAGGAGAGATTTGGAATTTTTCACACCCAGCCTCAGCTCTTAAATTCACTGACTATATCTGAGATACTTAAGAGATATGATGCTAAGAGCATTTGCCTCTAACCTAATTGTGTTTGGGTCTCAATGTGCAAAAAGCTGGGCTCAATGAAAACCATGGAGAAAAATTATGCCTAGGTAAGGGTATATCAATTGTAAACGAATTTTATGCCAAATGAAACTTGGGAGCTTCAGACCTTTCATAGAACACAGTGATAACATTTTTACAGGGGTAATGAGTTTTATGCCAAATGAACGCTTGCGATGTGAGGAGTGACATTTTTTTATAGTACTTCCATTGGATATTGGCAGTCGAGAAAATAGACTCCCAGTTCAAGGGTTGGAAAGCTCAAATAAGTGGTGTCTGTCCGTGGGCTCTCCTGTAGGATAGTCATGAGGGCAACACCCTTAATGATTTTTATGACTTGCCACTGTGAAATTAGTTGCCTGGATAATGGAATTCCCAGTTAAACTACCATCCATATAAAACAAAAATTTCAAAATATTCAGGAGATATAAAATGGACTTATTTTATTCACTTAAAATAGGATAATTTAAAAGCGTTATTTTAATGATGACGATTTATTAGTGAATATTCAATATCTAAATGGGAAGTTCTATTAACAAGGATAAGCTATCTCTCAATCTATTCTGCCGACAGTCCGGTCCAGTAATGCTGATGTCACAAATGACTGCTACGGCCTTCTCTAGGTGGTGTTGCCCCAGCCCTCTTTCTGTGCATAAGCATCATTTCAGAATCTTGTTATAATTTACTCAAACAAATGTGTCTAAAGCACCATCTTGCATCTGCATAATTTAACTTTCATGAGTTATGCGTTTGTGATGTTTTATAATAAAAAGTTGCAATTTTAATCAATCATGGTTTCAAAGGTAAGCATACTTCAGATACTGTATCACTTCATTTTAACAATGAGTTAGTGTTAGAAAACACTTAAAATCAGACCACCACAGATCATGGCTGTGACACCATACTCATTTTTGTAATAATTATTAATCACTTTCAGTTCTTATTATATACAGGGTGAATCTGAAAAAGTGGGCAAAACTTTACGGTAGAACGCAGCTATACGAGCAATATTCGTCATAGAAAGTATGGGCAGAATGCAAACGGCAAGCCGCTAGGTGGCGTTGGAAATGGTATAAAAGGGTCGGTCCTCGCACCCAACGGCATTTCTACCGTGGATTGCCGAGAGGATGGCTGGTTATACTAACCACGAAATGGCGGTTTGGCACTCTTTTGAGCAATTTCTTTGAGCATGTACCTCAATTACATTCCTGTTAATAAAATGTTTTCTGAAGTATCTCCTCTCCTTCTTGTGTTCATTCTTTAAATGTGACAGTGGAAAACTACCTTTTAACTTCTCACCACTTGCGTTCCGACCATACATTCTATGACGAATATTGCTCGTATAGCTGCGTTCTACCACCCCGTAAAGTTTTGCTCACTTTTTCAGATTCACCCTGTATATACATAATTAACTTTTGTGAATCTGTCACCATTTTGTGTAAAAATCCATAAATATAATAAAAAGTACATATTAACTTGTTCTTTTGGTTTTATAAAATTCCATTCACTATTTATTGAACATTTTGATTTAATGACCACCCATTTCCTCAATTACTCTGTTAAATTGAGTTTACTGTATTTAAAATGAGCAATAAGTCTGCTTCTCAGCTGACTATGTGGCACCAAAAGTTATCACTCATGGCATAATGAAATGCAAGATTCAGGAAGTAACGTAAATGAAAATGATCAATATGTCAGCACCACGGTGTATTTTTGCTGTTTATTAGATTGTTTTCTTGAAATTTATACTTTTTATATATAGTATAAAAGTGTAAATTTTGTTTTTAGGCAAGTGTAGCAATTGCAGATAACAGTTTGCAATGAGATTATTTAGTTCTGTGACTTTTCTTTATAATGTGAATTGGCAGAATTGTTCACGATTTTCGTTTTTTTTTTTTACATTTGTTGTCCCTAATGGGTTTAGTTCAGGAGGATTTGGAATAATGCGGATCAGGGTTACTCTAACACTTCTAGAACCTTACTCTAAGTCCTCCTTCAACTGTAGATAAGTGATATATTGTTTAACTTTTTTTTAAGACTTCTTTTGGATATGATTATTTTGTTGTGGGGGCTTTTTATACAGTGGATTCGTGAACTATTCGATATTTTTTCTCGTTTCCAATGAAACCATTTCAATCTGGGGTTTTCTGGATTTGGAAGGACAGTTTGCTGTTTAATGGTATGCTAGGATTAATATAGTTGATTCCAATATGGTTAATTTCTTTTAAAACAGCCAAATGAACATTTGTTAGTAATAACACACTGTTGAAACAACCTTGTTTCGCACTGACCAAATTTTGTTGTATTGCAATACACTGAGTTATGAAAAATTGCCTTAGGTGCCATTTTTGCTGGTTTTATGTGCAGAATTAAAATTTTACATTTAGAAATAAATGTTTATAACATGTTCTTGTTTTGCAATGTATTAACTTATAGTACTGCAATGTTTTAGGAAGTTGAATATCCTTTCTAATGTGATAACTCAACCATCTTTCATTAGTTCAAATCACATATTTAGTCCATTCACAAAAATAACTTTAATAAACAATTTTTATACAAATCTTTCGGGACAAAAAAAAAATGGTCAGTTGGCTGTTCATGGTCCTTGGCCAACAGCTGGTGCTGTTAGGAAATATGTTGATACAGCATAACATTACGGTGGATCAAATTAAAATATGGCAGCTGAATGATGAGAACTGCAGGTTTGCCGAATGTTCATAATATAGATTTACAGACAACTATGGCAGTTAGTTATGGAATTACAAAATTTGTGGTGCACTCTGGCACTTTTTTTGCACACAGTGGGCTAAATGGCAAGTCAAAATTCAAAGGGATCAGACCCACTGGGAGTTAAGATACTTTTGGAAGAGAATAATACAGGCAAATGAATCCACAGCTGATCACTGATTCCCTAAGTATATAATCACTATTAAGACACAGAACAGGTCATAGGTTCAGATACCACCAAGCTGAAAACAATTTTTCCTCTACCCCCATTCTCATTTTGTTAGTTAACAGCTCAATAGTCATATACCTAGAATAACAGTTTAATTTTTTAGATCAATGATGATATTGCTCTTTTCATGGTAGTTTTGTTTAACATAAGTTTAAGATGGATGAAGTTTTTTTTGTATGTGGGACATGCAGGGGATGGCAACAGCAGTTTGTCTACAATTGCATTCTGTTTATCAACATAATGCTTGTCTACAATTGCATTCTGTTTATCAACATAATGCTTGTCTACAATTGCATTCTGGGCCCGTGTAGTGATTACGGTCCTCAGCCGATAGATAGCATTGCTCAAGTGGCGTGTGACGTTGAAGTGTAAAGTATGATGTTGATTTGTAAAGTATGACGTAAAAACGTAACTGTTGGTTATTGGTGGCCTATGGCTCTTTGATTTGTTTCTTTTGGGTAGGTAATATAGAATCACATGTTATGTGTGTGATTTGACGAGAGTGTGAAGTTAGGTTTGGTTTTTTTCGCCATTTTCGCTTGATGACTTCTTTGGATAACATACCTATATGGTAAGAGTTAAGTTCGTGTGTATTATATATTTAATATATGTGGGGGGGGGGGGGTTCAGTGATAGGTAGGATAGGAATAATTAATATGTTCTAGCTTTTTTTTTTAAATTGGTTTGGATATGGTTTGTAATTAGTTATTAAAGGTATTTAGGGGCCCATGTAGTGGGGGAGTATGCAAGTTTTTGCGTGTGGGATTGAAAATGGCGATAGTAAAGAACACATGTATTTTGTTAGAATAGTTTGGGGGTGAATTGAATGTTTTTTTAGTAGTTACGTGTAGTATGGTAATTATTAATGTATTATAGTGATTTATTAATTTTGTTGTATATTTAGGAGTCTTTTAAAAATAGTTATATGATTTATCGTTAACATGTGGAAGCGTCTGGCGACTTTTTTGATGTAGTAATTCTGGGTATTGTAGAATTGTCAGTGTGTGAAAAAATTGCAGTTTTTTGATGGAGTCGGGAAAGAATGAAAAATTTAGAGGTGGGGTGAGAGTGGCGGAGTCGGTAGCGCGCCAGGCTTGTATTCTGTAGTTCCAAAGTTCGAGTCCGAGCTATGTCAGCGTTTAGATTTGTATCGGCAAATTTTCGAACTCGGTTCATAGTTAGTAGGGGACACCGATGGGCTTGGAAAGGCCGCCGTCCGTCGGTTAGGATATTAAGCCGTGGTCCTGTGTATGGGAGTTACTGTGTACGTTAAAGAACACGCTGGATGGCCTTGACAGGAAGTTTCTGTCTGCCAACAGCTGTTCTAGTGGGTTCTGTACCTTCTGTGAGCCTTCGGGGTTCATATGATCTCGACATTTAGCCCATGGTATGGGAAAAACATGGAGGCTCAGAGGTAAAATGACAATGTAATTTAGGGAAGGGTTATTTGAGCGGTAAGATGTTTTTTTTGTCAGATTTTGTTTTGGGGCTTTTTTTTTTATAATCGGTCGCCGGTGCACTGTTTCCGATTTTCATGGTTTTCCGTTGTGTGTTGCCTTGGAGGACATTATTTAGTTTTGGGGCTTTTTTATAATGCGGTCGGCGGTGCACTGTTCCCGATTTTCATGTTTTTTGGTTTGTGTTGTCTTGGAGGACATTATTTAGTTTTGGGGCTTTTTTATAATTCGGTCGGCGGTGCACTGTTTCCGATTTTCATGTTTTTTGGTTTGTGTTGTCTTGGAGGACATTATTTAGTTTTGGGGCTTTTTTATAATTCGGTCGGCGGTGTATTGTGTTTTGAAAAGAGGGGAGGGGTAATAGTGGAAGTGGTTTACTGTATGTAGGAAGGCAATCGTTTCATTTTTTGTTGGATTTGGCACTTTTATGAGCTTTCATTCTGTAATTGACGGTTACGAGGTTTTTTTTGCGGTAATTTAATTTTTTTTACGTTTGTGTTTGTTACTATGGTTACGGTGCGTTGCGTTTGACGTAAACTCGGGTTTTTCGTTACTATGGTAACGAAAAAAACAATCTTTTTTCTAGAAACCCCTGTTTGGGTTAGGGTCTCGGGAGTTGGGGGAATCAACTAAAAGGGCCGTTTTGTTACGTTGCGTCAAAAACAAAATGGCGGTTGAGGACCGTGAACTGTACTACTGCCGCATTCTGTTTATCAACATAATGCAGCAATTTGTAGAAATATTCAATGGAACTTCAAATTTCTATTTCTTTAAAAACAGATTTTACATAAAGGGAGTTAAACCCTAGAAACATCCTTTAGTTTTTCAGCAATCTGCATTTGTTTAGTAATGAATTCTGTTCATTTCCATTAGGACTACCATTTCTCTACCTCATCAACTAAATAGTTGAGGCAGCGCATTCCACCTAATTTCTTAACATTTGTTAACATGATGTAGCAAATATATCAAAAAATTCAATATGAGCATTCAAGTTTTAAAAAATTTAGTTAAATGTTTCTTGATAAATATGTCAACAGCAGGCGTGTAAACTAAAAATGTTATTAATAAAAATATTATTAAACTCAGCAATACGTAAAAAGAAACTAGAGAATAAATTCACCATTTTCAAGATGGCGTATAGATGGTATATAGCCTCACAATAACATTTCTATGAAAACCACGTGTTAAGAAAATTATATCAATGTCACAAATTCTGCTTTATTGACCTTTCTAATACTTTCAATATTTCAAAAGATTATGAAATCCTTATGCATGTGAAACGAATTACGCCGTTTTAAAGCTTACATGAAACAATAGTTGCAAGACGTGGCGTACGAGGAATGAAAATTTCCTACATTTTCAAACCTCCGCCTGAATTTTATTATTTCAAATACCACATCTATACTAAAAAAATTATTTCCTTAAAGCTTACCTTTAAGTCACTAGCGACACGAAACGTGCTCACTTATATCTTATATCGGCGACAAAGAAGAGTGAACTTCACAAACGTGGCGAACAAACTCGTGAACTCAAAGCTAATTAGCTAAAGTTGTTGACTTCCTTCTCCTCGGAATAAAAATTTTGGAGTTAAATTTCATTTCTTTGAATTCTCACTGCTAATATTCTAACCACGGAGGCAGGAAAGAATAGGAGCCATTTTAAGCACTAAAAGTTGATGCTAGAGCGACTGAGAGGTAGTAAAGTGTTCTATTCAAAACGTTAGTTAAACTATAGTAAAAGAACGATTTCTGGTCTGTAAAAAGTTGATTATTTCCAATTTTTATATTTTTGCTGCATGTTCAGCAGTATGCTGCGCAAATAGCCTTTCAAAGTAGGTACGGTAAACTACATTTCACTAATAAATTTACCAAATTAATGAAAATAAATTATATAATATGCAAATATCTTTCTGTTGTATTATGCCGTTATGAAATATGAGTTTTAATTCGGTTTACAAGCCTTCCAGAATTTAACTAATTTCCTCCATTTCCTTAGGTTTAATGCACAAATGAATTCAGTGATTGAATATCAATATAATATTCTGATATTATTATTTTTTTCGATTTTAAATTGAATGATATATTAATGTAGAGAATGTCTCTTTCTCCTAGATGAGCATATGTCTGTCTAGAAATCTGTCAGTAAATAACTTGTTTGACAGCTGAAATTTTTCTTCAGGTTCATAATTAAAGCAGATCATCATCATCATCATCATCATCCTCAAGCAGCCATGGGCTACGGAGGTCCAACCAGACCGTGCAATTTAGTTCTCCAAGCAAGTCTATCCTGAGCTACATCTACTGCATCTGGCCACTGCACACCAATTCTAACAAGGTCCTGTTTGACATTGTCTGCCCACCGCATCCTAGGTCTCCCCTTCTTTCTGAGGCCTTTAGGCACACTGTTCATAACCCTATTCGCCAATCTATAATTATTCATACGGGCAACATGGCCAAACCAACGGAGTCTCTCTCTGCATAATATGCTGCTTAAAGGAGGTTGCAAACTCCTTTTCCTAATCTCATCATTAGTTACAAAGTTGAACCACCTAATGCCCAAGATACTGCGTAAGCATCTGGAATCAAAAGCATCTAGTTTCCTGTTATCTTGTTTACAAAGTGTCCAAGTTTCACTACCATAACTAACCCTAGAAAGAACCAAACTATTATACAGTCTAATTTTAGTCTTTAGGTGTATACGCCTATTTCTCCACACTCTCCATAGATTCTTAAAAGTCCCAGCAGCAATCCCTATTCGTCTGTTAATCTCATGCCGCACATCACCATTATCTGTTACATAGCTCCCAAGATAATTAAACTGTGACACCTGCTCAAGACTGCAACCATTCAGATTAACTGAATCACAGCCTGCCTGACCAATTTTCATCACTTTAGTTTTCTCTCTGTTTATAACCAAACCTACTCTACTACCAGTCTCATCAACAGCTCGAATGAAAGAGTTCATCTCATCAACATCATTTGCCAAAAGGGCTAAATCATCAGCATAATCTAAATCAGAAATTTTCGTATCTCCAGCCCATTTAAGGCCAAAATCTTTCCCTTGAAGTGAATTTCGCATAACATAATCAATAACCAAGCTAAAGAGAAAAGGAGACAAAATGCACCCTTGTCGAACACCAGAAGTAATGTTAAACCAATTGCTACAAGCCTTACCAACTCTCACACACGACTCAGTGTTATTATAGAGAGCTTTCATAATGTTAACTAACTTGTCTGGTATACCATATGATCTCACAATCAACCACAAATTATGACGATCAACAGAGTCGAAAGCCTTTTTGAAATCAACAAAGCTAGCAACCAAAGGTTTCTGAAACTCTAAACATTTCTCAAGAATCTGCCTAAGTGAAAATATCTGATCTACACATCCCCTACCACTTCTGAATCCACATTGCTCATCACGCAATTGCCTGTCAACCAGATTCTTAATTCTATTAAGCACAATCATGGAAAGAACTTTACCTGGAACAGAGAGTAGGCTGATACCCCTATAGTTATCACAAGAACTGCGATCACCTTTTTTGAAAATAGGGATAACAATAGCTCTGGTAAAATCCTTAGGAACCATGCCTTTATCATAAAAGAGATTCAGAATTTCAGTCATCCAAGTGGTAACCGAAACATTCCCAGCTCTAAGCATTTCCGTAGTAATTTCATCTACCCCTGGGGATTTATGAAGTTTAAGTTTAGAAACAGCCAAACTAACTTCAGATTGTGTTATAGGGCCAACATTAAAGCCACCAATGCATCTATCATCATTGCAAACAATGGGAGTAGAACTAACTACATTGTTTAGAACATCACTGAAATGCTCAGCCCACCTAGCCATGACAGAATCCTCCCCTTCTATAACCTTACCTTGTTTATCCTTCAATCCTTGTATGCCTGTCCGTTTTCTACCACACAAAACATTAACTATCTGGTACAGCTCTCTGCTGTTGTGCTGTCTAACTGCTTCCTCGGCTTTGTCAGCCAAACCATCAAGCCAAAAATTTTTATCAGCAGCTAACTGATCCTTTACAAGTTTATTAAGGTCTCTGTAATGCTTTCTATTAGGACTAGTAGGGTATTGATTAAGGGCATTCCTGCAGTTCTTTCTTTCCGAAATAAGCTCAAGTGCCTTATCACTCAGATAATTTTGCCTCTTCTGCTCCTTTTTTCCTAAAAGAGTACTGTTAGTGTCCAAAAAAGCCTGTTTAAAATGATCCCATTCTTCCTCAACTTCAGTAGTAAGCAAACCATGACTGTCATAATGACTAAGTAACCTATCATGGTAAGCTTTGGCTATAACTGGATCTTTCAGAGCTTTAGTATTAAAAGTAAATTTTTTAACCCTAGCACAACACTTTTTAAGTTTAAGTTGCAACACACTTTTAACAAGGTAATGGTCAGATCCAATTTCAGCTCCCCTATATGCCCTGGTATTCCTAACAGAACTAGTCCATTTGCTGTTAATTAATATGTAATCAATCATATTCTTATGCAGCCCATCAGGTGAAACCCATGTGTACTTATGTATGTCGCGGTGTTTGTAATAAGTGTTAGTTATTCTGAATCCATTGAGTTTACTTACCTGTAGGAGACGTTGCCCATTGCTATTGCAGCTACCAATACCAAAAGGGCCTATTACTCCTCCCCAAAGGTCAGAGTCAGTACCAACTTTGGCATTGAAGTCACCAAGAACAAGGGTAATATCTCCTTTCTTGACAGAATTCAAAATATCCTGAAGTTGTTCATAAAACCTATCCTTCTCATCCTCATCGGCATCCTCAGTGGGGGCATAACAGCAGATAACATTCAAGTCTTTAACGCTTGTCTGAAATTTTGCTGTAAGAAACCTTTCATTAATGCACTCATATCCTAGAAGAGCATCACTAGCGTGTCTGCTGAGAAGCAGACCCACGCCTTGGTGATGCTTTTTGTCGTCCCTCCCTGAAAAGAGAAATTTAAGATTATTTTTAAGAATCTGACCTTTATCTGTCCATCTGGTCTCTTGCAAGCCGAGAATATCTAAATTATAACGGTGGAATTCTTGTGTGAGGACATCAAGAGAAAAAGCTCTGTGCAGAGTCCTCACATTCCAACTACCTATGGAGAGAAAATGGTTAGTGGGATGTTTAAAGAAACTATGTTTATTGAGAGAGGGAATGCCGACAATATCAAACAGCCCCCTAATCGCAGACATGGGGCAAAGACCCGTTCCCCCACTACTAAAGGCTGAAGCCATCTACACTGGAAGACTTCCTCCAATGTAGAATTTGACGATGCCAATAGAAGCAAAGAGTTCAGGTGCCTGCGATGACTTCTGCTCAGGATTATCCACCAGCTGATAAACATATCCTGTGGATCTTTCACTTGGGGCTGTCAACCCACAAACAAAAAGAAAACACAGCGGAAGATTTTCCCTCCACAGAAGCCCACCAGTGCAGCAAAATCAGAATCCATAATCAAGCTCAGAGCCATATATCTGTCCAGTCCAGTAGGTTTATATGGTCAGCACCAGGACCCTGTGTGGTTGACCACTCCTCAGCAGGGTAGAAAAAAAAGAAAAGTAGCCATAGTTGTCCAGATCAGTAGGCCACACTAATCTGGCAGCCCTCCCCTTCCGTTCACTTCCACAAGAGAGTATCTCTTTTGAAAGTTACTAACGGTCCGCACCACGAGAAGGCGGGGTTGGACATTAGGTGCTAATCAATTATATTTTATTAAAGATCTTTTCATTTGATTTTGGATTTTCAGAGTGTATCATGGCTGAGTGGTTGGCACTCACGGCTACTGATCCAAGGGACCTGTGTTCGAGCCCCTGGTAAGGCATGGACGTGTGTGTTGTTTTTCTGCTGAGGTCCTGCTATCCTCACAGATCATCTGCTATGATGCATTAAACTGACAGGTTCCTGTCAGACCTCTGTGGTAAGCACCTGTTTGAGGGGGTTGGGTTGTTTTATCTCTGAACGGCACTTTTTTTGCACACACTGGGCTAAATGGCCAGGTCACAAAGACCCAAAGGCTTAGAGAAGGTTGGGGAGGGGACTCACTGGAACAGCTACAGATGCTAGCCTCCCATCAAGGTCATCCAGCATGTTCTTTAATGTGCACAAGATATGGCTCTCCCACACATGGAGCCATGGCTTAACATTCCATTCGACGGATGCTCCAAGCTCATCAATGTCCCCTACTGACCATGGGCAGAGTGGAGAGTTGTGCAGAGATAAATCTCAACACTTGCTCAGCTAGGACTCGAACTCGGAACTGCAGATTATGAACCTGGCATGCTACCGACTGAACCCCCCCCCCCCCCCACTCCTGCTTGATGGGGTATTTATTATTTTATGCAATTATTCTCATGCAAATTCACAGAGGATTTTGCGTTACTTTATTTTACCACTGATAGCTGTTAGGAGACAGACTCCGGCTGTAAAGATCATCCATCATTTCCATTTAACTTTCATAGGGTGTGGCCTTTTTGTGCACAGTGCCATGGCTTAACGTCCCATCCAATGGAATGCAATTCTTCTAGCACATAGAAGAAATTGACAGATGAACCGGGTTCAAATCTCCAACCAAAAAAAATAAAAAATAAAAAGCTTCAAAAGAAAAAAACTTTAGCTTCTTTTCAACATTCAAGGTGTTGTAGGATCATTAGCCTCCAATGAGGGGCTCCCTACACCAGAATTGCTTCTGTTCTTTCAGTTTTTATAGTTATTAATTATTGATAAGACACACACAAGTTTGTGTGTGTGTGTGATAATTATAGTTAACTCCTTTGCAAATTTTATTCTTATTTAAAAAATAATAGATAAAGTAAAAATCTAACTTCTTATTTTTATATTACTGAATTTTTCCTTCTCATATGAATATAAAATATAAAGAAAAATGCATTGATCATAAAAAAGAAATAGTTCCCTGTTTCGAATCTCAAATATTCCAGTATTCAGATTTATATCCCTAACCTCAAACCTGCCATCTTTCAGAATGGTGATATCAGAGGACTTGGAAAGGCAGTCATCCTTCAGATGAGACATTAGCCATGGTCCCATGTACATGGAACCTTATAGTGTGAATGTTTAAAAATATACTGAATGGACTTGACAAGAGGCAGCCATCTTTCCTAACTGCTGTCCAGTGGGTTCTCTTCCCCCAACTTTCTGAGTCATTGAGTTTTCTGTGACATGGCTATTGTGCCCATTGTATGCAGAAAGGTAACTCTCAAAGGTAACGTCACCCAATGGCGCTCCTGAATATTGAATCACAGATCATTATTCCATTTCACATATGGCTGCTTTTCCAACGCCATCAGCATCCCGTTTCTCACTTAGGGGAGGGAGAGGTTTCAATGGAGATAATTCCCGAAGTTCGGACATACAAATTGAAATTTCAGTACAATCAAAATTATTTTAAACAGTGAGTATCACAGTTGATTGACATGTATTTTGAGTTTTCTTTCCATTAAAGAAGAAAGATCGGAGGAAAACAAATTGTTTTTCATATAATGCAGATGTGTTCTAGATTCTGTCACCACAAAAATATGAATTTTAAAAATTTCCTAGAAATTTCTAATTTGCTACTGTTGTGATTTCTTTATTTAGGATT
Source organism: Ryuthela nishihirai (assembly GCA_038380435.1). Taxonomy (NCBI): domain Eukaryota; kingdom Metazoa; phylum Arthropoda; class Arachnida; order Araneae; family Heptathelidae; genus Ryuthela; species Ryuthela nishihirai. Next base: position 3,521,762 of record JAWZYU010000008.1, read on the forward strand.
TTAATCCGATTAAATGCATTTATCGTATTTTTGTAACATAGGAGAAAACGTTTTATTAAGAAACATTTATTTCCTGCATGTTGTATTTGTGATATTGTATTTATAATTGAGCTATTGGATATTACCAGGTCCGGATCTAGAAAAAAATAAAACGGTGGGATGGGGGATATTCCCCTTGACCCTTTGTAGATCCCTCCATTTATATTTTTTTTATTATGTACAGTTTACCAATGCTTTATACATAAACTGTGATGAACTATTAATTGGTGACATAAAAAAAATTTTCCCAAAAATTTCAAATGTTCTAATCATTTCTTTTGTCCTTTTTCCATTCTTTCATATTTTTTTTTAATTTTTAAAATGGAGGAAGGTACTTACACAAAGGACAGAGATAACCTGAAAGATTTGTTGAGCTTGTCCTGTTTCTCATACAATATACAAGAACATTAATTGTATAAAACGTCTGTGGTAATCAAAGTTTGGTAATGGAAAAGGTATACAGAGTACTCTGCTATAGCAATTTGATACAGGAATATTTATTGCGGGAAAATATGCATTATATCAAATTAATAAAATTGTATTTTTTTTAGATATAAAATTAGTAGTAGTAGTAGTAACAATACCATAGTATAAGCACTGTCGACGCAGAAGCGAGCAAAGCACGTGAAAAACAAGCTTGTAGATGGTTTGTTATGGAAGCAATAACATGGCCGCCACCCTTCTTGCGGTGGTATCACGACCTTGATGGACAGGCAAAGCGCAATAGAGTGCCTCCTCTCATCATCGTAGATCACATTGCCTTCAATTCCAAAACCTAAGCTCAACAAAGTTTCACTTCAGAACTCCATAATAAGGCTTCTTGTGGCCACCACCAATTTGTTCTCATACGAGCCAACTTATGACATTCCAAAATATGTTCAACGTGTCTGCAACGAAACCACATGCAGAACAGTGTCTGAGATCTGAAGGAATTTGCTTAAACTCAGGTTTGTTTCTAATGATCTAGCTCTGGCTTTACACGGAAGGAACTGCCTGGGGTATTATCAAAATAGGTAACTTTCGCATATTTTTCCTTTCTACTATAGGTTCCTGCAAGGCTCTAATTCTTTCCCACCTGACTTTTCCAGATTTCTTGGGATCTCCTTTTTAGTCCTTTCCTAACAGCTCTTTCCCAACCAGAAATCAAAAAGGAATTACAAACATTAGCTCTCACGTTTTGCTTATTATTAAGAGATCTTTTCTTAAACCATTTTGTTTACCTTTCAAATTGCTCACCTTTCAAATTCGACCTATTCGAACAGATTTTCTCCACCTAAAGAGCCCTATCCACTTATCAGCATGCATGTCAAGTATGGCAAAGACAGGTTTTACTTAAGTTTGCTCTAGTCCAAACTTCGCATGAATGGCAATAAGAATACGCTCGCTCAGCACTGCTCACAGAGAACTTGCATGATTAGAGGTTTGTGCTCAAGATAGATAATTTACCTGAAGTGCTTCTGGATCTGACTAGTGCACTTCCGCGAACTATAGTCGTCTTCGTTTGTGATCTCTTGTATACATCGATAGCTCGTGGCGCTGTATTTGAAAACATGTCGAAAATTTTTCTCAAATGAAGAGTTATTCGAAGAGTTTCTTAAATGCATGTATTTCCATGCCGTGTCTCTAGAAATAAAATCTGCGACAATGATTACAACAATCGAGAAAAGAAGAATATGTAGTAGTTGCAGTATGTAATTATTAGATATGTGGTAACAAGGTCCTGTTTGACATTGTCTATCCGCCGCATCCTAGGTTCCCTCTCTTTCTGAGGCTTTTAGGCACAATGTTCATAACCCTATTCGCTTAGTTATAATTATCCATATGTGCAACATGGTCAAACTAACGGAGTCTCTCTGCACAATATGCTGCTCAAAGGAGATTGCCAATTACTTTCCCTAACCTCATCATTACTTACAAAGATGAACCACCTAATGCCCAAGATACTGCATAAGCAGCTGGAATCAAGCATCAAGTTCCCTGTTATCTGTTTACAAAAAGTCCACGTTTCACCTCCATAACTAACCCTAAAAGGAACTAAATTATTATAAGAATAGTCTGCGAACAATCTGAAACACTTCCTCCTTTATTCTTAACATGATCGTGCATATGAATTATTTGATACTTGCCTGGATAAATGCATTCTTAGATTACTTGTAAAGATAACACTAAATCACTAAAAATTAGCAAAGAATTTGTGATTTCCTTAGCTTTTTACGTAAATGCGATTTGTCTCTTTGGTGAGGAGGATATGGAGGTTGCATTGAAACGCGAATCACTAGGGAAAGTTTAGGTATGACTGCCAATGGCCTAGCGTACGCTAATTGGGAATGGAAAATGTGCACGTATCGAGATACAGATTTCAAGTCATTTTTTCTCCTTATGTATGAAGTTATTGTAAGGGACATTCAGAAAAAGTAACGCATTTATTAGCAGAAGAGTGTTCAACGCTCAAAGAACATTCGAAGTAAATGAAGTAAAACATTCATCATAATTCTGACTATAGGACGTAAACTAAATTTGAGAGAGGTTCAAAATTGTATCGTCGTTTTATGGAACCTACTGAAAGCTTGGCCAACAATGATAGACCACAGGCCTGCGCAACTGGAGTTTTCTCGAGGCACTCTTATGCAAAAAATATCCGCCTGATGGCGCTCAAACACCCTACAAACAAACCCTGTTGTCTGCGTGCTTTTTAAGTTCGGATTTAAAGCTGCGATCTTTTCAAAACTAAAAATTTTTAGCGTGCAATTTTTCAAATTTTCTCTATTCTTAAAGATGGTAAAACAAAGGGACAGGAGTTGAAGATCAAAAGTCACAAAAGCTACGCATCACGTGTTCAAAGGGTGTGTGCAATTTCAAATGGGTGGAACTCCCCCTTCTCCCACCTCCCACGTTAGACAACACTGCAAATTGGATTACCTTCAGAACCCCGTGCCCTGAAGCTACGGGAGCAGGGTGAGAGAGAAAGCTGGGTCATGGGTCACGTTGTATATATCCTTGCGCCTTTGATTGCCTTCTTTCTCTTGGCAGAGAAATTCAATACCTTTTACAATCAGTCTTTAAAACAACTATGAACTATATCAATTTGAAAAAAAAAAAAAATCAGAAAGACAGTTGAAAATGCATTGTAACTTTCAGATGAAAAACCAGAAGGATGAAAGCAAAATAACATGAGAAATAAAATAGAGAAAAACGCGATGATGCTGAGTGTTTGGCACTCAAGGACACGAACTTTTCCCACTCAGATGCTGAGCTCGTGGCACTGATTATCAATAAGACGAGTTTAATAGACAACAGGTTAATCGGGAGAAAGGAAGTCATTCTTTTTTTTTGCATCTTTCTGGCATCAAATTTCTTTTGCCGCTAATGCATAGAGTATTATATTCACAGTAATAATTCAAATCACTAACTCAGAGTAATATCTAATAATAGTCAATTGTGCATGATTCACTGCTAGGGAATTACGATAATTCTAACTTCGGAAAGTGTAAATCGCGATATTTCATCAATAACTATGCAACACCAAATCATTTCTTAATTTATCTCTGTAAAGAAACAATATTCTCTTAAACCAAAAAAATTGCATTTACCCACCCCCATGGGTCTAAGTGGTCAACTCATAATTGCCAATGTAAAACGCGACCTTCACATTCCATCATCAAAATTTCAAAGTTCTAGCATAAATACATCGTTTGCAATATTCATCTGGAATTTTAAATTTTTTCGACAGTTAGAGAGAGCATTTTATAGCTTCTGGATCACTAGGAAAGGGAAAATCATAATATTTCATCAATATTTGTCCAAAGCAAAAAAAAAAAGTTTTATCTCTATAAAGAAATTTTGCTGAAAACAAAACAATTGCAATTTTCCACCCACTCTAGGTCTAAGAGCTGAATTGTTTCCTAAGAAAACTTCAGGACGTTCACTTTTTACCACCATAATTTCGAATATCTAATCATACATCGTTTGCAAAACATTAAAAAAATAGTATTTTAGTTTATTTTTACGGTATACAGAATCGAAATCACCAAGCTTATTATGGTTTTTTGAATCCAAATCTATACGATTCTTCTTCCTAAAAACATTTTCCGTTTAAAAATGTTAACAGCAAATAAGTTACAAACATAATACCCCCTCAAACAGCTGTTTGCCACAGAAGTCTGACAAGAACCTCTTAGTTTATATGCCACAGTAGAAGATCTGAGAGGATGGCAGGTCCTCAGCAAAAGAACGACACATACATCCATGCCTTACCCGGGGCTCGAACCTAGGTCCTTTATTTAGATCAGTAGTCAAGCGCGCTAACCTCTCGGTGTAGCATATATTTTTCCCCAGAGTTCTTTATATTCACAAAATTTGAAGTATTTCCTAGTTACTTTAACACGAAAACGACTGAAGAAACCAGTTTTTTGAGTGTTTGTGCGCCATCTAGTGAGATTTTATATTATATGAGGTTCGCGTAAAGGTGCCTTTTTCAAGCAAATGAGCAAGCCTGTCGTCTATCATTGTTGGCCAAGTTTAAAGTAACTGCGGTGAAAAAGATAGGATATTGTAAATAGAAATGGCTGATCGGTTGACTCAGCTACAGGATGCTGTAAATGCCGTAAGTATCTTTTTAAGTAGAGCACGAGTCTTAATAGTTGAAACGTTCATTCCAGCCATTCAAATGTTTATGACATATAAAGCTATTGGCATAACTTTACCCGTTGTTTCTAATGAAGATGTATTGCCGATTTTAATGATGACTTTACATAGTAACTGAAGTTACGATTATAGTTATAAAATTTACAAGTCGGCAGAAGTAGATGAAATTTCCATGGAAATGCTAAAAACTGAAGATTGCGTTGTCACATGGCTGACTTAAATTTAAATATTGAATATGTTCCATAACACAAAAGTGTTATTAACATATTACTTTTGCTGTTCTTTATAAAAGGTGGCTGAAGTTTTTATAGTTATAGTATTTTCCATTCTACATTCTCTTTCCACATAATATTCTTTGTGTTATTTTACTCAACAGAAATTAGCATTTAGTTGATGCTGAACTTCAGGATAAACAATATGGATTCAGAGATGGTAGAGGACCGCATAAACCACATTTTCCATTTAGATTTCTGATAAATCACTTAATTTGTAGACTGATGTCTTACCTATAATCATCAACGCTAGAGTATGCAATTATTTTCTTATCAAGTGTTCCCCATTGAAAGCTATGCACTTATGCCATCACTTAATCCAGCACTGAATGTTTCTTGCAAGCCATTTTGGGAAAGTGTTCAGAGAATTGTCATTATGGCCACTCAGCCTCATCATTTCCAAAGTGACAATCTTTTTAATGCTATTTTCAGAATTGGGAACAGATGAAAATTGTCAGATCAAGTTAGTAAGCGGAATGTTCAACATCTCAGCACTGATGTTAATGGCAACAATTTGAACCAAAGCAGCAGTATAGGGCCTCAAGTTATTGTGGAGACACCATCTTCCCCCTTAAAATTCTGTTCTGTTTTTCACAAGCTGCAAGGTGAAGTTTTGTTTGAAGGACTTCTGCATAAGCTTCCTGATTCACTGTTACCCCTGTTGCATTAACTGTGTTATAAGAATGCCCTTACAATAAAAAAAAACTCCATAGAAATTTGTTCAACAACCAATCTTATAATCGGAATTTTGTAGGTCATGGTAAACTTTAGTGCTTCCATTCATTGGATTGGCATTTTGGTTCTGGATTGTAGTGGAAAAACCAATTCTTGTAACTGGTCACAGTGCACTGTAAGAAGCTTTCACCTTCCTCTTTAAACCTTGCCAACCAGTTCTGACATACATCAGCACATCTGCTTTTATGCAGATCTCAGGTAGTGCAAGATTCAATTAGCACAAATTCTTGACATTTTCAAGTGATCATTCATTGTTGTAAGAATGGCTCATCCTCTCTGGTAGTGCACTCAAAGTTATTCTGCAATCTTCATTGGGAATATCCATATACTTCATTTCAAGCACTTTTCTCCATACATGTCAGGATCGACCAGTTCAGCTGGGATAGTATGCATCCCTCCCTCCCTCCCTCCTTTCTTTTCGTATCTACATGAGCAGGGAAGGTCGCACCCTACCTGCATTCCACAAGTATTAGCTCTGCCATGTTGATTGCAGAAGCAGGACTGGACAGGCCTGATAGCAAGGGCAGATGGGGAAAAATGGAAATTCCATCTATGAACAATGAAATAGAGAGAACTTGAAGTGTAGTCTGTGGGATAGTCGTGCACAGCGAGGTCAGCGCTGGTGAACCTGCTGGTGATCCTATGTACAGACACCAGGTATAATTTGTAAAAAGTAGAAAAATAGCAAGAAACCTGGGTAGAGAATAGTAATCTTTGGCAGGGTAATTTATTGTGTATCTTCACAAAGTAAAATAGTGTTTTGTTATTGTTTCTTAAGTAAAGGGGTTTTAAATCTGATTAAACCAAGGTACCAGAAAGGAGTAATATTTCATCAAATTTGTCTGAAATGTGTATATGCCATCCCTCTTCCAGTACTGCATACCACTCAGCAGTTGAGTCATTTCTGTAACTGTGTACCACTTAAATCTTGCTGGTCACAGTAATGTATCACATACTGCTGCTTGGTTTCCAAATTAGCATAGCCTGCAAAAATGAACACCTTCCCAAAGTGAGAAAACAGAGTGCATGCTGTTCTTCCATTACTTGTGGCCATATCCCAATGTATTTCAACTTGCATTCCATTAAAAGACCTTCTTGCCCAGAAATTAAAATGATTATTTAATTTATTAATTAATAGGAAAAATAATTAAGAAATTAATTAAAATTCCTGCTCATTGAGCAATAAAATTTTTAAGTTTTACTGCTGAATGACAGAATTTTAATTTTATTTTAACATTGCAATATGGCCACAAGTAATGGAAGAACAGCATGCAATCTCAGCTGTTTTCTGCACTTTGGAAAGATGTTCATTTTTGCAGGCTATGCTAATTTGGAAACCAAACAGCAGTATGTGATACATTACTGTGATTGGCAAGATTTAAATTGTGCACAGTCACAGAAATGACTTAAATGTATGGAGAACAGTGCTTGAATGAATTTGATAACATTAAAATTCTGTCATTGAGCAATAAAATTTTTAAGTTTTATTGCTCGACAACAGAGAATTGTAATGTTATTTTAATGTGACATATGTAACTCATGCAACAGGTTGCTAATTTTTGGCAACAGCAATCCATGAATTGAATGCCCTACCTACATATTTTTAACTTGGGTGTCCAACCCCTGATTTAAAGTTTCAAATGCCTACAGTTCTAACTTTTTAGTTTACAAAAGATTCAATTACCATAATTTTTTATTGACCATGAAGCATGCATAAAAGGCTTAACTAGGGGTCAAAATGGATATTCTTTAAGCCACAAATCCTTCGAGCAATGCCATTGATCTTGTGCATGAAGGAAGGCTACAGTCAAGGTCATACAGTAACTATGATTCATAAAATGTTTGTTCGTTTATGTATAAAATTTTTAATTATTTAACATATAAATAATTGTAAATATAAGAATTCATAATACTATACAAACATAAATTTTAAAATGTCCATATTTATTATATTTTATGCTACATAGCCACTTGGCTATGTAGCAAAAATTTTAATTGGTGCTGCAGTAATTCAGTTAGAATTATTTTAGTGATAGTGTTAAATCAAGTTGAGTTGGCTGCATTTTATAACCTTTTGTGAGTTGTAAGGAAGTGAGTGATCCTTAGATTGTCTAGAGCAGCAGTGGATGGTGTATAGCTCACAAGTAATATATGATTTGCCAAGTAAATATTGATTGGTTGCACTATTGTTATATTTTTTGGGTTTTAAAGGGGTATTTCTTATAAAGCTAAATTTAATAATACACGAATATAAGCGGTTACTATAAAACCATCTACATTATTTCATTCGCTCAACAGAGGAGGAGTGCACTAGTGTAACAGAACAAACTTAACTATTGGATCATGGCCTTTCCTGTCATCATTATCCATTAACTGATGTTACTTATATATATATACTTATATCTGATGTAATATAAAGCTTTTTTGTTTCATTTTGCAAAGAAATAGTAGGAAAGATGAATCTAATCAGCACATTGTAGGTATAAGTGACTTGATTCATGGTTCACAGTAATTGTGTTTAAAAGTTGCCCTATTTCAAAATTTTATACCACTTAATAAGTATACTCCATTAAACCCTTAAAAAGCTAGCTGAAAAAAAAAGAGTAATGTGAGTGGAATATGAACCCATGAGCTCCTGATAACAAGGCATTCACCACTGAGCTATCGTAAGGTTACAGCATAGTTAAAGAACATTTCCTGTGTTTTCTACAACTGAATAATCCATTAATGTTTTGGGCTACTTGTCAAACTTAACTGCAATACAGGACATGAGATGGCACATGCATGTTTTAAATGGATTTAGTGAAATATTGCTTCTTTCTGGCTAAATCAGACTCGAACTACTGAACTTAAATAACAATAAAAAAAGATTTATTACTTCATCAGAATACACCAACAATTACCCTGCTAGAGATTACTGTCCTCTACTCAGCCTTCTTGCTATTTCCAACTTTTACAAATCAACTTGCTTGATGATACGTGGCATCCATACATAAGGCTTCCAGCACTGACCTTGTTGAGCAAGAAGTAGAGAAGAAATACACAAGTTCACCATCATTGTTCTTAACACCCTCTTTATAGATGGGGCTTCCTTTGTCCCATCTGCTCTTCCAGGTCTGTGTGTGCAATGGCTCAGCAGAGCTAATTCCTTGTGGAATGCAGGTAAGATGTGACCTTCCTTGCAGGTACAGAAAGATGTATCCTCTCCCATCTAACCTGGGATCCTGACACTACTAATACCCTTGGCACAAGCCTGTTACTTGGGACATTCTAGAAATGGGCTACTGATGTGAGGCAATGTCCTTTGACATAAATGAGACTGTTTTCTTATATTTCAATGTAAATTCACATAAAGTTTTCCATCTTGTATGTATATCTGTATCTGGGCACTCACTCAAGTGTCCCAGATAATAGACTGCACCAGTTGTTTTTTGAAAAATAAAATGACACTAGACCTTTTATTAACATGAACACTGGGAGGATTAAATCTTTGGTCACAATATGATACTACCAAGAGATCAAGCTACTGGTCTCTATCATAGATCTCCCTGTCAACTATTAAATAGGATAGTACTTCATCCTTCCTTCATTCAGATCACATCTTTAGATCAGGCCCATCCAAACTGCAGCTCATTACAAAAGAACTTGTGGCTACTAAAGCAAATAATCAATATATTGAATCAGGCTCATTTTTTTTCCAAATTTTTTGATCAGTCATTTTTAGATGCCATATTAGGCAGATTCTTGAGAAATGTTTAGAGTTTCAGAAACCTTTGGTGGCTAGCGTTATTGATTTCAAAAAGGCTTTTGACTCTGTTGATCATCATAATTTGTGGTTGATTGTGAGATCATATGGTATACCAGACAAGTTAGTTAACATAATGAAAGCTCTCTATAATGACACTGAGTCGTGTGTGAGAGTTGGTAAGGCTTGTAGCAATTGGTTTTGCATTACTTCTGGTGTTCGACAAGGGTGCATTTTGTCTCCTTTTTTCTTTAGCTTGGTTATTGATTATGTTATGCGAAATTCACTTCAAGGGAAAGATTTTGGCCTTAAATGGGCTGCAGATACAAAAATTTCTGATTTAGATTATGCTGATGATTTAGACCTTTTGGCAAACGATGTTGATGAGATGAACTCTTTCATTAGAGCTGTTGATGAGACTGGTAGTAGAGTAGGTTTGGTTATAAACAGAGAGAAAACTAAAGTGATGAAAATTGGTCAGGCAAGCAGGCTGTGAATCAGTTAATCTGAATGGTTGAAGTCTTGAGCAGGTATCACAGTTTAATTATCTTGGGAACTATGTAACAGATACTGGTGATGTGCGGCATGAGATTAACAGACGAATAGGGATTGCGGCCGGGACTTTTAAAAATCTATGGAGATTGTGGAGAAATAGGCATATACACCTAAAGACTAAAATTAGATTGTATAATAGTTTGGTTCTTTCTAGGGTTAGTTATGGTAGTGAAACTTGGACACCGTGTAAACATGATAACAGGAAACTAGATGCTTACGTAGTACCTTGGGTATTAGGTGGTTTAACTTTGTAACAAATGATGAGTTTAGGCAAAGGAGTCTGCAACCTCCTTTAAGCAGCATGTTGTGCAGAGAGAGACTCCGTTGGTTTGGCCATGTTGCCCGTATGGATAATTATAGATTGGCGAATAGGGTTATGAACAGTGTGCCTAAAGGCCTCAGAAAGAGGAGGAGACCTAGGATGCGGTGGGCAGACAATGTCAAACAGGACCTTGTTAGAATTGGTGTGCAGTAGCCGGATGCAGCAGATGTAGGTCAGGACAGATATGCTTGGAGAATTAAACTGCATGGTCTGGTTGGACCTCCGTAGCCCATGACTGCTTGAGGATGATGATGATGATAGAACTATGTTTCCAATTCATAGCACTCATTAAAAATGTTAATTTTAATCAAAATATTTTCTTGATTCCTAAAAAAAAATGTTTTTTTTTTCTTATTCATTACTCAATAGAAATGTATGTTCTTACTTTTAAGTAAGGGATTTTCCCTGTACTCTCCTTTAAGAATGTAGGTTTTTTCCTAGTGGCTCTTCACAAAGTTTGAGTTGGACAGGCCTGCCTTAGATCTGGCAACGATATCAAATTTCTGATCTCAAACACAGATTGTGTCCCAAATCTTAACAGAGATATCTAATCTTACAGTGAGAAATGTTTGAAGAAGAAACGCTTCATGCAGATGTGCTATCATCTAATTCTCTCTTTAGTAGTGTTAGATTCTACCTTCATCAAAGCATAAAGCTAGCATATAATAACCTTTATCTTTTTTATGTCAAATGAACAAACTCTGTTTTTTATTGAAAAAAAAATAAGGAATACAAAGTATGTATTTTCTTTTTTGCAGCAAGCTGACAACTTTTGTAATAGCATTGGTATATTGCAACAGTATTCTACACCAAGTAGTTTCCCAGAATTTGAGAAATCAGCTTCAAAACCAGCTCAACCTCAAGAAGGTATTTTTTTTTTAAGTTCATTTGAATAATTTATTGCTATGAAAACATTTCATTTCTCACAAGTGATTAGTTTAACAATGTACAGTAGTATACACATTATAACTTATAGTGTGACATTTGGGTTTCAGATATATCAAGTCTGTCATATGCCACCAAAATGTTTGGGGTTGGTCAACTACAGTTTATTGGTTCATTTTATAGTGTAATTTTCAGACCAGGCTTGGATCTAGAAGAGAAAAAATAGAAAGAGGCAACAAGTGATCAAAATGAAAGTGGGGTGGGAGCAAGATTGAGTTAGAATGAATCAGAATGTGATTTCAGAATGAATGTTTTTCCTCAGTTTTTGTCCCTTAGACCTATATCTAGAGGAATTTAGATGGTGTCAAAGGAGATCAAGTGACAAGATTGAGCTAGAACATTGCTCCAGTACATTATTTAAGAATGTTATTTAAAAATGTCTGAAATACACCAAAGATTCAAAACATTATGATCAGCATTTCTTTATGCAAATTGAAGCAACTGCAGGTAAATGACGGCACATGTGAAGGTCATGAAATTGTATAAATAATGCTTGATACTAGGCTCTGTTAATCAGTGTTACTTGTTCTTCAGATGGGAAAGGCAATGGACTTAAGTGAGTTTGACAAAGGTCAAATTGTAATGGCCAAATGACTAGGTCAGAGCATTTCTGAGACGAGAGACAAGGCTTGTGAGGTCCTTACAGTTAGCCATGGTTAGTACCTTCAAAAAGTGGTCTGAGGTGGGAAAATCCACAAACCACTGGCAAGGTGTGGGCCAACCACAGCTCATCAATCCTGTAGGTGAGCAAAGGCTATCCCATATTGTACTAGCCAACAGGACAGATACTGTGATGCAACTCAACCGTAATTTGAATGCTGGTGATGAGAGTAATGTGTCACAACACACAGTACATCTAACCCTGCTGAAAATGGGGCTGTGTAGCTGCAGGCCACTCCAAGTGCCCATGCTAACCTCTATTCACCATCGAAAGTGCCTACAATGGGCACACAAGCATCAAAACTGGACCTTGAATGATTAGAAGAAAGTCATCTGGTCCAATGAATCTTGTTTCCTGTTGCACCATGTGGATGGCTGGGGAAGTGTTGGCACGAGGATGCACCATGGGACGAAAACTAGCTGGTGGAGGAAGTGTAATGCTTTGGGCAATGTTTTGCTGGGAAACCCTGGGTTCAGTCAGTCATGTGCAGGAAACTATGATATCTACCACCTACCTAAACATCATTGCAGACCAGGTACATCCTTTCATGTCAACGGTATCACCCTCTAGTAGTGCCTTCTTTCAGCAGGATAATACGCCATGCCACATTGCCCGAATTGTTCGAGAATGGTTCACAGAACATGAGGAAGACTTCCAGGTATTGCCCTGGCCTCCAAATTCCCCAGACATCAATCAAGCATCTGTGGTTTGTGTTGGAACAGCATATCCAATCTGCAGCGGCTCGACCACTTAACTTACAAGAGTTAAAGGATCTGCTGGTAACGTGTTGGTACCAGGTACCAGAAGACACTTTTAGAAATCTTGTAGCATCCATGCCTCACCAGGTAAGAGCTGTTTTGTCAGCTTGTGGAGGACCAACATCATATTACGCAGGTGGTCATAATGTTTTGGCACTTTGGTGTATATATGTTTAGTTTTTTTGTTATGATTCTAGTTATTAAAATTTTCCAAGGGGGTTGACATTGCTGATTCCTACATTGACTTTGGTGTTATCATAATATAGCTTTTCTTTTGTGTATGTTTCCCAACATTTACATTATAAGAGGTCTCAAAGGATGGATGCTTGTGTTATATTTTTGCTGAGGTACTGCCACCCTCACAGACCTACTATGGCATATAAATTTAAAAGGCTCCTGTCAGACCTCTGGCAAGCAGCTGCTTCAGTGGGTCTTTTGTTTTACTGTAGGAATGGAAGCCCAGTTGCTCCAGATGACTAAAAAATTTCATGCTGATTTTAGAAAATCACCATAATTTGGAAATTCCACAACTGGTAAAATGTTTGACTAGAACCTGGTAGTTACAGGAGTTTTTTTTTTATCCCTGTATACTGTACAATCGAACTCTGTAATGTTATTGTTATATAAATTAAAATGTTCATTTTTGAGCATGTATTGCTAGTACTTGCCATTTCCAGCTGTCATTTAATGCTTTGAAATTTGACAAAAGTTGTTGTGGAAATTATTTGCTAAAACATGCAAATGAAAATAATTGAAAAAAAAACAGTATAGTAATATCTATTAATATTAACTGCAATAAAAGTTAATTTTAAAAGTTGTGAATATGTCAGTCAGCCTTACAGCTAATGCCATTTGATTCTCATAAACATTTCTACTCTCCTTCAGGTCTGAAATAGGAAATAATACTGTTGAAATTCCAGATGTAGAGGGAAACATGATTAAAACTGTTTATTGATAGTTATAATTTCTGATAGATAACAAAATGTTTCATAGTTTTAAGAACCAAACCTTGCATTCCTACAGGCTGAATTTGAAAAATTTTTGTACTTTCTGTATGCTGCACTAAAAATATTTTGAGTCTGTTATTTAGAAGTTACTGGGATATCATTGCATTCGTCAGCATGTACCATATTGGCGTTGTACTAAAGGACTAATGTAAAATATATGTAACATTTCACAAACAAGCAATACTGTGGACGGTCAGATATTTAGTAAACAACTAAATTAACACACTGGAGCACTCTGTCCAGATAGTGGGGGAGTGGTAGGAGACTAAATTTAGCCTGCGGGAATCTCAACTCCTGTACTGTTCTACTGGCATTGTGAGCAAGGAAAAAAGCTTTATTTTCTGATATATCAAGTTAAATAATACATTGAAAAAACTTCAATTACTTAGGAGCTCTGAAATTCTGTATGGAATATATACATATATAAATAAAAAAACATTTCAAACTTAATTTAAAAAATGTTTGGTACTGCTATGGAGTTTATTGTTTATGACCACATATGCACGCTTCGTAAACTGGAATTTCACTGTCATGGCAGCATAAGGTTTTAACCCATCAATACAAAGGCATATGAATTACTTTGTAATAGTTTCCTTTGTTCCAAAATGCATTGTTATCCTTGCAATAAGTTCAATGAATTTTTGCGCTGCATGATGCTGAGACAGATAAGTACTATACCTTATATCTGTTCTTTTTTCCATAGTGGATTTATGATATCTCAAGATGTTATTTGATTGTCTATTAGCAATTATATTTTAGAAGATTCTAAATTTAAAAATTTTACTATCACTACCATTTCTGCTTTTTTTTAATACATTCAAGAAATTATTATTTTTTTAATATTTATTACAATTTAAATTTTTTATATAAAAATTCTGTGACAAACACCACTTAGTGAAGTAGTGCACCATGCTCCAGTTCCTAGGTTGAGGGGGGGGGGGGGCTCAGTCGGTAGCGCGCCAGGCTCATAATCTGTAGTTCCCAGGTTCGAGTCCCAGCTGGGTCAGCGTTGAGATTTATCTCCACAAAATTCCCCATCCTGCCCACGGTCATTAGGGGACACTGATGGGCTTGGAAAGGCCGCCGTCTGTTGGATGGGACGTTAGGCTGTGACCCCGTGTGCGGGAGAGCCGTACCCTGTGCACGTTAAAGAACACACTGGATGGCCTTGACGGGAGGTACCATCTGTCTCCCAACAGCTGTTCCAGTGGGTCCCCTCCCCCAACCTTCTCTGAGCCTTTGGGGTCCATGTGACCTGGCCATTTAGCCCATGGTGTGCAAAAAAGTGCCACTCAGAGGTAAAACAACCCAACCCTAGGTTCAGGTCCCACAAACACACTACTTGATGAATTTAATAAGCTTTATGAAATTTGCACAATATAGTTATAGATCATAATAAAATAAAATTTTATAGTCATAATGTTTATTATGTCATGTATATCAGTATTATGAGTGCAAAAACCAAGTAAACAGGAGCTTCAAAACCAAATGAAGATAAGCAAAATTATAAAATTGCAGAATTCTGATTAAAACATATACAGCTTGCATTTACTAGTTACCAGATTTCCTCTTGAAGTTTCATTGGGTCAGTGAAGTGGGAAATAAAAGGAGATTTAATCCAAACTCTATCACAGAAAGAGACTCAAATGTTTAGTGCCACATGTGGTGACACAGAGAGAAACCCACCTGCAAAATTTTGAACTAAGTAATCAAGTATCTGGGAATTTGGAGCAAGAGTGGTACAATTCAGTTTAAAAAGAGATTTAATTATCAAACACTGATAAGTGCATGTGTTTTGTGTCCTGTTGGAAAGCTATTAAGTCACATACTCTGTCATGAAAGCTAAATGCCTGACAGAATGGCTTAGTACTATTATTTATATAATTGTTAATAATTATAGTAATAGCCTTTGCTATCCACTCCTGTGTTTTGATTCCTTCGTAAAAAGTTATTTTCTCCCTTATTTTCAACATTAAATGAAACATAAAATTTTAGTCAATAAAGATTTAAATTTTACCCCTGAATATCACTGTTTTTACTGCATGAATTAGATCATAAGAATTCCATCCCTTATTGTGGTGCTATTGAAATTGCAAAGGCAACGTTTGCAAGAAAATTGCATCTTCATACTCAGTATTCAATGTAATTTTTCAATGTGCAAAGAACAGCATTTTGTCAATCTTTTAATTAAGCCATAATAACCAATTTCTTTTCATTCTATGATAAATGTATGCATTTTCTTATAGTTTTTTAATGGTGTTCCACTTTCAAATATTTAAGATAAGCTTTTGTATAATTAATGAAATAATTTTTTAAACTGAAATTTGGAAACAAATTATTAAGCAGTTATTTTTTATATACATAGTTTTAGTGTAAAATTCTCATATTAAATGATGGCAGAAATACCAATAAATTGTCATAACCAGCAGTGGCTCATGAATAAAATTTTTGGTAGGGCACTTTCACTGTTGCAGGCACAGCCTGGATGTAGGGGAAAAAAATTAGGGAGATCCTGATATTGAACTGAATAGGACTGAAAAGATATTTCATAATGCTATATTCATTTTTTCAGCTCTTCTCAACACATTATTTATGAAAATTTTCTAAAAAAAAAAAACATGAAAACGTGTTTTTGCCCTTTCTACTTCATTTTAGTATTTCGCCCATGGATATGTATTTTTGCTTCTCTGCTCTAGTGGTATTTTAAAAACTATATGTAAGTTGGGTTGTTTTACCTCTGAGTGACACTTTTTTGTACACAGTGAGCCAAATGATGACCAGGTCACAAGAATCCTGAGGGCTCAGAGAAGGTTGGGGGAAGGGGATACACTGGACAGCAGTTGAGGAACAGATGGTAACCTCCTATTAAAGCCATCCAGCATATTCTTTAATGTGTACAGGGTATGACTTTCCCATACACAAGGCCACAGCTTAACATCCCATCCAATGGGCTGTGGCCTTTCCAAGCCCATTGGTGTCTCCTACTGACAGAGCAGGATATGGAGTTTTGCAGAGATAAATCTCAACTCTGTTCCAGTCTGGACTTTGAACCTGGTAACTGCAGATTATGAGTCTTGCATGCTACTGACTGAGTCACCCCCGCCCCAATTATTTGTGAAAATTATGTCTAATATATATATAGGGTTACTATTTTTTTTACTCTGTTCCAATTCAAATCAAATTCATATTTATTATTTTAAACTAAATTACTCATTAATAGTAAATCTACAGCAATTTTATGTATTTAAAGACTTTGTGAAACAATAGTTTTGTGGAAAAAATGAGTTTTGTCAGCATGTGGGATTCAAACCTAGTCTCTCCAGATTCGTGCCAGATTGCTAAACCAAGTTTAGTGGTCTTAAAATGTAGGTTTTTATCCCACACATCAGCAAAACTAATTTTTTTCCACAAACTATTGTTACTCATCATAAATTGTCATTTGAAAAGTTGCCTATTTTGTTATATTTAATTTACAATATTAATTTTACAATAAATTGTAGTTGTATTTAAATACAACAAAAGTGATATGGTTATAAAATGTATTGTAAAAAAATAGACTGAAAAATTTTTTAATCGCAGCAGCTGAGATCTAACTGACCTTTAAAACCTTTAAAAGTTGCAAGTCCAAAAGAGGTAATGCATGTAGGCAATTGAACTATGGATTGCTGAGGGGATGTTATGTTAATATATATTATTAGCATTCTCTTATAGATCATATGTTCAACATATTTTATATTTTCGTACCTAATGTTCTTAAATTCTTCATACATAAGTATTGTTCCTTGACAAAATAAAAAGTTGGTAAACCAATATTTGAACTGGGTTACCATCTTGTCAGGAAAGTTTAGTCTTGTTGAGTACAGTCAAGCTCAGTTATTATTCACAGTCAAGTGAAGATTTTAGCTAGTAAGTAGCAAGATCTTTAACTATTTGTTGGACTGGTAGAATCAGCCAATCAAGTGTCATGGGCCACTACAAAATGGTGACCCATCTCCTGCAGGTCATCACTGTTTTATTTCAGCACATGTGCATTTGTGTTGTCACTATAATAGATAATGCTAAAATTTCAGACAGTGGCTGTAAAGTTTAAAATTAGTATTGTCGATACGAAAGCAGCCAATATAGTCGCGATTTGCAAAGTAAATGCGGGATTATCTACATTATATGCCAAATAATAATTACAAATCAAGTATAAAATTATTATGTTGCTTTAGATATAACAAATAATAAATACTAAATTTGAAATCCATTTGTTATTTTTTGTGATTATTTTTATATGGCAGTGCCCCAGATGGCTTAATGAACAAGCCACCCCTGGTCATAACCCTTTCAATAACTTATGCTTGTCTTCATCAGTGATGGAAGTAAAACTATAAGAATATGACATTAGTGATATATTGCATTACAAAGTCTTTAAATAGTTGCATTGCCACCAGGGGGAAAGCTGCTTGCCCCATGCCTAGCTGAGAGAAGGATACTAGGTCTCATTTTTTTACAGAGGGCATTCAAAAAGCTCTTTACACATGTCTATAGATTTGCACTCATTCCTCTGAAGTTAATGATCCATGAATTGTTTGAAAGCATGTCTAAACTTGTCATTGTGTATTAGAAACATAGGCTGTATCATCATTTCTCTCCACTGGTGGCACATAAAGTTCAGTCTGTAAAATCTGTGCATTGTTGTTATGGAGACTATTAAAGATGAGGAAAGATTTTGCATTTTCACAATGATGCAGCTGTAGATGACATTAAATAAATTCATGCCAATTTATTACAAGTATATAGGGATCATGAATGCACAAATTCAGAGAACTGCAAGGCTTCGAAGACCTTCGTGCAGGAAGACTGAAGGAGGCTGTGAACGAGAGAACATCGCTGTTGTTTGTGAACTCATTAATCAAAACCCACATATCACACTTTCAAGTAATAAGTTTAGATGTCAGTGTATCGATTGGCAGTGTGGAAACAATTATTCATCAACATTTAGAGTTCCAAAAGATCTGTGCCAAATGTGTACTCCAGAAACTGACAGAACAGCAAAAAAGGTCTAGAGTTGGCTTGCACAAGGAGATGCTGGCAATGTTTGACCCTATTGGCCCCAAATGGTTAACAGACATTGGCACATGTGATGAGACATGGTTTTTTTACTATACAACTCCCAGAAAGATCACCAATTATGTTTGAGTTGTGGAAAATAAAGCCCATTCCCAAATCCTTCAACAAAACTCTCACTCAAGGAAGAGGATGTTTACAATTTTTTTCAGTTCCCAAGGAGTGGTAGCCATGCACAACTTATCTAAGAAAATGATTATAGATGGTCAATACTACACCAACATTGTTTTGCTCAAAATGGTGAAGATGAAGGAGCAGTGTCCAACAACAGGCATGCCAAGGGTTCTCATTTTTCGTGAAAATGCCATTGCTCACAAATCCTGGCAAGTTACGGCCTATCTGGAATGGAAAAAAAAAATCAAACAGTTACCCCATCCTGCATATTCACCCAATCTTGCACTTATGCAATTTTTGGCTGTTTCTAAACATTAAAAAGGAACTTACTGGGAAGCCTTTTTCAGTGGTGCAAGATTTTGCAAAATGTGTTGATTCAAAGTTGCAATACATTCCCAACAAGAGTACCACCATGTATTCCAGAATTGGCATAGACATTTGCAACTTTGCATAAATGTGGAGGGAAGTACTTTGAAGGACAGCAAAAGTTTTGTTGAGATAAGTGCAATAGCTTTTGTTTTGCAGTTGCATGTCAAAAACTTTTTGAACACCCCACATAAAAAGGATGGAATTTGTGACAGAGAGAACCCATAAATAACTTTTCACTGAGGCCTTTAAAATAGCTTTTAACAGTCAGTCATCTATTGTAAGTTGCTTACTGTGATTATACTAGAACTGAAATGACAAATGATCAGTCTGTAGTCATAGATTGCTGATATAAATAAAGTTAAACCTTCCTAAATTCAGTACCACATAAGGAAATCATGTATTTTACTAGAAAGAACACTGATGTGGACAGACATTTAAGGAGAGGTGAAAGCCTCCTTTTAATTGTAATATCCAAGCTAGAGAAACATTAGGTATTTCTGTTTTATAGATATTATTACAGACTGTTAATGAATATTTCATTAACAAAAATTATAGTCTAGAATTTTAGTCTTTCTGTCGATTGTTGCTGTGTTTTAGATTTAAACATAGATGATAATCACAGCATGACCTGATGCTCTTTTGGCATTGATAAATAAATAAATATTTAGTGGAAATTTTTTTTCCCGACATACGGGAATTGAACTTGCATCTCTCCAGAAACATGCCAGAGTGTTCTTACCAGTTGAACTAATGCCAGTTTGTCTTTTTTCTGCTTAATTTAAGACTTTAGTAGTTTTTTTGGAAAGTTTGTTGGATAAAAAAGAATGTAATAGTCAAAGTTTGGAAGATCCAGTGTAATGAAAGCAGCAAAAGTTTACAGTTTTGAGAAAGTTTGTAGCATAAATATTAGTTGAACAGTCCAGGATAAAGTGGGAAGATTCGGTGATCAAGTCAGTCCACACAACAAAATATTTCCGCTAAATATTTATTGATTTGTTTTAGATGGTGGAGCTCCACTAATAATTGGTTATTATATCTTCTTTATTGGTTTATATTTTAATACTAATTTTTAAATGTTAGCCAAGTTCTAAAGAATTAACTATTATTACTCTGTATCTAAAATTCCACTGAGTTTTGACATTCATATATATTTCTTTAAATATATAAAAAATTTCCAAGCTGCAACTGAAATGCTCATTAAATTTTTTATTAAAATCTATATTGTCAACTAACAATAAGGAAATTTTCAGTGACTAAACAGAATTTGATTATTAATTTCTGTATATTTAGATTATGCTCAGTTATTTGCAGCTCTCATAGCAAGAACAGCAAAAGACATTGATGTATTAATAGACTCTTTACCAAGTGAAGAATCTTCTCCTGAACTACAGGTTAGTTTTCTATTAAACAAAAAATTATATTTTAATGTATTGGGTGATTAATGTCACATAATATTATTTAAAAGTTTATCCAAAAATTGCTCTTTCAATAGCAACAGTTCTATTATTTAAATTTATATTAAATTTTGATATAAATTGATAATCGAAATGATCTAAAGTCAATATAAATAGATTTAATTAATCAATCTCATTGTTTCTGCAAAGAAATTAAGAATTCATTCAGTTTAGTGCTGATCCTGGAGTACCTGAAAAATGAAGTTAGTTGGCATTGGCTGCTTCAAGCATAATAGTTGCTGATACACTAATATTTGGTACATTGCAACTGGTCACAGTTTTTTGGAAAGTTTGTTGGATAAAAAAGAATGTAATAGTCAAAGTTTGGAAGATCCAGTGTAATGAAAGCAGCAAAAGTTTACAGTTTTGAGAAAGTTTGTAGCATAAATATTAGTTGAACAGTCCAGGATAAAGTGGGAAGATTCGGTGATCAAGTCAGTCCACACAACAGTTGTTAGCATTTTTGTGGGTTTGTAGTGGTCTAAATCTAATCAAGATTCAGATTAATGAGCATAACCTGCTGACCAATTCTCATCTCTTTAGTTTATCTCTTGCTTATCACAAAACCTATTGCCAGTCTCATCAACAATTTGTTCAGATGGTCCCACTGAGTTCTAGCCTTGTTGGGACAACAGATCAGGTTCTAGTTGCCATAGGTCAGGAGTGACCCTCAAAAAGTGTCAGAAATTTGTGGGGGCACTGCCATCTCCTACCTTGTGAATGGAGTAGTACATTGTAAAAAGCAATGTACTATTGCATTCACGTTTTTTTTTTTCTGAGTAGTATGTGTACAAAGCTCTGAATATAGTTATAAATGGGCATACTTTTGGTATGGGTTTAACTAGTTCTTCAATAAAGAATCTAATTTGAACTAAATCCTAATTTTACACTGAAGCACACTGAAATCATAATCTTAGTTTCTCAACAGTTACATCCATAGATAAAAGATATCCTCACAAAATAAAACGCAAATTAAAGTCAGTAGTGTGTGTATAGAGGGGAGGGGGTAGTGTCTAAACAGTTACAAACAGCTAGTTTGAAATAGGGAGGATCTGAATCATGTATCACCAAACATTTGAAATATCCTATATATCAAATGATATAAACCTTCACCAACCTATGAGGGTTTTTTATAGTAGAATTTCATAAAAAGTTACTTGATTATTTATTAATTGCATTTAACAGTGCACAGAGTTGCAATTCCATTATGACTAGGAAAATTATGCGATATGCATTTCACCCACAAACCATCTAACTAGTGTGTTACCTTGTTTTGAGAGAAAACTAGATTTTTTTTTTGCTTTCTTGTAGAATTAATTTTGGAATTTTTTTACATTGATGTAAGTATATCTTGGATCATCATAGCCTACTGCTGCTTTGGTGTTAAGAATACGGATACAGCATATTTTTTATAAGTATTGATATAAATCAATAATTTTGCTCCTTTATTGAATAACCTTTTCAGGCTGCAAGTCTTCGACGTTTGGAGCAGGATAACCAAGATGCAGCACGAAGATTGGAAGATGTTGTGCGCAGGGGTGAATTGCTACTGGATCAAATTCAACAAGCTCTTCATGATATTGCTCAATCACAATTAGAAATACAGAGGTTGCAAGATTCTGTCTTTTAGAATTTCTTAGTAAATTATTTTTGGACCAATTCAAATATTACTTGTGGTTTCCTAACATGTAATGTATTTTTACATGCTACTTTTACTGATACTGGAAAGTCAAGTAAGCGTCTAGTTCATTATTTAAAAGAGTAAAAATTGTGTATATATAGCATTACTGTAAATATTTTTAGATAAATGCTTGAATCTTGATTAAAATGAATTGCTTAATATGAATTTGGGCATTTGTATCTTTATAATTGTTTAAAAAAATCTGCAACTGTAAATAAAATCTAGGAACAAAATTAACTGCAATCTCTAATATACTGGAGATATTTAATAAGTATGGCAGAGAAGTGTGCTACATTGAACTAATATGGTTTTAGTAAAAGCGGTATTTCTTGGGAACAAATCTGTGAATATGTAGTAGTCACCAGAGGGGTATAGAATGTTTAAAGTGATAAAAAATAATCAATTTATCAGTCGTAGCTGTTTATAGGCCAGATAATTTTGTCTATTATTCATGAAGAGTATAAATATATTCAGTAACTGATTCTTACATAATATTTATTGATGAAAACCCTTTTCCCCCTCCCCCTCCATTAACGAAATATTTCATTCAGTTCCAAACTTCTCTCTTGTCATTCCATATTGTAATCTTATCAATGAAACATAGTTCGAGTTAAAACTTTTTTATTTCATGTGTGTGTGTGGGGGGGGGGGTCAAGGAACCCATTAAATTTCAACAGAAAAGTTCAAGCTCCTATCAGGAACCCAATTTTAAAAAGTAAAAACCTTTATCTCCCCATTCTCTTTAATTTGCCATTTTGAATTTGCATGAATGCATTGGGAAAATAGATTTCACCTCGTCAACCTTCTCCCAGAGCCTTCCTGGAATATGGCCGTCTTAAGGCATGTGTGTGTGGGGGGGGGGGGGGGGGGGCACTGGACAGTTGCCCAAGGGCCCCACGATTTTACATTTCGCAAAAGTTTGTTGATTAATCCTCGCATTACAGCATGTTTTTATGTTTAAACACTGGTTTTGTTAAAAGTAGCAATAAATCTATAAGCTTAATTTTATTGACCGTTTACATTTTTATTCCTGTACGTAAGTGAGTAGGGGCTACAATACTGTTAAGACGGCACTAATCAACTATTACGGAAGAGTGGGATTTAATCCCACAGGACACTGCCCTGTCAACAGCATGCAACGTTGACGTGACATTTGCATCACTCTAAGCGGTTATCAGACCCAAGTCTCGTTCACGAGTGAATGCATCTCCAGGTAATTTCTCCAATTGCCATCATGATTACTGTACATTGCATTAGCCCGATTTAACCTGTATTTTACGTCCGTTCTGTCGCGCATTTTCTGAATCGGGCAATAATTTGTAATAATAAAATAAAGTATAAATTTGTGTAAATATTGTACGTCTATAAATAAAAGTTTTATTTCATTTCTGCAAGTTTATTTTTAATATATAAGCATTCCGCAACAAATCAGAATTAGTCACAAGGATTCTGCAGATGCTACAAGTTTGAAGAGTACTTAAGCAATTGAAACATTTCTCATATATTGAAATCGGTGAGTGTACCACACCCTGCCCGACCTTGATGGAGACAGTCTCTTCTCCCCCCCCCCCCCCCATCTTGAGAATGCATGTAAGGGTAACGGAGGCCAAAAATAATTAAACTTGTCATTTTTCAATAAATTTATAAAAAAACGGGTGGGGGGACGATGATACACTACAGTGAAATCCAGTCGCTTTGCCCTCCCCTTTTACTATATTTCTGCACGGTTGCTTGCATTCCCCCCCTCCCGTCTTCAGAATATCAATAAGGGTAATGGAGGCGAAAAATCATTAAACTTTGTGTTTCAATAAATTTTTCAAAAACCTCTACAATGAAGATGATAAACTGGAATGAAACTTTTTTTCAGCTCGATTGCGTTGCTTCCCCTCATACACATTTTCTTATATATATATATGTGTGCTTGGTACCAGAAATATGGAATTGGGGCTCCATGCATAGAGACATTTACCTCCAAGATGTGTCTTAAGAGTCAAACAGGTGATAATCACTTCGAGTAACGTCGGGATTTGGGAGAGGGATTGTAACAGTCCCATCCAAAGTTACCGAACTGTATGGAGGCTGCCATTGTCTTCCAGAACGATAAATTAACAGAAGTGGTATTTTTCTTCCTCCTAAAATATGCTGGAGTACTTCAGAGCAGCGATTAACCACACAGACATTAGCCCATTGGTTTGCAGTCTAGTCGCGATGCTATGTGCACCACAACAACCTGTCTCTTCACCCTGACGGAGTCAAACTGTAGGTCATCTCGTACAATTTGTTCATGAAACCTGCATATCGTTTGTCTCAAAACTGTTCGCCCATGAGCTGCAGACAATTCTATAGCAAGCTCTCTGACAAATATTTCACTTTCTGCTATTAAGAGCCGCATAGTGGTCACCCTGAGCAGCTGTAAATCCATCGATGCTCCTTCACAAATCCAGAATAAGTTGCCATCACATTTCCTGCAGAGGGAGCCACTCTCAGCTTTTTTTTTTTTGGTGTTGGGGGGGGGGGGATTGCCATATTTCCATTCCACTGATGATTTCTTTGATTCAGGGTTAAAGGGGTTCTACTTTTGAGCAACACTTCTTTTTCACGTGTTAAACAGCCAGGCCATAAAGGCTCAGAAAAAGTTGGGGAAGGGGGCCTACTGGACCTTTAGCAGACGTATCCTCCCTCAAGGCCATACAGTGCATTCTTTAAGTGCTTAGGGTTACTCCCAATTCATTCCTGTGGTCCTATACATACCACTTTGCCTCCCTTTTCTAAAAGAGGGGATAAATATCTTATAGATTAATTAAGATCTTAGAGATAAATCTCAATGTTGGCCCAGGTGAGACTTGAATCTGGGAACTACAGATTGCACAACTGGTGCACTATCTACTGAGTCAATCCTTGTCCTTCAGGGGTAAAGTGATGCACCTACATTTCATCTCTAATGAATATGGGATCAAGGAAATCATTTCTTTTTTAACCAATTGAAGAATTGACAAACAGGCCATCGTGTGTTGTTCTTTATAATCTTGCATCACTTTTCATGACACCCATGGTCCTAACTTTATGATACCCTAGCTCATCGTAATCAACATCAAACACTACACTGTAACTGATGCCAAGTATTGATTAAAATGTGACTAAAATTCACCCATCTGCTTTCTACGCAAGATGGATTTCCCATCCACTCTTGATATAATGCTGATCAGTTCCCTCATTGAACTACCTGCATCATTCAATGTTTCAATTGTTTATCACATCACCACACACTTTGACAACTGGCCAATGACTGCTGCAGGCAGAACTTTTCTCACAAAAAATCAACGTTAAGAACCTTCTCATGAGACCACGCTTTCAAATGAGTCGTTTTGAATACCAGTGCACACTTGTGCATGCAGTTGTCAACAACGTTTCCTCTCAGATTGCACTGCAGCTCAGCTGCTAAAATGTGCCAGTGCATATATATATATATCATACTCTGTGCAAGTAAATTGGCTAATGATAGACCGAAACACACTACAAAAATCAGATATTACCACGTCACATATAGTTTTACAACCCTAAAAAAAATTTTTATTTACTTTTAATATAGTGTCGAATATCATTAACTTTGAAATACACACCGTGTAAATAATGTTTAATAAGGTAAAAAAGGGAATACAATAATTGTTGGCCCAGTCACGAAATTGGCGTTTATAATTGTTTTCTTAGTCACCCTACTTGTAAAGAAATTGAAAAATTTGTATAGCAAATAATAAACGTTCTTTTTTTATTAAAAAATTAGCATTTCCTTTAATAATGCATTTCTTAGATTTAATGCTCCTGTCTTAACATCTAGCCTATTGAACTTCCCCATACTATGGGCGACAAGTTTCAAAAATCTACAGGTTATGTGATTTGAAATGGTGGCAACTTTTATTTACAGTTGCTTTTATGTGTGCATTAACCAGGCTTATGTCAACAAGACATAGCCCAGGCTTCTGTCAGTTGCTATTTGACTCTGATAGACACGCATTGGGAATAGGATATGAGAGTCCATTTGGGATTTCAGAACTTGCCTTTACATGCAGAGAATCATAACATACCCTACGCCTTTCTGTGGCTGGTCTCAGTTTAGGGTTGAGGCAGCATTTAGGGGATATTCAGGACTAATCTTCATTAAAATTTACATTTAAAATTATGTGTGAGTTTTGAGTTAAAAAAGTCCAGAGGAAAAATAAAAATTATTTCAGCTAATTCAAAGTATTTGAAGCCTATATTACATGAATGCTACAATGATAATACCTTTTACATAACAATTAAAAAGTAATGACACCATGAATTTAATCCAAAAAATTAAAATATTAGGATTACTCTCGATTACAAGGATAAGCTATTTAATATACATGAGCTGAAACAAAAACGTTAAGCAAGAAATCAGCACCTGGTCCAAACGAGATTACTAATCATACTATAATCAATTTTACAGAAAATACATAAAATATACTCTTAAATATTTTCAACCAAATCTGCCAAAATCACCAAATCTTTGAAATATGGATCAAAATGAGTTCATACAGACCTATAACATCAAACTCCACTTTACTAACACTTCTTGAAAAACTTATCAAAACATAATATTTGGGAAAGAGTCAATTGTTACCAGAATTCTCCATAGATTTCATACAGGAAAGGAATGCACTGGATAATATCACAAACTTATTCTTGATGTTGAACATGCTATGAATAAAAAAAAATCTATTATTGCTGTGTTCACCAACATTTTAAATGCTTTTGACCTAGTATGGCAAAATGGTCTTCACAATCATCTGGTAATAAAAGAGTTGGGTTGCTTTATCTCTGAGCAGCACTTCTTTTCCCACAATGGGCTAAATGGCCCTGAGTGTTCAGAGAAGGTTAGGTAAAGGGGACCCAAATGAGTACCCTTAAGCTATATCTGGGTTCAAGCCCTGGGTAAGGCTTAGATGTTTGTGTTGTCTTTCTGCTGAGGTTCTGCCATTCCCACAGACCTTCTGCTTTGTCATATAAACTGACAGGCTCCTGTCAGACTTCTTTGGCAAGCAACTGCTTGAGGGGAATATTTATTATATTCATATGGAACTAGCTGACAAAGTCGCTTTGTTCGTTTACGAACTTTCTTGCATTCATTGCATAGGTGTCAATTCTGTTGTTTATCATCTGCTAATTGTTTCACATATCATATTCTGAATATTGAATGAAGTGTTTTAGAGAGGGGAATCCATTTTAATGTAATTGATGATGAAAAATTCATTGCTGAAACTTCAAGAATCATTAACAGCTACGAAAGTAAGGAAACTATTTTGTTTCAGTTGCAATACACTTTGCAAAGACGATATCAATTCCCAAAGGAACCCTACCTTCCTTTTCCCACAACTCAGCGGTGAAATAAGTTATCTGAAGGCCACCAACTGTCTGGGTTGGGGCTCAATCTACAAAATGCTTTACTAATGGAAAAAAAAAAATGTATGAAGTAGTTTAAATAAATATAATTGCAGAAATGCATAAGGATGAAATTTAATATACATTATATAAACCGGCACATCATAAAAAATAATCGAAAAAGAACTAAAAATGCTAATAAATATCTGTTCATTTTACATATATAACAAAAATTACATTATATTAGGCATTAACCTAAGTAAAAATATCGTAATCGAAAGAGAGATAAGAAACACTTTAAGATATGTACGCAAGTATTAGATTAAACTACTTGTGAAATATAAACTGAAGTGCCATTGAATTAGGGATACGAGACGTTATCCAAATTCAGTACCGCAAGTCCCGCATTTGCGCGCATGCGTGGATGAAACTCTGGTCATATATATAGCTGTCAGCTTTGGCTTCCCCAAGCATTCGTCGTTAGAAGCATAGTTGGAAAGGCGTGGGATTCAGATGCATTTGACAGAGAGCAGATCGTAGGTGTCCGACGGACGGGACACTCGATCTCCGAAATTGTCAACGAACTTGGGTTTTCTTATACGACAGTTTCAAGAGTGTTCCGGAAATGTGAGAATTCTGGCAAAAAACGAGCACCCAGACAGACTGCAAAGGACAACCAGTCTCGAATGATCATGGGCTTCGCCATCAAACCCACATCGTACGGAACGATAGGGGCCAGACATTATCTGAAATCACCTCCCATCAGAACATGGGTTCCAGCTGGGAAGTCAGTGAACGGACCGTGCAATGCTCACTTCATTGTCTAGGCTTTGAGAACCACCGACCTATGAAAGTCCCACTTCTAACGACAACACTGGGCTCAACGCCTAGCCTGGGCTAAAGAACATCGAAAATTGGCAAAAATATCCTGGAGTGATGAATCCCAATTTCAATTTCATCAAGCCGATGGGAGACTTAGTGTATGGCGTCAACCTCATGAAGTCATGGATCCTGCATGTCAGGTCAGAACAGTACAAGCTAGTGGTGGCTCAGTGATGGCCTGGGGTGTCTTCAGTTGGACGTCTGTGGGACCTTTGGTACGTGTACTGACAACTCTCAATGCATCCCGGTACGTAGAATGCATGGCTGACCATTTATGGCTATCATGCATCCCAATGGAGATGGCGTATACCAGCAAAAAAATTGTTCATCTCACAGGTCCAGATTGGCAACTACATGGTTGCAGGAACATTCTGCTGACTTTGAAATAATGAATTGGCCAACTAGAAGCCCAGATTTAAATCCCATTCAAAATCTTTGGGATACCATCGAGCAGAGTGTTCGGGCCCATGTCCCATCAGCGATGACCTTTAGAGGATTTTGGACAGCTCTGGAGGATGCATGGGTCGCCATACCTGTGGAACACTTACGCAAGTTTGTGGAGTCCTTGGTTCGTCATGTGGAGGCCGTTTTCAGGGCCAGAGGGGTTCCAACACTTACTAAGTTGCCGTCCCTAATTCAATGGCACTTCAATGTATTACTAAATGAAATGTTTCAAAAAACGAATTTTGATCGCTTTTGAAGCAGTCATGGGCTTTTAGTTCTTAGGCTAGCGACTCTTAATGCTGTGCGGTAATCCACCACTGCCACCATTTGGCCATGCAACATGAAGTGCTGAACACTGTTAATTGCTTAATTGCTAAAATAAAGCTTTGGCTTTTTTCCAAAAATTAAACAGATGAAATAAATGATAAGCGACAGGGAAAAAGTGCAACATACAAATAAAAAAAAATGCGCTTACGAACGAATTTCGAAATAAAGACATTGCATTGAGTACTAATGATTAGAACTAACAAATCTCTTTTATTAATTTTTTAGCTGTATCAGATACTTTTTGAAATTAGATAATTTCTTTTCATAATATTCTCGCTTGAATTTATATGATCACACTATTAACAGGCTGCATAGCAGTAAGTTTTTTTTATGTTCGTTTATTGATATCAGTAATTTGGGAAGCATTATTTAGCACAGGTGTTCAATAACCCCCATTTACTTACGCCCCTACTTAATTCTGCTTACAAATTATGTGTCAATAGCTGATACAAACTTTCGAAGATATACACAAAGAACGTTCGCTACATATTTTCTGCTCAAGCCTTGTGATCCTTATGGCTATATCCATTGAGAAGAAGCAGACTTGAGCGCAATCAGTGCATTATGCCTAGGTCTGAACGGCAAATAAGAAAAAAAAAAGATAGGTATTTTAATCTTAGGAGTTTCCATATTCTGTTCTTTAAAGATCATTTTCAAAAACAAGATATTATTTCAGCTTTGTCACCTATCTGTATATTTTTAGATATTTAAACTTTTGGTTTTAAGATAAAGAAAAATTTCTTTTGTGATGAATACGTGTTAATAAATTATTATTTTTCAACTTACGAATCCATCATTAGATTAAATATCTTACATTAGAGTTGGAAAATGAAACACTTAGCATATATGAAAATGAGCATTCTATATTCGGTTTGAACAAAATGAAAAGGCAGAAATTAAAATAGAGAAGTTGGTAGTGACGGAGTTATCAGTAATGTTTTCTTCCTCAAAACCCTATATAGTATTTCAAAAAACGATAATTCGTGAGGAATTTTCCATTACCCGACTACACTCTGTTGATCACCAATTTGATCTACCACATTTTAGGCAGTGAATATTATCAGAAAGGTTTAGCTATTTTGCTAATCTATTTTCTCGTTTTATACTGTAAATGATGTAATGGTTAGTGATTTATTGTTGTGTATGCAGACTCTTTCCATCGCTAGAAATTTTAAAATAGACCTCATCAGTTTAAATCTTTGCTCCTTAGCCAGTTTATTCAAAATAATGCTATGTAAATGAACAAAGGAGTAACATACGGATCTATCTTTAAACAAACATTGAAATGTATAATACTACTTTTTTACTAATTCTACAGCTTAAAAAACCAGTGAATGGATGATGCTTTCTGCTATTTTCACCTGTGTCGCTAATATCGAAAAATAAGTAATATGTGGCGGCCAAAGTACTGTACACTTCCGCCGATATTCTGATAAGGAAACAATTAGTTTTATTTTGTGTAATATTTTAAAGGAAATGAAAATGGAAATAAATATGTTAGTTGAAGTAAATTAATACTGTTTTGAAGAAAAGCAACTTGTTGAGCATGAAAAATATTTTATGAAGTATTGGGAAGAACTATATGTCGATGCAATAAAACTGGCGGTGTAAACGCCATTTTGTGCAGTGGTGGTGGTTGATGGTGGTTAGTGTGTCATTTCACCGGTGTTGTTAAATTTCTTGGACAATATCTGCAGTTTGCATTATTTCACGGAGTTACTAGGACGGTAAACGTTCGCCATGACGCAAACGTTACCTATACATTTCCAGGAGCATTTGCAGGTAAGAAGATTCAGTTCCTTTAATTCTAGGCCTATCTCCATTGCTTTAGTGACTCGTTTCCGAGATCTTGCCGGTGAGAAATTCACTCCTGAGTAGAACCTATTAGCGGAGCATTATCTGTGATCCGCCCCTAATAGGAAAAAATGTTGAAACTGAATTCTCTCGTAGTGAATGTATATTTAAATTAATAATCAAAGATATGATAGTTATCTAAATATTAGAGAAAGCAGTTACATAAAGTAGGGCAAAGCCACATCGATAATGAAATAAATAGCATCTGTGATACGCCCCTTGCTTATGGGCTATATTGCCAAATGCATTTTATTATGTACCTCATTAATGGTGATCTGGTTTCAGATATTTGTACCATTATCTTATATGAACTTATTGTTTTTCTGTATGTATAAATATTATTAAAAGTAGTAAAAATATATTGCCCATCTGTTTTTAGTTGCACCATTTATCAATTCTTAATGCTTCGTTACATTATCTCAGTAATTCATTTGTTTGTCTATTACTGTGCTAACTAGTTCACATCTGAATTTATTACTGAATTTGGGTATGTAAAAGAAAGTAATTATTGGTTACATAGGCCTAAATATTTAACTGAGAACTTTTAAATTTGGGTTGTTGTATTATTATAGCAATAAATGCCAATTTTGTAGAAAGAAATCTGATCTAGTGTTCAAAGGAAAAGTACTTTCCAGCAGTGGCACACCCAGGGAGCAGGGTTATGGGATCATACACCCCTGCCCCCTGAGGGCTTTATACATTTTTCCAGATAGCCCCTGAAAATCAGACTGAATCAAACTGCTCCTCCCCCATGTATTCCAGCATGTCAATTTCTCCCCCTTTCTCCCAATTAGAATTTTTCCAGATATGCACTATTTTCTAGTAGTGAACTTTAAGGTTTTTTTTTTTTTCATATTTAAAGTTCAAGAAATGTTATGGAATGGAAAAGCCAAATAGATATAGAGTTGCAAGTTATGAAAATAATTAGAAACCTAATTTGACACAAACTGAATGTAGGATACAAATAGTGCATCACAAAAAATGCAGCAGATCCTTTCAGAATGCTGATGGCTAACAGTGATGTATTGCTGAAAGATAAAAAAAAAATGTCTTTTTGTTCAGCACTTGAACAGCTTGTAGTAGACTGAAACTACCTTTTCCTGCTTAAGTATTAAACCTCATTCTAGTATAAGGAAATATACAGTAAGAGACAAATTGGGACTGATAAAGAATCTTACTGCCCACATATTAAAAACCACTGGGACTGGATCCTCTTTGATGAAATGAAGTTTGTATTCAAATTTTGCTCATTAGGAACAGTGTTTAATTCTGGTATTTCTTTTTTTATATAATATTTTATCATTTACTGTATTTTTGAAGAATAAATAACAGTGTAATGAGAAAATCTAAAGCAGGTATTGTATTGACAATTAGATCTGAATATAGGGAAGTGGCGAAGGTGTCTTCCCCCCTCCCCTTTTCCTGCTTAAAGAATGTTAACAGAGCAGAAAAAAAATTTCCAGGGATTTTTTTAGACTACTAGGAATGGAAGAAAAAAATATATTTGGTAAGACTGAGTTTTTGAAACAAAACTGCTGGAATGATATTCTGCTTTGTTTTTGTTTAATCAAATCTTGCCCCTCCCCATATTTTTTATCTAGATCCAGGCCTGGGCAGACATAACTTATCTACTTACCATTTTATGCACTTCCGAAGCTGCATGGTTGTCATGTTTTATTTATCACAGTGTTCCTCTAATTCTAAAAATGTAATCACTGTCAATGTTGCATCAGAATTGTGCTAGCTCTCATAATTCTAAAATTTAGAAATGCTTTTAATTATACAGTTCTTGAAAACAATTGACACAAGTAATATGTGGGGTCTTCACACTTGAATCAGGCTGATGCATTAAGCAAAAATATCCTTGAACTCTTTAATTAGTGAAAAGAACATACCACTGTGTAATGTTTACAGTATACTTGTGCCATTTGAAAACGGTGGCTGTCAGTGCTCGTAATCTCAGTTCCCATATTTGAGTTGCAGCTGTGTCAGTGTTGAGATTTATCTCCACAATACTCCCCACCCTGCCCATAATCAGTAGGGGACACCAATGGACTTGGAATAGCTGCTGCTATCAGATGGGATGTTAAGTTGTGACTGTGAATGGAAGAACTATACCCTGTGCTTGTTAAAGAACAGCTGGATGGCTTTGACAGGAGGCTACCATCTGTCTTCTAACAGCTGTCTAGTGAGTCCCCTCCCCCAACCATCCCTGAGCCCTTCGGGAACCTAGACATTTAGCTTGGGATTTGTGGCCTGGCCATTTAGCCCATTGTGTGGAAAAAAAGTGCTTCTCAGAGGTAAAACAACCTACTTATGTGAGTAAAATTTACTCGTTGCATCAGAAATAAAGTAATTCATCGTTGATATCTTTTCAATGTTTGCATTAAGTACCTTTTTGCCCATAGCCATAAGCTACAGTGTTAACTGTGGAATACAGTTAGTATATATAACCTCACAAAGAAGTCCAATTTACTTTTCATATAAAACTTAAGAAAAGGTTACTTTCAAAATTGTATTAACATAATATATTTATATTAAACAAAGCTTTATCTGAACAGTTCATACAACACTATTTTTTTTTACTAATATACTTAAGCACATTGATTGCAGAAGATGTAAGTTACCACATCTTCCCAACATAAAAATGACAAGTATATCTTCTGCCAAAGGGAAAGGAGCAGGGGTAGCTCAGTCGGTAGCTTGCCAGGCTCATAATCTGCAGTTCCCAGGTTCGAGTTCCAGCTGGGTCAGCATTGAGATTTATCTCTGCTAAACTTCCTGCCCATGGTCAGTAGGGGACACTGATAGGCTTGGAAAGGCTACCGTCTGTTGGATGGTATGTGTATGACCATGACCCTGTGTGCGGGAGGGCCATACCTTGCACACATTAAAAACACTCTGGATGGCCTTGACAGGAGGCTACCATTTGTCTCCCAACAGCTGTTCTAGTGGGTCCCCTCCCCCAACCTTCTCCGAGCCTTCGGGGTCCTTGTGTCCTGGCCATTTAGTCCATAGTGTGCAAAAAAGTGCCATTCAGAGGTAAGACAACCCAACTCAAAAGGAAAGAAGCATGTGGGAAAAGAACACAGCAGTATTTTCATAGCAAGTAGAGCTAATGAGAAGTTTGCTAACGTTGAACAGAAGTAACCAGTAGGCATATAGATCTCTAAAATGCTGTAAAAAAATTATGAAGCCATGTTCTTGGACTAATTTCAGTTGCATTGCTTGGTTTAATTCAGTTGCATATTTATTTGGGTCATGAAGCAGTTAAAGCCTACAGCATCCATATTTGTTTAAAAAAAAAAATACCCCCTCAAGCAGCTGCTTGCCACAGAGGTCTGACAGGAGCCTGTCAGTTTATATGCCATAGCAGAAGGTCTGAGGAGGATGGCAGGACCTCAGCAGAAAAACGACACATACATCCATGCCTTACCCGGGGCTCGAACCCAGGTCCCTTAGATCAGTAGCCAAGCTACATGAAAAAAATCCTTTGGATATATTTTAAGATTAATTTTAATATCTCCTCCTTTTTAAGGTTATGCATGTGTTAGTAGGGCATTTCAATTAACTTTTCCAATTGTTATGAGGCAATAGAATATTAGTAACTAATGTGTTTCATTGAATTTAATGAATTCTAGATAATGATTCACCTGCAAACTGTGGCACTCCTAAGGAACAGGGGAAATTGCTAATGCTCTTAATATGTAAGCAGCTGTTCTGTGGCCGAGTGGTTAGCGTGCTTGACTACTAATCTAAGGGACCTAGGTTCGACCCCTGGGTAAGGCATGGATGTATGTGTCCTTTTTCTTCTGAGGTCCTGCCATCCTCTCAGATCTTGTACTATGGCATATAAACTGACAGGCTTTTGTCAGACCTCTGTGGCAAGCAGCTGCTTGAGGGGGTATTTTTTTATATTATGTAAGCAATTCCCTATGTTTTTTTTAATAATATTGTTTGTTGCCAGGGCCATTTCTAGATATGGTGTTATCCCTATGCAAAGCCCATAAGTGATCCTCCGCCAATTAAAAAATTCTTGTTTCAAACAGATATTTACCTAACAGAAATAAAATGCTAAAATTCTTTCATACCTGGGTTCGAGAACCAAGTAAGGCATGAATATGTATCTGTTTAAGACCTGCCATAATCACAGACCTACTATGGTGTATTAAACTGACATACTACTGTCAGACCTCTGTGACAAGCAATTGCTTGAGGATTTTTTAATTTTATGCTTTTGCATGTTTATATAGACAAAATTTGCAATGATTTTATTGATGGTAACTGACAATTAGGAATGAACTCTTAAAATCTTGTGCTCTTGGCAACTTGTGCTTTGCTTGTCACCACACCAGCTCTGATTGTTGCATGATGCCAAAAAAAGGTTTTTTTAAACAAATATTAAACTATTTTTTAGTATTTGAAGCATCCAGATATTTGACCACCACATTAATCAGTTACTACCACTGTTATATTCATTAGTTTGTATTCAATTTTTTATGTAAAAAAAATTAAAAATATAATTCATTTTAAGGTTGATGAAAGTCACATTAAATATGTGAATTAAGATAAAAAGTTGTGTGGTATCATGTAAATGTAAACTTATATAAAAGTTAAAGAATAATACTAAATGCCAGGATGGGAGAAAATTGTTGTAGATAATCTGCCAAAAACTTTCATATCCATCAATTTATGAGCAGCTATAAATCAGTAAATATTTTGTGGAAATTTTTTTTATCAGGATAAGATGATTTTAAGGGATAATTTAGTAAGGGATGCGAACCTACATCTCTCCAGAAACATGCCAGAGTATTCTACCATTGAATTAATGCTAGCTAGCTGTCCTTTTTCCATTTAATGACTTTTCACTCTTCCAGTGATTTTGGCACCTCATTTGACACCATCTGTGATCTTGGGTGGCAACTGTTTTATTGCGCAGGAGCAGCTGTTGTGGTAATTTCTTATTAGGGTTCCTTAGTTTCCAGCCATGATTTTTTTAGTGCATTATTGTCCTACTGGACTCATTCCTGCCAATAGCTATTCAGTACTAAAATGTTGCTTCTCTCCTACTCCTTCCAATAATTGAACTTTGCTAATGTGCCATAAAACACAAAACAACCAACCCATAATGAAACTTGTCATTAAAGATGCAATTGAACATTTTCTGGCCAATGTTCCCATTGTCTAATTCTAAAGTTTTAAGATATGGAAGGCATATTCATATGCATAATGAATGATGGTACTCTCTTGCCTAATAACATCCTCACAGCAAATAAGTATGTGGACTGGGTTAGGAACTTCACTAGTACTCATTTTGCCTCAATAGAAAAAAAGTTGATTTTCTATTAGCATTCTGCTAGAAGCAATATGTTGTAGTAATTGAAAGAACTCTTTAATGCCCATTGATGGCTCGGAAAGGGTGTAGTACAGACAAAGTAATTCTCTCTGAATTCTATTTTTTTAAGATTTTATGGTGAGAACAAAATGTTAGTAATAAAATAAGTTTTTTCTGCAGTGGAAATTACTCAGGTTGTAACCATTTCATGAAAGTGATCAGTAGTTCTTTTTTTCAACACAAAAGAGGACCTTGTTAGAATTGGTGTGCAGTGGCCAGATGCAGTAGATGTAGCTCAGGATAGACTTGCTTGGAGAACTAAATTGCATGGTCTGGTTGGACCTCCGTAGCCCATGGCTGCTTGAGGATGATGATGAGTAACATCAGGATCAGGTTTTAGTTTCAATATTGAAAACATTTCAAAATTTACTGGGACTTTGTGTCAATGATAAATTTGGATTAAAATCAACTGCCTGTAAGCATTTTATGTAAAGAGATAATTGCATTAGTTTTGGCCATGTTATTCACATGTAGGGTGAGTGCATAATAATACTAATAACGTGTCTAAAGGCTTCAAGAAAAAGAGGCAGACATTGAATGAGAAGTTGGATAGTGTCAAACAGAACTTCATTTTATGTAAAGAAATTAGAATTGGCATGCAGTGGCAATATTCATTAGATGTTACTCAGAATAGAATTATTTGGGATCATTAGTTTGTATGGCTGGACCTCAGTGTGGGATTTCTCTGCTAATTATCTCTGCTCTGTAAGAAAAGAAACACCTATTGGCTTGGAAAGGCTGCTCTCCATCAGATGGGACAGATTCTGTTCCATGTGCAGGAAAGCCATACCCTGTGCAGGAAAGCCATACCCTGTGCACATTAAAGAACATGGGGTAGGGTTGACATACATTCTTCTATTTATCACAAAATTTATGATCTCCGCATGTTGAAAAAAAAACCTTAAAATGTCCTCCTTTTCATATAAACTTGTAAGAATATGTTTTAAACTAAAATTAGTGTTTTATACATTTTTCTTTTTTAAATCCCTTGCACTCATGATTGACATATAATTTACTGTTAACTATGAAGTAATTTGCTGCAAATCTTGAATTTTAAAGTTATTCTCAATGTTGTAAGTTACTCTTTTCTCTAATACTCAATATCAGCAACTGACATGCCAGATTGAAAAAAGCATGCGCTTTAGAAAATTATATTAAATTTTGCACCTCCTATGGATAGATGGTACTATGAAAGATGACAATTTTTTTTTTAAATTTAGAACATAAAGGACAGCATTGGATTAAGGAAACTACCCTTTTGTAGAAGCTTCATATATATATAAATATACCCCCTCAAGCAGCTGCTTGCCACAGAGGTCTGACAGGAGGATGGCAGGCCTCAGCAGAAAAACGTCGCAAACAGCCATGCCTTACCCGGGGCTTGAACCCAGGTCCCTTAGATCAGTAGCCAAGACAAGGGGCCAAAGTTACTGCTGACAGATTACCCAGAGTTCATAGAAAGTTTATCTGCTGAAACAGTAGCTAGCTCTCTAACCACTTTACCAGTTAATGACAAATCTTGATTACTTATCAAATATGAATAAAAATTTCCATGACATATATTTTAAAGTGTACTAAATAAGTATTATGCCTTTTTTCTGACTGAACTGTTAGTTGCTGCTTGAATAAATGTAGTAAAAACTGTTTATTTAGCAAATTTCAAACATGTCCTTCTTTGACTCCATTTTTAACTTTTTTCCTCCTTTAGGAACATTGGTATCTGTTAACCCTATTGATAGGAGATTGCTTTATTTCCTAACAGTTCTCCAGTGAGTTCCGTTCCCTTATCCAACTCTGCACGTAGGGTATTTGTGATCCGCTTTGGACTCAAAACTGCAATTGAGAGTTAAAATTGTTTGAGTATTATGTATATACTTTAAAAGTAATATAATCATGATAGTTCCCAACAGCAGAGTGGTTAGCATGCTTGGCTACTGATTATAGGGACCTGGTTTGAACTCCAGGTAAGGCATGGATGTTTGGGCTGTCTTTCTGCTGATGTCTTGCTTTCCTTGTGGATCTTCTCTGTTGCTCATTAAACTGACAGGCTCTTGTAGCAAGTAGCTGCTTGAAGGGGTATTTGATTCTTATTATGGTCATGACAAAACAGTATTCTGTTAAATATGAAATGTTTGTCATTTAAATGGTTGACATTTAGGGCCAAATATTCAGTATCTCTTTGGCAGTTTTTGCTGTTTGTGTATCTTATTCCTAATTTACCTTGCTTCTTTTTTGCATTATATAACAGTCCTTACTTTGTATAAAATCTACAGCAGCTTATACTTTCTTTCTCTGGTCAGAGGTTCCCAAACTTGTTTGTCCTACCACTCCCTTTTCAGAAAAAAAAAATTACTCGGCGCTCCCCTGGAAATCGACCTTCTTTAAGTGAACAAACAGAAAGATGCACATATTCCTGCCTATCCATGCTGGACTTCCCAACAATGCGCGACATGCTCGCCTGCCAACACTTGCTTGATAAGACCTGTCAGCGGACTTGACCACTGATCGGTTATAACTTGTATTTTATGTGTTTATTTGGAAAATAAAGTAATCACTACGACTTTAACTCTGTTACACAACAGATGAAACGTGTATGAATGGTTTTTAAAAATTTTCTTATCTTCCCTTTCTTTTTGTTCCCACTGCCCCCCAATTGCACCCGAGGCTACTACCAACCCCTGGATCGTTCCAGTTCCCCCCAGGGGGCGGTATCACCCACTTTGGGAAACATTGCTCTAGTTCATCAACATTCAGGTGGCTGTATGAAATCTTTGTCTAGGTCAGTGTCATTTTCAAAACCTCACATAATCATGATATGTCACAATAAATTGAGCTGCCATCATTATTCTGACATTTAAAATAAATTACTCTTGAAACAGATTACTTGCTGTGAAGGTTTGATATAAGCCTATCAATGTAATATGCCATGGATATCTGTGATAAACACCTTAACAGAAAAGGTATCGAAAAAGGTTACACGAGTTATTATAGACTCAAACCCTGGCCTTCTTACTTTTCTAATTAACCAATTTTTTTATCAAAATTCGGTAATTTCATCTGCCATTGTACATTTCTTTTTACACTATAGTATTCTAGTCACTGGAAGCAATTGTAGGCTGCAAGAGTGTCATGTGAATAGTTGTGGGGGAAAAGTGTGGTTTTCTCCTCCTATTGAATTTTAAAATGGAAAGCTTTAAAACATCCTTTCATTGGAATGCTGTTTCTACTTGTGCATGATCTTTTGAGGTTAAAGAAAGGAAGCTTAATGTTAGTGGAGCTTAGGTAGGCTTTTGGCTAAGGTGCAGCTTATTTAGATGCAACTTTTATTAAGATATTTTTGTAGTTACTTTATTAATTCTTTCCAGGTCCAGCTATTTTTTCCACTCTGATTAGGCAAAAAAAAAGAAATTAACTTTAGAACTTTTTTGTTAATTATGATATGTTATATGCCAAATTAATCAGCATTTAATTCTGGTTTTTCTGAAAATAAAATATTTAACAAAAAAAATTAGTTTTATTTTAATAGGACTTTTTTAGAGTTGTAGTAAAACATGCATAACAATGCAACTAAAAATTTATTTAATAAACAGTCAAAACTGATTATGATGCACATGAATAGCAAGGTTATTTCTGAATAAGAAAAAAAAATTTTTTTTTTCAACATTTTTTCCATTTTGTAAATTATTTTCTCCATAACCATACTTTGAGAAAAGTCCAGGCTTGTTGCAGAGTCCAATAAACAAGTCAACTTTAGAATATTTTAATAAATAACTAATCAACAGAAATAGGTCATGTTATATACCAAATTAAAGAGAATTTAATTTTGAATTTTATTGGAGTAAAAAATATGAATATTGTAGTAACATTAATTTTAATACTTTTTACAGTGTATACCATAAAATAGGTACATTTCATAATTACTTCCAAAATCGTCGGTTTTTTAAAATAGCTGTTTTCTGTTAATTTTTAGATTTTCAAAAATTTGAGGAATATGTTTATAATAGTTCAAATCAAACTTGAGCTTAAATCATGTGATTGCTTCAATACAGAGTAACATTAACAAATAAGTCTGAAATATTGTATAGCACTTTTAAAATATGGCAATCAGATGGCTTTATTGAATTATTTATATTGTAGTTTAATAAAATGTGCATCAAATGAAAAAAAAATTATTTTTCAAGCTTGAATTGCGTATTTTTAAAAGATATATGTAAGAAAATTTTCAAACGGCAATTAAAAAAAAAAATCGAAGTTTCATATGTTGTACAAAAAACATATATAGATATCGACCTGGGAAGGGTTAATGCCCTTCCCAGGTCGATATTTTTGAAATGGGCCTTTTTGGCCCATTTCAAAGTTGTTTTTTTATATTCTGGGAAGAACAGTTGGTTAGGAGACATAAAAATCCAGGTAGAACAAATAGCAGAATGTGGAGCTTTAAATGAAATACACAAAATATTAAAAGTGAGAAATGGAAATAATTTAATATTTTTTTATGGATTTAAAATGGTAAACATTCAAAGTGTTCAATATGATAATATCCTTGGTATTGCCTGTATCTCCTTACCTCAGTTTCAGGCATTCAGTAGACACATATATACATCTTGAAATGCCTTATCCATTGATCATATTAGTGATACGCAATTTGGGGTGAATGCATTCACAAACATTATCACTGATTAAAATCTTAGCATCTGAGTGACTAGCAATATCTTGCATGAAACACATCATGATAAAAGTGCATTGTATCTTAGTGCAGTTAGTGTTTTTAAAACTAAATGTTTGAGTTGTTAACCATGCTGTTATATTGACATTAAATAATAAAAATAAATACCTCCTCAAGCAGCTGCTTGCCACAGAGGTCTGACAGGAGCCTGTCAGTTTATATGCCTAGTAGAAGATCTGAGAGGATGGCAGGACCTCAGCAGAAAACAACACGAACATCCATGCCTTACCCAGGGCTCGAACCCAGGTCCCGTAGATCAGTAGCCAAGCGCGCTAACCACTCGGCCATGTGACGGCTTCATTGACATTACATATAGGAAATATACAAATTCCCTTGAAAACAAAAATTAATAATAGAGAAATTAATAGAGTGCAGTAATTAAAATTAATATCTTTAATTCTCTGACACTGTTAAATGTCATCACAGTAAGGGTGTAAAATGCATGCAGATTTTAACATTTATAAGCACTCTA
This sequence comes from Ryuthela nishihirai, assembly GCA_038380435.1. Lineage (NCBI taxonomy): Eukaryota > Metazoa > Arthropoda > Arachnida > Araneae > Heptathelidae > Ryuthela > Ryuthela nishihirai. The sequence continues at coordinate 3,563,672 of JAWZYU010000008.1, forward strand.
TGCTACCATAAGTATTGTCAGCTATTACTGACTCCACTGCAGTCACGAAACTTCGATCAGTAGAAATATTCACTGTATGCAACCAACTCGTCAGCATCCCTTGGCATCTCCTCCATTTCAAATCTGCTGTGACTTGTTACTTGCTAGCAAGGATTTTCTGTAATTGAACTTGTCACTAGCTATCAGCTTTCATCTATGAAGATCCCTTGTGTGTCACATATGGTACATAAAATCTCATTCATTACTTTTGATACTAGGTAGCATATTTTGATGAAGTGCTCTTAAACATTTAACACTGTTATAAAAAATTAAAGATATTAATTTAATCTCTTGAAAACTGGAAGTTGTGCTTTATGTAAGTAACTTGTGCATTCCAGCTGCATTTATAGTTGCTCTTGCAGTAAGCATATCCTTGGAGACCTTAATTTTTATCAGTGCCTTCCATCACCTGCTGCTCATCTTGCTGGGGACATAATACCAATAGAGCAACAAGGGAAATATTCTGGGAGTTCAGTAATAAGTAAAAAATTTAAGACTGTGCATGTAATCACCATATTATGGCTTCATATAACAGAGGGCTTGTAAAATCTCCATGCATTGGGCTCAGAGGATTTGCAAAGCTTTTTACTCCTTCAAAAGAGTGGCATCAGTGTCATATATTGGATGGCACTGATTGTTGACACAATCTCAGTCTGGCATTGCTGAACCCATTCAGTTATAACTTTTTTCATATCATTACTTTTTGGCTGTCATAAAGTTTACCAGATGTCCATACTCTGTGGCTATAACATTTTTGAAAAATCTGGTAATTTTCTATAAAAAAATCATATGGTGGATACTATCACTAGATATTCCTTACTTGAAATGCCTTGTTTCTCCAAAATCTTTATCTTAGTTTAAAAAGGGATGTGATTACGGAGCAAAAACTTAACCTTTATAACTCCATGTACACATAAAAACGACTTGAAAGCATTATAGAAAAAGTTGAGCCAGGTAGTGTAGCAAGAGGAGTAATACTAGCAGCATTAAGTATCATAAAGCTGTACAAGGATAACATACCAGTGATCAGTAGTTTATTATGGAGGATGGATTAAAGATAAATTCAGTGGTTAAATATTATATTGATGTTAAACAAATAGCACTTAACACTAAGTAGTCATACTGTATTTTGTCTTCAGTAGTACAACAATCTAGTATTCTTCTAGAGTATAATTAGGAGTCCAAGTAGACAAGGTTCTTAAGACTTAAATTGCTCATGTTACTGTCGATAATTTTTGATGCATGACCAAGATGCTATTATGGCTAGGAGATGTCTGAAAACATACACCTTGATGGTAAGCATAGAGGTATCCATCCACTGTAAAGTAAGTCATGAAATATATTGTTATGCATTGAAACTGTCATATTTATCCATATGTAGAATAAGCTGTGAATCTTAGGACCAAACTTACCATTATTTAAAGAACTTTCAAAATATATTAAGAAAAATCAACTGAGGACTTAACATGTCCTTTAGACCAGGCATTCCCAAACTTTTCAGCATCGCACCTGCTTTTAATTTTTGAGAAACCCTGGTGCCTCACCACCTCTCATTTATCAGCCAATCCTCTTTTTTTAAATAATTTCAATTTGTAATTGAAAAGCTGCTTGCTGACTTGGAAAGGCTGCCATCAATTGGATGGGGCATCAAGATGTGACACATGTGTAGGAGATTCCTTCCCACATGACACTGGATGGCTTTGATAGGAGGCTACCATCTATCTCCTAACAGCTATCCAGTGGGTCCCTCCCCCGACCTCCCAGCTCTCGGAGTCCTCTGACTTGGCCATTTCGCCCATTGTGTGGAAAAAAAAAAGTGCCACTCAGAAGTAAAACAACCAGATCAGCAACTCATCAAATGCATTAAAGTTTCTAATTTTTCAGTTGAATGATATTCATCAGTTCAATTTTGTAATTTTCCAAATTCTGTCCATCGTTACCTCTCAAGCATTGTCAGTAGTCAACTTTTATGTTTATTCGACAACTACTGCCTTTGTACAATGAAATTTGAACCAAAACATTCTTAATAAAATTCCTTAAAAACGCATTGTATTTTTATTTTAGATGTTTAATTACTGCATCACATTTTACCAGCTTGGTCGGTAACGCGCCAGACTTGTAATCTGTAGTTCCCAGATTTAAGTCCCAGCTGGGTCAGCGTTTTTCTTCGCAAAACACCCCGCCCTGCCCACGGTCAGTAGGGGACACCGATGGGCTTGGAAAGGCCGCCGTCCGTCGGATGGGACGTTAAGCAGTGGTCCCGTGTGCGAAAGAGCCATACCCTGTGCACGTTAAAGAATACGCTGGATGACCTTGACGGGAGGCTACCATCTGTCTCCCAACAGCCGTTTCAGTGGGTCCCTCCCCCAACCTCTTTTGAGCCTTCGGGGTCCATGTGGCCTGGCCATTTAGCCCATGGTGTTATTTTATTTTTTGAGCCAAAAAATTAGCCAAAAAATTTAGCCAAAAAAGTGCCGCTCAGAGGTAAAACAACCCAACAGTTTCTTTGTATCCTCTTTCCTAAAACCCGTGGGAATCTTAAGAAACGCGAACTTTCTGCGTGTTTCCTTTTTGGTGAAGTAGAGCTGGCAACTCTAATACACGTGTACCCTTTCATCGAACCAGTGGAAGCTATTTTTTTTATTGCGTATTCTAATACGTTGATTAAACGTTTTCGTTATATAACCTAGTATAGATTTATCCGGCTTTGCTCGTGTCCTTGACTCAATTGGAATTTTTTTCTAGAAAATACAAACTCATTATTCAAGCAAAAAAATTATAATTACAATCTCTCGAGAACGTATAATAGATTTGATAATTTTTTTCCCGATTTCTTAAAGGGAATTTTTATTTTATCTATTTTTAATAGGAATTTTATGAAGTATACTTTTATTTTTCTATCTTATTATTCGCTATATTTTAACAAAAAAAAGCTATAGTTAGGTAGCTTTCTAATAAGGTTTTTTAAACCTTTGAAAACTAGAAAAAAAGTTTAATTTTAACTGTGTCAATATAAAACTCTACTATCGTAGTTTCTTTATCTTAGAATAAGTTTGCTTCTCAAGAAACTTTACAATGTTTATCCTAGCTTAACTTGGTTCTCCCAACATTTCGCTCAGTTATGTGAAATATGAAGACTTGGTAACTCTCTTTTGTATTTGGTTTTTTGAGAAACAATTCCATTACAGTTGCAACCCATTTTGCAGGAACTGCCAAACTTTTTCATTGTTTTAAGTTATAAGAGGAAGCTATATACCGAATTTAGTGATACTATCTCACCTGTTTACGAAATTTTATCAAACCTAAAATATCTTAGATTGAATGCGTTTAGTAGAAGGCTGTGTAACAAATAATAATTAGAATAATAATTAATGTATTGAACTGTTAAAATTCTGGTATTGATTAAAAACTTGTGTATTAGATGATGGCTTTGATATTAGAACAAATCAGGCAATGGCGATAATTTGTGACTGAACGATCCGAAACAGTGTTTGTTTCTTGCAGCGAATGTATTTGTTTATAATAGGTTTTATATTTTTCATTGAATTTAATAAGTATTATTTTATAAAATATAACTTCTTTTGAAATTATTATTTAACTTCTATTATTTTGGAACTTAGGCAAAAAATTTTTTTGAATTTTTTTAAACCAAAACTGTTAGAACGTCACTCGATCGATAGGTTGTTCAAGGTCAGTCTCAGTAAGCACAAAAAATTCTGCGCGAATAGGGCTACTAGATTTCGAGAAGGACAAGCTATCTTTTTTTCTCTTAAATGTTCACTGTCAGACGCACATTTTAAATATGCTTAATATTGTCCGGCTTTTCACTCCCTCCAAATTATGCCCGAATTTCATTGGATCTACCACTACGGTTGTAAACATATTCATGTCCGTTCTCGATGTTGCCCAAGCCCCGAACTACACAAATGTACATTAGCGGAAGTGATTTGTGTTTTGCTTATAGCCCGTTATCGCCGCAGCAACTAGGAGTATATTTTAATAATATACATATAATGGGGAGTATGTAAAAAAAAAAATTGTCAGAGGACAAAGAAAACACTACAGTCCTTTAGGAGTTTAGTAATAATTCAGTATAATATGAAAGGCGTTTCTTGTGATGCATTTCACTCTTTTCTCAGTTCTGGTGACTACTTGAAAAAGTATGCTAAAAAGCTAAGAACATTTGAAAAAGAAAGGTTATGATGAATGTTTTTTTCAATAATATTTTCCTTATGAAATAATTTGTTTTAGTGTAATAAAAGTTACATGAAGTAAAATTTGTATGGTTTATAATTATTTTTACGTTAATTTAACTTAATCGTTTTCTTATGGCTTCTTTTTCGCATCTTTATATACTTCTTTTTTTTAAAAACTTCTGGTGCTTGGTAACTCTCAGGTTCGCTTTTGGATATCCGAACCAACTATATGAAGAACCATTCCGAAGCCGACCAGCAAGCGTAAATGAACTAAAGACCTTTCTTCTGGCCGTTCCTAACTGAAACAAAATTTCGAACAATATTAGAGGATTTAATTGGGTGTGAAAACATGCTGTTGCTGTAAACGAGAATATTTTTTTAACCTTTCACAATATTTTTAGCATGCGCTGAAGCTTAACTTGATATTACCTCCCAAGTAGCTGCTTGCCACAGAAGTTTGACAGGAACTGTCAGTGTGTATGCCGTAGATAAGGACTATGAATAATGGCGAAGCCTCAGCAGAAAGATAACACAAAAAAATAGGGCTTGAGTGTAGTAGCCCCTTTGATCAATAGCCAAGCATACTAACCACTCGGCCACCGGGACGGTTCAAGTAAACATATAAGATTAGCCACACACATGTATATTTCAAAATTCAAATTCATTTCAAACTTTTGATACATTACAAACATGTAATTTAAAACTTATAATAACAAAAGGAATAAATGTTTTTCTTTTCCAAAGTAAATAGACAATTTTGAAAGTGTAAAATTCAAAACTCCATATGAGCCAAAGCTCATTTGTGGAGATAGTAGATTAAGAAAACGTAAAATATTGTAAACCAACACTACCAACTTATTTAACACTGACATATATAATAAACTCGTTAACATTATGACTCAAAATGTGTATTTAGACACTATAATCATACAAGGCATATTTACTATAACAAATTTTCTACCTTTTGCTCGAGTATCCATTTCATAATTAATTCGTGACTGATAAGGTTATTAGTGAGTTCACTAGTCGGTTATGTAGATCTCCTTAAGGAAAAGGGAAATTTAGATCTATATATTTTTATTTAAAAACCCACAATTTATTAATCGTGTAAGTATTTGTCACACATATACCCTGTCAATAAACAGCATTTAGAAGGTTAATGAGCTGCTTTTCCTCATATTTAATCAAAATTTAAATTTTTTTAATAACATTGCAATTATTTACCTTTAAAGTATCCGATTTTTAAAACGACTTATTCTGGTGGCTAGGTTAATGTTTTGAAACGTTTTCAGAACTTGAGAACCTCGAGGTAAGTAATGAACAGAAATAGCGCGCTTTATCCAACCAAAGAAAGAATAATTTACTTGCGCGTGATAACAAAAATTCAAAGGATATAATTTTTCTTGCGAATTTTATGTAAAAAGAGATATGATTGTACTTTTTTTTTATTTTAATTGATAAATGTTACATTGTTTTCTGTTCGGCGGAGTTGGTTCTGTTGGTCGGTAACTAGCCAGGCTCATAATCTGTTGTTCCCAGGTTCCAGTGCTAGTATTGATATTTTATCTTCTAGTAAACTGACTTGCAGGGTAGTTTGTAACAGTGGTTTGTAGTGTTTGCCCTTTTTAAAATGAAATGCCAATTCTTAACTGTTGAGATCTCGCAGAATGCTGGAGATATGAATTTGTTCCAGTCGTTTGAGTTCGGAACTTTGCTTTTTCGGGACCTTCATACTGACTGCTTTTAAGGTTCCAGACGAAGCTGCAACACTTTTGCACAAATCTTATTGTAATTGTGGAAGTTTCCAAACTGTCTCGCACTCTTCAATAACATAACTATTTTTTGTTCGGGTAAATTTTTAAAAACCGCAGTTTAAACGGATGTAGTAAAATATTCAACATAACCTACAAGAAAATACTAAAGTTTTAGTATTATTATTTATATATTAAACCATAATAGCGAAAAAAATATTCCTGAATGTCTGATCTAGTTCTGTATAATTGTCTTTTAATTTTTGTAATTTAGTTTGTATGGATGGATAAGCTATTAGCGCGGCAAAATACTATGATCAGGGGTTGAGCTTTGTATTTCAACATGAATGAACATTTTCTCGGGAGTATGGTGTTATCTTTCAGCTGAAGCCCCTTCCGTCATTCTGTTTGAGTTGCGGGGAGGAAAACGAAGACGGCTGTTACAGAACTTTCTCTAATGAAGTAGAATCTGAACAAAATGGTTACCATAACAACCAGTAATGTGGGGATGCCCCATTCCTCTGCGTTACTAAGGTGACGTCATCGAAGGGAATAATCTAACCTTTCGGTGAAACTAAAGCAATAAATAGAGGAAATCGATGTGGGCTTCATGTTATAAACGCAAACCCAAAACAATACGGAATGAGTGCAACGACAGCTTTTTATTAGAAAAGGATTGCCATAGGAAGCAGTTAATTTTATTTTCATTAAATTTTAAGCTTTTTTTTTGGTGGAGTACGTTAAATCATTTTCTCAAATGCTTTGAAGGGTTAAAAATTTTTTAGAAACTTTTTTGTAATTATTTTTATGTAGATTACTGTGCAATTTAAAAATTTTCCCATATGTTCGTTGACAAGTTTAAAAAAAATTATCCTTTTGAATCCAAAGTTTCGTTTTTATGTTTATACTTATTCATATTTCAGTGAATAGTTAAAATAAACATTGTTTTAACGAGTAACTGCTGAGATGAATCTTTAAGTATAAACGGGCAAGATAAAAAGAAAATTGGTTGTATTATCCTCAATTTCGAATGTGATCTTAACGATTTAAATTAAAAAAACCCCTCAAACAGCTGCTTGCCACATAGGTCTGACAGGAGCCTGTTAGTTTATACGTCATAGTAGAAGAGGTCTGCGAGGAACACGGGATCTCAGCGGAAAAAACACTAATATCCCTGCCTTACCCGGGTCTCGAACCCAGGTCCCTTTGAGCTGCAGCAAAGCACGCTAACCACTCGGCCGCAGTAATTTAACCTCGGGGGGGGGGGGGGATATTAATACCAAAGAACAACATTTCGCCAAACGGCAAAGGTTTTATATATTTCAGTTTTGGCTACTCGATATATTAGATTTCTAATTTCACTGTATTGAAGATCACGTTGCTACTCTATGAAAATTATCATTAAGGATAATTTATGTTTATTGTGCTTAAAAATCTGGTCTGATTTTAGACACTCTTATCTTAAGCTCACTCCCAACGGATATATTTTAGACATTCGTTAAAATTAAGCAAATGCTGATTTTAGAAATTGTGAAGTAAAATATTTGCCACTGGCAATCAGAATAGTGTGATAAAAAGAACGTTTTGTAACCAATATTGGCATTCTCTTAACTCTTCGGTAGTGCCTCTTTATCCCGATATATGCCCGGTAGAGCATAGACCTTCTCGAAACTACGGTTGAGCGTGGCCACGTGTTAGTCACAGCCTGGTACCAGTCCCACCCACCCACCCGTTTTCTCCTCGCCACCAGTCACCAGGTCACGAGAGAGGTGTGTAAAGAGGCAAGGAGGACTTATGTTCTGAGCGCATTCCGCGCATGCTTCGAATGAGCGTAATTTTTGCCTCCCGTGACGTTTCGTCCATTCATAATGCCAACGGAAACAATGGAAGAGTACAGAAAGATACATATCTTTGAATAGTATTAGAAATTAAGAGAAATTTTCTATGGATAATCTAAAGCTTGCTCATGCGAATTTCTCACGTGGTTGCTTTTTATGAAAAACCTTCATGCTGTCTTAAGGTTACTAAGCAGTGCCGGAACAAGTAGTACAAGGGTCCAGAGGCTGTTTCCTCCTTAAAATTAATATTGTCATGAAATTATTATGCTAATATAGCTAAATATGGTCGAATTGGTTAACACGCCTGGCTACTGATCAAAGCGACCTGGGTTCGAGACTCGGTTTAAGTAATCGAACCATCGATAATTGTGGAAAAAATTTCTCTTGCATCTTAAGATTTATATGAATAATATAAGCATAAAATAATTATTTTATGACAATATTAAAATGTTAATTCTATTTGGAACGAAAAATATTAAATATTAATTTATTAAAGATAGAGAATACGTAAAAAAATCTAAACCCGCATTGTTCGCATTTTTAAGTACTGAATACTGATTAAACGGCTGAACTTAAAATTAAAAAATATTTTTACCTATGTCGTCATTTGTTAGTTTCAAAACAATTGTCCCGCCATATATTTCGACGCGATGAAGAAACTTAACTCTTTATCTGTCAAATGAAAGCCTGTCACACGGTGAGTATCATAGGCTCCCTTGCGTCTTCCCCCCTAAATGGGGTAGTTCAGTCGGTACCGCGCCAGGCAGTTCCCAGGTTCAATCCCAGCTGGTTCAGCGTTGAGATTTATCTCCGCAAATTTCCCCGCCCTGCCCACGGTCAGTAGGGGACACCGATGGGCTTTGGAAAGGCCGCCGTCCGTCGAATGGACGTTAAGCCGTGGCCCGTGTGTTTGAGAGCAACGGTAAAGACTGTGCACGTAAGGTAAACCCTGTGCACGTTAAAGAACACACTGGATCGCCTTGACGGGAGGCTACCATCTATCTCCCAACAGCTGTTCCAGTGGTTACCCTCCTCCAACCTTCTCTGAGCCTTCGTGGGGCCCGGTCTTTAAACGGCCAGGTCTTCGGGTGACCTGGCCGTTTAGCCCATGGTGTACAAAAAAGTGCCGCTCAGAGGTAAAACAACCCAACCCAGTGACTGATTGTGCGCAATCGATGTGATTTAGGTTTATTTTCAAATTTTTAGGGCGTATCTAGGAAGGTAAATATTTTTATCCAATTTTAAGAAATATAATTTATTTTGAGCCCCGGACCCCTTTGGAACTCATATCTAGTATGAATGTTGAGGTCTCTCCTTCATCACAGTTCTCCCTATCTCATATTAAACTGACAGGCTCCTGTCAGACATATTTTTTCTCAACCCTCTGAGCCGCTGTTAGTTGGAAAAAATGTTCCACGTTGAGAATCACTTATTTAAAATAAAATCCTTTTGCCGTTGAAGTTGTTTCATGAGTTGGCATTTCAAATGATTGAGCATTTCAGTAAAATAAGTAAAATTTTTATTATTGGGTAATCGAAGATATTTATAGCACACAGCATCCTGAAACTATTTTGCATCCAGGAAGGGGAAAACCCGAGGATCACAGTCGGCTGGGTGACTAACGAATTACTGATGGCGATTCCCCGTAATAGCTAGTATGAGCTTCTAAAACCCACATATATTTGGGTCTTAGGATTTACAATAACTCTTCCATCCGCTGTCACGATCCCAAATTCATTTTGTAATTGAGATGCGGTTCATTTTGCTCATTGGGTGATAAAGTTATAGTTGTAAACAATATGACTGACAGGAGCCTGTCAGTTTAATATGAGATAGGGAGATCTGTGATGGAGAGACGTCCACATTCATACTAGAAATGAGTTCCAAAGGAGTCGGAGGCTCAAAATAAATTATATTTCTTAAAATTGCGTAAAAATGCTGGCTGCTCAAAACAGTAAGGATGCATCTACATCACTTTATCATCCGCGTATATTGCCTACTTAATAACCGTTGAGATTTTGCAAATGCGAAGTCCGATGTGTGGGTGCGAGTAAAAGAAATCAGTCTTAATGGTTTATTAATCACTAATTAATAACTGAAAAAATATACTGTGAAAAGTTTCTTAATTCTAATTTTTCAAATTCTTCTGAATTCATCTTGCTCTTTTAATGCAGTTACCGACGATTATGGGGAGGACACTCCTTTTTATTACCCAGTAGCTCTCCTCTGAAACTTGATCTCCCCGACTGAAATTTTCATTCGACTTATGTAGAAAACGGGAATTAAATATAACACCCCAGTAATGTTTTGAATTTATGTTTTGCTTTGACAGCAAAAATATTGCTTCTTTCAAGTAGGATAAGTTTTTTTTTAACTTCTGTCTTTATTCCAATGGATGTTTTTTAGAGTAAATGTCATTGAATTTTCAAATCTTTTTATCGTTATCTGAAGTAGTTTATTTTACTCGTATAAGCCATCAATAATGTAGCATGTTTGCTCATATTCTTGCATATCTTATCAAATACGAGATTTTATCCGCCATTTTCGTTAATATCAATTTTAAAAGTTTATTTTACTCGTATAAGCCATCAATAATGTAGCATGTTTGCTCATATTCTTGCATATCTTATCAAATACGAGATTTTATCCGCCATTTTCGTTAATATCAATTTTAAAAGTTTATTTTACTCGTATAAGCCATCAATAATGTAGCATGTTTGCTCATATTCTTGCATATCTTATCAAATACGAGATTTTATCCGCCATTTTCGTTAATATCAATTTTTTTTTATTCGCTACCACTTTAAGGTTAATCTTTTATCCGCCGAGAGTTTTTAAATGCCCTTAAAACCGCTGATATCCGCGCAGGACTCTAATTATCGAAGCTCCTTAACTTTTAAAATATGCTTTTTGTGGAAAAATGGTACTAAGAAATAAATTTCATCAGTCAAATATCCAAATCTTGGTTTTTAACATTAAGTATTTGTTCACTATTAAGAGCAATAACATTGCAGTCATAAGAATTTACCTCCAAGTTATCCATAAATGATAACTATATATTTATCGAATTGCTTAAAAATGTCTCTTTTAAAAGTATTCGTAATGGTCCTCAGTTTCATCAGTTTTGAAGGTATTTTTAGAATGAGCGAGGCCTATAGGGGAGGAGGTGATGTTAAGAGGTATTTGGCAGTATTTGGAAAATTCCTGATTGAGATCCAACCCTTTGTAGAAAAAGCCAGAGAAGACGTGGTTGGAGAATCATACCATGTGTGCAATACGCTTATATTGCAATATAGGAGGTTTACAACTGACCAATTGGTCTCTTCGATCAGGCCATTTAGCTATTAGCTAACAAAAAATAGCTGCTCAGGATTTTAAATGAATAGCCATTAAAATTCATAACCTGTATAACGCAGTTCATTTCTATATCAACGAAAAGCATGTACCAAAAGTATTGTACTTTTTAATTTAAAATTTTTGATGTTTAATTTAAACTTTGAGTATATAAATATTCCAATGTACTCTTTTTAATATATTATCATAAAATTTATATAATTTATCATGAAATAAAAAGATTTCTTTGTGCTTATATTTTGCTACAAAAGCTGGGTTTGGAAAAGGCTTGTAGCTTTTAAAAGTTAGCGAAAACTTGATTTATGACTTAAATGCTTTCTTTTGCTTCACCTCGTGATAGTAATGGCCATATCAGATTGCAGGCCTCTGTGAAATGGAGCGTTCTTCACAATGGCGATGGGTAATGGCTCGCTCCCGCGGTGATGTCGACACAGGTTCCGAGCAAGCAGGAAGTGACGCTGTATTCGTGACGTGAAGCGGCCAACTGGCGCATTTATAGGGTGTTGACCGGAGGTAGCATTGGCAGTCAACCAGCCTTTCCATTCAGCATAGTATGCCGCTTCGCAATAGAATTGGTCTTTGCTAATTTGTCTTGTGATTATTTCAACAATAGAAGGATCTTGGCAGACAATATTTTTTCTTTGCGAAACTCATTTGTAAAGGGAAGTTATTTTCGAAGGATCAGATTTAAAATGGTTACAGGGACGGATGTAGAAAGTGTGTGGGGGGTATTCATCCCGTGAGAATTATACTGACCGGAACGGAGGCGAAAAATGCATATAATACACATATTTTGAAGATTTGTTTTTCAAATATCTAGAATTGATAGAAAAAAGCATATCGCATTATTTATCAAGAATAATTTCATGGGGGAAAAAAAAGACCGAAACGGCTTTCTGATTCAGTCCAGTTTTTTCTCTTCCGATTTTTTTTCCCCTAGTCGGATGGGAAGCTAAGCTGTGGTTCCTTGTTTAGTAGAGCCAGACCATGTGCACGTTTAAGAACACACTGGATGGCTTTGATAGGGTTCCATCTGTATCCTAACAGCTATCCAGTTGATCACCTTCCCCAGCATTCTCTGAGCCCTTTTGTGACCTGGCCATTAACCCATTGTGTGCAAAAAAATACCTCTCAGAAGTAAAACAACTCACTTTGGTACGCATGTCCGCTAGATTAATGCCGCAACTTCACAGAATTGTAGTTACTTTCGTTCCATTTCATTATATACAAAAGAACCTTAAATTTGATCTCTTACAAGACATATGTCGTGCGAATGATCCGCTTCATAATGGATACGTTAAGAGGTACTGTAGTACAACCAGAGGTACCAACTTCCCAACGTTATGGGGTCAAAAATGAAAGCGTCACTGTGCGTGGAGTGTCAACCCCTTCTTAATAATAATAATAAAAAAAAAATTAAACTTCAATACATTTTCAATTCCAATTAAGATGGAACTTAAATAAAAATGTTAGGCATTCGCGTGCTTAGCTGTTATATTTCTATCACCTGTTATGTGTCCCCTCATATTAATATAGCTTAAATTTTTAACAGGAATTTTGTTGCTCCAGAGCCATAAGTCATTCAGGTTCGAGTTCCAACTGTGCCGCTGGAGAGATTTTTTTGTTTGCTTGCCTCCAGAGATAATATTGATGGGCATGGAAAGGTCATTGTATGTGGGCGACAATGATCACAAGAGACCTCTATCGCGGCGGTTGTTCAATGGGTCTATTCAATTCTTTCTCATTGTAAGGGTTTCTTGTGACCAGGTCATTTAACCCATTGTACAGGGTAAAAAGATTGCTCATGGCTAAAATTACCCAACTTCAGATACAAGCAAGTGCTTTCTGATCTATATATCGAAGTTGAAAAACATCTTAAAAAGTTGATTCGTTTTGCTTCTCTCTTAAAAAAAAACCGAACAAACTGGGAGCCCTGTTTGGTAACGTGGTAGTTGGTTGGTACTGTTGATAATATCTAAAATAAGATTGCTATTTTTAAGTATGCAAAGGGTATGAAAACTGTTCGAAGTACAGCAAAAATTACAGATCATACGAATAATCGAAAAATACTGTTACAATAGTGAAGGATTTCACGTTATTACTGAATCTTTGAATTTGTCCAAACCCTTAATTTCATAGACTATTTTTTAGCCTTTTGCTCCATTTGCATTGATAAATGGAACGCAATATCACTTATCGGAATGTTTAAAAGATATATAAGGTCTAATGCGTCCGTTAAAACCATGTGAAAACTCTTCTTAAAGTAGTAATTTTTTAATTTGCCACTTATATACCCCCTCAGAAGTTGCTTGTCACAGAGATTCATGTTAGTCGAGGGAAAAAACAGAAGTTTGCGTAATTCATACATCTCGTGATCAACGGTGACGATGCTGCTTACTGTTCGCGATATTTGGGTCGGATTGACGGAGAAGAAAAATCAATGTATCCCAGCCGCTGTTGCTACTATGCGCTGCCGCGGTCACGGTACACGCAAGGCTCGAGTCTTTGCGACCTGCTTTTGTCATCTTGTGACGTCAAGGTCATGGGATATTGGCGCATGGGACGTCTCCTAAGGCCGATAGGGAAGTCACATTTGGTATTGACATCGCAAATGGACAAAAGGTGTCGCAGAGCTAATTCTAGATAAGATTCCGTTAACTCTAGAATGCTTTCATTGGCATCTGCATTTACATTTTCTAGAAGGTTAAAATTCTGAAGGGTTAACAATTTATCTATTTCTTGAGGGTGGCGCTACTGTCACTGGATGAGTTATTGGAATCGTGACCCAGCTTTTGTTTATAAACACCCATGGACGAACATTTATTTCGTACCTGTGACCCGTTTCAAAGTACTAATTCGTTAAATTTTATATACATAGGTCAGTTCTACTATGGCCTTAACAATTACGTTATAAATTTAATACTCATTACAAAATAATTTTTAGTTTGTAAAAGAAAGACTTTATTATGCATTTCAATTTTTTGAGGTTCTGTGATTCTTAGTCTGTGGGTTTTGGATCTTTGCCAAATCTGTAATAGCTAATTTACATACTTATATTAGAAAATAGCAAATTGAAGTCAGTGGAATAAGTGCAAAAACATTTGAAATGCAGAAACTAAAATATAAAGTTTTTTAACAATGTAACCTTTGCATTACAAAGCTAAAATAGGGTCCATTTGGGTCTAGGATTTTTTAAAAACTAAGGAAAAAAAGAAAATACAATTGCTTTAGACACAGCAGAATTTTAAAGTTATTCAGATATAATAAAAATAATGCAACCAAGGGAAGAAAGATGCAGATGAAATTCTATAGAATGTATTAGTGGGTCCATTATGGATCCATCTATAATGTGAGGTTTAATATCAGGCCATTTATGTAGTACCTATGCTCTGAACCAGGGGTCTCAGATTTGGATCATATAGGAGCGAATCGTTTACTTCTCAATCAGTGGTGGCCATACTTTATTACAAGTAATGATAAGCGAAACATAATTGGTAGTATTTAAATTTTACATACCTTTAATACCAAAACCTAAATTTCATTTGCTGACTAAGCGATGAAACAATAGAATGAGTGAAGTAGAAATAACATTTGAAGTTTGAAAAAAAAAAATCTACAGACTACTAAAAAAATAACTAGGTTCTGTATATCCCGATTGTGTGAAAGTCTACGTCACGGCCTGCAACTAAAATCCTACAAATTGCAGGTGGTAGGGAGCAATCATGATAGTGATAGAGAGAGAGAGAAAGGAAAAACAATCATTTTGTGTTTATGTGCATCTGTAAATTTGTATTTCTTGTCAATGACATGTATGTTTTTTGTGTAACCAATAAAATAATCAATGCTTGAAGCTGTAAAGCTATTTTTTTTTGTTTTGTCCTTATTTTGTAACTTCAGATAACATTTTTTAGCTCGTTTTTTCTGAAAATAAGCTAACGTTTCTTCTACTTTGTAACCTGTCTGTAGATATCGCTTCCTTAAGTTTTGAGAAAAATGTTTTTGGTTTGGATAGGTATTGATGGAATATTACAATTTGACCTTTTAGAATCTTATTATAGCTATAATTGCACCCTCTAGTGGTGGAAAATTTTGAAATTGTAGTTGTAAAACTGAATATCAGAAGTTTGCAATGACAACAATGATTTTCATCTTACCTCCAGAGAGGGTGGGAAATGCAATTTTTGTGTTTTAAGCAAAAACAGTTTTTAGAGTTGAAAAAATTCTTTTTTGGTTGGATAGGTATTGGTAAACTATTATTCACACTTTTGGAAACTCCCAAAAGCTTTTAATAGTGCCCTTTGGTGGTAGAAAATTTTTGAAATTTTCAAAATTTTTAATGAATATTTCAAACAATCTATTTGGGCTAGAAATGTGGATATATTTAGTGGTGTAATGATCAAGGTGTTTGCACTGACATCAACATTTTATCCCTTCACCCCAAGGTGGATGGGAAAATGCAACTTTTTGTTTTGGAAGATTATTAAAAAATTCTTTTGAGATAAAATGTGTTAATGAAGAACAGAATAATTGATATTCATATGCAGTTTAATTAAATTACAGTTGGTTGATATTTGACAGATTGCTCCTTTTTTTTAATTTTTAATAGTATTTCAATATAGCAATAATGAATAAATTATTTATGTACATTGGATAATTTACCCCTTAACCCTAAGGGATAAGAAAACCCAGCTTTTTCATTTTAATGGATAATTGAGATGCTTTTTGTGTTTAATAGGGCTAATAATATATTATTTCCATTTTTCCAATCACTGATTAATATGAATTACTACTGTTAAATGGTGCAAAATTCAGAAAATAAAAAACTTCATTTTCCCTGAAAAGTAGCATCTGATATTTGCCAGAGGTGATAGATATGTTATCCTACTAATTTTAATTAGAAAATTTAATCTGTGCATTTTTTTTGTACAGCCACAAAGACAGGGGTGTGTTTAAGATAATTCTTATCAGCTGTTTGTAGCAGATAGATGCCTCCTGTCAAGGCTGCTCAGAAATTGATTTTTTAGCATGGACCAGGTAATGTCTTGCATTTAGGCCCTTGGGCATAGAATCAATACTTAGCTCACTGAACAGGCTATTGCAAAACTTTGCCATGCAACCTTGCTTAGTAGGTTTTTTGGAGTCCTTGGGTGAAAAAACAGATTTGTAGAATAGCCAGCCACAACAACAATTTTGAAATATTTTTTCACCCATTATGAAAGTATTGTTATTGTGTTTTTACCACACTGTTACACCTAGTTTTAAGGGCCAGATTAAATATTTTAGTCACTAGCATCAATTGTATCTTATTCTATTAAATTAATAATCTGGAGGCTTTAAGAATTGGTAGAGCTGTTCACTTTTAATCAACATTGGTATTTGAAAGATGATTACTCATGATGAAAACATAGTGTATCTTTTCCCGTTTATAATCTGCAACAAGGTAAAATTATTAATACTTATTTTCACTTAGAAGTTGTATTATTTAATAAACCAGTTTATTATTAAAATTGTTTTTGCATTCCTTTTTATGAAATCTGGGAAATTTTATTTGAATTTTTCTAATTCATTTAAATTGACTCTAGTTTTTTCTAGTTTTCAGTTTTTTTTTAATTTAATCTTTAACTGGTTTGATGAGGTATGATGAAATAATCAGTGCTAAGTTTGAATCTAGTAGAATTGCACTGTTTTTTTTATTACACATTAATACTAAACTTCTTTCTGAAAGGAAATTATTATTTTAAAGTGATCCATATCTCGTCTTCTATCTTATCTTTGTTACTAGTTGATTGAAATACAGTTGTTTTAACTAGGTATGTAAAAAGACTTGAACATAAGATCTGATACATTATATAGAAAAAAAGAGGTCAATAATATACTGATTGATATTCACAAAGAGCCTTCATGTATGTTGCTGTTTTCATTTATTGACTTCAAAGTTAACAGGTAACTGTTAGTTAAAATTAGTGGAGAAAAGACAGAGCTGGCATTAGGTCAACTGGAAGAATACTCTGGCATGTTTCTGGAGAGATGCGGGTTCAAATCCCGTATGTCGGATTTATTCTGCAAAATATTTTAGTAAGTATAGTTATTTACCCATTAAACTAGTTACGGCAGAGCTCCAAATAGTGGTGTGCAAAACAATTTCTGTGAGGAAAATGATTACAAAAATTGTCACTGATAATTTTTATTTCATGAAATTTAGTAAATATGTACATTTTTTTCTAAATGTTAAGAGTGTTTAAAATGTAAAAAAGCCTTAAATAATTTAATAAACCTTACCATTTTTATGTCTTAAAATATAATGCATAATTTTTAGCCTGTGATACTGCAATATTAATGTTTTCTTGGCACCAGGTTAAGGATCAAAATTAAGAACATTTAAATGTTTATAAGCTTTGTTCTTATGCAAATTCAATGCTAACATGCATAATTATATTGCATATATTACAGCTCACCAGTGTTGGCATCAATGCAGCCAACATTGGTTTCAACACTCTCACCATGGAGTCTGATAAATTCATTTGTGTAAGAGAAAAAGTAGGAGATTCTGCACAAGTGGTTATTATTGACATGACTAATCCCACAAGTCCTATACGTAGACCAATCTCTGCTGACTCTGCAATAATGAATCCTGCTTCAAAAGTTATAGCTTTAAAAGGTAAGGATTTTCTGTCAAAATTTATGTAACTCTTAAATGTGGAAAGCAATTTTAAAATTACTTGAAATGTATTTAATCTCTAATGTTTTGAGAGTATAGAATATATTGCAATGACTAGTAATTTGAAGAAAACCCATTTTCAAAATTTGACTTAAGTAGACTCTTTTCTTCAAATTGATTATTATTTAGAATTCTCCTTTATTTTGATATGTAACATATTACTCTATATCCATTAGTTTAGTTGCTTTTCTGGTAGAACAAATAAAAAATGTACCCCGTAGTCATAAACAGGGTTTAGGAAACTAGCTAACCAGTCAAGAAAATTTGCTACTTTCTTGATTTCAAAATGTACTATTTAAAGATATTAAATATATACTTTTCTGTATTTAATATACTATGTGACTAATCCTATGTGTAGACAATCCCAGTTGACTGGTATTACGAATCCTGCTTCAAAAGTAGAATTATTTCAATTGAATAGATGGCAGCAAAATTTCAGTTTTTATTTCTACTATTAAAGACCTCCCTTTCCCCTTCACCTCTACTGTATGAAATAAAGAAAAATATTTTCTGTTGATCAGAAGAAAATGTGGCTTGTCTTTGTATATAAGCTATATGTAGAAATCTGAGGTGGGTGAATTTAGCCCTAGTTTTGAACTTGGCTTATTTCTGAACCATGTGTGTGAAAGCAAAACCAGACTACTGCTGTTCCTGAAATGGAAACTTAAGATGGCACTGGATCATGCATATAGCTAGTAAATATTTTTGAACAAATTTAAGAGGAGGATATCCAATTAACCGTTTTTTTTTAGTGATAAGTCATTGCAATTGTGATCACCTAACCAGATATCAGTTAGCTATTTCATGTAGGAATCTTTAACCCTTGGATTGTCAGCTGCAGATAAAACTGGTAGCAAAAATTCGTTTTTCTTTTTACTTCTACCAAAGACACCACCACCAAATATAATGTAACTGCCATGGAATGATACTCTTGGTTTCTCCACTAAATTATTTTCTTGTTATAAGTAACCAAGATTTTAAGTTATTAGGAAATCTTGATAAACTTTTATTGAAATTATGTTCCATTTTGTCATGCAACTTATTTTTTAACTGAACTGTAATAGATGTTATGCCATCCTGTGGCAGAGTAGTTAGCATACTTGGCTACTGATCTAAGGTACCTGGGTTTGAGCCTGGGGTAAGGCATGGATCTTTGTGTTTTTCTTTTGAGGTCCCACCATCTTCACAGACCTTCTACTACTGCATATTAAACTGAAAGGCTCCTGTCAGACTCTGTGGCAAGCAGCTGCTTGAGGAGTATGAATTTTTTTTATTTAGTAAATGTTACCTCTATGAATTTTGTGGTAAAATATATTAACTTGCATTCCTTTATTTCTTCAGTTATAGTTTTTTTTTATAATGTTCATTGAAAGAAGATAATGAAATGGGAAGAGGAAATTGGTATAAAGATACCAATTATTGTCACTGTAAATGCAAATAATTCATCACTTGGAACGTCTATGAGAGTGAAAGCTTATTAATCTTGATACAGTGAAACCTGGTTAATTCAAAACCCTTGAAAATTTCTGTATAATTTCAAATTTTCTCTTAAGACCAAATAAACAAATTTCATTGAGAAGTACCTGGTTAACTTAACTCATGTTAATTCATAATTCAAAAAACAAATTATCCCTGTGCTCATAATATCAATATATTTATGCCTGAATAAATTGTTTGAACACAGCTATTAACCATTTATGATCTGAATTTTTGTATATCAGCAAAACTGAAAATATAAACTGTTTTATTATGAAGAAATGTCTGTGCGTCATAAGTGAAGCAAAACGTTTTTTTTTTTGTAAAGAATTTTTACTGTTAATGGTACTAAGTCCCAAACAAATCACTATTCACCTACTTGAAAGACAGTATACACCTTTCAATATTTGAATTGGGACACAGCAATCTCACCAGGCTACAAGCCTAGCAAATGATATAATAGGAATTTTCAAGGTGAAAGACTTTCAAGAATATCCAAGAAATCTTCGAAAAGGGTTGAGAGTAGTAAAGAAAAAAGAATAGCACTATTGAACTAGTCCATTTCAAATTTTGGTAGTTAAGGGCAATGAAGGGTTAAGGTTCTGACAGACCATAAAGGGTTAAGGTCCTGACAGGCCATAATGGGTTTAAACAATCATGCTAACAAAAGAGAAATAAGATAATGATGCATTGATTAGCCACTGCCATTTTAAGGAAGATGTTTTTTCAGTTTTGGACATACTCCAGTGATACTACTCGGAGACAAAATATGCTAGTGACAGCACATGAAAAATTTGACACCATGCAACAAAATCATCCTATTGAATTCTTGTAAAACAAAATAGTGCAAAATTAGTAACTATTTTAAATGATTTTTTTACTAATAGTATTTGGTGTTTTTTGTAGTTATAGATGACTAATTATAGTATATTATACTATGTAGTGTTAAGAACATAGCTATTAATAGTGATAACATTAACATTTCTATTGTCTATTAATGAAATAAAATCTTTTGCTCTGTTTTGAAGTAAGCCACTTTTATTAATTTTATATTTGTTTTTATTTAATAGATAATTATATTATTTTTGTAAAATTTAAATAAACCAGGTTTTACTGTAATTAGTTGCTTGAATATAAGGCTTAAAACACTTCTTTTAATGAAGTAAATCTACAATAATGTTGTACATAATAGAGCTGTTTGACCAGGTACAATATGGTTTGTAGTCTTTTAAATCAATGTTTTTGCAATTCCTTTACTGAAATACCCATTCTAGAATTATTCTCCTTTTCCTATCCATTAAAATTCACAGGATACAGTGGCCCTAATAAATTGGTATCATTGCATAATTAAAACATGGTTATCACTTGCCTCCCTTTATAGTAGACTGTCTTTAAAATGATATTTTACACAAAATTGTAACAAATAACACCAAATGTGGTGCACATTATGAGAGAAGTAGAGTGTCATTCAGACTAAACGTAGCAAGCCATTTTCAACCTGCAAAGACGAGTTGAAACATATATATATATACTGAATATCCCTATTCTGATGTATTATTAAACATATTAGTAATATAGTTTAGGGTGTACCAAACCTTTTCTAGGCATGTGTCCCAAAAGTATTGAAAGAATCCTCAATTTGACAAGATATGTGGATTATCATGATACATAGGGCAGACAACTGAACATAATAGAAATTTCACCTAAATTCAGCAGTTGAATTGATAATGTTTTAGGGATATTTGTTAATTTCTACTTAGAGAAACCTGCAAAGTTACTATTTCCATCTGTAAAACTTTAATGAATGCCACAAAAGTCGCAGCTTATTGTTATGATTAAACCTTTATTAACAAATTTAATAGTTCCATTGCCAAACTGGGTTTCATTGTAATGCTAGCTCATTATAAATCAGCATTTAACTAAAGCATTTGCTGTTCTGTAAATACTATTTGGGAAATTTTAACATTGGTGAAACTAGTAGTATAATTCTAGTTTTTAATTACACTAATTGAAATATATTTATTTTCCAGCTATGCGAACATTGCAGATATTTAACATTGAAATGAAGAGTAAAATGAAAGCACATACAATGAATGAAGATGTAGTATTCTGGAAATGGATCAATGTTAATACAATTTCTCTTGTGACAGAAACAGCTGTGTTCCATTGGAGTATGGAGGGTAATGCAAAATAAGTGGTTTTACTTTAGTTTCAAAGTATTCTCAATGCATTTTTAGTTACATAGAGAAAATCACTTTAAGAAATAAATGTTTCTTTAAATTTGAATAATTTAACTTCTTATTTATGCTGGATTCAAATTAAACAATTTAACATTACTCTATATGTCCAGACACCCTGTTTCATTTTAATAAGATTAAACTTTATTAGGTTGCTTTTTTACCTCTTTGGATTTTTTTTAAATCTGGTTATCAAGCATGAAAAAGGTCAATTTCTAGTATCTAAAACTACATTATGCTGTTGACAATTTCCTGACAGCAATCACAATTTTCTTAGTTTAAGGTCTTTTTTTTCACCCTTGTAATAGCCCACTGTCTTAACAGTTTTTTTAGAGGATTTTTAACTGCTTTTTAATTATCATATGTATACTGATGTGCTTAACTAGTTTTTAATGTTAGTACTAGTTTATGATTTTGAGGTTTCTCATGATATTTAAATTAGTGACATATCTTCTACAAAAGAATAAAATATATTTTCTACTAATTAGTGTATTTTAGGTGCTATAATTTTGAAGTATTAAATATAAATGAAACTGCATATGGCAAACTCTAATAAAATCTTCAGGCTTAAAAATGTAAAATTAAGTGTTATTGAGAGTGTCTCACATAAAGCTTGAATTGCTAATGTTTGGTATTGATCGTAATACACTGGTGCTCAAAATTAAAGGATAATGTATAAATTTGCACAAAACTCAAAGTATTTTTAAAGGAATGCAATGAAATTTGGTAAAGAGGTTTATTATTGCATTGCAAATGTAAATCAAGCAGAAGAAATTCATAATTGTATAATGTGTATGCGTTAAGATCATAATCGTGCAATTGGCATGAAGGAGCAGTCCATGGAACAATACTTAGTCTGTTACTTATGACATGCAGTATATTAATATGGAGTATGATCACTCCTGGCAGCCATGTAGCTCAAGCAATGACTCCTCATACTGTTTATGAGGATTATTGATGAGGTTTTGAGGGATTAATGACCACTCCTCAACAAGTGCTGTTCTGAGTTCGTGGAGTGTTCTGGGAGGAGGCTGGTGAGCTCCAATGCATCTCCCTAGAGCATCTCGTACATGCTCAATGGGATTAAGATTAGGAGATCTGGGTGGCCACTCCATTTGGCGAATATCTTCCTCTTCAAGAAAATTGTCAACCACATGAGCTTAATGAGGGTGGGCATTTATTGTCCATAAGAATAAATTTTGGACCTAATGGTTCCCCTGAATGGCTTGACATATGGGTTCAGGAACTCATCTCTGTATCACAGGGCAGTAACAGAGCTACTAGGAAAGATGTGCAGGTCTATAGGCCCATTTGTCACGATTCCTGCCCTAACCATCATGCCAAGGCCACTAGAGTAGTTTCTTTCTCTGATTTCCAAGGGACTATTGCGGGTCTTTGGTTCTCCCCAGATGTTGCAAATTAGTACTTGAATTGCGATTCATCTGTGACCATAACATGCACCTACTAGTCTAGACTCCAAGTGTGATGTTGGTGACTCTGCATTAAATGAGTTTGCCAGGGGACAGGAGTTAGAAAGGCACAAATAACAGGTTTCCTAACATAAAGGCATTTCTCATGAAGTCTCCTGTAAACAGTATGCTTCGAAACCTCGTTCCCGTAGCTGTTGCAAGCTCCAAAGACAGTTACCTGGCAGTCATCACTGTTCCATCTGCCAATAAGCTCATATAGTGATAGTCTTCAGCAGTTGTGGTTCTGGTTGACAATGAACATCTGTCTGTTGAAACTGTTCTACAGAGTCTTGACAAGACATTTTGTGGAACAGTCAATGTTCTGGAAACTTCCATCTGGGACTGATGTTTCCATCCTTCTGATCGCTCTACACCGCTGCAAATCATCCTTATGATATCTTTGGGACCTAATGAGTTCGATGTGCCACTGAAGTGAAAGCAAGAGTTGCCTAGAACAGCTATAAGCTGCGAGTAGACTTACTCTTCTTTTTAATGCATTCCTAATTTGCATTTCCATCTTGCATGCAACAACAATAAATGCGGGATAGTTTCCACATAGCATATTTTTCATGTTTGCCCATTTTCAGTTCATCCTTCTATATATAGCAGCTATATGTTTTTGTAAATTATCCTTTAATTTTGAGCACCAGTGTAACTTTCCTAATGGATGGTGTCATAACAAGAAGTGGATTTTTAGAAGTACACAAAAACATTTTGGTATTTGGATTTCGATTAAAAAACTATGCATGATTAGTTCAAATAGTTTATCAAATGGGTAAGTAGCATTGAGGAAATAGCATATTTTTAGCTTCTCATCTTTATAAATAAATGGATAAATTCTGTACTAAAAAGTGATGATATACAACTGTAGTAACAATCTTGACTTATATGCCTGTGTTCCTAAATATTGGAATGAATTTAGAATTTTTAATTTGCTTTAGAATGCTGTTTTTCACCAAAAAAAGCACTTTTTAGACTACAATTGTCATTGTGTTACTTGAAATTGCTAATAGATGAACCACACATTGGATATAATTTGTGATGAAGCATGCCTATGCTTGATGTGAAATCTCAAAATGTGTAATTTTTTTTGTGTTTGTATATTCATGTGCTTTTTATACTTTAGCCATTAAAGTGTAGTAAGTTGAATAATAAATAAAAAAAAAAAAATCAATACAAATGAACCTGCTACATGTTTATGTTTACGTACCATGTTTTTCCTCTTAATATTTATTTTCTTTGTATAGAATGCCGTTTCCTTTGATATGTAACATGAACTATTTCATATATTAGTTGCTTTGTAATAAAGCTCAGAAGTTGAGTTTCTTTTTTAAAAAAATGGCTCAATAGGGGTTAAAGAAATTAGAACTCTTTCAGCAAACTGAGCAATGATTAATGAACAAAGCAAGCCAGTGTTTGATATGAAATGTAAATATCAGCATTATTTGGGTGTCATTACAATTGTAGTTCAATGCAATTCAGTAGACCTAAAATTCAGTACATTTTTCATACTATTAAAGGGAGCAGTCTATTGAATTTTAACTGTATTAGCTAAATTTTATTTAGTTATAATTGAACTATGTGATATGGATTTTTCCTAAGAAGCTGTACTATATTGTTATATCTGGCTTAGTAGTTGGTGTAGGTTGAATTTTAGTATCAAGAGCTTAAAGTAGAAACCCATAAATCTTTTCGTTCTGAAAATGTAATTTGTTCTTCACAGATGTTAAAAAAACTTGAGCATAAAATTAAAGTTTCATTCTGTAGTCAGTATCCAAATCCCATAATATGTATAATATATCCTATATCAGTATATCAATCCGCTATTGATGTACTTAATGTATTTATAATATTTTTAGTTCTTATTTCATTTCACATTCCAACAATCAATTTGTATTTGCTTACAGAATTTAATATTGTTAATAGTTAAATTTAAAGAAAAGAATTTCAAACCATGAAAATGCTCATGGATAGATGCTGTCCCAGCCACTATTAAATGGTTAAGGCTAAGTACAGATCAAGACATGTGAGCATTAGTTTCAAGAATGTAATATGAATAGAGTTTGATACTATGCTTTTTTGTTGCAGGGAGAATTTAAGAGTAAAGAAGTTAATACAAGCAGTTTAGAACAGTTTTTTCTCCTCATGGAGTGAACAAAGTTCTAAAATTCTATATTTTTTTTATACAGGGTGAATCTGAAAAAGTGGGCAAAACTTTACGGGGTGGTAGAACGCAAATATACGAGCAATATTCGTCATGGAATGTATGGTCGGAACGCAAGCGGTGAGAAGTTAAAAGGTAGTTTTCCACTGTCACATTTAAAGAATGAACACAAGAAGGAGAGGAGATACTCTGTGCCTCACTTGCATTCCCGTCCGCCGCACCGTACACAAAGTGCATATCCGCCATTTCGTGGTTAATATAACCAGCCATCCTCTCGGCAATCCACGGTAGAAATGCCGTTGGGTGCGAGGACCGACCCTTTTATACCATTTCCAACGCCACCTAGCGGCTCGCTGTTTGCGTTCCGCCCATACTTTCTATGACTAATATTGCTCGTATAGCTGCGTTCTACCACCCCGTAAAGTTTTGCCCACTTTTTCAGATTCACACTGTATATATATAATTTGGATCAATATTATGCAATTTGTGCACATTTTATATAACAATCGGGCACATATTTAAAGGCAAATTCATTGCTGAAACTTTATAATATAGGAAATGTATTTGAAATTAGTAGTTTAAACTTGCCACACATTTCTTTGATTTCACTAATGTTTGAAACATAACAGGTGACTCACAGCCTACAAAAATGTTTGATAGACATTCCAGTCTCAGTGGTTGCCAGATCATCAATTACAGATGTGATCACAAGTTGCAGTGGCTTTTACTCATTGGTATTTCTGCTCAGGTAAGCCTTCCTTAATATTACTGTTATAAATGTTTACATTATTAAACTGTTTCAGAGTTAGGTCATTGAAAAGTTAATGATAAGATGTAAAATTACAACTGGATTTTCAAATAGGATTAGTCTTATAGCTGCTAAGAACAACAAGTAAATTAAACCATATTATTGTTTCAGAAAATTTATAATGGAGGCTTTTATGTCCGCTTATCAGTACCATCATCAGGATAACTTTGTTAGTTGCAAAGCTTTTTCAATAGAAATTATTAATCTTTTAAAGTTTGGAATTCTAATTTAAGGATGATAAAACAATATAAAGGGAAAAGCCATAACCTTGCATGTAAACTTTCCAGTGGTCATTCAATTAAAAGATATGAAATCGAGAGACTTCATGGTTCAGTGGAGACATTCATTATAATAGTTGTGGTGGAGACATTCATTATAATAAGAATGTGAAATTTAAAGGATTGGTAAAAAAATAAAAGCAGTAGGGTGAAAAATGGTTGACTTGATATAGTGCTAATTGAAAAGACATTTGGCATATGGTGAAAAGAGGAAAGTTGAAAGTCATTCCAATACACATTGCCATGGGAAACATTGGGGGAAGGGGGAGGAAGTTTTTGTGAATGATAGTAAAAGTAAAGAAATAAGAAAAGGAAATAAAGGGAAAACAGAAATATGGATGTGTAAAAGAGTACAATAATGATATGATTTTAGTTAACTTTCCATTGTTATCACCTGCAAAAGGACTTGCTGTCATTTTTTGTGAAAGGTATAAATGTCCAATTTTTTTACTAAAACCTTAAAAACTAAATGATTCAATTTCTGTAAATTATATTTCACATTGTGTAATGTACATATTCAATAATCTGAATAGTTAGTTTTAACAGTAATTAATTAATAATATTAAGGTATGAAACAAATAGTTTACACTAGATTTTAATCCTGTTTAAGTTTAATTGTATAGGAAATTTCTTCAAATTGATAGCCTACATCTGTTTTTGACAGTCTAGCCAGTTGCTACCAGTATTCTCAGCTTTATAAAAAAAATCGATATACTCTGAAGTAATATAAACAGTGATGGGAACCATTCTGAGAAGATTGAAACAATATCTTCCAAGGAAAATATCATATAAACATCTTCATCCTAATATTTCCTAGCCAAATTTTCATGGGATGCTTATTGTGTGAATCAGTTGAGCATTGAGCAACAAAGCCATAGAAGAGTTTTTTTTCAAAAACATGACCTAGTTTAAAGTTGAATAAGGGTAATATATGCATTTGGGATAGTAAAAGTAGAGGAACGAATTGTTAACTAACCAAGATATGCACTGCTTTCGTAATTTAAAGTTTTAGCGGATGTCTTTTTTGTGAATCCTGAGAATTGAAAAATTGGTTTGATAACCTTCATCAAATTAATGACTTTTCCTTACATATCCCATCAGTCTTAGCAATGTTTATGTAAAATATTGTAATGATATTTGGTATGCAGTCATTTTAAGTGTGAATACTATTTGGCTTCTACTTATTTATGATTTGAAGTTGGTATTGAGTTAGTTGATGTTAATATGGATTGTAAGAGTAAAGTTGAGTAATGTAAATTTTTGTTATATATATATATGCATAGAAGAATGTAAGGTATTTTTGATTTTACAAGTTCTTTAGGTAAAGGGTTACCCTGACAGTGTTGTTGCATAGTGCAGAGGTGAAATATTACTGTTCCATGATCGATGGGGCATGCATGCATACATGTGTGCATTTGTTTCCTGCAAACTGACTATTTTGTTTTGTTAAACTAGAAAAAAATTGCACTGTCCATTATGCTTGTTGCAGAATAAAGAAACATGGTTATAAATTCTAGATATAGCATGGATATTTGCTTTTTAATGTATGCTTATAGATCTTCTCTGTACCATATTGTACTGAGAGGGTTCTGTTGGGCAATTTGTAGCTAATGGGCTGTTTGAGGAGTAATTAATTTTTATATTTTATGTGTAAAAAATTGAATAGTACCACACCCATTAAATCACATAGGTTAATACTGTTGCTTCTTATCATACTAAATTATTTGGGCTTCCCATTTCTAATACTTCATCACAAAAACAAGCCTTGCAGAATTCTCAACCATGCAACCATTTCCTCCTTTGAGTAACTTTACACCTCCAATGCCACATATACTAATTTATATTGCATGGTAAATTATCTTCTGAAACTAAAGATAAAAAAAGGAATTTTGGTGCAGAAAATATTTGCAATTTTTCATTTTATGTATCTTTTTAAAATATATCTTTAACATCTTTATATCTTTGTCAGTTAATTAAAAAATTTATCCTATTCTAATATCCAGTATCCTGTTTAGCACTGTTATTCTCTTTATATATATGCTTTTGTTTCAGTATATGCAAACACAAAGGACAATTTCAATGTTATAGTTCTTAAATTAAAGGAGTGGTTGGAATCTGAAACTTTGTATCCATGCACATCAGACAAATTCAGCATATAGAATAAAATCTGCAGAAATGTGGAGAGAAAAGAAAAAGTCAATTAGTAGTTTAAATTTTACAGGAGCATATCTCTCAGACCTTCTACTTTGGCATATAAACTGACAGGCTCCTGTCAGACCTCTGTGGCAAGCAGCTGCTTGAGGGGGTATTTATTTTATTATTTTTATATAGACAGGATGTCCCACCTAGACTGTGATTGCAAAAAATACCCATTTCAACATCAAAAAATGTTTCCAGTTTTCATAAAAGGTTTACAGTGTTCAGTGAGCTATTTAAAAAGTATAACAAAAATAAATGTCGCCTCAAGCAGCTGCTTGCTACAGAGATCAGACATGGAATTGTTTGCTACAGAGGTCTGACATGGAATTGTTATGAATATATTAAGATTAACTTCTTTTATTAATAGAACTTTATTTTTTCAACTAGAATTACAGCCAGACTTTAGACAAGTTCAGTGATACCATATTTATTCATTTGTGATGAACTGTTTTGAGATATTACCACTCAAAACAGAGAAAAATTAAAATGTTAGTTTGTTGCTAAATTAAGTTATAAAGCTGCTTTATAATTACATTGTATGAGAGATGAACTATATCAGTAGTGGATGTTCACTACTGATATATTTCATCTGATATATTATTGTTTACCAATGCTCCCTGCATTGCCTCTCAACTACATTGTGCCATGTGATGTCATATAAAGTATTTTTCCTTTAATTGAATGCAGTACTTAATGCAGGTTTAATACATAGAGCAAGGGTTTATCATTTTGTACACTAACCAAGAAAAAATTATGATTCTCATTTGTGGTAAATACAGAAATGCTGTGACAGTGAGGCAACTGTATAGGGAAAAAATATCCTGATTGAAAAAATCTGTGCAATATTTATTACAAGCTCTTGGCAACATGAAGTTGAAATACCCCAAACTGGAAGCAATTGCAAATAACCACACTTGAATATAAGGCAAATTTGTGAGGTTCTTGTATAAGTTGTTCCAATGTTGGCAGATCCTGCAATGCCACAAATTTCAGCCTTACCACCTTTCATTGCATCAAGAACTGCATGAAAAATGACTTAAACACTTCTGTGGAATGTTGAATTAGTTATTATTGTGCAACTAATTAATATTTCTTTTGAAATGTTCTGTTTGCTGATAAGACCTTCTTTACAAACTGTGCTAAGTCAATATGAGGAACATACATTACTAGTCTGTTGAAAACCCTCACTGGTTTTCGCATGTTGACCATCAATGGTGATTGAGAGTGAATGTCTGGTGTAGCAACATTGAGTCTCACTTCATTGAAGGAGCATTAAACAGGATGCATGTATGCAGCCTCTGTACCAGATCCTACCTCTTCTTGTGAAAGATATACCATTGCAAGTTTGTCAGTGTGGTTCTAATGTAATGGTTCTCTGGTACATTAGTCACATTTGAGGCAAGCAGTTAATGAGCAGTTTGCCTCTCATCATTGGATGTGGCCATCATGTTCACCAGACTTAAACTCATCAGGTTTTTTTTTTTTTCCTTGGGAACAATAAAGAAGTATAGAGCCACCAACCACAGAAGTCGTGAAATAACATTTCTACATGTGCTGCTGTATCACTCCAAACATTGCAATCTGCACATCATTCTTTAATTCAGCAATTCTGAATGCTATTGATGCCAGTGGTGACTATTTTGAAGAGCTATTATTGCAACCTTTGCATGAAAATAAACATTTCAATGTAAAATACTGATGCATTTTCTGTCTCATATTTTGAGTGGTAATATCTCAGTAACATTTCATCATAAAAAAAATAAATATGATGGTGTTGAACTTGTCCCAAATCTGGCTGTAATTCAAGCTGAAAAAATGAAGGTTCTATTTAAAAATTAAGTTGAAATTGACATTTTCATAGTGATTCCCAAATTCATATTTTATAGCTTAATAAATAGCTTGTTGAAAATTGTGTAACCTCCCCATTTCAAAATGCTAGTAAGGTTAATAGAAACAAAGTTATTAAACTTATATTTCATGCCTTTTTTCAAGAGTTTTTTTAAAGACTTGTAAAATGGAGGGGGAAATGTTATACTGCATTGGGAATAATCTCTTGTCCCTCCTCTTTTACATTTTTCAGACTAAATTGTGTTTCTTGCCTTCCTTAATTCTTTTTTAGATCTGGGTCTGTTTACAAATGATTAAAGTTGGAATCTGCCTAGTTTTTTTTAAAACTTTTTTTTAAGTATATTTTGCAGATATTTTGCTGTATTATTGTTTTGATGTATGATGCATAACATGAAGAAACAACTAATTGCTAATCATAAATGATATAGGGAAAATTTGTATCAATTGAAAGAGCAATATTTTAAGTGGTGATACAAGAAGGATGTGATAGTGATTTTAAGATTTGCAGCTTGCTTCCAAATGTGTTGATTTGTTAATGTTTTAAATCTATTTTTATATGTGTTTATTGACAATGATCTTTGAGAGCATTGTAATTCCAGTTTAGTATATGATATGATAAAATCGTGGTAGCAGTGTTTTAACTGTTTTTGCTGCAGCATGTGCTGTATATCTCTGTAATGAAATTTTCTTAAGCCAGGTTTGTCGGCTACTAAATAGCTCCAAGTAGTAAAAAGGTATTAAATATGAAATTAGGAACACTATATTTTGAGCTGATTTTGAATTCTTTATTTTGAAAACTATATATTATTTTCAGCGGAGTGTTAAATTCAGTTACCACAAATCAAAGATCTTTTAGTTTAGTTTCAAATGATCATATACAGTTTAAATGAATATGGTTCCAAAACTTCACGTTGCTGGTACTTTATAAATGGCTGATAATGACAACAGAATAATCTAAATTGTTGAATTTGGCTGAAAATTGAAGTTGTTACTTCACATTTTGTATTTTCGATACAATACAAAAATATGGCAAATTTGCATTCAAGAGACTTCCATTGCTGCCTTTACATTGCCTTCATTCAGTTCATACTTAATACAAAGCATGAGAATAGGGTTCTATTGGAAACAAGTCAATTGTTACATGGGAGCAAGTGGTGGTTTCCTGTAAACAGTGGTGAGTAGAATTATATGTGGACATTGTGGGCAAGTTGCCACAATGAAGAAATAGTGGAAACAGAAAAGGGCAATATTTCAATATTGATTGGATTACATTTTCAGCTCTAAAAACAAAATGCCTAAGATGGTAGTAAACAGGATAGAAATGAGTAAAAACAAATGGGCATAATGTAATAGCAAAGTGGAAATGTCTGAATTTTTTTTAAAAAGGGCAATAAATAATAGGATAATAAATTTAAAGAGTAGCAATAAGGAGTGGTAGTAAAAGTGAAAAGTTTAAAAGTGCTGATCAAATATGGAAAAGATTAAAACCAAAGAACACACAATTTTTTTTTGCTACCCACAACTTCATTTTTCATTTTGAATTTCCAATAACCTAGCCCTCACATTCAACATTCTCACTCATTCTCTTTTGTTATCTGATCATGGCCTACATGTGCCTTGGTTTCAACTGTCGTGTACTTTTATCACTGCTGCATTGATGTCCTTGTTCCTGTTAGCTTTTTAAAAATGTGTTTAAAAGCATTTGAAAAGTCATGAAACTATAACTTAAAATAAAGAGCATTTATAAGGAACTGTGTTTTTACAAGAAGTTTGCTCTCATTTGCCCTTCAGCATTGAACAGTTGAGTATGGAAATTATTCCAAGTCTTTTAGTGTACATGTGATGATTCTGTAAAGGATGAAGAAATAACTTTGAAAGTGTTTGTACAGTGTGTGCATTTTATGTTTTTTGTATTGCTTCTTATTTTTTATGTAACTTATTCTCTTTTGCCACACAACTAAATTATCAAACTGCATAATTTGAATTTGTATTCTTGCACTTGAGACATTTGCAGAATACTTGCAATCTAAAGAGATTTTTTTTACTGGGTTACTTTGAATTTCTTTTTAATCTTCACAATGGTGAAACCAAACATAAAATATATCTTATAGACAGACTTGTTTCTAATTTCATATTTGATTCAAAAGTAGTTTTTTTTTTTTTCAATCAGTAAATATTTTTTGTAATTATATAGAGCTTATGCATATGTTTAAGAGTTTCTTTTTGCATAAAATAGTTATTATTGGGAGAACTTTTAAAGAAATTATATATTTTCTTACTTATTTCAAAGCTGTTCAAAAGTGTATACTTGTAGCTTTAAGGAAGTGAAATATAGGTGTGACACATTAAGCATAAAAGTTAAGTGACTGCTGAAATATCTTCTAGATGTGCTTGGTTGGACAAGGTCAGGACTGTAAGGAAAGATGTACTGAGAATGTGCAAAATAAAGATGAGGAGACAGAGCTGAAGCCAAATACTAGTTTATCAGGGTTAATGCCCCAACCTCCAGTTAATAATTCACGAGAGGAAGGATTTAGTAATAGCAAGGTGTATTACAGTACAATATATCTTTTGTGTATGTACATGTGCAGCCTTATTTGCTGTATTGGCACAGCACTTGGTTAAATCATTTTTTAAACATTAAAATTGAAAAAAAAATGTGAAATAACTAAAACTTTTAACTGATATTTACCCAAAATTCTCATTTAATGGATTTTCTACCGTACAGTAGCCAGATTCAAACTCTGAGTGCTAGGCTGAAAATGTGCATCTTATGAATGTGCAGAAATATTTAAACATCTACACTTATGTTTTTTTTTTTATGTTAATTGGTAGCATAACTGATAGAATAAGTACAGATGTTTTAACATGGCTTAGTTTCTTTACATTAGAAGGGAAAGGTTATTTTGAGTATGAAAGGATAGATTTGATTGAATGTTTAGCTTTGTAAATGTCTGTAGAAAAGTCTAGTTCACCACGTGCAAAATACATAATTTTGTTTTAATTTTTTGTTCACCTGCTTAAAATTACCCTAGTATTATCAAAATTACATTTTTATTGAAATACCAATTGCTAAATAATTGGTACCTTATAGCAACAAAATTTGCATATTCCCAAAGTGCTTCCAAGATTTTTTTTTCTCATGAGTAGTTTAACATTTAGCACTATTGCCAGCATTGTATAGGTTGTACATTGCAAGTACCATATCAAAAGATACTATCTGTCCAAATTGGAAAGCCAGTCATTGTTTTTGATAGTTCATAGTTGAACGTATGATGAAAAAATGCATTTTTCTTACATAGACACATATTTCTAACATAGATAATGCTTAGCAGTATAATGTTAAATTTTTAAGTCTATGAAGAAGAAATCGATTGAAAATTAAAAATGCTGTGGGTATGGGATAACATCCTTTGTCTGATTACAAGTTAGTTGTACACTTCAAGTCAAAAAATTAAGTTTGATGATTGAGAAAACAATATATGCAACTTTTTTATTTCATTGGTAGTTGCATAGCTCAAAAGATGCACATGTGCATGATACTGTGCCTTTAAATTTTTTTTTTAGTGGCTGTCCAGATTTTTTCACTCCATTGTCAAATCTTGATTAATTATAATATTGTACAATTAATTCTAATAGAAAAATTTATCTGCAGCAAAACCGTGTTGTTGGAGCAATGCAGTTGTATTCTGTTGAAAGACGCGTTAGTCAACCGATTGAAGGCCATGCAGCGGCATTCTCACAGTTTAAACTAGAAGGAAATCCAGAACCATCTACATTATTCTGTTTTGCTGTCAGAACTGCACAGGGAGGAAAGGTAGTTGTTTGTCCAATAATTTATTATATATAAGTAAAATGTATTTTTGCTGAATTTGTTTATTGTAAAATTTAATATTTAGAGCTTTTAGAGATCTCACTTTTGGCTATATTAAATTATATAACTTTTACCAGTATATATTTTATTTACATGTATGCTTAAAAATTGTCATTATACTTGAAATGTAGCTTATTTGGTTGTTAAATGCTAACTATATGTGATAGTTGGAAAATTATATTATTTTGAAAGAATACAGTTATTGTTCATTGATATTTGGAATTAACAATAAATAGCAATCGCAGAGTTACCCATTGACTTTTTAACATCTGTAAATCAATAAATGTTTTGTGGAAAAAATTTTGCCATCATGCGGGATTCGAACCCACATCTCTCCAGAAACATGCCAGAGTATTCTAACAGTTGAACTAATCCAGCTGTTTTTTTTCCACTAAGTATGACTTCACTCTCCCCCCCCTATGATTTTCGGCACTTGCACTTGGTGCCATCTATGATCTCTGTTGGCAACTATTTTTTATTACGCTGAGGAAGATGGAAATAATCAAGTCACTTCATGCTATTAGCGTGAGCGTGAAGTGACTTGATTGCGATAGACTTTAATCCATGTTTCCTAATGGGAGACATGGATAAGTTGGTGGCAAAACTAATTTTTTCTGCAACTGTATAAAATGTTTAATTTATAAACTTAGGTTTTTCACTTTTGAAATAATTATTGTTCATCAAATTTGCAGCATAAAACTAATATACTATTGTGTTAAAAATAAATTTGTTTTTAAAGCTGCATATAATTGAGGTGGGACAACCTCCAGCTGGTAATCAACCCTATCCAAAGAAAGCTGTAGATGTATTTTTTCCACCAGAAGCTCAGAATGATTTTCCAGTTGCTATGCAAGTAAGTTTATTTTATCTACTTCTTTATAAGAAGCTGATTTTAATAATTTTGTGAATTGAGTTAGTGTAGCTTTAGAAAAAGCAAATAATTTAGTGCATGAATGAGGAAAAGTTTGAAACTGATAAGAAAATGTATAGAAGTTACATAAAAGTTATGGTGATATATATATATATAGCAGAATTAATAAAATAAAATGAGATCCATAATCACTCCTTTTATACTTCAAGCAAATTACATTTTTCAAAAACTCTGCATGTTAAAAATGATTAGATATGCTTAAGAATTTTTGATATTTAGTGATATGCACATTTTGTAAACCTTGCTACTAGTAAAATTTATTGTATTGAAAATATGCAGAGTTGGGAAAGTGGATGAAATGTGTTTTGGATAGATATTTACCATAGTATTATAAAAATTACATTTTTGTTGAAATGCCAATTGCTAAATAATTGATACCTTATAGCAATAAAAATGTACAATAAAAGTGACCTAATTATACACAGATGATTAGGTTATGATCTATTATAATCACTGGTGTATAACTCTTTTTTGACCCACTTGAGCTCTAAGGATATACCTGTAATACCCAAACTACTTGTATTAATGTTTTCTGAAAACAGTTTTTAAATAGGAAATAGTAAGTACTTGTGAAAATCCATGGAACATAACCTTTTTTGTTCTTTTATTGCACTCTGGTTCAGAACTTTTGCTGCATTACCTTTTTCTAGAAATATTAAAATATTTCTTCTACCTATATTCACATCATATAGATTTGTCACTAAATCAAAAATTACTACTGCCTCACTTTAAAGCAAACTATAACTTTAAGCAAAACTTTGCTGCATGCATATTATAAATACAATGATCATTTTTTCAAAAATAATTCTTATTCCAACCAGCTGAAGTATTTAAATAACATTCTGCATTAAACATGCTAAATGAAATGTTCGTGGATTTATACACTTCTATTGTATAAACAATGATTCAGTTCTCCCCATCTCTAAGTGGTAGTACTTTTAACTTTCCCTATAGATGGAAAATATATTTCCAAAATGTGCTTAAACTTTTCCAAATGTCATTAAATTCAAACTAGATACTAAAGGCAAGCAAATCACAAAATTTGCACTTCATATCTTTTCACTAATAACAAAGTTCATTCAAGATGTATTGACCCCGATCTCCATTGCCTTTATCACAGCGAACAATTCCATTTGCTAAAGATGTGACCATGGTAAATGGGATGTGCAGTTAATGCTGGACACAATTTTTGTGGCCCTAAAAAGCTTATGTGTCTTGGCAAAATCTTATTGTTTTAATGTTAAATATAATGTTACATGTGACAAGAATACAGTTTTGGTGAAATAATAACAGATATAATTTGTTATAGCTGATGAGCAGTATATTAATATTGAGATTTACTATTCTGAAGAATAAATATTAAATTTCAAAAGCAAATGGACTAGTGGAGACTTTGTCAATAGAGGCTTTTGAAACTCTATACCACTGAATTTTTACTCAAGTTTATGTGTATTGTGAATTAAATACAAATGTTTCAGTTCAAAGTAGCTTTTTTTTTTTCTTTGCAGGTTAGTTCCAAGCATGATGTCATATATTTAATAACAAAATATGGCTACATCCATTTGTATGATGCTGAAAGTGCTATCTGTATTTATATGAATAGGATTAGTGCAGATACCATATTTGTTACTGCATCTCATGATGCCAGTGCAGGAATTATAGGTGTCAATAGAAAAGGACAGGTAAGAAACTTGATCACATTTTCTTAATCTTTTTTTGTACACATTACATTTACTTAATACTAAAAATATAATTTTATTAAAGATATTAAATGTTTTAATTTATAAAAGAAATAAAATTTTTTATTGCTAAAATGTACTTTTTCAAAGCCTGCAACTATTTGCATTTAGCTGAATCACTTATTCATTAGTTTATTGAAATTGCACAGCTCTTGATTAAATATTTTGTGGAAAAATTTTTGCCGACATATGGGATTTGAACCCACATCTCTCCAGAAGCATGCTAGAGTATTCTTACCAATTGAACTAATGCTGGCTCATTTTTTTCCCACTAATTTAAGACTTTAACTTTTTCACCGACCATTGGCGCCATCTATATAATATGTATGTATGGCCGAGTGGTTAGCACGCTTGGCTACTGATCTAAGGGACCTGGGTTTGAGCCCCGGATTAGTCATGGATGTGTGTGTCGTTTTTCTGCTGAGGTCCTGCTCCTCTCAGATCTCCTAATGTGGCATATAAGCTGACAGGCTCCTGTCAGACCTCTGTGGCAAGCAGCTGCTTGAGGGGGTATTTATTTTTATTATTTTTATAATTATATATATATACATCTATGTATATACACTGTGTGACCCAGGTAACACTGTGATTGTCATCTATGTTTAAATCGTTAATAACGCTAAACAGCATGAAGACTTTATTATTTCCATTTTACTCAGTGCAATATAAAAAGAAATAGTTGCCACCTGTTGATCATAGATGGCACCAATGGTTGGTGCCAAAAATCATCTGTGAAAAAGTTGGTCTTAAATTAGTGGAAAAAAGATGAGCCGGCATTAGTTCAATCAGTAAGAATACTGTCATGTTTATGGAGAGATGCGGGTTCAATTCCTGTATGTTGGCGAAATTTTTTCCACAAAATATTTATTGATATATTGACATTAAAATATCACCCAGGTAACACTGTGATTGTCACCTATGCTTTGCAGTTTATTGTTGACTTCAATGTTGTTCCCATGAGTCAGGGAAAACCTGGAGAACTTGGTGGTCAGGATTTAGTGATCAAGGATAGAAAGTAATTCTTGAAAAAAAAATTAACATTAATTTAAAATTGACACTGAGCTTTCAGATTTAATATATAAAATATTAATATGTACAAATGAGTGTGATAATTGTTAAAATGGTTAAATTTGCATAAAACGTGATGGTACTATAGCTGTGAAACTTTTTTATATTACTTGAGAAATGAATCGACCACAATGGGAGGGTGGACTATATATTATAGTTTGCATGATGTAGTTATATGCATGTAGTACAGTAATATTAACATTTATCTTTCACACTATCAACAAATGTTAAGCTAATTTAAAATATGTCCATATCTGAATGGAAAAATTAACAACTGAGTGATCAACTAGAAGTTGGGTTTAAGTCTTTCACTACCATACCAGCCCAAAATGGATGATATTTTAAATAGATCCATCCAATCAATGCTATTCCTTTCTCTTCATTACCTTACTGGAATTTTGGCTATTATGGGCTGGTATGGTAGTGAAAGTGTTAAATATTTCATAGAAATATAATGCAAAACTTTTTTGATGTTTATTATTCTGAACTTCCTTTTGATAGTTTTTTGCAGCTAAAAATTGCCAACAAGATTGCCATTATGAAATGAGCACTTGATGTATGCATCCTCAATGCAATTAATGATAGATAGCCTATGGGAAATTAATAGTTGTGGAATGTTTTTGCTTCTTGCAATTGCAGGCTGCAAGTATCTCCCCAAGTTTCACAAAATGTAAAGTGTTGCTTGATTTATGTGCTAAGTAGTTGAAAGGCCCTCACTTTCAATTAGTGGTCTCAACCTAGCTTCATGATATTACCTCTCCATATTCCCTTGCAGGTTCCCAGAGGACACTTCTCTTGATTACAATGAATTGGAAACCTCAACCTGCTTAACCCCCCTTGCAACATTTTTATAATTAAACTTGATACGATTAAGTTTAATAATTTTTTTTCCCTCTGTTATCTATACTGGCATTCTGAAATGAGGGGGAGGGGGGCATGGTCCCCTTGCCCCCCCTCATCTAGCCCTGGTTGAAACAATTTATTAAAACAAGTTGTTCACATCAATGTTTCTTTGTAAAAAAAAATTATGTATTCACATACAAATGCACACAGATGATAAAATTAG
Organism: Ryuthela nishihirai; assembly: GCA_038380435.1. NCBI lineage: Eukaryota > Metazoa > Arthropoda > Arachnida > Araneae > Heptathelidae > Ryuthela > Ryuthela nishihirai. Next base: position 3,602,725 of record JAWZYU010000008.1, read on the forward strand.
TGTCTTATTTTTAAAATAGATTGATAACTTATATCAAGTGATAAGTCAAGGTAATTAAAAAAAATTAATTAAATGTTTAATCAGATGATCTGGTCGTTATTAACCCCTGTTTATTTTTTATGGGTGGAAATTCCCCACTTAAAGGGATTAAAGCTGTACATAACACATTTCAATGTGCTGCAAGAAATTATGTACATTATGTGGGACTATGCAGACATTCGATTTGTATTTGGACTTTAAATGAAATGAACATGAAGAAAAATATGGACTTCATTTCTGAATTGTATGTGATACCCTTTATTATATAAACTATAAAGAAAATTAATGTTTTACTGGCTCATTGAAATGCATTGCATAAGTAATTAAAGGTTAAAAATTAAAAAAAAAACTTAATTTTGAATACCAGTGTATATAAAATATAATTTTAAAATGCATTAAAAGTTTGTGGCATTTTGTAATTTGGATAGAATCATTTTTTGTTAAAGTGTGCTTTAAGTGAATTTATAATTAAGTATGTGAAAAGGATATATTTTGAATTCTTAGGTTTTATCTGTGAGTGTTGAAGAAGAAAACATAATTCCATACATCAACAATGTTTTGCAAAATCCTGATTTGGCACTTCGAATGGCTGTTCGCAACAATCTTTCTGGGGCTGAAGACTTGTTTGTTCGGAAATTCAACACACTTTTTGCTAATGGACAATATGCAGAAGCTGCAAAAGTTGCAGCTAATGCACCTAAGGTAAATATTTAAAAAAAATTTTATGAATATTTCATTTTCAATATTATGCACTTGTAATGTGTAGCAAACTAGAATGTTTAGGGAGGATTCATGCACATGACTTATTACATGAAATTAATCACTAATAGTGAAGCTAATGTGAATAAGTGTAAAATGAATAGTCATTACTTTTGTTCAAACTTCACTATAACTTTGTTGCTTTTTAATTGACTGTCCTGCTTTTATTGCTAAATGCTTTTTAATATTAGTCATGGTAAATTTAATACTCGTGGGGAGATTTTTACATTTTACTGAATTTTTTAACATTATTTTATTCTTATCATGATTGTTAACATCTTGAGTATTTTATTAACCTTAATATTTATCACTGGACTAACCAACTCTGGTAATATTCTAGTTAAACTGTAATCCAGGCATGAAACTGAATTTTTCTTGATATATTTTTAATACCTTTGACAATTAAACAGACACTATTATTTCTGCCATAATAAAGTACATAGTAAAAATGCCACTTAAATTTAAGATATATATCCTATTTTTCTTAGGTTGATCTTGAATATAAAGCACCATGATAATTTTTTTTTCCAAAACTGTTTGGAATTTTTTTTTTATGTAAATTCAGCAACACAGGCAAAGTCAACTTTGCAAATTATCTAATTGTAACATTAAAGGGAAATATTGTGGAAGGAAAAAAAAAAATACAATGATAGATAGCGGGAAATTGTATACTCTTAAGTATGTAAAATGCAGAAACATAAGGTTCTCTTGAGAGGTTAGTTGGGAATAAATCAGGAGAAAATATTGTGAGCTTGCAAGGCCTGATTATGGTGTACCAATTTTTTGCCTTATAATTGGCCTAATATAATATTGGTCTTTTTTTCACACATGAAAAATTAATTTTTTTGTACTTTTTATACACGATGGATGGAGATACCTGTTTTGGCTTGTGTTGGTTTCTTGTACAATATTCACTTACACAAGGACATGACTTCTGGCTTAGTAGTCATTTTCTCTAACCATCACACCAGTTAGGACTTCTGTTGTTAGACTACTCAAGATTAAAACATTTATTATTAAAATAAATATATATTGTATTTTATATTAATGAATGTATAATGAATATAATTTTTGTGATTAATAATTATACTTTAAAATATGTATAATTTTATAAAATAATCAATATAATGAACATGCATGGGCAGTCAAAAAGTAAGATGCACTCAAGGCTTCCTGTCATTGTAGTGAGGAAACAACATTTGTATTTGGAAGGGATGTACGATATGGTACAACCATCTGACCATGGCAGTTACAACATGCAAATGTGCATAGTGCATTTCTGTTCATGAATGATGTTTGAACAACTCTATTGTTACTCCAAATTAGAAATATGTATAGCAGTTAATTTTTTGTGAGTAAAAAACTTTAATTGTATGGAAATATGAGAAATATCTGCCGTATAGGGAGAATGTGGTGTCAGGCTATTGTTAAGTGGTGTCAACGGTTTGAAAATGTCCATAAAGATTTGACAGACGAATACCACAGAGGCAGATTGAGATGATTCAGGATAATAGCCGGATTAAAATAAAGGAAATGGCAACTACCATTTATTTGTTAAATTGAAAGAGCATCTCAAAGGACAGATTTTTGTCTGAAGATGTCAAAAAGCGGTTTTGATCTGGTTGGTGGACATTGTAGAAGATTTGTACACTGAGGGAATGGGCAAATTAATCACTTATTCAGATAAGTGTTTACATAACAAGGCAACTCTGTGGAGAAGAGCAAATATATTATATTGAGAAAAAAATTTAATGTAAAAAAATTCCTAATTTTTGGACTGGCCTTTTAAAAGAATACTCCTATTCAAGGAAAAACAATTGTACAGAAGCCTGAACATTGTTTTAATAAAATGTTAAATTCCCTATAAATATAAAATTAAAATTACTAATCTTTATTCATTTTTAAATTGTAAATTATTCTGTTGAATTTTTAATAGCTTTTTGCCATAAATATGTAAACTGTATACATATAAATAACAATTGCAAAGAATTTGAAGTATTTTTGACATCTCTTTGGTTTTGGGATTCTGTGAGATCAGAAAGCTTGTAAAGTTAATATATAAAACTAATTCTGTTATTTATTAGTTTGCCATATATTTTTAGCATCATATTATAAAATACTTATTGATTTAATAGTTCAAGTTGAATAAAGTAGTAGCCTAAAATTTAAGAAAATTATATTTCTTCAATCTTCTTAGATATATTAAGAAATTAAACATTGTTATAATTAAAATCTTTGACATTTTCATAGCTTTTGCATTTCAACAAATTTTATAATGTTTTTCCTTTCTGTTTTGATTTATGTGAAAAAATGACTTTTTTAGAATACCATCAAAATTTTACTCTAGTATTGATTTTAGAAAGTAAGAAATCTGCTGACATTTATTTTTCTAAAGTGCAAATTAAAAAATGTTAAATAGAACTCTTTAGAAATTTACCAGTTAAAAGAAAATATATGACCATTTCTATATTTAGGGAATTTTAAGAACACCACAAACCATCCAAAGGTTTCAGCAAGTTCCTACACAACCAGGTCAAACATCTCCATTGCTACAATATTTTGGTATTCTTTTGGATCAGGGTCAGCTCAACAAATTTGAGTCCTTAGAACTTTGCCGACCAGTCCTTCAGCAGGGGCGTAAACAGCTTCTGGAGAAATGGCTGAAAGATGATAAGGTAAGTGTTTAAAAATTGAGCAATTTTGATATTAAATGTTTAGATTTTAACATGTTATAGTCTGTTAATAGGTATAAAGTGCATAAATTCTGTAATAAGCATAGTGCATCAAACAGTTATCCATCCACCAAACTGAGGAGTGACAGAAAGGGGCAGAATTGCTTTTTTTTAAATTGGAATTGTATGTCAAAAAATATTTACACATCAAAATTTAAATAGTGGAAATGCACACACAAATACAATATTTAAAATTGTTTTATCTTGGGATCAAGGAATTAAATAGCCTGGCTAGATTCTGGTTTAATTTCCAACATTAGATTTAGGCAACAAATGGTGATAATAAAAAATTTGGTTCATAATATAAACTTCACACGTCAATAAAAAAAGAGTATTTTGTAATTAAAAATTTAAATAATTTACCTTAAGGTAGGGCTCATTACAGAATATATGTGTGTGCAATTTATTTTTGAAGACTCAAATTGTTCTCATTTTTCCTATCCATTGGTAAGGAATAACTGATTTTAGAAGTGGAAGTACAAAATACAAATTGCCCCTTGGTTTTAACAAAATTGTACTAATAAGTACAGAACTGATACATATATTTGAACTATAATGTATGTAAAATCAGGAATGTAAGACAAGAAATGAGCACAAATATTTATTTCAAGTGATATTGTGCCACTAGTGTACCATGTTTCACTGAACATTGAACTTCCTCTTACTTGACACTCTCTCATTACTTTCTCATTTCTACTGACTGCTTTCATTACTGACTCTTAGTATACATGTGGCCACTTAGTATAAATGCGGCACGCATCTGACACGTTTGTTGCATGCTGGGGAAAACATTTGCATAAACTTATGATCACGCTCTCGCAGTAGTTATGATGCAAGAGGGGGCGGGCGTGTCCTTAATGCACTCATTAGCGGCTGTCAAAGGTCAGTTGCACATGTGCAACTTCTTTAGCACACTTGGGTGAGGAAAAGTGATGATCCATCTGAAAATCAAAAGGCCCAAAATGATAAATGTAAAGTAAATAAGGTAAAACTGGTTAAGTAGAAGTGAATGGATTGGCCATCACACTTGTTGAGCTTGGGGAGGAGGCATGAGATTGTTGTTGCTAGTTATCTTGCATGCTGACATAGGAATTGGTGAGTGTAAAGGATGTCTGCAACCAGCAGTTCTTTTCCACCTCGACAATGCTTATAAGGACCACAGCAGATATCGAGGAAGAAAGTTACTGAAAGATTTCACAGGTCAGCACCTTTATTATTACCTTTCTCCCTTTTTTTCTCCTCCCTTAACATACTTCACTAGAGTACAAAAGTGTCTTAATGGTAATTAAGCTTGAGTTGATGTGGGCCTATGTTGGCCATATTACACCCAGGAGTGATTATAATTGTACAGTTGCAACGAGTGATTATAATTGTATTATATTGTATAGTTGCAAGTAGTGATTAAAATGGTATGTTTATTCTAGAAACCATAGTCTGTTCACCATATATATGAAGTTTTTCTTTTGTGTATTTACAATGAAAAAAAGTACGAGCAGAACGAGATTAGAAGCCAATGGGCAAAATTAACTAGTGGCATTTTATTAACTGTCAAAAATATTCAAAATGCAACAAAATTCCCTTAGATGTTATTTCCCTTTTGTTGCACCCCACCATAAAGTTTGGGGTGAGCACAATGTAACGCTCCAAACAAATGCAAAATACTTGAAGTTTTTATGCTCCGGATAGCTTAGACGGGCGCCAGGCAATAATTAACAAATTGCCAAAAGTAGAATAAGTTGATAATAAGTTGATTTAGGGTTCAAATACCAGCGAGCGTTCATGAGTAAGAATCAAAATGATTGTCAAGTAATATTAAATATAAAAAAATCCTTAATTCGCATTGCTCAAGAGAAAAAACTGTACAGACTCAAAAGGTTTATAACAAAACAGATTTATTTCCAAAATAATTCAACTCACCAAGACATCAATGAAGAACACAAAACTCCAACTCCTGTGCTACACGCACTCTGCTTGGTGCTACGTACCTTGTGCTCGTGCACTCACTTCTGCTTAGTGCTACTGCTTCTGCTTATGCTTAGTGCTTAAGTGACTCGTAGGTCACCGGTTTTTGACAATGACCCGGCGCATGCCGGGAAAGACATTTGCATACTATGACGAACGACGCAACAGCTATGACGCAAGAGGGGGCGTGTCCTTGGCACGTGCTTTAACGGTACAGTCGGAAGATCGGAGTTGCAGCGCATGCGCAACTCCTAGAAACTTGGAAACGAGTGCTGCGATGCCAAAAAAGAAATAAAAATCCCCAAAATGATAAATATAACGAAAATTAAACAAAACTGGTTAAGGTAAAGCAAAAGTGAACGGTGGGGCATCACAACAATACAATGTGTATTGAACAAGAGTCCAAAGGATATATTCAAGTAGAAATTGAATGTAAGATGTTACAGTTTCGATACTACAGTGGAGCAATATTGAGTGATTGAATCAAGAATTTTAATTCTTAAATGTAAATACAGCTAAAATCATGTAATATAAAATTTTGCAACCTGTAGCTGTGAGTGTAGTTAATTTTAAATTGTCAGAATTATTTGCACAAATAATCTGGTGTGACTCTTAAATGCAAGATGCCCTCTGGCATATATCTGTAGATGTGTTTGTACCTGTTGTGTAGTGTATGTGCTACCACAATGCTGTCTTGGAGTTACTATTTGCTACTGTGTTCAGAGGCATCCTCACTATTTCTATACTGTTGTAAAAGTCCATTGAAAATGCGATTTTTCACCTCTAATTTACTACTTTGTAGAATCTTGAATATTTTAAATATGTTAGATGCAATTTAATGCAAATGGATGTCTTAAATAGGTCTAAGCATTTCAGGTAAACATAAGTTGCAATAAAGATGCTCAGAAGTTTTTGCAGTTGCTTACCACTGAGTTATACAGCAGTTCTTATGCAAATATACTGCCTTATGATGCCATTTGCTTTGCAAATTGGGGCGGGGGTGGCTCAGTCGGTAGCGTGCCAGGCTCGTAATCTGTAGTTACCAGCTTAGAGTCCCAGCTGGCTCAGCGTTGAGATTTATCTCTGCAAAACTTCCCCCCCCCCCCCCGTCCTGCCCACGGTCAGTAGGGGACACCGATGGGCTTGGAAAGGCCACCGTCCGTCGGATGGGACGTTAAGCCGTGGCCCGTGTGCGGGAGAGCCATACCCTGTGCACGTTAAAGAACACGCTGGGTGGCCTTGACGGGAGGCTACCATCTGTCTCCCAACAGCTGTTCCAGTGGGTCCCCTCCCCCAACCTTCTCTGAGCCTTCGGGGTCCATGTGACCTGGCCATTTAGCCCATGGTGTGCAAAAAAGTGCCGCTCAGAGGGAAAACAGCCCAAAAAAGCTTTGCAAATGAAACTGAATGTTACCGTATTAATGTATTCAGCTGTAAACTCTTTCAGCTGACCATTTTTTTTACTAATCTATAGGTTTTTATTATTTAAAAAATTGCTCTTTATTATATTACAAAAGTGTTTATTTGAAATTAAAGTTAAAAATTTGAGTCATATTTTTTTTAGCTGGAATGCAGTGAAGAGCTTGGAGATTTAGTGAAACAAGTTGACCCAACTCTTGCTCTGTCAGTATATTTAAGAGCCAATGTGCCAAACAAGGTGAGTTGTCATTATATACAATAAACTGTTTCTTTTGTGCTTAGAATGATTAGAATTCTATAATAAACTATTCTAATATAAAAGCAAATGCAAATATATACATATATTTATATTTATTTTTTTTTTGGGGGGGGGGGGGTTGCTCAGTCAGTGTTTCAGGCTCATATATACTTCCCAGGTTAGACTCTCACCTGGGCCAGCGTTGAGATTTATCTCTGCTAAACCCTTCCCTGTCCTTGTTCAGAAAGGGGTCACTTGATGGGCTAAGAAAGGCTCACTATCCATCAGATAGGACGTAGAGCTGTGGCCCTGTTTTCAGGAAAGCCATACCATCTTCACTGTTTCTGCACCATTGTCAAAGTCTATCAAAGATACAATATCCACCTTAAATTAACTACTTTGTACCATTTAAGTTGTACAGATATTAATAGGTTTTTACAAAAAAGTAGAATACTTGTAATGCAGCTGAGAATTTTTTTTAAATTATTAGCAACCAATAAGCAAAGAACTTCATAAATTTCCATCACCTGGACAAATTAACAGTATGATTGCCAATCTGATTTCTCCTGCTTTTCATTATCCAAGCAATGTTAAATGTTTAGTAAATGGTTCGTTCAGGTCCTGATAATACAGAAGACACTGAGGCTAATTATTTTAAAGATCAGGAAGACAAAGAGTTGACATTTTTGTGTCTTCCCATGGAAGGTTCATAGAATTCAAGAAGCAAGCCAAAAATTCATAGCATTTAAATCTTTTGAGCTGCCAATTCTGACATAAAAAACAACAAAGTCATGAAGGATGTGATCTAAGCAGGGCCCTCCAAATTAGATATTGAGCAAAAAAAAAAACTCCTCTGGGCAAATACCCCGCCACCACCACCAAAAAAAAAACCATGGTTTTAACAGAGACAGGGCTGTTTTGGGAACATCAGAATGATAATGAATAATCTCAGAAATCTCCAACTGAGTGAAATATGCATCTAGATTTTAAGCTACCCAAGACAGTCTCGCTCTACTGCTGGATGGTAATGCTTAGGGAGATGTTCAACCTTCTCATTTATCATTTGGAAATATTCAAGCCATGAAGGATCTCTTTTAATCTGCATGTTTTCTAAGAATGGAGCTGAAGGCATAAATGATTGTAGATATGTGTGTTGACTGGTTCAGTAATCATTTCTATACTGGTGTGTGTTATTATTGTGAGGAATTGGTTTCAGATCCAAATCACTGTTGCCGCTACTCAGTATCCGATGTGTTTGAACCTCTGCTTTCTTTGGATTTACATTCCTGTGAGAGTTACAATTTTTTCATTAAATACACAATTACACACACAAGGTACAATTTCACTTCTTTAATTCAAGGACAGCACATTATTGCTACCTATAATCTTCCTGAAGCATTTAAGCAGCTGATTAGAATTAATGCTATTCAGCAACAGTTGATGAAGGATTTTTTACCTGCCTTATAGCATCAGGAAAGTTAATCATATTAGAGAAGTCTGGTATGAACACAATGTAGAATAAGGTAGGACACTGAGGGTATTGTCATGCCTGAGTGGAAGTTAGCTGCTGAAAGAAGCCATCTAACCCACAAGATTTCATATTGTACTTTCTGAAAAGACCTCAGTTTATCTTTGTATGCCGTACCTATTTAAGATAATGAAGAGACGTGTAATTTTCATTAATAGAATTATTAACTGCAATGGCAAAATAAAACAATAGGCACATGCAACAAGAGATTAATAATTAAGTATATGTTTTGATGGCTACTTTTAAAATAAAAACTATTCCTAACTTAAAAGATGTGTAAAGAGTGATATTTGAAATTATATTGACAATATTCAATTATAATATTTATTTTGTAGACATTTGTAAAGTAGCATTCAAAACAATCCTCATTGCATGTTGATGTTAGAGGAGGACATGAGACAGCCACAGTCAGTAGCTCACTATATTCATAGCATGAGGTTCAGATCCCAGCTATGCAATCATTGAGATTCTCTGCTTGTGGACTTCTCAATGTAAAAGAGGACATTAAAATTTAGAAAGGCTGCAGTCTTTCAGCTCGCATGTTAAGCCATGATTTTATAGGAAAAAATACCTTCTGCACATTGGAAAAATATGCTGGATGACTTTGATCTGTCATCCCCACATTTTGATTTGAGTCCATAGGATTGATGTCATTTATCTATTTAGTATGCTGTGCATCAGAAAAGTACAGTTCAGAAGTAAAGCATCGTAATCCACATATAGCGAGAAGTATGGGCAGTACATATTTATAGCAATAATTAAATATTGCATATGATTAACAAGGATTTTGTGTGGTCATCTAAGAGAATTGCATTTTTTCCTTAATAGGTAATCCAGTGCTTTGCTGAAACAGGGCAGTTCCAGAAGATAGTTCTATATGCCAAAAAAGTTGGGTTTACACCAGATTATATAGGTCTTTTGAGGCAAGTAATGCGCATTAATCCAGACCAAGGAGCTTCTTTTTCACAGATGCTTGTGCAAGATGATGAACCTTTAGCTGATATAAACCAGGTATGTAAATTCATTTAGATGAATCATTTATATAGTAAATGTTTACTTTGTCCATATATGAGTAATTTGCTAAACAAGCATAGAAGACAGCAAATATTTAGCACTTTTGAATTGTAATTTGCACACTTAGTTATAAATTTTTTAGCATGTGCTTGCTACTGTTATTGTTAGCTGAAAAAGTATAAAGAGCTTATAATTTTCATCGGAAGATGCCACAAGAAATCTTATAATAAGAGGGATTACTAAAAACTAGATTCTGGTAACTATGTTAAAGCTAGATTTTAATTAGTACAATGATTCAAATAATTTTATAACCCATCTGCTTATCTAATCATTTGAGACACCTGATATTGGGACTTGATTGACCATAGCAAAAGTAGTTTCTATACACAAATTTTGAAGTTTTATATCATTTATCTAATCTACAGTCATGCTTGAATGAATAAATAAATAGTAAATCCACAGAGTTACCTGTTGACTTAATAGTCAATAAATTAATAAATTTGTGGAAAAAGTTTTGCCTATGTGTGGGGTTCGAACCCATGTCTCTCCAGATTCATACCAGTGTTCTAGGACCACTAAAACTAATGCTGACTGTCTTTTTTTTTCTCACTACTGTGACCTATCAGCCTCTTGTCATTGTTGCTGCTGGTGCCATCTAGATTGGGGAATGCAACTTTACTTTTGAATGTTGCACTTTGTAAGATGTAAATAAGTCACTAATGCTAAAGCATTATTAATGAATTAATCAATAAATAATAAACCCACAGGGTAAAGTTGTCTTCTCCGAACAATGATGGGAGATTGATAGGTCCCATTAGTGGAAAAAGGACAGAGCTGGTTTTAATTTAGTGGTCTTATAATACTCTGGCATGATTTTGCAGAGGCCTGTGTTTGCTTCCTGCATATCAGCAATACTAATTTTTTCCACAAAACTATTTATTGATGTCATGTTTGAATATGTGTATCTTCAATAAACACCTAGATATTATTGTATGCATTAGTGGAGCTAACTGTTGTGTGTGTGTGTGTGTGTGTGGGGGGGGGGGGGTAGTGAATAGATGATGGGTTAAAATTTGTAATGTGAATATTTCTTTATGAACATCATATATTATTTTTAATGTTGCAATTGACAAATGTTTTCCATTGGACTGTAGACCATCTTTTACACAACTGAAATGTGTATGGTTTAAAGCAATTGAAGTCTTGCAAAATTCATTTGTCACTTTTAACAAATTTAAAAGCAATGTGATAATATCTTTATTCTTGACATGTATAATGATTCGGTAACAATAAAATTTATATAGATTGAAAAAAAAAATCGGAAATGCTGAAATATTACTATTAGTCAGCAAAACTTTTGTTCTCTTAAAAAAATAGTAAGTGCAATGAAAAATAACTTTTTGAAAGAAATGCTTCAATTGATAGTGAAGGGAAATTTTCGCCAATGTAATTACTAGATATTATTTGACTCTAGAAGCAGATTATTTCTGATATTTCATTGCAATCAGGGAGAAATGCTTCTACAAAGGGCAGATTCTCTGACACAGTTCTTTATCAATATAAAAAAAATATCTGAATGCAAGAGTTCAAAATTTTGCATACCATTTGCTACAGAGAAGTAGGTAAGCTGACTTTCTATATTAATCTTGAACGTGCAGGAAATTATTACTATGAGAATTATTGAAAGCATATTTGTTCTCCCAAATGTACAGTATTTGCATCCAGTTAGAAGCTGTTAGAACACATGGAATTGTAAGCTTAGTTCAGGGGTGCAAATAGGGGCCCATGAGCTAATGTGGTCTGTAATTTCTATCCATCCTATGAGTATCGTGGACAGTTCATTATGAAAATATTTTGCATTGTATACAAATTCTGAAGAGAAATTTTGAAAGTTCATCAAACTAATTCATTGTACTACAGTTACTGCATTTTGTTTTTTAAACTATGTGGCTAGGTAGTTTAAAAATGGTTGCATTTTATGTTCTTTTATGAATAGTTTCTTAAATTATAACAATTTTTTTCCCATTTAATTTCTTGAAAGATTGTAGATATCTTTATGGAGCAGAATCTAGTGCAGCAGTGTACAGCTTTCCTTCTTGATGCTTTAAAGAATAATAGGCCATCAGAAGGACATCTACAGACTCGCCTTCTTGAAATGAATCTCGTGACAGCTCCTCAGGTATAAGTATCAACTGCTATCCAATAATACCTTAACTTTTTATTTAGCCTAACAGTATTAAATATTTTTTATAATATGTTAATAACTTTTATATTGAACTTTTAACAATGCTAACAGTAAATTTGTGAGTGTAAATTTTATATTCAGCAGTTATCAGTTTTGTCAAATAACTGTAATTAAAAAACTTAATATTTTCTTTGAAATAACTGAAAATATATATTCATTAGTTCAAAAGAAAACTTAATTTTACAATATGTAAGAATTGTATTAAATTAATTTTGACAATTGCATAAAAAAATACAGAATTGTTTGACAACAAGCCATTAAAATTAACCACTGAAAAAGACTTCAGTGGGGATTACAATTTATGACCATGAACCACTGAGAATCTGTATTGACACTCAACAGAAAACGGATTGTTGTATTTGTGAAACATTACACATATCAGGGCATGGATTTGACTCTGTTGGAGTGAATCAGGCTTGCAATCTAATATTTCCAGCTTAGTCCCAACTGTTCTGGAGATTTTCTCTGCTTACCCCTGTTCTTTAGAAGAGTGTTGAGAAAGGGGACACCAGTGGACTTGAAATTGGTACATGAGAACCATACTTTGGGCACATCAAAGAGCACACTGGATGGCCTTGATGAGAGACTTCCATCTATCTTCTAACAGCTGTCCAGTAGATCCCTTTCCTCAACTTCTGGGCCTTTGAAGATCCATGTGACCGGACTATTTAGCACACTGTGTGCAAAAAAAAATTGCTGCTTGTGGATAAATACAATCCAGTTGAGCTTCACGCACATCATATTTTGCGGAGAAATATCCCTGAACTTAGGTACTAGAGGAAATATATATTTGAAAGCCAAATATGAATATAAGATTACTGCCTTAATGAAGGCTCATTTAGTGCATGTGTAGTTAATAATCTTGCAATATCTTTGCTAAAGTTACAGCACAATGCATGCAAAACATGGGTAACAAAGTAAAACACTTGAATCAGATAGTGCAGAGCTTTTTACACTCTAATCAATGCATATATAATCACATAAGTTTAACTGAGAATTAAAGGATCAGTGGCACTATGAAATTAAAATCTATTTTCAAAGCCTGATAGTATTGATATAATCATGCGATCTTTCAGAATATCAGAATATTTTCCATGATATTATGGAAGATCTTTTTTTTATTTTTCAGATTGTCTTTCATGTAAAGAACAGATTATCTAGAATGGTTTGAATTTTTTTGACAGTAAAGCTGAATTGGTTTTAAACTGATATTTGTTTTTGCATTACAAAATGCTTATGATTACAGTAGGGGTTATTATCAGTAGCGCACCAGAGTCATAATCTGCGGTTCCCAGGTTCAAGTTCACCTGTATTGTATTGACATATTGAGAATCATCTTTGCTAATCCCTTCTCTAAGTCAGAAAGGAAACACTAATGGGCTTGGAAAGGATGCTGGCTATTGGATGGGACATTAAGCAATGGCCCAGTGTGCAGGCGAGCCATAACTGGTACAAATTAAAGAACATAATGGATGACCTTGAATGATGACCAGACTCCTTCCCTGAGCCCTAACCATCCTTGGAACCTGGCCATCAGTGTAAACAAATGTTAAGAAACTGGCCTTGCATATAACCAGTGTCATCAGTAAAATATCAGATTCTTTCCCATATAGCTACAGAATCTTTTAGTAACTACATGTTATCTTGTAATTTGTATTTCTTCTGGAGCAACATACCATTAATGCTGTGATGGATGATAGTTTAAAAATATTTTTCTTTATGCAGGCTTTTTACTGTCATTATGCATATTTAAACAGCTCAAGACACTGAGCATAATACATCAAAAATCTTTGTTTCTAACAATATATATCATCAGTGCCAAAATAATAGTTGCCCTCTACCCGGGCTGGGGGTGGCTCAGTCGGTAGCGCGCCAGGCTCGTAATCTGTAGTTCCCAGGTTCGAGTCCCAGCTGGGTCAGCGCTGAGATTTATCTCCGCAAAATTCCCCGCCCAGCCCACGGTCAGTAGGGGACACCGGTGGGCTTGGAAAGGCCGCTGTCCGTCGGATGGGACGTTAAGCTGTGGCCCTGTGTGTGGGAGAGCCATACCCTGTGCACGTTAAAGAACACACTGGATGGCCTTGACGGGAGGCTACCATCTCTCTCCCAACAGCTGTTCCAGTGGGTCCCCTCCCCCAACTTTCTCTGAGCCTTCGGGGTCTATGTGACCTGGCCATTTAGCCCATGGTGTGCAAAAAAGTGCTGCTCAGAGGTAAAACAAACCAACCCAGCCCTCCCCCCCCCCCAAAGAAAAAAGAAACCTAGTGAGGTAGGAAAACTTAGAATCTTTTATTTATCTTTTTAAGGTTTTTATGTTGAATATTAATAAAGTATTACTATTTGCAATTTTTGAATCTCCCATTAGTTTGAATTTCCACCATTAGAGGGCACTAAATTTGGAAAATTGCCAGATCTTTAGTCTTTAATAACAATGAGCATTCCATATTCACTAGAAGTGATTAGTTTTTAGTTTTATTTCATCTCAGCTTGATACCTCTTCACTGAGCTGCATCCTCATTTGAAAACTTAAAGCAATACAGGCTTCTGTTCTTATGGAACCATTTTTGCAAACACCACAGCTGTAGAGACTGGCAATATAGTTGTCTTCCATTAATGCAATCTTAACTATTATAAATGTTGCAGGACTTCTGAGTGAGAAATTGCTTTTTCAGCTGATTCTTATTGGAAAGAAACTATAAACTTTATTGTTTCTTTATTAGTATGCCATAATATAAAATTTTCTTCCATGAGATCTAAAATACATATTTTGTAGCATTTTTTAAAATTATATTCAAACATTTAATATGGATGTTGAAATATTGGGGAGCATATAAAAAATGTGGATACCATAGACATAAATTTATTTAATAGACTGATGTTAGGGCATATTATTTAGATATTAGATATATCTTATAAAGATCTCATTATGACCTTTATTTGAAGATATAAAAGAAATTTTTAATGTGGCAGTGAATAGTTACATTTGGAAGGGTATGTTTAAGATTGACAGTATGGGTGAAAAGTACTAACCTGAGAGGTGAGGAAGTTTACATTTTGTTTTAGAGATATATTTGAATATTATGAAAAATTAAAGATGCAATTTAATAACAGTTATGATTTTTATCAATAGGTTGCTGATGCCATTTTGGGAAATCAGATGTTTACACACTATGATAGGGCTCATGTTGCTCAATTGTGTGAGAAAGCTGGACTCTTACAAAGGGTAAGGTTTATATATCTATGCATATTATTAACTGAAAACTTACTGAACTTCGCATTTTTTTCCATTAATATATCGTAGGTTATCAGTTAATTAGTTAAATTGCATGTTATTCATACTACACATTCAAAGCTAGAAATTCCTCTGGAAGAATATTCTAGATTTGCTTGAGTGGAGAATGTTAATTTTTTTTTAAAGTTGTGATCTTAATTTTGACCTACCTTTAATTTTTATATTTATACTGGACATCCCTTATATAGGGTGTCTAGTAGAAATACAGAGGATATGAAATCTATATCAAGATGAAATGATAACTAGGGAAATCTAGTTTGTCTGGCTTGCCAAATTTTGGAGATGCCACAGTAATTTTCAGTAAACTTCCATGTAAATGCAATTTGTAAACTCTACATATGTCCAAATGATATTCTATATATCATGTGTTTTGCTACTTCAGTATTAGAATGTGAAGGATATTACTAGATATGATGGCAAAGAAAAACACTAAGGAGACAGGCCCATTGCTTGGCTCACAAGTTCTACAATGGAGAACTTCAAATAAGCTGTTGACCACATCTAAACCTCAAAATGAAATTTCCTCTACATAGAATGTATAAAAAACGCAAAAAAAGTTTTTTGAATAAGAAAAAAGATTAAAATTGTTAAATGTGCTATATATAAATGCAATTGTTGTTTTTTTTATCTCTTACCATGAAAAGATCTGAAATTCAGAAAAGTACAATTATTTAAGTGACTAATTCTGATCTAGCAACTTGGCAATTTATGGAATCATGACTTCCTGATAACATGTCAGGTTCTCTGGACTGCTGAGCTACTGGCTGCTGATCAAGATCTCCTCTAATAGATGATATGAACATTCTTGTTGTGGGTTCGTATCCCACCTGGCTCAAGACAATTTTTCCTCTAAAATGAAAATTGACTTACAAAGTGGTAATTAGTTGTATATACCAAGAAAGTTGAGTTTATTCAATATTTAATTCTAATGATCAGTGTTATTATAATTTTTTAGTAATTTTTTTGTAAGCAGTGTTATTAATCTCTATTTGGTCGACCATGCTGTATGCTGTTGAGACTTGGAAAATGAAATCTACAATTATCAAGAAGTTTGAAGCAT
The DNA here is from genome assembly GCA_038380435.1 of Ryuthela nishihirai. Taxonomy (NCBI): domain Eukaryota; kingdom Metazoa; phylum Arthropoda; class Arachnida; order Araneae; family Heptathelidae; genus Ryuthela; species Ryuthela nishihirai. Next base: position 3,619,013 of record JAWZYU010000008.1, read on the forward strand.
TAGGGATGTAGATTTACAGAAGGATATTGAAAATCCCATGGACAGCAAAGATGATAAATCAAAAAGTCTTGGAGAAAGTAGGAAGAAACCATAAATTGCTCAGCAGCATTTAAGAGAAGAAAGACTATGTATCTTGGTCATCTAGTCAGAAACAATAAATATGTAATTATTTAATCCCACAGTTAGTTATTGAAGGAAGAATAGAAGGGAAAAGAGGACTTGGAAGAAGAAGAATCTTCTGGTTAGATAACATTAAAAAGTGGACTGGAGTGAACATTGTTTAGAATGGTAACTGATCATGGAAGATTTGCCGAAATGGTTGCTGACCTCTGTTAGGAGTAGGGATGAAGAATAATCGAAAATCTAAAAACTGGGTTTTAATCATCTGTTTTTTAAAAATCGGTTTTAACCGAAAAGTATAAGTAATCTTTAAAAGCCAAAATGAAAGCTACTGACTTTAACTCTTAACAAGCATAGTTTATCGTGTATTTTTTGGTTAAAAAAATGCCAAAAAGGTAGCATCATATGCATGCATATGAAAAAGAAAATGACAAAATTGACATATTTTATTTTAGCCAAAATAGTGCATCATTCAGACAATTTAGAACTGAAAAAAATTAATTAAAAATATACTTAGTAAACAAAAATTAAACTTTTTGTAAAAAAAAATTATAAAAAATTTAAAATTTATCTGTATTATGGGGAAAAACATTGAAATAAAAGTTTTTAATAAAAGACTTTTACCTAGAAAACAAAATATAGACTCTTCTTGTATGAAAAGATATAAATGAAATTAAGATTTTATCATTATGTTGAAAATGACATCTTAAGAAACAAAGGGCATTAAGGGTATCATCTGTCTTTCTTGAACGAAGCTTAGATAAAAAAAAGCCCGCAACCGAAAAGCCTCTTTCTGATTCGTTGGTTTAATGGTAAGTAACACATTGTGTAAAAGCTCTAAATTTTTACTCTTTTTTTTAAATGTGGCTTCAAAGTATTTAAATTCATCGTTGACATTATAATCTCTGGAATCTTTCATAGGCAGCATTTCTAATTTATTCATTTCGCTCAAATACTCGTGCAATAAGTCGTCATATTCGTTAGTTTTAGCAATACTAGCTGCACCTTGCACTTCTGACTCTGTGTTATCATCTACCTCTATGGCTTGCCATTCATTGGAAAAAGCCAAGAAATGTATGTTCTGTGATTTTCTTTACTGTTTGCCTGGATTGTAAAGGGAATAAATCAGACAATTCATATTTAAAATCCTCTGGATTTGGTAAATATCTCAACAATGAAATTGCTTTCTTTTGTCGTCTTGATGAATAGTGTTTGATACGACGATACGAGCATAGAACTTTAAAAACAAATTCAAGTGGACGAAGAGTTTCAGCGAGGTTATCTAACAAATTCCATTTCTCCTCAAAGACAATTTCTGTTGAAGCTAGTATTCACTGAGCAGTGGTTCTCAACCTTTTATGCTTCACGTACCCCCTGCAAATATGCATGTAACTGGAGTACCCCTTGTATAGATAGATAGATAAAACTATAGTTATAGTATAACAATGGGAATAAAATAAAACGTATTTATATATAACATATCTAGTGGCGTTTGAGCTCTCACGGCGTACCCCAAAATAATTTAACCACATACCCCCAAGGTGGACGTGTACCCCACGTTGAGAACCTCTATCGCAGAGCCTTAGAAATGCAGTTCCTTAGCTTTAGAAATGTTCAATCATAGAAAGGAGACTATTCCACCGTGTCTTGCAGTCTAATATAACATTTTTTTCTTCTCCATTGAATTCCTCCTGTACAAAATCTTGAAGCCTATCATTATTCAAGGATATTGGTGAAACATTCGACAGATATTTTCGAGTTTCTTAATTACTCTCAAAATATTAACGCTAAGTCGTGGTGTCTCATTTGTGTCAAAATTTATCTCAAACATGAGATCCAAATATAGACCTTGATTCACATCATACTTATCTTCATTTAAGTCATCATCTTCAATACCCTACTAGTCCTAATAGAAAGCATTACAGAGATCTTAATAAACGTGTAACAGATAGCTGTTGATAAGAATCTTTGGCTTGAAGGCTTGGCTGACAAAGCCGAGGAAGCAGTTAGACAGCACAACAGCAGAGAGCAGTACTAGATAGTTAACGTTTCATGTGATAAAAAAAGGACAGGTATACAGGGATTGAAGGATAAACAAGGTAAGTTTATAGAAGGGGAGGATTCTGTCATGGCTAGGTGGGCTGAACATTTCAGTGATGTTCTAAACAATGTGGTCAGCTCTATTTCTATTGTTTGTAATGATGATAGATGATTGGTAACTTTAATGTTGGCCCTATAACACAATCTGAAGTTAGTTTGGCTATTTCTAAACTTCATAAATCCCCAGTGGTAGATGAAATTACTATGGAAATGCTTAGAGCTGGGAATGTTTTGGTTATGACATGGATGACTGAAATTTTAAATATCTTTTATGATAAAGGCATGGTTCCTAAGAATTTTACCAAAGCTATTATTATCCCTACTTTAAAAAAAGATGATTGCAGTAGTTGTGATAACTATAAAGGTATCAGCCTACTTTCTGTTCCTGGTAAAGTTCTTTGCATGATTATGCTTAATAGAATTAAGAATCTGGTTGACAGTCAATTGCTTGATGAGCAATGTGGATTCAGGAGTGGTAGGGGGTGTGTAGATTAGATATTTTCACTTAAGCAGATTCTTGAGAAATGTTTAGAGTTCCAGAAACCTTTGGTTGCTAGCTTTGTTGATTTCAAAAAGGCTTTTGACTCTCTTGATCGTCATAATTTGTGGTTGATTGTGAGATCTTATTGCATACCAGACAAGTTAGTTAACATAATGAAAGCTCTCTATAATAACACTGAGTTGTGTGTGAGAGTTGGTAAGGCTTGTAATAATTGATTTAGCATTGCTTCTGTTATTCAACAAGGGTGCATATTGTCTCCTTTACTTCGGTTATTGATTATGTTATGCGAAATTCACTACAAGGGAAAGATTTTGGCCTTAAATGGTCTGGAGATACGGAAATTTTTGATTTAGATTATGCTGATTATTTAGCCCTTTTGGCAAATGATGTTGATGAGATGAACTTTCATTCGAATTGTTGATGAGACTGGTAGTAGAGTAGGCAAGCTGTGATTCAGTTAATCTGAGTGGTTGCCGTCATGAGCACTTGTCAGAGTTTAATTATCTTGGTAGCTATGTAACAGATACTGGTGATGTGCGGCATGAGATTAACAGACGAAGAGGGATTGCTGCTGAGACTTTTAAGAATCTATGGAGAGTGTGGAGAAATAGGCATATACACCTAAATACTAAAATTAGACTATAATAGTTTGGTTTTTCTAGGATTAGTTATGGTAGTGAAACTTGGACACTTTGTAAACAAGATAACAGGTAACTAGATGCTTTTGATTCTAGATGCTTATGCAGATCTTGGACTTTAGGTGGTTCAACTTTGTAACTAATGATGAGGTTAGGCAAAGGAGTCTGCAACCTCCTTTAAGCAGCATATTCTGCAGAGAGAGACTCCGCTGGTTTGGCCATGTTGCCCATATGGATAATTATAGATTAGCGAATAGGGTTTTGAACAGTGTGCCTAAAGGCCTTAGAAAGAGGAGGAGACCTGTGATACAGATGGCAGATAATGTCAAACAGGACTTTGTTAGAATTGGTGTGCAGTGGCCAGATATGTAGCAGATGTAGCTCAGGGCAGATATGCTTGGAGAACTAAATTGCATGGTCTGGTTGGACCTCCATAGCCCATTGCTGCTTGAGGTTGATGATAATGGTTTAGAATATAAAACTATTACCATTGCAATCTATTTCATAAAATGATGACTTCACATAGGCCTGCATTCTCTCTCTCTCTATATATATTTATATAAAATTGGAATGGAAAAAATTTCATATGTGCGTTAGTTTATTATTTGAATGGCCTTGAAATGTGTTCATTTTTAATTTTTCTCTCGTTTATAAAAATTTTTTTATAAAAAATGAAACATTACTGTTGTCAAATAAAAAAATCAATAAAAAAAACTTTTTTGTTTTTGATTTTCGGTTTTTTGAGAAATTTTAAAAACCAGTTGAAACCCTGTTTCAACACTAGTTAGGAGATAACATTTTAAGAAGAATTATTATAAACTTGAGAATTATGTTTTCTCGTCATTCTCAAAATAATTTCCTTTGAAATCTGTACAAGTTTGTCAATGTCATTGCCATGCTTTAAAACTCCCTTGGAAGTTGTTTTCTGAAATACCATTTACCTCTTTGGTTGCTGTTTTTTTTTTTCAATGATGTGAAGCGATTTTTTTTTTTATCGAAGTTTTTAGTTTAAAAGCTAAAAAACTATTAAAAATAACTTACTAAAAATTAGTTGATATAGACAGGATCAACTATAGCTCTTTAAGGTTTAATCAGATCAGCTCTACCCAAGTGTAATTCACTCATTTGTTAAAAGATTACTTCCTTAAATAATATTTAAGATAGACAAAATCAACTGTAACATAAAATGATGTAACCATGTTTGCAAAGAAAGTTATACATTTTAAATTTGATATTTCTGTTAAGTTTTGAATGGTGAGAGACTTGTAATTATTAATAGTGATCAAATGTTTAACACTGTAGTTTTGTAAAAGCAATTATTTGTTCCCAAAGTTTCAAATAGAATTTTTTTGTCTTTTAGGCATTGGAACATTACACAGATCTGTATGACATCAAAAGAGCTATTGTCCATACTCACTTGCTAAATCCAGAGGTTAGTAAAAATCTTCTGATATTTTTTAAAATTATTTTTTGCTGATGCTTGTGTATTTTAACTAACATTTTTAGTATTGCTTGCACATTGCAACCAATAATAAATTCTTTAGCTGTGGGGAAGGTAGAATTGCATTCAGGATTAGTGCTGTTTTCCAGTTTGAATAGATCAAAAGTTGTGTAACTTAATTTAGTAGAGGATGTAGTTTTTTTTTTTACTTCCAGAATGGTTGGGTCAATCTTAATGCATTGATCTTGCTCCAGTTTCTCTGAAAGAACCAATGACTACAGTTTATTATATTGACACTTTGTCTAGTTTGTTGATTTATACAAAAATATCCAGTTCCTTCCATGTTGTGTTCATGAAAAACTGATTTAAAAACTAAAGATAGTTTTTAAATCGGATTTATATGTAGAATTTGTTTGAAATTTTTGAACGTTAATTTTTTTAGTGGATCCTCTGAAAATATTAGAAATGTTTGACATTGATAGAAAGATTTCTCCATTGATTGCTAAAAAAATGTAAATTAAAATTTTTTAAAAATGCCTATCTTCCTATAGGGTCCTAAAAAGTAGAAAATAAACCTGAAGCATAACAATGGAGCAATCAGTTACTGAGTTCGTATTCACCAGCAATCTTGTTGAGTAAGGGTGCTGATTTACCATCTTCCTTCAAAGCGAATATGAACTTGGTGACTGGTTGCACCATCAATATGCTTTAGGTTTATTTTCTACTTTTTAGGGACCTGTAGGAAGATAGGTAATTTTTTAATTTATATATTTTGTTATCACTAAAAATACTTACCTTCCAAAACTTTGATATATGACTCAGAAACATTGAGAGTACATTTACCCCCCCCCCCTTTTGGAGTCATATTTGAAGACTACAACATTGGAGACATCACAAACTTTAATTTGAGATACGACTTATTAACCCCCCCCCCCCCACAAAAATTCTCCCCACATTTTATCAGGGGAATAGCGGCAAAATTCGAACTAGTTTACAATTGTCATAAGCTTTCATTTGATACTGAATTTGTAACTGTAGGCCCTCGCATTCCGATGATATAGTAGAACGACTTTCAGATTTCCCATTTTTTAGGGGGAAGAAAACATGGGGGGCATTTTTTTTATAGGCTATGACACTCTCTGCATCACAAGCTTTCATTCGACACAACATAGCTTGTTACTTTCCGCACTCGCATTCAGGAGATATATGAGAACAATCGTTTTCATATCCCCCCTTATTTAGGGGGGAAGAAAGCACAGAGGGCCAATTTTTCATAGCTTATGACATTCTCCACATCCAAAGCTTTCATTTGACATATAGCTTGTTACTTTTGGCCTTTGCATTCTGGAGATATAGTTTAAGAATAGTTTTCACATTTCCCGTTTTTTAGGGGGAAGAAATCACGGAGCCAATTTTTTTTTATAGCTTATGACACTCCTTGCATCACAAGCTTTCATTTGGCACATAAATCATTTTTACATATACATAAATATATATATGTAATATATATATTTATGATATATTACATATATCATAAATATATGGTGGAGAAATATATCATAAATATATGGTCATAAATATATGGATGGAGAAACTGATTTATGATACACATAAATCAATTTCTCCATCGTGTTCGAAAGGTCCAGTGGAACAATGTTTTTTCAAATCCACAAACTGACAAATGTCAAAGCCAAAAGCAATAGGAAGATAGGTAAAAATGTAGGTCTTGACAATCCAAATTTTATTGAATATATAATTATATAAAAAATACAATACATTTAGTGCCATTCTACAGAGCTAAGACAAGTTATTCAGTTTACACAAATTAATTAATATTTATCATATATTTTGAATTTATGAGAATAGGTAGGCAGCACTAGTGTATTAGCATAGCATTTGTATTTGCAGTAAGCTCGAGTCTTAAGCTTTGCAAATAACTGAACTGTTTGTATATCTTGATTTTTCTGTAGTATTCACTCACCCTTTAAAAGAAATAAAATATTAATTACAGATGTTAAGGTAATATTTGCAATATTGCTGAAGTTTTTCAACTAAAATTCTTATACTGCATTCTAAAAAAAAGTTTGCAAGTAATTTGATAGAACAGTATTTTCATGTACCACATGCATATATTTTTTCCTGAATTTAACACACAAATTTCATTGTGCATACCATATGCAAGGATAAGTTTTTTTTTCCATAGTCAAATGGCACTGCTTTCCATTACCACTTCTCTTGACTTCAAGATACAACAAAGTCAGTGTAAGCTCTGCATACAACATGGCAGTGCTATCTATTATAATGCAATAATGGCAAGATTTTTACATTATTTGCTGGTACCATTATTTTTAATTACCCCCTCTCCCCCAAAAAAGCTCTAAAAATAAGATGCATATTTTACAGAAGGGCATGTGGTACACAAAAATATGCAGTAACTTTTGAAATAAATATTTAAGACTGCTGCTAAAATATTTTAGTATTTGGAATGGTTAAGTATGAACAAATATTGTTTCAAATTATTGCCATATACTTCAACAGCTGTCTATTAAGAACAATTGTTATAACCTTTATTAATCTTGTATGTCAAAGTATTTTAAGTCTAATTGCCTTCATCCTCAGGATTTTTTTCCATTATAAGTAGTTTAATAATAGCTGAGTAATTAACAGTAGAAAATAATGTTAAACTTGATAAACAGCTGATGGATGTTTATTGAATTAGAATTAAAACTCTTTAAGTTTGTAAGTTGCATTTATTAGAACAAATAGATAGGGAATTGTGGGAGTAAGAGAGGCTTTAAGGATGTTGATGAGTATTGTTGGTAATGGGAGGAATGGTGTAGAGCAGGGTTCTACCATCTTTGACTAAGGGCTAAAAATATATAAAATGCTTAAAGCTTTAGACCACATGAATAGGGAGCAGGAACTGCATTGCTCACTTCTATGAGCCTGTGCTTGAAACAAGGCTACAGTCAGGGTCAAATGATAAGTATAAATAGACTATGATCCATGTAACATTCATTTATTGAAACATTTGAAATATAAAATTGTAAATATAGAACAACCCATAACATTGCATGAACATAATTTTTAGATTGTCTATATTAACTATATTTTGTGGCATGTTAGTTTTAACCCTGGGAGCTGCATAACACAAATAACTGCCTACATGGCTGTTGACTATATGAAGGACTGCTCTGGTGTAGGGTATGTACTTGGAGGAGGGGTAGGTGTTACTATAATATTTCTAAAATAGATTGAATTTTGGATTCAAAATGAAATTTAGGAAAAGCACAGAAGAATATTATGGCTTGCAAACAGTTGTCATGCAGGGATAACAGCATGGATTAATGAAGAGGGGAATACAATGTGGCAAATAATTAATGATTATTTGAACTTAAATCTGAAATCCTGGCTTGCATGATGACCCTGAAGTAGCCAGATACATGAGATTTGATTTTGTTCATTGTATAAAAATTTCTACAAAGTTCTGTGTTTGGATCCTGCAGATTTTTTTCCATGCTCAATAGCTTCTTTACTGCTTTTTGAGAGAGAATAGCCTAAACTTTAAGTTTTCTTGACTGTTGAAGCTTTCCCAAATTATGTTTATTACATCACATAAGACCAGACTGATGAAAGCGTAAAATGTAGTCTTAAAAAAGTAAGCCAGTGTTTTGAGATAATTGTTTTTTTCTTACTGTAATCATATTGCTTTTAGATAATACTGCTGAGCAAAAAATATGGGTCAGACATTACAAATTTGAGCCTGGACAGTTGCTTTCCACAGAGATCTGATAAGAGACTGTCTCAGACAATTCTGAGGAAGGGGAGAGCTCAGCAAAAACACGTCACAAGAAAAGTATTAAGTCTAAAAACTAGTTTTAATTTGCAAGATCATATTGCTTTTTAACTTTTTTTTGTAAATGTTGATCCTGTACATCTGTAAATTTTATGTTTAATAGCACACACTTCATGTTTATCATAGCTGGTCTTGGGATTTACCTTATTCTAGCTATATCTTTTAATATTGCAGTGGCTCGTGAATTACTTTGGGTCATTGTCTGTGGAAGATTCTGTTGAATGCCTGAAAGCCATGCTTAGCCACAACATACGCCAAAATTTGCAGATTTGTGTTCAGGTGGCCACTAAATACCATGAACAGCTGACTACTACTGCTCTCATAGATCTTTTCGAATCCTTCAAAAGTTATGAAGGTAATATTCTCACTGGAATATTTTAGCAAATATCAATGTATTGTTGAAATATCATATAACTTAGTCATGTTTTTTTGCGATAAATTATCTACCAAATGGAAGCTAACATTTGTAGCGCTTTCTAATTCAAGTATTTAAACTACCAATTAATATAATAGCTTATAATTACTAACTCATAAATGTAAAATAATGTACACTAATAAATAATATAATTCCAATGTTTATAAGTTAGTTAATCTAGTCTGCAGTATATGAACCTTGAAATGCAAAGTTTCAGCTAAATGCCAAACATATATGTTCTTTGTTAGGGCTGTGCATATTAACATTTAAAATTATTTGATAAATCAACTGACTTCTTAAATTTGTCAGAAATATATACTTTAACAGTCAACAAAGTTTGTATTTTGACATAGCGGAAATAAATCTTTACTATTACTGTGTTTTACTATGTAAATTAAATCCTAGATTAATATAACACATTTATAAACCTGAGCTTCCCAGTTTGGGTCCAAGTTGTTTCAGTGTCAGAATTTTTTTCTTGCCTATAAACAAACCTCAACCAAGAAACTATCATTAATAGCTTGGAAGAATTGTTGACAGCTTGGGATAATATGGCCTGGTACATATGTAGAAGAGTAAAATGCATACACCAGCTCTCTTGTGTTACACAGTTAGGCCTGACTTCTAATCACCACAGGAAATCACAAGCAGTGGTTGTTTGGTGGTGCTATTTCTTCAGTAATGATATTGGAAAATAGTGTGGTGGGAAGAACATGTTTTGCCACTTAGAAGAGTAAAGAAATGCACTGGATGGCCTTGATAAGGTGTTTATTTGTCCCTAACATCTCATTGGATCCCTTAATCCTGAGTGTGTGACCTGGTCATTTAGTCCTTTGTGTATCTAAAAAGCACTACCCAAGTTTAAAATACAAATGAAAAATATAGCAGCTTTGTGTGATCAAATGGTTAGACTCAAAATATATCTTAGAATTATTTTAACATCAGAAACTAGTTTTAAAAAATAGTTTTGTTTTGAAAGATGGAAAAAACAAAATTATATTGATGTTTAAATGGTAATTCCTCCAAGGACTGAAAGTGCAATTTTTTTCATGCTCTACAAAATATTAACTTTTCAGTCATCACATAGGATGTAATTTATACCCTTTGGCAACTAGAACTGTCTCCTACTTTTCACCTAATGCACAAAATGCCCTCCAATTCAGTAGCTTCTTAGACTTAGACTAAGAAAATCCTAGAAGCATATAGCTGACTGACTGAAGTTACATCTGAATAAGAGCTGCTTAAATATAGTGTCAGGTGCCATATTTTTTTTATCATTCATGATAGTTTTGATGCAGTCTTGTGTATTTCATAACTTGCTATCCATAATCTTTCATAATATAAAAAATAATAAATACCCCCTCAAGCAGCTGCCTACCACAGAGGTCTGACAGGAGCCTGTCAGTTTATATGTTATAGTAGAAGGTCTGAGAGGATGGCAGGACCTCAGCAGAAAAACGACACATACATCCATGCCTTACCCGGGACTCGACCCCCAGTCCCTTAGATCAGTAGCCAAGCATACTAACCACTCTGCCACAGAATGGCATTTCATAATATATAGCTTGGAAAATAATCTGATTTACATACAAATATACATAAAATGTAATTTTTTCTCATACTAGTATGCTGTTATTAAGTATTTTTTTTTATCCGTATTCAAAATTACTGTAAATGACATTATCTGCATGAAAAGTAGGTCAAGAAAGACATTAAAAGTCTGGTGCTTAAATGGTTGTATCATCTGGTTAGGTTTCAATACACAACTCAATAACCACTGATGTAACCCCCAAAAAAGCACAACGCTCAAGAGTTATAACAAGGTTTCATGCACTTAACATTGTATTCAGCTAATATGTGTTTTTACAGCATTACTCATTACACTACACATTTTGCTTTACTGGTTAGTATTAAGTAGCCACTTCTCTTTTACCTTAATACATCTTTTATCATGTATAATTCCCATAATAATGTTTAAATAAGAACAAATTAGATTTTCTTTAAATAAGAATATTTTTACACAGAACATTTTCTACACTATAATACTAAAGCAGTTGTCTCATATTTTCAGTTTTCATTGTTATTGTTCTCTCCATAATCTTATCAAATTTGCCAAAGTTTGAAGCTGAGGATGCATTGCCAATATCAGGAATTCAAGAATTTTTTTCTGAATTTGAAATTAAGGTTGTGCATAATCTGCTGTGGCACATAAAGCATATTATGTATACCTAATTTCATTTAGTTGCAGATAGGTTAATGAAGTATGTGACATAAATATTATGCTTTTGAACCAATAAAATTTGCATTATTTAGGGGTAAAGCAATCCAACCAATGCAATTTTTATTTGTTCAATAGTATGATAAAACTAAACAGCAGAAGAGTTAGCACATTTTCTTGTTGTGTACTATTATTAAATGTATAGTATTGAATTGTATTGTTATTGTAGTGTATATTATTGAATTTGAATGACAGTTTCAGTGAAGTAAAATAAGAATACTATTTATTAATAATTGATAATTTTTAATTAAATTTTTGTTTTCTTACATTGTTTAACTAGTATGTTCAAAGATTAATTACAGCCTAATGAAATAATTGATTAATGAGCACTACAGCATAATTCTCGGATTCCTTTTTTAAAATTCTGAAAAAGTTTTATATACTGTACCTATTTTTTTTTTGAGAGAGAAATTTGTGAAAGAAGATATACCAGATACTGTAAATTTAACCATACTTTGCATATTTTGTTTCATTAATTTATTTTTGTTTTATTTGCAGGACTCTTTTATTTCTTGGGCTCTATTGTGAACTTTAGCCAAGATCCAGAAGTTCACTTTAAGTACATTCAGGTTAGTATTAGTTTCTTCAATGTAAAAAAAATGTCAGTTTTTTAGTGCTCTAAATTTATAGCTAATCTATTCAGTATTAAAGTACTTTTGAGTTTTCTTGTAAATGAAGGGGGTGACAAAGCCAGTAGTATTCCAGGCTTGAAATCTGCTGTTCCTAGGTTTGAGTCTTATCTGTGTTCTAATTGAGAATGTTTTACCCTCAACCTGTCCTCTGCAAGAAAGGGACATCAGTACTTGGAAAAACTGTCATCCATTGGATGAGATGCCCACGGCTCTGTGTGCATACCCTGTGCATGTTAAGAATATGCTAGAAGGTCTGAAAGGGAGGCTGCCATATGTCCCTTAACAGCTGTCTGTATACAAGATCTGCTGGGGTAGACTACCAAAATTAGTCTAAATGTTCTGGTTAGTTTTTCTTAATTAACCATGAATGACATGACAATTGCAGAGTTTTTTTTAATTTACAATAAATTGAGGCTTTCAGTCAGGGTTCCATGCAATTTTTCAGGCACATTTGAAATGTGCACCACAGCAGATTTCAATGAACTGTCTATTAATTGAAAATTAGTGCAAAATAATTTTTATTTTTTCATAAAAAACTGTAAACATAACTATGTTACACTAATTGTGTATAATACAAAATAATATATTGGGTTGATGCAAAAATAATAGGAGCAAAAACGTGAACCATAAATTTGCCATTGTCAGAAAAACGTGTAGTGATCCTGTAAACAACTAAAAAAAAAGTGCATGCATAGCTTCAGTATCTAATGACATTCTGTACCTACATTTAGTGTATACAAGTGGTGACACATGTGTGTATTTATTCCATCATGCTGTATGAATTCAGAAATGGTGTCTATATCCAAGAGTGTTTGTGAAACCGTGCAAAAACATATGGGGACAAAATCATCTCTAAAGTACCTGTGGTATGGAAAGTTTCAATCAGATGATTTTAGCTCAGATATAAACCTCAAAGTGGCTAACCATTGGAGTTGAATGTTGACATTTTGAATGCACTGCTGAATGAAAATTCACACCAGATTTCTAGCAAATTGGCACTGCTACTGAATGTTGGATTGGTCCTATGTTCAACATCTGTAAAAGATGAGGTTATGTGCCAAAACTGGATACCACATCAGTTGTCACTGCAGACCATGGTGACTTGATATATTGCATGTGCTTCATTGCTTTCTCAGCAAAAGATCAATGGTTTTTCTTGAGAGAATGATTACAGGAAATAAAAAGTGGATCGTTTATGATAATGTTGTCTGTAAAAGATCATGGTATCAAGCAGGAAAATTATGGCAAAACTGGAACTGCATTATCATTGGGTGATTGATTGGCTCTGTTGCTGGTGGGACTGCAGGGGTATCAATCACTGAGTTTTTAAACTGGTTCCAAACTATCAACTCTGTGTACTGTGAGCAGTTGGACTGCTTGTGCAGCACTAAAGACCAAATGCTCGCTGTTGGTAAACAGAAAAGGTGTATTCCATCAGGACAATGCAAGACCCAATGTTGCATTATGATACAACAGAAGCTGTGGTAATTGACTGAGAATTAATGATGCATCCCCCTTATTTGCCAGATCTGGCTCCCTTAGATTCCCATCTGTTCTGATCCCTGAATGATATCATTTCTAATAAGAAGTTTCAGAATTATGACAAGGTGAAAGAGTGCATTGCCACGAAGGAAAAGTTCCTACAGGAATGGTATCTACAAACATATAGATCATTGGAACATGGTTGTCCTGCTAGTGGTAATTATATTCTTGATTGGCTAATGATAGTAACTATTATTCTTGCATGTCTTGTTGTTTTTGCATCAACTCTATATTTCTTATGACATTTAATTGTATATTGAAACAGTAACTTTTTAATTTTTTTTTAAATTTTGGGGTTCTGCAGAATTTTACAGTGGAATTAACCCTTTTAGGATCCCCATCACCTACAGACATTGACAGATTCTGAAATGGCAGTCCAAAAATGGATACCTGGTTCTTAGTACAACAAATGAAATGGAGATTTTTTTTTTACATGTTTGAATTTGTTTATAACATATGTTTATATAGTGTAGACATATGTATTGTTTGTTTTCAATTAGGTGCAAATTTTGATGTGTTACAAAATAAAGCATTTGCGTGTTTGCAATCATTTCTAAATAAAGATTTATGCTTTACTGGCATTAGTTTTATTTATTATATTCTATCACACCTTGCAAATTTTTTCTTATGCATTTCATCTGAATACTTACCAATACATTTTCCTTAATTTTGAAATGCTTCCTAAAAATTAGGGATTTTTTTTTTAAATTGGATAAAATTGGAGGATTCGAAAACAGTCACCAAGTCGGTACTTCACTCTTTTTGTTTTTACTTTTTTAAGCCTATTTCAGTATTTCTAGAATTTTTTTTAACATTCATTGTATAACTTCTTAAAAGGAAAATTGCTAAGAGTCTTAGTTTCTCAGAGCTTCCATTTTCAGTACAGTGCCTAATCACGAACAACTTGTGCCAATTGAAAATGTGTTTCCAGGTCAAGGTCACTGGTTGGTCTATTGTGAACAATCCAATTGATATTAAATATAGCTCAGATTTTTAATGAAAATATTTTTTTAAATATATTTATCTTGACTGATCTTTTAGAGTTAAGCTACATCTTTGCTAATTGTTTTCATATTAAAAATTAACTTCTTGCTGCAGATACTTTTAATCTTGATTTAGGTGATTTCATTATTACTTCTTGGTTTTCCTATAAAAACTTTCAATCATTTGTCATTTCTTAAAATTGAAGACTGCCTTGGAAATAGAAACAAGGCTGATTCCCTTGGTTTATAAATTGGAATCCCCTGCCCCACAATGATGGGAGTGGAGATGATGCAATTTCAAGGGGAGCCTTCTTTGATGCTATTGCTAGGGGTAGTAATCTTAGCATAGCAGTAGAATGACCTAAATATTAATTTTATTTGAATTTTATTTGCATAAAATTTAATTAGTAGTTCAAGAGTTTTGTATTAAATGGTTAAATTGGGGTTGTTCCCCCCTTCAAATGTTTCGGCTTTGTCACTCTGATGGTATTAGGTCACCAGGCTATAAAATTTCTTAACTTCTAAGCACTTAACTAGATGATCCCCAAAGTGAAACATTCGAACAGAAAATGTTTGGTTGTTGCAAGAAAGCCGAGAAGCAATTGTGCAGTTGCCTTGTGTGATACTGACTATTATTTTAACTATGCCATACAGAGAAAAATTAAAAAGACAATGATCCTCCTGTTTCAGGTTTATTTTTATGTTGTATTATTCAGAAGTTTTCTTTCCTATTTTTGTTCCTTATGTTTTTCAGAATTAACCCTTAATTGCCTTGCCAGATCCTTTTTTGTGATATTGTCTGAAAAAGTCTGGTATCAAAATTATGTTTGTAAAATTATTCAAACAATTTATTTTGATAAATGCATAATTAAATACTCTTGAAGAGAAATTGGTAAATTAGTATTTTGGCAAAAACAAAGTTCTAAACTTCTTTTTTTTTTTAGCTAAACACAGAAAAATTAGCTGGGCCTATAGATGTAATCCTTTCAGGCTAGACCCTAAAAGTATTAAAGGGTTCCTCTGCTCAGAAAGTTTGAAAATTACTGGCTTGTGCTGTTTGTCATACAAACCATAGTACAGATAAGACAATGTGATGACTGCAGATTTTCTTGTTCTACTATTATTAATATGTCTGCAGTAGCTCTTCACTGAGCAACATATTTTTCAGGCTGACTTTGGATGGTGCATCACTTCTAATTCATCTATATGGTAGGAGCAAATTAATGGCTATGGATAATTTATTAATGTTCTCATTGTTGTTTATGCAATTTCTAATTTTTAACTATGAAAGGCAAAATTACAACAGGAGATGGTGCAAATATGGAAAATCACAAATGATAAATTTTGCAAGTGGTGAGCTATTATTGTGTAATTCTAAGTAGTTTTCAATACTAAGCAAAACTGAGTAAAATTTCATAAGCACACATAACCTATTGCATTTTTCTTTGCAGGCTGCATGCAAAACGGGTCAAATAAAAGAAGTGGAACGCATTTGTAGAGAAAGTAATTGCTATAACCCAGAAAGAGTGAAAAACTTTTTGAAAGAAGCTAAACTGACTGATCAGTTGCCTCTGATAATTGTGTGTGACAGATTTGACTTCGTTCATGACTTAGTTTTGTACCTATATCGAAATAACCTGCAAAAGTACATTGAGATATATGTCCAAAAGGTACATTTTTTCCCTTTTATTCTGTAAATATGTAATAGTTTTTAAGTAGTAGTATCTTTCCACAATTATTGTTGATCATATGCAGGGATGATATTTAGATTTCATTTTGAGAAAGCGTAGCTTAAAAATAGATAAGATTTTTAATATGTTTAAACAATATATAATGCAAAATTTAACAATTTTTGAGCCTTTTAAATTGTAATAAGGCTTATATTTATAATATCACTTTAAATTTTCCATAAATTGTTCATGAAATACTCATTGGTTGATTTAAAAGATTTGAAAAGGTATGAAAGCCATATTACAAGGGTCATTAACCTGTTGCTAGAATGAATATTTAACATGGCAGCTATATAATTATTAGATGTTCAAACAACACATTGAGAACTCAGTCACATATCTGGTGTGTGTGTGTGTGTTTATGTAGGAAGATCATTGCAAAATGTATATATATTGATACATTGTTGGTAAATGGTATTCTCAAAACTAATTAGGGCTTTTTCATTAAAACCAAGTTGCAAGAGAGGGATTGTTTGCCACTGTCATAAAACTGCAGACATCTCCAGAAAGATTAAATGTGATAGACAATGCAGATTGTGATTTAGAGTTGGATAACAATTGTTAATGCAATTAAGGAATAATGTTTATTAATATTATACTCCAAATGAGTTAAGAGAGCTAGTTATTTAGCCAGCTATGCTACCATGCTAATGACCTCAGTTTGAATGCCTTGATTTGAGATCATTAAATGTTACACCTCAAGATTCTTTCAACAAACAAAATATTGAAATAGGTTTTGTGACACTTCATGAGGTTTTTATGGAGAAAAGTTAATTGCAGAGTAAATTAAAAATAAAACTTGAGAATTAATAGCTAAATTGTAGTAACTGTGTTCTGCCATTAATAGTAGCAATATTCAGAGGACTTAGTGGAAATAACTTAGTAGTAGTGTGAATCCTGGATACAAAGTAAGAAAAATACTGGAATAGGATGGATTCAATGAAATTTTGTGAGGCATCATCTGAAAGCATTGACCCAAAAAGGAATATCAAAAAGTGAAGATGCCAACAAGAGTAGGAATATCACACATTGTGCTATTTTATTGCAAATGATTATAGCTCTGCTGCATTTGTGGCACACTGCTGTTATTAAGTGAGGAGTAGAATTATTTCTATTATAGTAATTGCTGTAAGTGGTGTTTCTTTTTTGGGGATTTTGCATATTATAGTGGCTAATATGTGGCTGATTTAATATAGGGTTCTTGGTAAAGAAACTAATTAAAGTTTTATTGCTGAACATAATAGCATGTGCCTGGCACCTGATAACATGTCAGGTGCCAGGCTCATGATCTGTAGTTCCCAGGTTCAAGCTCCACCTAGTCCAGCATTGTGATTTATCTCCACTAAGCTCCCTATCCTGCCCTCAGTAGGGGATACTGATGGGCTTGGAAGATGGGATTGTCTGTCAGATGGGACCGTGTGTGGCAGAGTCATACCCTGTGCAAGTTAAGGAACATGCTGGATGGCCTTGACAGGAAGATACCATTTGTCTCCTAACAGCTGTCTAGTGGGTTCCCCAATCTTTGATCCCTTGGAGTTTGTGACCTGCCCATTTAACCAATTGTGTGCAAAAAAGTGCTACTCAGAAGTAAAGCAACCCAACTTGGAAAAAGATGGTATTTGCAATGAGTGCACTGTTTTCAGCAGTTGTTGCTGTTGTGAATCTGCTGCTCCTTTCACAATCCTCTGTGCTGACTTTTCAATCATGAAATTCTGCTTTCCATGAGCTGGGGATGAACTATTGTGCTAGCAACACATTTCTTAGATTAATATAGAGGAAAAATTGTCATTGGGTGGAATCTGAACCCACAACCTCCTGATAACATGTCAGGTGCTCTGACCACTGAGTTACCTGCTGCCAAACAGTCATTCTCTATTAATGGCTTTAAGCATTATACCATACCTTTAAGTATTATATGTAATGGAAAAATACCATTAGCAGGGTGGGTTCAGATCCCACCCGACTAATGGCAATTTTTCTCCTATATTTATCTAACAAATCACTACCAGGTGTATTTGAGAAATTTTATTATTTCAACAACAATGCTTAAGCTCTATTCTTGGTGTGTCTGATTAAAAATTAAAGATACCATGACATTTGACACTTGATGTGAACTGGCCATGTGCACTAAACTGGATGGTGCCATCTGGACCAGAGTCTTCAATTACAGTCAACTACATTTACAATGATTATTTTATGGTATAATGCTTAAAGCCACTAATAGAGGATGATTGTTCGGTGGTTGGTAACTCAGCAATCAGAGCACCTGATACGCTATCAAGAGGTCGTGGGTTCAGATCGCATCTGGCTAATAATTTTTCCTCTATATTTAGCTAACAAATTACTACCAGGTGTGTCTGAGAAATTCTATTATTTCAACACATTTCTTGCATTCAAAAGCCTAATTGCAGCATGGACTCTGTTTTTGGACCACTGTTTTCAGTTGTCATGTTCAGCAACTTGCATACACAATAAGCTGTAGTTGGTGGGTGAATAGACATGCTGTGCTACCAACAATGATTAACAAATCCTTTAGATCAGTAGTTCTCAACCTTTTATGCTTCACGCACCCTCTGCAAATGTGTATGTAACTGGCATACCTCTTGTATAGATAGATTAAACTATAGTTATAGTATAACAATGGGATTAAAATAAAGCATATATATATTTTGTATTCATAAATTACATATATCGATAAATACCAAAAATGACATAAACATTTTAACAAATCTTATAAACGTTTTACTGGGTAATCAGTGAAATGGTTGCGCTTGTTTACGCTTGCACAGTTCATCAATGGTTGGAGTTATCTTGCTAAGGTAGTTGCAAATCATCTTCAACATCCAGCCTGTTCCTATATTTATTTTTTAAAGCAGGTAAAGATGAAAAACCAGTTTCACATAAATATGTTGTGAAAGGTAACAAATATTTGACTGTAATTCTTGACAAAGTCTGATATTCCTTCTCCACTCCAATCCAAAAACTAATCAATTTCTTTTTGGAATGAATGCTTTTTAAACTATTGTCACAAGATATCTTAGTCAACTCTTCTTTATTGGACAATGGAAGTTAACATTTTTCTAAATCAAATGTGAAGGGGTCTCAAATCCATTCATGTGTTTCATCAGGGGTTGGAAAATACTGCTATATAAGAGTTTTAAGAGTGCTTAAGTGAACGATTATTTGTTGTCTGATGTCTCCAAAGTCTGCAATCATTTGCTAATTTTCTTTAAGAAATGAATCTAGTCGCTGAAATTAGTCGGCTGTTCTTTTTAATTCCATTTTCCCAGAGAATTTTTTTTATCATGGCCTCTGTTTTCTTCTCATAGAACACACCAACATTGTCTCCTTGTAATGATAAGTTCAAAATATTCATTTTTTTTCAAAAATATCAGCTAAATATGCTAACCATAGAAGCCATTCGAAGTCTTGTAGTCTCAAAGAAAGTCTAAACTCGTGGTCCATGATAAAAGGCATACTTCATTGTG
The DNA here is from genome assembly GCA_038380435.1 of Ryuthela nishihirai. Taxonomy (NCBI): domain Eukaryota; kingdom Metazoa; phylum Arthropoda; class Arachnida; order Araneae; family Heptathelidae; genus Ryuthela; species Ryuthela nishihirai. The sequence goes on from JAWZYU010000008.1 coordinate 3,638,738, forward strand.
GAGTTCAAATAAACGGCAAAGAACATTTCCTCGTGACAACATACTTCTGTGTGAAGCAGCAATCTATTATGCAGGCTACCCATTTCTTCACGCATAATTGAAAAAAGTCTAGACTTCAAAATGGTCGGGTTTTGATGAAATTAAACATTTGTACACTTTCATCCAGAACTCTTTTCAAATCATCAGGGAGAAATTTAGCTATCAGCATTTCACGGTGAAGACAACGAGTGAACTTACATTCTGGTGCAACTTGTTTTATGCAACCAGCTAGTCCTGTGATATAACCACTCATTACTTTTGCTCTGTCCATACATACAGAAATACAATTTTTCCATTTAAGGTTGTTTTCGGCAAAAAATGAATCGCTCATATTAAAAATATCCTCACCATAGTATAAGTTTTGAGAGGCTTACAAAATAAAATATCTTCAAATTAAAAAGTTTCCACGCACAAAAATAAGTAATTGAGCTAGCCCAGCTACGTCTGTCAACTCATCCACTTGTATGGCAAACCACAGGCTGCATTGAATAGCTTGAATGAGTTGGTCTTTAATATTACAGGACATATCTTTAATTCTCCTGGAAACTGTCGTTTGACAAAGGAATGGTTCTGATAAGGTTTGCCTCTTTTTGACCAAACATACAAGAAGCTATTTCTTTTGCTGCTGGAAGAATGAGTTGCTCGCCTATTGTGTAAACCTTTCTGGATTTGGCAATTTGAAGGCTTACTTTGTAAGATGCTTTAAGTGACTTTCATTTTCATCACCAGAAAAATGCTTAATATATTTTCTACTATAGTCTTCTGAAAGACGTTCAGAATAGCTTAAGAGCTTATTTTTTAAATGCTCATGTTTTGTTTCAAAGTGTCACCGTAAAAGAGACTGTTTCATAGAATTTTGTGACAGGACTTCAGAGCAAACAACGCACTGTGGATTTGGTTCTACTAAATTTCCTGTCTTTGTACATATGATTCATGATATTTACGTTTTTTTTATCACTTGATTGTTTAACATTTAGCATTCTTTTAGTTACTGCTGAATCCACTCCTTTACTCGCATGGGATGATGACATCATAGATATGGAAGCAATCGACTCTGGCTCCACATTACTTTTCTTAATTATCCATTTATCCATGTTTCAAGGCACTTTAGAAACACGTTCATTTAACTTCACAGTAAACTGAAGAATAAAAGTAACTTTAATCACAGCAAGTGAAATAAATCAACAAATACATGGAGCAATAAGAAGGCACATTCACTCACTTAGAATGGATGTTTTGATTGGGCAATCAGCTGATCGGGTAGTTCGGCTCTCAGGTAGGGAAGGGAGGATTGACAAACGTGTACAGACATGAACTACAGTGCCATGCTTCATCACTCAGTTCTCAGAAATTAATCGGCAGCAGTGTTGCCAACTTGGTGACTTTGTTGCTAGATCTAGCAACTTTTGAGCTCTCACGCCGTATCCCAAAAAATTTTACTGTGTATCCCCAAGGGGTATGCATACCCTATGTTGAGAACTGCTATCTTACACATTATTTATTATCCCTCCAACATTAGGGTTCTACAACAGCCGACTTCCTGTCTGCCTGGGTGTGTACCAATTCTCTAGAGTCAAAGTCAGCCCTTATGGCTCAACCCTTTCTCCCCCACTGCGGAGCTACTGGTCTATGTGATTATCAAACTCTGAGATTCAAATCAATGTGGATATCAAATTATATGACTTGTCCAAAGGAAGTTTACCCTTAAAATGTTCAATATAGTGAATAAGCATAACTATAATAAGTGTAAGTACTTTGGTTGCAAAATTATGTCCCTTAGAGATTACTTTTTTAACATCTTTGTTGCTTAACTAAGTTTTAAAAATATATCCCTTTGGTTTAAAATGTTCAAACTAATTATCTGATTAATATAATGATTAGTACAAAATAAATACTATGGTGTCAGAAGTTATAAAAAAAAATACCCCCTCAAGCAGCTGCTTGCCACAGAAGTCTGACAGGAGCCTGTCAGTTTATATACCATAGTAGAAGGTCTGTGAGGATGGCAGGACCTCAGCAGAAAAACGACATATACATCCATGCCTTAACCAGGTCCCTTAGATCAGTAGCCAAGCACGCTAACCACTCGGCCATGGGATGATGTCAGAAGTTAGGAAAAGCAATTTTAAATTCTAAGTATTTAGAATAGATTTAAGGTATGGGTTGTAAATGATGAAAGTAGTACATTTTTTCAATTTGCTAGGAGGATTGAAAATTCTACATACAAAAAGACATGTTTTGTATTTGGGGAGTACTGTTAAATTTGATTTACAATTTGCTCTTGCATCATATAGGTAAATCCTTCACGACTTCCAGTAGTGATAGGAGGCTTGTTAGATGTGGATTGTTCTGAAGATGTTATAAAGTCTCTTATTATGGTTGTACGAGGACAGTTTTCCACTGATGAATTAGTAGAAGAAGTTGAAAAAAGAAACCGTTTGAAATTGCTTCTTCCATGGTTAGAAACCAGAGTTCACGAAGGATGCACTGAACCAGCCACTCACAATGCTCTTGCCAAAATTTATATAGATTCCAACAATAATCCAGAAAGATTCTTGAGGTAGGCCTTAAAATTTGTGCATATTATTTTTAATTTTATTTTATGTGTTACATTTTGTACTTTCAGATTTTTTGAGTTTCTATAGTAACAATTTTTAGTGGGAAAAATGTCTTGAGCTGGGGGCGGGGGGAAGGATCTACAACCTCCTTATGACATGCCAGTTTTTTCCATGTACTTAGCTAAAAGTGCATATTACTCATTAGGCCTATATATATATAAGCCTTTCTATATGTTGAACCTAATCCAAATGCTTTAGTACAGAAGAATAATATTTGCTGAGAAGCAATGCATAATTTGAAATTATCACTATATATTAAAGTTTTGTTTTGATTGAGGGATCTGTTTATGAATTTCTTTTTCCATAAAAGAAGTTTAGTCATTTTCTGTTATTTACAATTTTTAATTGCAACCTACTGTTTATTCCCTTTCAATTGTTACCATAAAAGCAATTTGTTATATTCCTATTTATAACAAATTCTAAATTGACCCCCCCCCCCTCATAAATGTGAAATATGCTTATCACTAAAATAAAGTTACCAACTCACTTTAAGATAAAAATATAGGTTCAACTTAGAATAAAACACTTTTGTATATAGGTGAAAGTATGCCGGTAGTGATGACTAAATTAGTGGGATGAATTTCTAACAATAAAAGCATTTGTGGCCAACTTAATTTTGTATTTTTCCCAACAGAAAAAAAACTTTAAAATCTTTCCTGTGATACCAGATGAAATCCCATGTTAGTGTTGGTATGAAAGATATTTATATTCAAAGGCAGCATTTACTTTAACATGTTGCATTAGTAGTTTGTGCTTTATCTTTTTATCTGAAGGAGATTACTTGATGATTATAGTTCATTGCCTTATCCTTGATCACTGCAATCAGTTGTATCTCCAATGCAGACTCTACCAACACAACTAACAATAGTTGTGTTGGTAGAGTTTGTATTGCCACCTTCTAAATTATATTGTTACGACAGATGAATGTACTGTAATGAATTTATGAAAAACGCATCATGGACGCTCACGTATGCTTCAGCATGAGAGTTACATTACCAATGAGATTGAACGAACTTGACTTAAAGAAGAAGAAAGAATAATTCGTTGGAATTAAGGAGAAATATAGTGTGAAGAAACACTTAGTTTGTTTTTGTCTGTGCACTAAAGTTTAGAGAAGAAATGATTTTATCTGGTGTGTTCGTAGGAGATTACATAAATATACTTAGCTGCAGTTTTAGAGTACTTAAAGTCAAAAACCTTAGGAAGAAATCATTTGATGTATAACTACTTAGTTATTTAGGAATTGGTAAGGTTATTTTCGAGATATTGCAAATATTCACATATTATTTTCATTAGATTTAAAGTTTATTCACACATAAGAGAAAAATTGGTATCTTTAGTTTATGTACATGTTTTTATTCATACTTATGTATTAAATCACATTATTTTAGATTTATTGTTACTAGTTGTTATTTTTGAACTCACGCTCAGTATCTATCCCTTTTAATTTGTAACAATATGTTGGCTCTTACAGAAATGTGAAGCATTCCCCTATGCTAGTTTTTTAAACTATATTCATCACTCTACAGCTGTATTCTCTATCAGTCACCAGAGAACCTGGGTACAAAGGATATGTTGTTGACTCCTGTTTTTACAGACAACACTACTGCTTTGTATTTTCCACTCTGCTGCAGTATGAACTGTGCCACCCACATTTCATCAGAAACTTGTATAGATAAATATAATCATTCTTGGTGTGTGAAAAACTTTCTGCTATTCTACAACTTCTTAATTTTTCACATAATTACTGCTCCCCTGTACTAAGTGCTTTTAATGTATACAATGTCATAGAAGTTATATTAAATGCTTATGCGGCTGCATTGAGTGATTAGCATTGTGATTTAATTTTATCATTTGAATTAAAATGTGCATAAGAGAGTAATTCTTGCTCTCCACCTCATTTACCTAGCGAAATACAAAAGTTTATGTTGAAGGCGATGTTTTTTTTTTAACCAGTCTTCCTATTGCTTTTCACTTGTTATTCATCAGAATGAATTCCTGAAATCTTTGAAATGCTACAGCTGAGCATAATGAGTTGGGTATCAAGTGACTGCTTGGGACAGGAGGAGTGTTATCTATATAATAAAAGATGTGTCTGTCTGTCTGTGGCAGCCATAACTCATCGGGAAATCAACGTACACCCTCCAAATTTTCAGAGAACGTTTCTGGTTGTGGTCTGGATTGCAGTGCCAAATTTCAAGTCGAAAGTCCAAGAGGGGGGGCTTGCTGGAGCCAAAAATATTTACCATGCTATTCCTACGGGAAACGAGAATCGCTATCAAATTTACTGTTGTCATTTTCTGCTCCCTAACTACGAAAGTAAAGATTTAAAATAGCATTTGAATGGTCTGCTGCAAATCTGATGCTGTTGCCAGATTCTCCACATTTCCAAAAGCATTATTTAGGGGTTCCATTGCAGCTAGGGACCTGATTTTCTAACCAAAAATGGGGTTGGACATGGGGAAACCCGCTTGTGAAATTTGGGACCTTTCGGTGATGTACGTCGGGAATTACAGAATGCCAAAATCTGACAAAATAAAAATGATTGTTTGCCTTGGGCTCTGAGAGCGCGTGCCGAGTCAGCAATGACCTTTGCAACACCGGGGAATTCTTAGTGTTCAAACTGTGATAAAATGGCGGGGGTGGAATGGGGCATATTCACTAACTTTTAGTGCAGGAAGCAACAGAATATGCAGATTAAAAGTGAGATACGAGCTGTCACAATTTGTGTAGAAATGAAGCCACGGGACAAGTGAGAACCTGAATTTTAAACCAATTACTGGGTAACGGAAATAAAATCTCGATAGCTTACGCAGAAACTAAGGCATGGGCTACGAGGAGTGCTCGCTGACGTCAACAACAATCCGGGCAAATTTATTCCTATTGAAAATCTGTGCCAAAGGGGGGGGGGGGGTGATCTTGCAAAATTTGCCTTTAATGCAGTGAAAATAAGAATATACAGGTTAAAAGTGACACCCGGGCAGCACTGGGTAAGTTCAGCTAGTAGTAAATAAAAATTTTATTTCACTCCCAAAAGAAAGGTTAAAACAATTGATAGAGAGCAATAAGAGCAAAAGAGGCATTCATCCAGAAGATTTAAATATATATGTTAGAATTGGTGAAAATTAAAAAATTATATATAAGTTATGAGCTTATCAAAGTCATGAACTGGATGTATCATACTTTGAACTTAATTCTAAATATATAAGAAAAGTATTTAAATGGGTATAATATTTGTGTATAATATTATATATGTATAATATTTACATATTACTTTTTATTCTCCCCTGGGGTTATAGCTAGGGGCCTATCTGAAGAATTCTGATTAATGAAAATGGTTTAACATAACAGTGGCTGTATGTCTTTCAATATTTATAATGATGATCAGATGGAAGTTTGAAACTACATAGATTTGTTGATATATTTAGGCACCTGTATTAACACATGAGATTCTAAAAATGCAGAATTTTCATTATGTATAAAAATTTAAACTTCACTGAATTACTAAAGATTGGTGGCCCTGATGCAAAATTATTGAATGAGAAATTTTAATTGCATAAATATTAGATTCTTCTACTAAATAATACATTGTGTGTTATCTGTATATTTGTTTCATTTCTACCTGCAGAAAAAAAAATTGCGTATAAATATGAATTAACAGATGTTTATTCAAAAGATTTTTCTTTATTACTTTCCAGAGAAAATCAGTACTATGACAGCAGAGTAGTGGGTAAATATTGTGAAAAAAGGGACCCACATCTAGCATGTATAGCTTATGAACGTGGCCAGTGTGATAGAGAACTAATCAAAGTGTGCAATGAGAACTCACTATTCAAAAGTGAAGCCAGGTACTTAGTGAAACGAAGGGATCAAGAATTATGGACTGAAGTTTTAAATGAGAGTAATCCTTACAGAAGACCTCTTATTGATCAAGTTGTTCAGACAGCACTTTCAGAAACTCAAGATCCTGAGGACATATCTGTTACGGTCAAAGCTTTCATGACTGCCGATCTACCAAATGAATTGATCGAGTTATTGGAAAAGATTGTGTTAGAAAATTCAGTTTTTAGTGATCACAGGTTAGTGTTAATTTATTGTAATTTTAGTTATATTGGGGTGCAAAACAGCACAATTAGTATTAGTTAGGTTTGATAACTTCGGATTTGCAAGTGTCATTATTAACCCTTAATGTGCCAGAAGACACTGTAGTTCCCAGAGCCCTAGTTCCCAAAAGAATATGCTCCAAGTTTAAATTTTCCCCCCAGAAAAATAGTCTGTTTTTAAGATTTTTTAAAATTAATCCTGAAAAGTTACAAATTAAATTATAATAAGATGATGCCCGATTATTTAGATATCCTATACTGTTGAAAAAAAAAAAATTACACTGCCGTGGCAACCATTTTTATAACATCGTTTTGACCAGAGCATTTGGTTGTTTTCTTCTTTCAGATAATGTTTTCAAACTAAAGCTTTGTGTAGAACATTATCTGAAATGTTGCCATTCCACTTATTCTTAAACTTATGGAATTGCTCAAAAAAAATGGAAGATATATGCATCATTTTGTAAGAATGCATTTATTTAAGATTTTCAATTTTTACTAAATTTCTAATTTTCAATTGTTTTGCTGATTGTTAAATGCTCCAGAAAAATTTATATATGTGTAAAATGTTCATTCTTTTAAGATCTCACTTGTCATATTCTGTTCACTGTTCATTAGTTAATTCAGAATGATATTCAAATCCAGCAAAATTACTGTCTTACCATATTGTGTATGAAAAAGGCTATTCAAATTAATGTTTGCTGTTTTTCTCAAATATTTTCTAAAAATTCACAATTAAATACTCTTTATTTTGGTATGGGACGCAACAAATTATGTCTATTAGTTATTTCAGGATAAGGTTTCAAAGTTATTTCTTTTTCTCCTGAAAACATCTCAGAATAAACCTGCTACTAGTAAATAGAGTGAATTCTGCTCTACAAAGTTAGCACTGTAAGGGTTAAGATTGTTTTTGCCCAAGTCCACTAGTAAAAAATGTAATTGGTTAGCTTAGAAAATCTGTCATAGCTATATCTTGTACATTCCAAAAAGCAATCTGAGTGGCTTTTTTTAATTAATTAATGTCCCCTCAAGCAGGTCCACCTGCTTGCCACATAGGTCTGACAGGAGCCTGTCAGTTTATATGCCATAGTAGAAAGTCTGAGAGGATGGCAGGACCTCAGCAGAAAAACAACACATACATCCATGCCTTAACCGGGGCTCGAACCCAGGTCCCTTAGATCAGTAGCCAAGCGCACTAACCACTCGACCAAGGGACTTGAATGTAATAAACAGTTGTACTTGCTTTTGACAGCTGTCCATTGGATCTTTTACCCTGGCCTCAGCTTTGGAGTCTTTTGAGTTGACTATTTAATCCGCTGTAGAGTGAAAAACCACTTTAGAGGTACAATTTAATATTTGTTTTTAACCTTTACATCTTGTTCTAAGCAAAAATAACATCAATCAAGTTGAAATGCATTTAAGGTTTGCATTGATAATTTTGGTGATTAATCATCAAGATCTTTCAAATCCTAGGATATGTCTTAACAGATGAACATTACTAGGTTAAAAATTGTGAAGAATATTTTAATACTAGTTTTAAATGAGATAAATTTTTGTGAAATTAATATTTGGTTAATGGATTATAATTTGGGGAGGGATGCAAGTTTATTCCACTAGTGGAATATTGATTAGTTGCTGTCAACAGCTATAGTTAGTGTATATGTATATATAATTCGTTAAAGTCTGCAACAAAAAAAATCTAGAAAAAGCAGTGTTCTAATAATTTTCAAAAGTAATCTTTTGTTTTTGGGGTGGAAACACCTGTAATTAACATAAATTTCATTTTGTGTAATAAGTTAGCTGGACATTAGGAGTTAAATGAAAACTTATTTGTCAAGCTATGGAAACATTACATTTTCTTATGCGTTTGGTAATATGGGATCTCATATTTGATTCTTAATATTATTATTTTCAGGATATTAAAGCATTTGATTATAATTAGCATTCTTTGTAATGTAGGAAGTTATTTTTGTAAAAAAGCGATTTTACTGTATACTGTTATAAACTGCTTTGTAACTCCATCAGAATGGACTGATTGTCTCGGTAAGGCCACCTCGTCAAATGGGACTTTAAGCCATGGCCCGTGTGCCATATCTTTTATGCTTTAAAGAACACTCGGGAGACTCCTGTCAAGGCCATCCAATCTTCTCCCAATCGCTGTCCAGTGGTTGTCCTTCTCCTAACCTTCTCTGGCTGCATGGGGTCCTTGTGACCTGGCCATTTAGCCCGTTGTGCACAAAAAAGTGCTGCTCATAGGTAAAACAACCAATATCATCAAAATAGTGTTACTCTCTTCAGTAAGTGTTTTATGTGTAGCTGTCTTTTAAGAGGAAAAATATATATATTTGCTTTATAGCAAGTGATTGCTAATTATGTGACTAGATATTGTTTTGAAAGCGAAAATTTCAAAGGTAAATTTTTATCATGTATGAAGATTTGTTTTAAATTAAAATTATTTTGTTTAAAGTACCTTTAATTCTGATATAAAATGGATATAGAGATTTCAGCTGAATACACATATATATATGTATTGTTTTTGCATCTAGAAATCTCCAAAATCTCCTTATTCTAACTGCAATCAAAGCTGACCGTACCAGAGTTATGGAATATATCAACCGTCTGGACAATTATGATGCTCCCGATATAGCAAATATTGCTATTGGTAGTGAGCTATATGAAGAGGCTTTTGCAATATTCAAAAAATTTGATGTCAACACTTCAGCTATTCAGGTAACCTAATTTATATTTGATCTTTAACCTATTTATTAACTGCCTTAGTTATTGCACATCATAAAGAAAAAAAGCCTGAGTATATCCTTGTTAACTGTGCTGAAATTAAAAACAGCAGTTACCCTTAAAGTGCTGGAAGAGTCTTTTCCCACAGAACTTTGCCTCAAATTTTTATATTTTGCTAAAAGAAATTTTCCTTTAAAATTTTTTTTTTTGCAAATTAAACATGAAAATTAACATTGTGTGTACAATAGCATTACTAAGTTCTGTTGGTTACTTCAGAATAAAATTCTACAGCTTAAAATTTTCATTGTGAACAGAAATTATAATTAATCCTGCACTTTAAGGGTTAAAGAGTTAAACTGGCAGAATTTTTTTGTAGAGTAAATAGTGACTCTTTTGTTTTATAATGGAAATTTAAATTTTGTCAGTCAGTATGTACAATGTACACAATAAGAATGCTGTGAGGTTTCTGCTTCATAATATATTGTTTATGCTTTACATCAGAATTCCTTTATTGTTTATTTACAAAAAAACTTGTAATTAGTTCTGTTTTCAGCATCTTTAAAAACAATAAAAAGATTTAAAACTATCAAGTTCTTAATTTTTTTTAATATTTCTAAACATTATTACAACAGTTACCTGTGTACAGAATCAGAATATTATAAAAACAAATGTTGAAGAAAACTTAATATTTTTGTGAACTGGCACCTTTTTATTTCAAACTACTTATAAATATGCTTATTCTTTTTAGGTTTTGATAGAACACATTCAGAATCTGGACCGTGCTTACGAATTTGCCGAGCGATGTAATGAGCCAGCAGTTTGGAGTTTATTGGCACAGGCACAACTAATACAGGGAATGGTAAAAGAAGCTATTGATTCATACATAAAGGCTGGAGATCCTTCTGCATACATGGATGTTGTTCAGACAGCTCATAGAACAGGTATTAAAATATTGGTAAATTTTGATTATAATGAACTGTATAAAATTTATATATTGGTGCTTAGAATTAGAGGATAATGTCATATCTCTAAAAGTATATAAAGGTACACCTTCCACAACTCATCAGCTTTTACTGTGTATTTACCTAATTTTCACACACTATTATGCTGTATTTAGTCATATGATGACAAAGGTATAGAGGAAAATTTGTCTTTAGCAGGTGGGATATGAACTCGTGAATGTATAAAATACATGCATGCATGCATGTATGTATGTATGTATGTATGCATGTATGTATGTATGTATGTATGTACGTACATACACACACACACACGTGCGTGTGTGTGTGTGTGTGTAAATTATACAATGCAGTTCCAACCCAATGAGCTCAGATCTGCTCAACTGCTTGTGCGAGTTGCTTCAGTGCTTCAACTGGTTTTGCGGATTGCTTCCAGAGCTGATTACAAGCCTCGTTAATATCTCTTGTTCCTTAATTCCAGCGCCTCTATTATGGGAACATGCCCTCATACAGGGTCAGATCCCTGCCCTGTATGAATGTAAGGGTAAAAGAGGCAACAAATTATTAAACTTATTTATATTTCATGCATTTTTCAATAAAATAAAAAAAAAAAAACATAAAACGGAGGGGGAAAATATACTGCATTGGAAATCAAGTGTCTTCCCCCCTCTTTTTTCTTCTTCTAGATCCGGTCTTGCTTTCATATTTACAGCACTCATTACATAATTTTGTCATTATCCGAATAGTTAGTATCAAAATGTATAGTGGCAAGGTCTCTGGCAGGGATGTCAGACATTTGTTTGGATGTGCAGATTCCCTTTTCTTGAAAATGGAGTTGTACAATTACTTTAGAAAAGTGTTTGACTTTGGAATATTTCTAAAAAAAATTTACATAAAAAAATTTAGAATATTTTGGGTACTTTTTTTTTGTAATTGCATGTTCATAAATTGAGGGAAACTGCAGTAATTGTGAGTTTTTTTAAATTTGTAGTCTGGGTTTTTATAGTATCCTGAACTCAAATTGTAGCATGGTCTACTATTTGAACCTTTGTTATTTTAAAATACTGTGACACATTAAATGTATATGTTTCTATTAAATTTTAATTTGTGGAAGAATTGACGAAGTATAAAATATTTAAAGTGAAAGATTTCACTTTTATGAACTCAAAAATTAAAAAATGTTAATATGACAAGCTAGACTTATGTAACCAATAGCATGTCTAACAAACAGCAATGAAGTAACATTTAACCTTCTTGGACTGGAGCTATTCAGTTGCATTTTCAAGCAAGCCAGTTTTTTTTTTCTTATTGGGTAAAGACTGTAACTGTATTTGTTTCTTTATGATGTTTTGTATTATTTCATCAGTTCATTTGTTTTTCACTTTTCTGAAAACATATCTACTTTTCTGTACATATTTTCTGTGGCCACTAAAATTCTTTCGTAGGATGCTTATTGAGTAGTCCTGTTCTAGACAGACTATTGGTAGTCAATATTGAAGGGCTAGTAGAGAACAAGAAGCTCAAGAAATGGCATGCAATATATCTCATTTAATATGCACAGTATATTGCGATGAAGCATGCACAGTATATGCATTAATATGCGAGTTTAATATGAATCATCCTATGTATTGAGTGATTGCGTTTTAATCCTTCGGAGTTCAGTGTCAGGTTCATTCAAACTTTGGTATTTCTTTGTTCTGATCCAGTGTTGGATTCATTCATCCTGACACCTGAATTACAGAGGGTTAAAATTAATTGGACCAGTAGGGATGAGCAGTGGAAAAAATTGTATTCTTAAGGATCAATCTATGTGATCCATGTACATTGTGCTAACAAAACAGCACTTATAGGAGTTGCTACGAATGTAATTTAGCATTGTGAAAAAAATGGTTATAGTTTAGTTGATGGATTGATGTTGTCGATATTTTATTAATTTCATTAAAATATCTAACAGTGAAACATTAAATGCTTATTGTTATATCTGGTCTTATTAATAGTATTTGTGTTTTTAAACTTGTGAATGAACAGAATTTATTTCTTACTCATACTTGTTTGAAAATTAATATAAAACAACACATTGTGAAGGGAATGTAATAGTTTAAAAGTGGCAATATGTATTAATATTTCAATGCTTTATTTTCTATTAATTATTTGTGCAAATGATTTCAAAATGTGAAACTAGATTTTTTTTTTCTTTCTTTTGCAGAGAGCTGGGAAGATCTTGTGAGATATTTGCAAATGGCTAGGAAGAAGGCTAGGGAATCTTATGTGGAATCAGAGCTAATATATGCTTATGCAAAAACAAATAGATTAGCAGATTTAGAAGAGTTCATTTCTGGACCTAATCATGCTGACATTCAAAAGGTAATTAATAGATCTTAATTTAAATTTTATTTTGTTACTTAAACTTTCAATTTATTATGTAAAAGTAGTGAGTTTTCTTTCGTTTAGATTTTTTTCTGCCAGTAAGAAACCTTTGGGTATAGATTTGATATAAAATGGTGGCGAGTCTCTTATATTGTTCGAAATAGACATTTTAACTTCTGTACCTTAAGTAAGTAGATAAAAGCTAGGTAGATAAAAGCTTTGATATTTCAAATGTCACTTCTGCCTTTTATGTATGTACTAAACTGTTTTTTTTTTTTTTAATCTTTTTCAAGAATCTGTAACAACAGACTCTCTGTCCTTAGCTTATTTTACTAAATTAGTTTCGATTACTATCAGATCCGAAGACTACCCCATTCCTATCCTTATAGGAATGATGATCCATATACATTACAGGAAAAAAGAATTGCAACACCTGGAAGGATTAATGCCATTTCATTGAAACACAGGTATCTATTAGCATACACTGAGATGTGCGATTGATTATATTACCAAAAAAGAAAAATATGGAAAATTGCCACTTCACCTACCTGATAAAGTGGTATAATTAGTATAATGTTGAACTGCCCCACACAGCAATGCATTCATGAACACTATGGGGGAAGGCTGTCTTACAGCTCTATAATGTCCTCCTGAGGGAGAGAATGCCAAATAGCATGAAGTTGCTGTTCCATTTCAGTGCCAGTGGTTGGTGCACCTCTTGGGTGTTGTTGGAGCTGTCAGCCCATCATGTTCCAGACGCGTTCCATAGGTGAACGGTCAGGTGAGCGTGCTGGCCAAGGTAGTACCTGAATGTTTTGCTCTTGTAGATACTGTAAACTAATGAGTGCTGTGTGGGGATGGGTGTTATCTTGCTGGTAAAAGGTTCTGTACTGCTGAACAAATGGGACAGCCATTGGCTGCAAAATGTTGGTAACATATCATTGGGCAGTTAGAGATCCCCTTATGATGACCAGTTCTAACTGAGATGTTCAACTAATGGCACTCCACACCAGGTGTTGGAGCTGTGTGATCTCGCATGCACTGGTTGGTGTTCCTTTCTCCTGGACACGTTGTGTACCGTCATGTCTACCAAGAAAGGAATGAGATTCATCACTAAACACTACAGTACTCCACTCTTGTTCCTTCCAGTTCTGTCGGAGGTGACACCACTGAAGATATGCTTGCATGTGGGCAGATGTGAGGGACGAACGCAGTGCCGGACGATAGGCTTGCAATGAAAACTGTAAAACCCTGTTGTTTACCATTTGCCTTGTAAGTATTCGTTGTGTTACCTGTTGCCAGTCCCTTTGCATTGTAGTCACGAATCTGTCACGCAATGCCATGCATCACAAATGGCAGTCCTGTTGCTCCGTGGTGTTACGTTGTCTTCCTGATTCTTGTCGGTGTGAGTTGGATCCTTCTTGAACCCACTGGCGGGGGCCATATGTGTACGATGGTGCTGGGATTGCAGCCAACGAGGTTGGCCACATCTCTGCACAACAAACCAACTTCTATAAGACCAATGATTCTTCCATGTTCAAAGTGTGTTAATTGTTGGAATGGCTGTCAACATCTGCGTAAGGGTATCTTTGTGGAAATTGTTCTAAACCACTAATGTTTTGTCAACCAGGGAGCTTTGGTTGCCTTTGTGTTTGACTGCTTTGCACCTGTGACATCAGCTCATGCCTGTCCAATCGTCTTGCAAACTAAATCATTTCCATGCATTTCCATATACTACTGCCTCCCTAAATTTCGCCATTTTACTGAACCATGTAAGTTTACATTTTTTTATTTTCTGTAGTGTATTCAGTTCATCCCCCCAAAAGATTAATCTGTTTTTGTTTTGAAGAATTATTTGTTAAATATTATAAATGTTTAGTTTTCATATAATTTCAAGAACTCTTCTCTCTGTACTAAAATATGCTTAGTAAATTTTTTAAATAAGCTATACTTATTTGTCTGCTCTATTAGCTTGTATGTCATTTTCAGATTGGTGATCGATGTTTCGAGGATGGACTATTTGAGCCAGCCAAGTTGTTGTACAATAATGTGTCAAACTTTGCCAGATTGGCTATCACTCTAGTACATCTGAAAGAGTTTCAAGGAGCAGTGGACAGTGCTAGGAAAGCAAACTCAACACGCACATGGAAAGAGGTAAATTTCCTTTATCCTACATTCTGTAAGACTAAACAGAAAAATTTTTCATGATTTATTCCTCTTAACACATATAAAGGGGTTTTTTTAATAGTAAATGGTGTATTTCCTTCATTTTAAAACAGTTTTATTATGATATGCTAATAAATGTACAGCTATTACTTGTGAAATTAAAATTTAATATTTGCAAATATGGCTAATAATTACTTATGTTGGAATGTTGACAGAAGTGTAAACTTAGAGCTCATTACTCACTAGAGCAAGTGGCTGTTTAGAGCTGCACAAATACTGAACCATGTGATTGACAAATGTATGAAAGTTGAGAGAACAGATCCAAATTAGACCTCAGCAACTTTGAAAGAGATCTAATTGTTCAAGCTGCTATATTGATGCTTCCATGAGTAGGCCATGAGCAAGCATGAACTGGCACATGTCAAAATAGTATTGAAAATGATGCCTGCTTAGAAGGCATCTAAAAGTGAATCCTAGATGAATGTAACGGATTGCTAGTATGGTCTGAAAAGTGATAATGAATGGAAATAGTGGGACAGTTATATATACTGTTAAAAGGAGATGACTTGCCTCAAAAACAAAACTGTACATTAACAAAGGATCTGCATCAGATTGTTGTAATTTAGGGTATCACTCCATAATAGGGAAGGGCCGTCCCATGGCTGAGTGGTTAGCGCGCTTGGCTACTGATCTAAGGGACCTGAGTTCAAGCCCTGGGTAAGGCATGGCTGTTTGTGTCGTTTTTCTGCTGAGAGCCTGCCATCCTCTCAGACCTTCTACTATGGCATATAAACTGACAGGCTCCTGTCAGACCTCTGTGGCAAGCAGCTGCTTGAGGGAGTATTTTTTTTTTAGGGAAGGAATGTGTTCTGGTCCAACAAGTCAGACTGTCCCAACCACAGAAAATTGGTATATTATTTTCATGATATAATAAAATTAGTTTGAAAGCTGATAGAAAATATTTTTGTGCAATATACTAAAAGCTAACAGTATGGATTTTTTTTCTTCCATCTGCAAATCAAATGTCTGCGATTAGGTCTGTTTGACTATCTGCCTTGGAGTGAGTTTTGATGCAAAAAAAAATTATTTTGCTGTATGGAACATATAACTTTTCTTCTGCTTGAGAATATACACATTTATTTTGTGACCAAGTGAGTCCAATAGTTTGTTGTCTGATGAAAGCAAAGGGTGAAATTTTTAAAAACAGAGCTTTTTTTTGGCTGAGGTTCTTTCTGTTGCATGTTGTCAGGTTTACATTTTGTTGTTAATATCAGTCAGGCCCAGAAGCAGTAGTAAGAATAATAAGTGATGGAGGAAAGGTGGTCAGAAAAGTGATTTCGTTTGTGTTGGATCTTCACGTGTAGTGTATTTGTTTAGTCCTGAGAAGGACATTTTTTTAGCTGTGTGGAAGGAATATTGGTGTGAAAAGGCTCAGTGTTATAGGTTTAGTTCTAAGAAGGACTTTTTAGTGACTAGTCTTGATAAACTTTTATGTGTTTATGTAGTTGAAATTATAGATGGGGAGGAATGGGTGTTATTTCTACTCCTTGGTAGATTTTTTTTAGCTGGGTTCCAAAGTGATACTGTTAATTTTTGAATATGAGATTATTAAAAAGGAGGAGATTAAGATCTATTAATTTATTCCTTGTAGCAGTAATGGTTCCTAGGAGAGGTTGAGAATGCCTTTAGTAAGTTACAGGAAGTGTTTAATTTTCAGATAAAAACATCAACCACCAATGTTTTGATAACTGCTTAGGTTTACTATGTTTTGAAGGGATTTACAGTTCTGGCTTTTAATTATTGTTTCTTATTTTTAGATTATTTTATATAATATAGTTCTTTCAATAGTTCAATGGAACCAAGACACTGGATTTTCAATGCAATATAACATCTCCCCTTTTACAGATCTCTAAAAAAAACTTGAAAAAATGCATGAAATATATAAATAAGTAATGATTTTTTTGCTTTATTACCCTTACTAGCATTCTGAAAGGGGCATGCCACTCTACCCCCCCCCCCCCCCTAGATCTGGCCCTGACTATACATTATAAACTAACTGGGTGGTGCTCATAGATATCATCTACTTCTAACAACTGCTCCTTCATCAGCTTGTTTAAAGAATTCTCCCATCACCAAATAGGCTTATTCTTTCCTGTTATATTAAAAGCTTAAGAATTTCACATATAGTTATATTTTAAAACTTCTTGCTTTAGATATATATTCTAAAATTTCCCATAGTATTTGGATTCTAGAAAATTTTCAGTACACCTATTTTATAGTTTTATTAGTATGATATATATAATTAAGATCATTATCTTTGGCCATAGAATGCAGTGTTGTTTTTAATAAGTTTTCAGATTTATCAAATTTTTGGAATCTTTTAAGTTTATATCAATGTTGCACACGAAAATTTAGCCTGACTTTGGTATTTTGTGAAATGTTGCAGCTTTCTAATAATTGCTAAATAAGTCACATAAGAGTGCATAAGAAACTATAAAATGAATGCGAGTAAATTGTGAAATGCATCCATGCAGTTGAAACTTCATTTGGTATCAGCAAAATTATGCTGTATCATTATATGAAATGAGTTGGAAATATCTAGTTAAATGTATTAAAAACATTGTGGCTTATAACAAAATTTAGTTACCTCAAGCTAAAACGAAGAATTTTTGACATCTAATGAGGGGGGGGGGGGGCGGCACTGATGAGTAAACATGGGTCTAAATTTTCAAGGTGCAGGTGATCTGCAAATAGTTCATGCAGGAAATTTTCAACAAAGCATTAAAACAACACATTTGCGCACCACACAAGCACTTGTAATGCTGTTACTACACTGTCTTCATAGAATTAGATAAGAAGCCAGAAACAAGTAGCTTGGAGCACACAGATGATCTTATCTTCATTTCAAATGCAAGACAGGCTTTTTAGTCTGCATCTGATGGAATTGATGTAGGAACAGTGTGAAAGTGGTCATGTGTGTTGGTATTATTCTGTTTTCTGATGGGACTAGTTCAGTTCCTTGATAAAATTATACGATTTTGATTCATCTGAGTGTGTAATTTTCCTGCTGTGAGTCACTTAGAAATTACTTGCAGCTTTAGATGTAATTATCCATAAGCATTTATGGAGCATCAGATTGCTGAATTTGTGTAGTTTTTTTTGATTAAGGTTAGCAGAATTTTTATTCGTGATAAATATGGTGTTTCTAAATGCTTATTTCATTCAAAGGTCATTTTTTTTTATCAAATCTAATTTTCAACCACTTGAAGGGAAATTTTATTTTCAATGGAAATTGATCATTTTATTTGTTTTGTTAATTCAAGTTAAAGTTTCTTCAAAACTACAAAATATATTTTAAATGTAGAGAAAAATTTTTTTCTTGTTTATAAAACAATTCTGTTGAATTTTCATCGTAGTAAAGTTTTACAAAATGCTATTTTTTTTTTATATTTAGGTCTGCTTTGCATGTGTGGACAATGAAGAATTTAGGTTAGCCCAAATGTGTGGACTTCACATAGTTGTTCATGCTGATGAATTGGAAGATCTTATTAATTACTACCAAGACAGAGGCTATTTTGAGGAATTAATAAGCCTTTTAGAAGCAGCATTAGGTTTGTTTTATGTTTTTTAAGCATTATTAAAAAATCATTACCAACACATAGAACAGAAACTCATACATAATTATGACAGCCAAGTTTATGGAAATAGATAAGTGTGAAAAAAAAAATTTTTTTTTTTTCACACTTACCTGTCTGCATACATTAAAAAGTTAAAGTACATACCTAATTTTTTTTAGGCTTAATCTCATAAATTTAACCTAAGATGTTTTATTTATTGTCTACTAATATAAAGATATGTAAAAGAAATTAAGCAATATGCTCCTCAAGCAACTTGTTACAGAAGTCTAATAGTACTCAGTATAATAAACTATAGAGAAGATTGGTGAAAAAGCTGAAATCTCACAAGAAAGACATACATCACAGAGAAAATATCCATTCCTTCTTCAGGATTTGAATTCATATCCCTTTGCTGTGCAGCTAAGCATGAATTGCCAGTAGTTTACGTTCCCAGGTTCGAGTCCCAGCTGGGTCAGCGTTGAGATTTATCTCCGCAAAATTCCCGCCCTGCCCACGGTCAGTAGGGGACACCGATGGGCTTGGAAAGGCCGCCGTCCGTCGGATGGGACGTTAAGCCGTGGTCCCGTGTGCGGGAGAGCCATACCCTGTGCACATTAAAGAACACGCTGGATGGCCTTGACGGGAGACTACCATCTGTCTCCCAACAGCTGTTCCAGTGGGTCCCCTCCCCCACCTTCTCTGAGCCTCGGGGTCCATGTGACCTGGCCATTTAGCCCATGGTGTGCAAAAAAGTGCCGCTCAGAGGTTAAACAACCCAAACAACCAGTAGTTTACATATTGTGGAGGCACAAGATTGTACACTTCGTAGCATGTCTGAGTTTTCTGCATTCAAGCCTACTGAGTTGACATGCAACCCTACTGAGCTTTTAAGAACATCCTGAATGGTCATTAGGAACCTTTCATTTATTCCTAATGCTTTCCAGTAGGCCTTTCCCCCCTCCCTCTCTTTTTGAGCTGTGGGGTTCTTGTGACCTGGTCATTTTATTGTACTGAAAAAATGTGTTCATTAGGAATAATGGGCCAACCCATTCTAGTGAGAATTTGATATTTTGCTATGTTCACATGCTAATAAGATGTTTTGATGCAAGTGTTATGCAGAGTTGTTGTAATTGAGGAAACCATGATCGAACAAATGGCTTGTTGAACATGATTACAACTCGCAATTACTATGGAGTGGGTACAGTTGTTATTTAGTGAATACATTTTCTTTATTACAACACTATTAAAATGTCATTTGAGACATGTGAAGTTGGAATATTTAACATCAACGTTAATTAAAATTATTGGTTAAAAAAATTCGAATGGATTAAAATGAAATCAGTAAGTTATATTAAACTTTACTAAAATTTACTTAGGTGAATCATTTAATTCATGGATTACTGTGCTAAAAATTTACAGCTTTTTTATATCAGTTAATATATGATACGTGGAAACACAATGACTTCAAGGGTATGGGTTGTTTTACCTCTGAGTGGCACTTTTTTGCACACCATGGGCTAAATGGCCAGGTCACATGGACCCTGAAGGCTCAGAGAAGATTGTGGTAGGGGACCCACTGGAACAGCTGTTTGGAGACAGATGATAGTCTCCCATCAAGGCCATCCAGCGTGTTCTTTAACGTGCACAGGGTATGGCTCTCTCCCGCACACGGAGCCATGACTTAATGTCCCATATAACGGATGGCAGCCTTTCCAAGCCCATCAGTGTCCCCTACTGACTATGGGCAAGGCGAGGAATTTTGTGGAGATAAATCAATGCTGACCCAGCTGGGACTCGAACCTGGGAATTACAGATTACGAGCCTGGCTCAAGGGTATGGACTAGTGTTGCAAGTTGAAACGTGATACTATCGCAAGTAGCTGTAAGCATCAGTCACTCATTTTCTTTCTTTGGAATGGTTTGTTTTTGGCAGACTATGGCTGTTCTGGAAACAGCAGTGGTATACAATACATTACTGTGTTTTATAAGGCTCAAGTGGTCCACAGAAATGACTCAAGTGCATGGAGAACATTCTCAAAATGAAGTGATTTTTCATGTGGCACAAACCTTCCCAGGTGAATTGCAACACTATGTACACATCCACACTTTTTAGTTACAACAAGTTGAAAATTTCTATAGTAGAAACTAGTTTTACCCTCCTGTGATGATTCTGATGAGCCAAATATGGATGAGATGCTCTATTTTGATTTCACATAGCTAAAGTTAAACCTTAGAATTGTCTAATGGCCCAGATAGTGAGAGCTCCTAACATGTAATGTCATGAGATTGAATCCCTTTTCAGTCAATATATATAGTTTTTGGCTTACTAAAAACTTTTTTCTTCTGAGACACTTCTTATATACTTGTAACATCATGTAAATTTGAAAGGTATATTTAAAAGGATTTGATAAATTTTATGCTGATCTGTTTTGAATGACATGAGAGATTACTGAACTTTGAACTTTCCCCTAACATTATGTGGAAACATCGGTCTTTTTATTAATATTTATGAATTGTGAATCTTGGCATGCTATTAATTACAAGTTTTTAAATAAGGACACATTTAAATTCTAATTTATTGACTTTAATGTGAGATTAAATGAAGTAGTGGCAAGAATTTTTTTGAAATCTTAATCCTTTTCATTATAATCTGAAAAGTCTAGTTGTTTGGAGTTGAATGAGTATCTTGTGTGACATTTGGCAAAATAATGTCCTCTTACAATGAAATACTAGTAAAAGCATATATTCAGATTCTCCATTTTGAACCCCAAAAGCAATGTTTGGAAAAAAAAAAAAAAACTTTTCATGCAGAATTAAATTCAAATTTATTTCTTATTTGTTTTACATTATAAACATCCAATTTGACTACTTTTGATTTTTTTTTAATTCATCTATTTTGTTGACTGATGGCAAAGATATTGTATTAAGGTGCATACTTATACAGTAGACTCTGTTATTCCTACTTGAATGACAGTCCATATTCATAGTTAACCCATAGACACAGTTGAATGAGGGTTTTGACCTAATTAAAGTTAACACCCAGTTCAATCATTTATTTATCTTGCCATGTTTATATGTTCTAAACACATCTTCAGTAAGTAAAAGCCATTTACACTTTAAAATCATAAATGGGGAGGGATTAAGGAATTTTTCTTGACCTGAAAGAAAAGCCGACAACCCTTTTATGTAATGTTGTATTGTTGCTGCATATAGTTTTGCACTTGAAAAACATGCAATCATGGGTTGCTTGTTGCAATTATACTCTTCATGAGTTTTGAGTATGTTGTGGGTTTGACTATATCATCTTGTTGCATAGTTGTGGTCGGTTCAAAACTGTTCCAGCCCCTTGCCGAAAAGATAAGGCAAATTTGAAAGATGACGTAAGAACTGATAATCTTCACAGAGTAAAAGCTTTCAAAAGTTAACAAAATATTGTCTAAAACAACTAATTCTTGGCCCATATTTTAGCAGATTCTTTTTCCTAGATATCAGTTGCAGATATGTGTTTTATGTAATAAAGAATGGGAAAAGACTATTAGTTTTTGCATCAAGATCGTCAGTTGTCTCCAAAATCATGGTAAATGGAGGCTTGAGGCAGTGGAATAGTAGCATCAATTCAAACAATAAATAACTGAAAATTGGATAACTGAGAATCTTCTGTATTTATTAATCAGAATTTAAATTACAAGATATTTTCAGTAACTAGGTTAACACATACACAACCACTGATAGGGTAAGAGTTGAAATTGCAGTAAATATTTGTTGTAGTAAATATTGCTTTTTAATATTTTAACCCTTTAATGCTCAAAATTTGAAATAGACTAGTTGGTAGAATGCTTTTCCTTTTAAATTTACTGCCATGCTCTTTATGTCATCTTTGGTGTTAAAGGGTTAAATTATAGTCTTTCCTATTTTCTACATTTAAAGTGCCCAGTGACGGCTTTGAAACATTTGTGATTAATCACAAATAGTGATCAATAGTTATTACGGCCTCACTTTAAGGCAGAAAATTTTGCTTGATGTTTTTTCACTATTGTGTAATGTATATTTTGAAAATAAAGTATTTTTGAAGTTAACCAATAAAGTTTTTTCTAAGTTTTTGTACTTTTGCCTTAATATGAAAATGTAATGACTATAGCTAGTAACTTTATATTTAATACATGCTATCAAACATCAAAGAAGGTAAATGTGAAATTTACTATTTTTATTTCTTTAAATAGTAAACTTTTTATCATGTATTAAAATATTTGCTGTAAGGTTTAGGTTAAAATGTAATTAATTTTACTGTTACTTTGTTTATTTATGAAATTCAGTTTCTCATGCAATTTGTTTGTATGTTTTCTTATTCGTTATTTTTCTTCTGTTGTATGGTTGTGCTCAAAAATTAGATTAAATATTTAGAAAGCAAAAATTTAATGCAAAACATTCATTTTTAGCACAAATAAATTTAACTAGTTACTATTATTACTTCCTTTTGTGTATTTTGTGCATTTTGTTAGAACTCAATATTTGAGTAAGTTCTTAGTAAGATATATAGGAGTTTTTTATTTATAAACAGCATATAATACATTAACAACCGAAATTATGGCTCATTTTAGTAAACTAAATTTTGAAGAATCTTTTTTCTGGATCTGTGATTCATCAGCTGCATTCTTGATACAGAAATCTGAATCATAAGATTGCTCTTAATAAGAAATATCATTTTAACAGCAGATATAAATGGCAAACACTCAACAAACTGTAGAATAAAATAACAATAATTATGGCTTGTAGGGTATTTGCTTTCACCTATATTGTTCATGATATTAAATGTACATTGTACTAAAAATTTTATCTTTTAATAATAGTAAAATGTAGGTTTGTGATTTTGTCTTTTCTCTTTTTAAATCCAATATAGGTTTGGAGAGAGCACATATGGGTATGTTTACTGAATTAGCCATTCTGTACTCAAAATATAAGCCATCCAAGATGAAGGAACATCTTGAACTCTTTTGGTCACGAGTCAACATTCCAAAGGTAATTTCTTACTGTTGCTTTTAGGAACCAATGAAATAATTGTACTGCATTTTTTTATTCAGTTTAGAAATTTTGATATCTTTTTTCAGAAAATGTTTGAACTCTTAATTATAAACTAAATTGGGGTGGCTTAGTCAGTAACTCCCCATGCTCCTTAATCTGCTGTTCCCAGGTTAGAGTCCCAGCTGGGTCAGCATTGAGATTTATGTCCACAAAATTCCCTGTCCTGCCCTTGGTCAGTAGGGACACCAAAGGGCTTAGAAAGGCCACTGTCCGTTGGATGGAATGTTAAGACTAATGTGTGGGAGGGCCATACCCTGTGCATGCTAAAGACCACACTGGAAGGCCTTGATGGGAGACTAACAGCTGTCCATTGAGTCCCCCTAACCTTCTTTGAGCCCTCAGGACCCTTGTGACCTGGCCATTTAACCCATTGTGTGAAAAAAAAAGTACTGCTCTCAGAGGGAAAACAACCTAAAATAAACCTAATTGCTTAACACATTCACTGGAACACACTTCTGATATTCATGGTAGTGAGGACATGCAGAAGTGTAACACAACTTTTATATGATATAGTACATATTTCAGTATTATGAAGCAAACTAGATTTTTTCCCAGGTTACTCTAGAATCTATATTGACCTCATGTGCATTGCAGTTATTCTGCTGGAATTAGTGGGCTTTAAGAAAATATTTTTGCATTCCTATGTTTAAATTTATTAGAAAAGAGTCTCTTGGAAGCAAGTAAACTGCATTTTTTGCAGCTCCTGTGAATGTGTTAGTAGATGTCAACTGGCATAGTGGTTAAGGAGTAGCTACTATACCAGCAGGCAAACTTTGTGTTTTGTTAGCTCTGAGGCAGTGGTCAGCAGTTACTTTGTTTTAGGATATGCCCTTGTAATGAGAAGATTCGTATAAACTTGGAGTAGTTTCTAAGACCCTTCTCTGTCCCATATGTTGCAAATAAAAAAAATAGAATCTCAGGAAAAATTAACTGTCTTTAAGATTTTAATAAATCCTTAAACAGTTGAAAATTATTTTTGTAGTTCAAATAAACACTGAAAACTGAAATAAATGTTCTATTTTGCAGGTACTCAGGGCAGCAGAGCAGGCTCATTTATGGGCTGAACTTGTATTTCTGTATGACAAATATGAGGAATATGATAATGCTGTAGTAACTATGATGAACCATCCCACTGAAGCATGGCGAGAAGGACACTTCAAAGAAATTATAACAAAAGTTGCAAATATTGAGCTTTATTACAAAGCAATTCAATTCTATGTTGACTATAAACCTATGTTGCTGAATGACCTATTATTGGTATTGGCACCTCGTATGGATCACACTCGATCTGTGAACTACTTTACCAAAGTAAGTAATTTGAATGTCATGTGAACCTTTTTTAATCCTTATAGTTATTATTTAAAAATGTTTTAACTTCTGTAACAAAGCTAAACACTAAAATAGTGTTTTTATAGCTTCCTTTTTGAAATTACTTAAATGTACAATAAAGAAGGAGCCAGAATTGAAGGATTTCAGAATTGAAGTAGGTAAAAATATTTAGATTTTGCCTGTAACGCCTGAATAAATCTGATTTTGACTGCTGTGAACAAATCAATGTATTAAGTTTAGTGTGCATTTGATTTTTTTTAACACAATGCCAAAGATGAGTGTATATATATTTGTTATATATATTGTGCAACCGTATACTGCAAAAGCATGGCTTCAGAGTCAAAACAGTAGAGTGTATCTCATATGCTATGTTGCATTATATCTCACAAATTTTCAGTGTGTTTTAGATAAGGTTAAGGGGTGGCCAGAGAAGAAGATTGAATTATCCATCATTCCTGAAACCATTCAGACTGATTTTGCAGGATGGACTGTTGCCTTATCCTGAAATTGTTAGTCTCCATCAAAGAAGAAAAGAAGTATAACAGGGCATAGGCAATTGGATATGTTTAAATATGCTGTGCATTTCACAACCCTTAGTCATATTAGTAGATTCAATCTGGGATGCATGACTTCCTACTCAGTGATACCATGACTTCCTACTCAGTGACTTGTACAGTTGATGTGACACATGTGTGATCCATTGCCTCATCTGATTAGCACCACATTCTAGCTTTATCATCTGTATAAAAGGGCATATGCCACTGTTTTGAACAGATTAACTTTTCCCAGCCCTCTTTCCACACCACTAATCCTCACTTTGTTTTTTGGCTGAAAATAAGTTTCTGAATATTGGTACTAACTGCAGAATTGCAAATATATACAATCCAATGCATTGCTGATGTGAGTTGGCCTCTATTGAAAGCAGCTGTCATTTGATTACATTATTATGGCTACAAATATTGCATAGTTATTTTTTGTCCTAAAAGTTCCATTTAGATATTTCAAAATCTTATTACTAGTGATAAATTGCAAATTTGCTTTTATAACAGATTTAGTTTTCTCCTTTTATGATGGTATTAAATAATTTAAATATGACATAAGCTTCGTAAACATGTTAAGAAATTTCAGGTTCAGAATGAAGGTACACTCTTAACCTTTTATTAAAAATAAGAGTAGCATGAATATTATAGCTGCACCTATCCCTTGATTTACAATGTTTCAATTTTACGTGGTCAAAAAATGCCCATTTTGTTTTACATGGTATAGATTGGGATTTTTTTTAAATGTATGTAGCTATAATTCATATTATAAAGTAGCAGTGGTAATAGCATCAAGGAAAATTATTAGACTGTCATCCCAAAACAAAAATTAACTTAATGGTTTTAATTGATATTGTTTAATTTCAAGAATAAATCGATATTAGTAAATTCTTATATTAATAAAATCATCTGTAGCAAGTTATATTCTTTTGCTAAAATTATATTCTTGCCATTGTAATGCAATGTCTAGTGACATTTTAATGAAATATAACCTGTTTTGAATCAGTAGTAAGATCTGACTTTTCCAAACTGAATTTTTCATAGTAAAAATTGTTTTATCTGATTTTTAGCAACAAATTTAACTTTGTAGACTCTTACATAGGCTAAATACAGCCGATTCATAAGTACACTGTTTCATAAAATTTATAAATAAGAATTTTACAAAATAAAGCACTGTTAGTACAAATGCTTAATTTCTAATTGATATTCCCTTCATAAATATCCTTTCATATTTTGTCATCAAATTCAATAGTGTATGTTTAACAAGAAGTATTTTTCATGATGAAAAAGAAATGTATGAGAAATTAATAAGCTTATCTGAATTAGTACAAATAAAGTATAAAAAAATTGTGTTAAATCTTATTACTGTTGAATTAAAATTTTAGATACATTGAAAGTTTCATTTATGCATATTTAAGTTTCATTCACAATGATGATTTTTTCTGAATCTATCCCCCTTTTTTCCCATAAGTTGTTGGTTTCAATTTGCATGGTAATTTCCCAGAACCTACCTACTGTGTAAATTGAGGGATGGGTGTACACATAAACGTTTTTAAGAGAAGGTTAACAATTGGATGTTTACACAATAGCAATTAAAAATTTATACTGCATAATAAGCTTTACTTTTTCCTATGGGATTTACAGATAGCAGAGGGTTAAATGAAAACTTCTTACAAGTATCAGTGTTGTACTTTATTGTATATATATATTTGATTATTAATGTGCTGTGAATTTTTGTAAATCAGCTAAATACAGCTGATTCGGCTACAGACCACCAAACTGTCACCATAATCTTCTGGTGAAGATTAGCTTGGGAATGTGTTTAGGTGCTTCTGTGACATCCAGCCATTGAGCAGAAGCATTTTAAATTGGTCTGCAAAAAATTGCAACATTTTAAAGTTGTTAGTTATTATAATGTTCTAGTATATCCACTAAATTTGTCATACTTAGGAAACGGGAAATTGTGTTATTCTATTAGGTTGTTGCAAATGAAATGGGGAATTGTTAATAAAACATTCAACAGCTATAACTTTGTTTAAAATAACTTAAAATACTCACCAAGAGATTCATACACTTCTGCTACTGCAAAACAAGTGCATTTATGCTATTGATAAAAAAATGAGTTCCTGGAAGTATGAATTCTCTGAAGGCATTTTAACTTCTGTCTCATTGCTGAATATTTTCTCCACTAAAAAGTGGTTGAGATACTTGAAGATGTGGTGGTTGGTGATAGCTGGTGAATACATTGGGTGAGCAAGAGTCTCATACTCTAACTGACGGAGTTTCCGGACCATTATTTGTGAAATGTATGGTTGAGCGTTATCCTGGAGCAGTAGGCCTCCATGTCTATTGACCAATTGTAATGCTCCAAAGAATTAAATACTTTTAAAGTTTTGGACCTTTTATCTGATACAATATTTATTCAAACTCCAGATAGCTTGGGCACCAGGCAATTAATAATTTGCCAAATTAAAGTCAAAATTAGAGTTCGAATATTACACAGCAGGCTTTATTTAGCGAGTAAGAATTCAAAAATAAACGATTGTCAATATATATTTTAAATAAATCAAAAATTTATCTACTGACATTGCTCAAGAGAAAAAATAGCAAAAATTCAAAAAGTTTCTATAGCAAACAAAATTTATTTCCAAATATTCAAACTCGCCGACATCAGAGGAAATGTCGACCACAACTTCTACATCTCTATTACTCCAACTACAACTCTGTTACAACTCAGTTCTCTTCTACTTCCAACTAACACCAACTTTCAACTACTCTGTTCAACTCTGTGACCACATGTCACTGCTATATCAGCATTGTACAAAGGGTCCGCACATGTCATGTTGCACGCTGGGAAAGACATTTGCATAAACTGATGAGCATGCAAGCTATGACGTGAGAGAGGGCGTGTTGTTGAACACATGTGCTTTAGCGGGTGACAATCGAAAGAGTGGAGTTGCGCATGCGCAACTCCTATTCTCTCAGAAATGAGTGCTACGATGTCAAAAATAAAATTCAAATCCCCAAAATGATAAATATAATGTAAATTAAGCAAAACTGATTAAGGTAAAGTAAAAGTGAATGTGGGGGCTTCAAACAATGCAGGTTGCTTTGTGCATAATTTGTCACATTTTTTGAAGTCCTGCATAATATTTACCTGCATTTATTGTTTCATCTGGTTTTAGGAATGGATAATGGATAATTCTGGCTGCAGATCACCAAACAGTCACCATAACCTTCAAGTGAAGATTAGGTTTGGGCATGTGTTTGGGTGCTTCCACAATGTCCAGCCATGAGCAGAACATTGACGATTGTTGTGTGATGAAAAATGGATCCTATACCTTACAACTCTATGTGAAAACAGATACCCATGGTTTCTTGGGAGAAAGAAAGAAAGCACACTTTCAAGTCAATGTGCCTTACGAGTGTCGGTTAATTCGTGTGGAACCTATTTATCCAACGTTTTCACTTTTCAATGGCTTCCAGGCATCCAGAACTGTTGAATAATACACATCTAATTTGCCTGCAATGTCTGTACAATTTGGTGCATGTTGGATTCAATTAAAGCCTTCGATCATTATCAATCGCTTCTTTGAGTTTACCACATGGCTTATTTTGAAGAATATGATACTTTATATATATGTGTATTTTTTTAACTGTAATTTGAAAGAGTAAATCTTCTAACTTTCATTTGATACCTTTCAGGTAGATCATTTGCCACTTGTCAAGCCTTATTTGCGATCTGTCCAGTCTCTCAATAATAAAGCCATAAATGAAGCATTAAATGGTTTGCTTATTGAGGAAGAGGACTTCCAAGGTCTTCGCACTTCCATTGATGCTTTTGATAACTTTGATAACATAGCACTAGCTCAGCGTCTTGAAAAGCATGAACTAATAGAATTCCGTCGCATAGCTGCTTACCTTTACAAGGGAAACAATCGTTGGAAACAGTCTGTGGAATTATGTAAAAAAGACAGGCTTTTCAAGGTGAGTTTCATTTAAATTAGCTGAAGAAAAAATTGTAGAAACGAGATCTTGATAATAGCTTTATTCATATTTGATCATTTTTTTACTTGAAAGGATTCTTAAAAAATAATTTTATGAAGTTAGCAGTTTTTTTTTATGTTTTTTCATTGCTTTGTTTTTGAACTGAGTCTGTGGGAGAAAATGTTTATTTTCAATTTTTTTGTGGGATTCCTAGATTTTAGTGCTACTCGGATAGGATAGGCCAAATAGTTGCTGCAAAAGCTGATATCTCATGATACTTATTTAGTGGGTGGGGGGCTGGGCACATGCTTGTCAGTTCAGGTGTTAAGCTTATTTCCAGAAAGAGTTCTTGAGCAGTGACCACTTTAGAAGGTTTAAGGTGAGTGCTTAATTCTCATGAATCAGAATATAAGAAACCCTTGCCAATCATGGATGCCTAAATAAATTTGATAAATAATATTTGCCCAATGTGAGGAAAACTTTATTATACAGTCTTGAATTTCCCATCCAGTACATAAGCTGTGCATGTTGTGGGACATGCTGAATGGCTTTGACAGGAAACTTCCATTTGACTCCTAACATTCGTATCAGTAGATCTCCAGCCTTCTCTGAGACCTTAGTCTCCTTGTGACTTAGCCATTTAACACATTGTGTGCAAAAAAAACACTTGGGTAAAACAACCCAATTCAATTCATCCTGTATGGGTCAAAGTAATACTTTATGTTCAAGCATTCATTACGTAATAGAAAGTGGATCAGTCATATGACTTCCTGCAGTCTCGTGTGGCTGATACAGGCATTGTTGTTTAGTAGCAACAATGGGAACTAGAATGGATGTGCACTAAATGCCGATTAAGAAGGGGACATCACAAGCAATGATGGTTACATTTTTATTTCTATTGTTTTACTGCAGAATTTACACAGTACATGAATTTTGGTTTGATACATTATATTTTGATTTATATTTCTTATGGATATGTACAGTGTATATTATAAATCTTCTGTTGCAGAAAAAACTACTTATATTCCATGGTTACATATTTTAACTCTGTTCTTACTTTTAGGATGCTATGGAGTATGCTGCAGAATCAAAAATGGCGGAGGTTGCAGAAGAACTCTTGGCATGGTTCTTAGATGAGAAGAATTACGAATGTTTTGCTGCTTGTCTCTTCCAGTGTTATGATCTCTTGCATCCTGATGTCATTCTAGAACTTTCTTGGCGTCATAATATCACAGATTTTGCCATGCCATACCTTATTCAGGTTATGAGGGAATACATTTCAAAGGTAATAAAATCCTTACAACACTAAAAAAATAGAAAAAAAGTTTTAAATATAATTTAACTTGAAACAATCTTCATATTGGGGGAAGTATAGTTTCTCGCAATACATGAAAGTCTATTTGATATGCTTTACAAGAACACTTGTATTTGATTTAACATCTTAAATATAGTTTATAGTGATTTTGGAATAACAGTTGATCTTTTGTCAAGCATTTTGGCTGTATTAAATTTTCCTTGAGCAATTGTGCAGAATATGTTATCAGGAGGTTTGTGGGTTCAGATCCCACCTGGCTAATGAGAATTTTTTTCTCTATACTTATACAATGTATATAATATACAATGATAAACAATCACAGGTAATTTATACTTATTATTCAACATAGCATCCTTATGCATGATTAAAGGCATGTTGGTTAAAAAAATGCTATGCCTGTTGGCATTTGTTGCTGGTTGTGTGCATTAACTTGGAAGTTACCTTCTAGACCAGAGTCTTCAATTACAGTCAGATTTCCAAAGACTAAATCCATGGTATAATTGCTTAAAGCCACTAATAGAGATCTTGATCTGCTACCAATAGCTCAGTGTTCAGAGCACCTGACATGTCATTTGCCCGCCGTGTGTTCAGATTCCACTTGGCTAATGAGTTTTTCTTCTATACTTATTAAATGTTATGTGGCTTTGAAGTTTTGCATACCACAAATGATATGTGACAATGTATTTGATTTTTGAATAAATTGGCTAAAGAGGGTCATGTGATAATTTCCAAACTTGTGTTTGTCCTAGTCTGTTTTAATATTTTAGAAATGTAATTTTAGTAGAGTTCTAAATGAACATAAAAGTAGGAAATGGTAATATTTCCCACATGCATGTGGAAAGAGAATATCAGTATTACAGCATTTAGATATATTGATACAAATATTGTCTCAATGTGATTTTCAAATTCAGATATCTGCTATGACAGGCCCATCCAACTCAAGCTTAGTGAAAAGCCACTGGGAAAAAAAACTATTCTTAAAGAGCCAGGGGGAAAAATTTTATATTTAAAAACGCACATTTTTAATGAGGAATGAATTGGACAACTGTTTTTAAGGAATCAAGAAAATATCTTAATTAAAGAAACAAAAATATACATTTTTAATGAATACTATGAATTGGCAAAAATGTTAGTTATGCACCAAAAAATGCTTGTTCAAAAATATTGAAAAAAATGAATGGAGTTTAGTGTATTTGTTTTATAATTCAAGGGTTGAATGGGCCTACTCTAACAATTTGAACAACTTTTTATGTACAGGAAAAGTTTGTCATGAAATTGAAAGGATGGTGAAAAAATTCACCTTGACAAACATCACATATAGGACAAATCCTCAATTTTCACTTAGTTTTTATTTTTACATTTTTATCTCCTATTGCAGTTTAATAAATCATAATATTAAATATTACCAAGTTGAGTGCTTTTGAATGAGGTGTAAAACTGCAACAAGCACTTATTATATAATCCTGAGCAGTTGCAATCAAACCAACATCATGATGCTCTTAGTTCAATGAAATTATAGGTTAAGTCATGCTTATGCTGCCAAGCCAATTAACGCTATGAACAAATCTGAATAAATTCAGTATGAAAATAAATCAAATTTAAAATTGGGAAAATGCTGTTGGTTTACTCATCCCATTAAATGATGAAATTTGTTAAATAATCCCTTTACTAAATCAGTGTGGCCATTTCAGTGAACTGACTAGCTGGTTTTTTTCTGCATAATACAAATGTTTCAGAATGAAAATATTGGATTAACATGCCTTACGACAGTTTATAACGTTAACAAAATCATAAGCAGTTTGTGAAAACTTCTATCAAAAAAGCATCTTTGTGTAATCTTTAAAATCTTAAAATCTAGTACAGGTGTCCCTCACTTTATGCGTTTTTGCTAAAATGATAATTTCACAGTCACGTGGTGACTGAAATTGCGATTTTTTAAAATTAACTTTTTAAAATTGCGTTATAGAGAAAATGCATAAAGTGAGATCACGTAAAGCGAGGGACACCTGTATTTCAAAAATTCCATTTTGGTTATGATTTGATTAGTTGAAATTGAAGAAACCTGTTAAGCAAACTGTTTTTATTGAGAGATGGTGGCAAGTGTTTAGAAAAAAAAAAACTGCGATGCCAAATATGAAAAAATATTTTTCTCAATGCATTTTGTTTTCATTTAGGTGGATAAATTAGAAGAACTGGAGACACAGCGACTGGAAGAATCTGCACAGAATGAACAGAAACCAATTGTTTATGGTAAGTTTCTTCTACATATGAAATCTGAGTGTTGCTACTTTTTTGGGGGGGACAATATCAAGTTTTGTCATATTTCCTAATGTAGTCTCGGTCCCTTTTAGTCCCCTTGCACTGTTATGTGGGGTGGGCTCAGTCGGTAGTGAGCCAAGCTTGCAATCTGTAGTTCCCAGGTTTGAGTCCCAAGTGTGGGGTTATTGTTCTCACATACTATTTGCTTTTGCTGGGTCTGATCAGCAAGTTTGTTAGGTTCATCAACTATGATGCAACTAATTCATTTGCCTAAAAATTTCCTGTCTTCCAACAAATATACAGCTCACTAGTATAATTTCAGATAGTGAAGAAATTACAGCATGTAATGCTAAATTTGTGATTCTGAAACACACACTTCTATTTCCTGTTTCTCCACATAAGAAAGATGTAAACACACATCATTTAACCCAGGAGCAGGCTCTGCAGCATATATGTGATTTTTTTTTTTTTTTTTTTTTTCCATATGTACAGAGAGACATGCAGGGGAAGGAGTGTGAAATCATGTTACATAGCATGAATTCTTCAGAACTTTGTATACTAGTGAGGCAAAATTGTTGGACAGTGAGATGCAGGATCATCATCATCATCATCCTCAAACAGCCATGGACTACGGAGGTCCAACCAGACCGCGCAGTTTAATTCTCCAAGCATATCTGTCCTGAGCTACATCTGCTGCATCCGGCCACTGTACACCAATTCTAACAAGGTCCTGTTTGACATTGTCTGCCCACCGCATCCTAGGTCTCCCCCTCCTTCTGAGGCCTCTAGGCACACTGTTCATAACCCTATTCGCCAATCTATAATTATCCATACGGGCAACATGGCCAAACCAGCGGAGTCTCTCTCTGCACAATATGATGCTTAAAGGAGGTTGCAGACTCCTTTGCCTAACCTCATCATTAGTTACAAAGTTAAACCACCTAATACCCAAGATACTGCATAAGCATCTAGAATCAAAAGCATCTAGTTTCCTGTTATCTTGCTTACACAGCGTCCAAGTTTCACTACCATAACTAACCCTAGAAAGAACCAAACTATTATACAGTCTAATTTTAGTCTTTAGGTGTATACGCCTATTTCTCCACAATCTCCATAGATTCTTAAAAGTCCCGGCAGCAATACCTATTCGTCTGTTAATCTCATGCCGCACATCACCAGTATCAGTTACGCAGCTCCCAAGGTAATTAAACTGCGACACCTGCTCAAGACTGCAACCATTCAGATTAACTGAATCACAACCTGCCTGACCAATTTTCATCACTTTAGTTTTCTCTCTGTTTATAACCAAACCTACTGTACTACCAGTCTCATCAACAGTTCGAATGAAAGAGTTCATCTCATCAACATCATTTGCCAAAAGGGCTAAATCATCAGCATAATCTAAATCAGAAATTTTCATATCTCCAGCCCATTTAAGGCCAAAATCTTTCCCTTGAAGTGAATTTCGCATAACATAATCAACAACCAAACTAAAGAGAAAAGGGGACAAAAATGCACCCTTGTCGAACACCAGAAGTAATGCTAAACCAATTACTACAAGACTTACCAACTCTCACACATGACTCAGTGTTATTATAGAGAGCTTTCATTATGTTAACTAAGTTGTCTGGTATACCATATGATCTCACAATCAACCACAAATTATGACGATCAACAGAGTCGAAAGCCTTTTTGAAATCAACAAAGCTAGCAACCAAAGGTTTCTGAAACTCTAAACATTTCTCAAGAATCTGCCTAAGTGAAAATATCTGATCCACACATCCCCTACCACTTCTGAATCCACATTGCTCATCTCGAAATTGCCTGTCAACCAGATTCTTAATTCTATTAAGCACAATCATGGAAAGAACTTTACGTGGAACGGAGAGTAGGCTGATACCCCTATAGTTATCACAAGAACTGCGATCACCTTTTTTGAAAATAGGGATAATAATAGCTCTGGTAAAATCCTTAGGAACCATGCCTTTATCATAAAAGTTATTCAAAATTTCAGTCATCCAAATGGTAACTGAAACATTCCCAGCTCTAAGCATTTTCGTAGTAATTTCATCCACCCCTGGGGATTTATGAAGTTTAAGTTTAGAAATAGCCAAACTAACTTCAGATTTTGTTATAGGGCCAACATTAAAGCCAACAATGCATCTATCATCATTGCAAACAATGGGAGTAGAACTAACCACATTGTTTAGAACATCACTGAAATGCTCAGCCCACCTAGCCATGACAGAATCCTCACCTTCTATAACCTTGCCTTGTTTATCCTTCAATCCCTGTATACCTGTTCGTTTTCTACCACACAAAACATTAACTATCTAGTACAGCTCTCTGCTGTTGTGCTGTCTAACTGCTTCCTCAGCTTTGTCAGCAAGGCCATCAAGCCAAAGATTCTTATCAGTAGCTAACTGACCCTTTACACGTTTATTAAGTTCTTTGTAATGCTTTCTATTAGGACTAGTAGGGTACTGATTAAGGACATTCCTGCAGTTCCTTCTTTCTGAAATAAGCTCAAGTGCCTTATCACTTAAATAATTCTGCCTCCTCTGCTCCTTTTTCCCTAAAAGAGTACTGTTAGTTTCCAAAAAAGCCTGTTTAAAATGGCCCCATTCTTCCTCAACTTCAGTATTAAGCAAACCATGACTGTCATAATGACTAAGTAACCTATCATGGTAAGCTTTAGCTATAACTGGGTCTTTCAGAGCTTCAGTATTAAAGGTAAATTTTTTAACCCTAGCACAACACTTTTTAAGTTTAAGTTGCAAGACACTTTTAACAAGTAATGGTCAGATCCAATTTCAGCTCCCCTACATGCCCTGGTATTTCTAACAGAACTAGCCCATTTGCTGTTAATTAATATATAATCAATCATATTCTTATGCAGCCCATCAGGTGAAACCCATGTGTGTTTATGTATGTCGCGGTGTTTGTAATATGTGTTAGTTATTCTGAAACCATTGAGTTTACTTACCTGTAGGAGACGTTGCCCATTGCCATTGCAGCTACCAATACCAAAAGGGCCTATTACTCCTCCCCAAAGGTCAGAGTCGGTACCAACTTTGGCATTGAAGTCACCAAGAACAAGGGTAATATCTCCTTTCTTGACAGAATTCAAAATATCCTGAAGTTGTCTGTAAAACATATCCTTCTCATCCTCATCAGAATCCTCAGTGGGAGCATAACAGCAGATAACATTCAAGTCTTTAATGCTTGTCTGATATTTTGCTGTAAGAAACCTTTCATTAATGCACTCGTATCCTAGAAGAGCATCACTAGCATGTCTGCTGAGCAGCAGACCCACGCCTTGGTGATGCTTTCCATCCTCCCTCCCTGTAAAGAGAAATTTAAAGTTATTTTTAAGTATCTCACCTTTACCTGTCCATCTGGTCTCTTGCAAGCCTAGAATATCTAGGTTATAGCACTGGAATTCCTGCATGAGGACATCAAGAGAATAATCTCTAGTAATGTCCTCACGTTCCACGTTCCTGCAGAGAGAAAATGATTAGTAGGATTTTTACAGAAATTAGGTTTATTGAGATTGGTAGGGCCAACAATATCAAACAGCCCCCTGATCGCAGGCATGGGGCAAAGACCTGTTCCTCCTCCGCTAAAGGCTGAAGTCACCGATGCTGGTAGAAACTTCAGGCACACCCTTTTCAAGTGGACTTTTTCAAGAACCATATGGCCTGCCTGAGACACTTTACTCCAGTTTAGGCTTGACGATGCCCAACTAGCTAAGTAAGGTTCAGGTACCTGCGATGGCCTCTGATTAGGATTATCCGCCAGCTGATATAAGGTATCCCATGCCTCTGTTCACTTAGAGCTGGCAACCCAGAAGCAAACAGAAAACACAGCGGCAGACTCTCCCTCAACAGAGGCCCACCAGTGCAGCAAGTCCAGGATCTATAATCAAGCTCAAATCCATAAACAAGTCAAGTCTAGTAGGTATAGATGGTCAGCACCAGGACCCTGTGAAGTTGACCACTCCTCAGCAGGGTTGAAAAAAAAGAAAAAAGTGGCCATAGATGACCAGATCAGTAGGCCATACTGAACTGGCAGCCCTCCCCTTCCATTCCCTTCCAAAAGAGAATCTCTTTTGAAAGGTACTAGCTATTTCCTGGTAATTGCTAAAAATGGTGGTCCACTTTACTAGTATTAGGTTGGTAAAAAAAATAATGGTTGTTTTTAAACCTCAACTTCAACAAATCATAACTCAGCTCGTAATAAACTTTATTAATCAAAATAAAAAACACCAGAATCTACACATTTTTGCCAATTAGAAACAATTTTATCTATGCTATTTTGATTTTAAAATATCCAGAGTTATGGAATTGATAAATTCCTTGAAAGCTATTTTCTGCTTCCTGAAATTCTTGAAGCGATTGCTACGTTTCTACTGTTGAAGATTTTTCCTGGAGAAAGTTGTAATCTGTTGGCAACAAGTCAGGTGAATATGGTGGATGGGACAGAGTTTGTAGTCCAATTTATTCACCTCTTGGAGCGTCATTTGTGCAACGTGCGGCCAAGCATTGTCATAGAGAAGAATAGGACCTCTCCAATTGACCAGTGTTGGATTGGATGTTTATCACACAACTTCTGGTGCATTTTATCTAGTCACAACAATAATTCTGCAGTGAGGTTTCAAGAAGCTTCAGTGAAGAGCACCAGTCGTCATAATCCTCTTTTGGTGCAACTTAGGTTTGGGGAACTGTTTAGGCTCTTCATCGTGATCGAGCCATTGTGCTGATTGTCAGTGATTGTTGTACAGAATCCACTTTGCAGCACACTTCACAATCCGTTTAAGAAATGAATCATATTTGTTGCTCAAAAGCAGTGAAAAACACACTTCATAATGTTTTTTTTATTTCATTCAAATAGTGCAGAATTACTTATCAAACTAACTTTTCCAATTTAATTCAAATGCTGAACAACACTTGTGTGATCAACATTTAGCTCTTTTGCAATCTCGCATGATTTTACGAGAGTCTGTTTCAGTAATTGTCTTCAGTGGGTCATTGTCAATGGCAAGAGGACGTCCTTGACCTTCCTCATCTTCAAGGCTTGTATCTCCACTATGAAACTTTTTAACCAATGCCACACTATATGTTCAGAAGTGCTACCCTCTTCCCATTCTGGGGCGAGGGTGGCTCAGTCGGTAGCGCACCAGGCTCGTAATCTGTAGTTCCCAGGTTCGAGTCCCAGCTGGGTCAGCGTTGAGATTTATCTCCGCAAAAATTCCCCACCCTGCCCACGGTCAGTAGGGGACACCGATGGGCTTGGAAAGGCTGCCGTCCGTCGGATGGGACGTTAAGCTGTGGCCCTGTTTGCCGGAGAGCCATACCCTGTGCACATTAAAGAACACGCTGGATGGCCTTGACTGGAGGCTACCATCTGTGTTTCCAACAGCTGTTCCAGTGGGTCCCCTCCCCCAACCTTCTCTGAGCCTTCGGGGTCCATGTGACCTGGCCATTTAGCCCATGGTGTGCAAAAAAGTGCCGCTCAGAGGTAAAACAACCCAACTCTTCCCATTCTTTGACAACATTACGAGTTGTTTGGGTCATGTTTAACTCTTGCAACAAAATTATACACAATTACTTTTTTTTTTTTGCAACATAATTTTGAGACGAATGAATATAGCAAATGAAACTTTCTAAAAATATTGTAGCAAAGAATAAGCTTTAAAATGATATAAAATATATTTTTTAGTTCCTGTTATATATCACAATTAATAGTAAGAAAGAGAACAAAGGAAAATCGACTATTTTTGCACCAACCTAATAGCTGAAAGATAGGCACTGCAGCACCAAGTGGTCATCCATAGGTTCACAGAATGGAGACCATATGTGATCAGAAATATTGTTTAGAACAACTCTCATCAAATGAATGCTCATGTATCTCAGCAACATGCTATCATGGAAAAAATAGAAATGCCCTAGTTTTTTTTTTCTCACCCATTTCCCACAGGCCACAGAATTTTTATGATGTGTTGTGTGAATGTAGTCTGTAGACTGCCATTTGAGTAGCTCTTTCCTCTTGTATACTGGTTTAGTGAGCTTAATAATCACTACATCAGCTAAATGTTACATTGTTAAATATATAGTTTTAATTGGAGGGGGGGGGGGTAATTTTGGTGGTTTTTCCATCTATTGTAAACAATATTATTGCATTTTTTTTACTAAGCTTTTACATTAAAAATATGCATTATTGTGATTCAGATGTTCATAACTGCTTTGTTAAATATCTTCTAGTTTTGTAGAAAGTGCGATTTTTAAAACTCTTAAAAAAATAATTATCTTTTATATGTATTTAAATATAGCACCAGAACCTCAACTGATGCTGACAGCTGGACCTGGAATGATGGGCCCAGGATACCAACCTTATGGTCAACCTATGCCTGGTTACCAAGGTTATGGAATGTAAAAATAATGAACTTTTCCCTTCTCCATTCTTTTTAATGGACAGCCTGCAGGTACCAGGCATCCCAGGGAAGCAGAAAAAAAGATTAAACCAAGAGTAGTGGGGGAGCTATCATTTCAGTGCTTTCATCGTATAATATGTATATGCAGCAAGACCACATGGAAGAAAATCTGTTAAGCACATTGTTGGAATCCAAAATTTTTCTTCTGTCATATCTTTTGTCAAGCTCTTATATGGTTTTTGCTTGTTAAATATTTAATCTTAGTAAACAGTGTCACTTTTTTTTTTCTAAGTTGATCTTTCACCACACCATTGAAGCACCTAGAGTGAAGTACATTTTGAACGATGATTGCAGTGTACATTCATAAGGACTGAATATCAGCTGGTGTTTGGTGTTCTATAAGTGCTGCACTTTTTAATCTCCAGACTGCTGTTGTAACAGTAGATTTTTGGTATTTTTTTCCCTTTTAAAATTAATCTGCTCTGTAGTGACCTTGAAAATGGACCAGAGAGTAAGAAATTAAAGTAAGGAAATTAGGAGAATTTTAGTTTATTCGAGGAGAAAACATTTTCAACCAACCTAGGGAAGGTTGGAAATTATTACGTGGAATTAACTAATCCCATTTCAACTGTGTTATAACAAAATATCTGTCAAAATGTGTTTCATATGATTTTGTATAAATTGTTTGAACTATGTATATCATCTGCTTTTTTCTATTTAGTTACCAGATAGTTATACATACTACTAATAATTCAAGTTTTATTGAACTGGACTGGTATGCCGCATCTCCAAGCAATATTTAAAGAATAAATAACCAAAAGGACTGCTAAATTATTAGAAGGCACTACAGTTTTAGATCAGAAATGCTGTATAGTACTATGCTGTTTTGTGAAGGTTATAGTTGACTGTTACATTAGTCCAATCAGGTGGGACAGCTCGGATTATGTCAGTTGAAAGAGCCAGCAGAGATTGAGGGGACATGCTTGCTGCTATGGCAAATCTGTCTTTTCTCATCCCCCCCACCACCACCTCATGAACATCCCATTTTTGCCTGTTCTTTGTTAGTTGTCCTAGAACCCGTGTTCTGAGACCATGCAATGTTGTATGTGTTGGGTTGATGCATCTCTTCTGGAATGTCTCTCACCTGAAAGATCAAATAAAAGTATACATCAGTCATACTCTGTGTAATTTGTTATTAAAGGGATAAATTATTTTATGAAAAGTATTGGTAGTAAACAGTTAATACTTCTGACATTGAGGTTTTTCCATTAAAATCATTTAAACGTTCCACAATATGTAACTGTTACAGCTACGCCTGTTGGTGATAAGTATTCTTATTAGTTCTCCATTAGAATGTCTTTTTCTCTGAAATAGCTGAGTACGAAAAGAAATTACGTGTATTGTGAATCATAGTGATAGAATAATAAATGTCAATGACTTTTTGCATTGATTTTTATGTAGCATCACTGTCTACTCTCATTTAGGATAGCATGGCAAAGAGCTCGAGTTGCTCATTTTTGCTTTTAAAATTTCATAACTACCTATAAAAGAAGATCTCAGGGAAGAAAGGGATGGGGTCTTTCCTTTATTGTGCATGTTCACTTTAAAAAAAAAAATCAAACTGACAAAGTATTCCATCATTTCAACACTTTATATATTTGGGATTTCTATTGGTTAGCATTTCACCCAAGTCTAGAATTAATTGCAAGAATTAGTTTTCATGGCTGTCACAGTGGGATGTTTAATTTACAAGGTAAATACATATATTGGACATTGTGGATTTTGGGGCTCTTGTAATGGCGTTATTAAAGTGAATAGGAAGGGTAAATGCTTTTGTTAAAAACAATTACATTTCAGATGGATCATATGTTAAAGGATGCTACTGAACTTAAAAACCAGCCATTTTTTTTTTATAAATACCTATCTAAGATTAATATTTGATTGTCAAAAAGTTTCATTTTGCTAGCAATATTTTACTAGAATATAATAAGTACCTTGTAAAATATATGAACATAAAAATATTGATTGTCCCTTGCTAAGCAATTTCAAACATCTAATTAATAAATTGTATGCTGTTTCACCAATCACAGTATTTGGCTTCAAGTATCTGTGATTCTCTTCAAAATCACTGCTAATTTTGGCACATTGCAATCTGATGCCCTCTAGCAATCAATATATGTTATCAGAAGTAAAAAAGGTAAAGCCTCTTTTTTCAGTAGAATCTAAATCCCTTTAATTTAGATTTCTGCTTTACATAGATAAAAAAAAATGGTTGGTTAATTTTAAAAGGAAGTTGTTAATTTTTGATTGCTTTTTTATATACATAGCTCACTAAAATTGCACATTGTCTTTGAGTATAAGCATTGAATTTTGGGTAAAAGACACTTAAATTAACTAATAAAGACCCATAAAATCTATCAAGATACATACTGAACGTTTGGTAGCTGGTATTAAGGTACAAAATTCTTGAATACATTTCCACTTAAAAAAATATGAATATAATTTAATAATAAAATAGAAATGCTTTAATATTAATTGTGATTAAGTGTTTGTTTTAGGTGTTTTTTAAAGATTATTTCCCCTAACCCTAAGTTTTGTAGTCTCTACTCTTCAACTGCAGTTTCACCAAGTGCAGATTAAATCAGGAGCATCCCGTGGCCGAGTGGTTAGCACGCTGGGCTACTGATTTAAGGGACCTGGGTTCGAGCCCCGGTTAAGGCATGGATGTAGTAATGTTTTTCTGCTAAGGTCCCGCCATCCTCTCAGATTTTTATCTCCGCAAAATTCCGCGCCCTGCCCACGGTCAGTAGGGGACACCGATGGGCTTGGAAAGGCCGCTGTCCGTCGGATGGGACATTAAGCCGTGGCCTCGTGCCCGGGAGAGCCATACCCTGTGCACGTTAAAGAACACGCTGGATGGCCTTGACGGGAGGCTACCATCTGTCTCTCAATCTCAACAGGTGTTCCAGTGGGTCCCCTCCCCCAACCTTCTCTGAGCCTTCGGAGTCCTTGTGACCTGGCCATTTATCCCATGGTGTGCAAAAAAGTGCCGCTCGGAGGTAAAACAACCCAACCCAAATCCTCTCAGATCTTCTACTCTGGCGTATAAACTGGCAGGCTCCTGTCAGATCTCTGTGGCAAGCAGCTGCTTGAGGGGTATTTATTATTATTTATAACATTGTAAGGAATTAAAATACGTTTCATAAAGATATATTATTGCAGAAAGAGATTTGGAGAATTACAAGCTAAACTAACCTACTATGATAACTTTTGCAACATATTTTCAGCATGTAGGATTTCTCTTTTATTGTTAAAATGTTGCTCAGAGAGTTAGGCATTCCTCTTTAGCAATTTTATCTGTTGAAATGGGCTTTTCATAAGTATAGTAATTAACATTATACTTTATAATTTTTAACAATAGAGGGGATGAATTTTTAGTGTTACAAAATTTACAATCCATTGATAATTAAAGGGGGTGGGGTTTGGTTAAGTTCAGTTTGTAATGTACCAGGCTCATAATCTGTAATTCGCAGGTTTCAGTCCTGCCTGTGTTGGTATTGAAATTCATCTCTGCATAACTCCCTGCTCTGCCCACTATCAGTAGGGGACACTGATGGGCTTGAAAAGGCCATTGTCCGTCGGATGGGACGTTGAGCCATGGCCCCATGTGTGGGAGAACCATACTTTGTGCATGTTAAAGAATATGCTGGGTGGCCTTGACAGGAGGCTACACTCTATCTTCCAACAGCTCTCCAATGGGTCCCCTCCCCCAACCTTTTGAGTCCTTGGGGTCCTTGTGACATGGACATTTAGCTCGTGCACAAAATAGTGCTGCTCAGAGGTAAAACAACCCAACTGATG
The DNA here is from genome assembly GCA_038380435.1 of Ryuthela nishihirai. Classification (NCBI taxonomy): domain Eukaryota; kingdom Metazoa; phylum Arthropoda; class Arachnida; order Araneae; family Heptathelidae; genus Ryuthela; species Ryuthela nishihirai. The sequence goes on from JAWZYU010000008.1 coordinate 3,682,141, forward strand.
AACTTGTAAAGGCTGCAGTCAATCGGATGGGACATTCTTGGCCCTTGTGGCTGTTTAGCCTCTGTACAAAGAAATTCTGTTTGGATGCATAACAAGCCAACTCTTGTACAATACCATCAAATAGAAGCAAGGAGTTAAAACATCCAATAAGTAATTGTGGCGATGCTTCCAAAGAAAAAACAACTTTTGTACAGTTCAGACGCTTTTCAGTTTTTGTACAATACAAATTATTGACTACTCTGATTAGATTATGGTTCAAATCACACTATATGTAAATAAGTTATACTGAGCTATGATATTAATTGATGTGTGTTTGTGTCGTTCACCTTCTAGCTCCCATTCTGCTGGTGAGAGATGGAAACCACCTGTTAAAGCCATTCAGCTGTGGCCCCTGTGTGCATGAGAACCATAATCTGTACACATTAAATGGGGAGAGAATGATTCTCATGCACACAGGACCACAGCTCAATTTTTGACAGGTGGTTTCCATTTATTGACTAATAGCTGTCCAATTTATCCATTTTCTAAGCTCTTGGCATCCTAGTACCTTTGGGTCTATATGCCACCTGTTAAAATTGACAAATGGAAACCACCTGTTAAAGCCATTCAGCTGTGGCCCCTGTGTGCATGAGAACCATAATCTGTACACATTAAATGGGGAGAGAATGATTCTCCTGCACACAGAACCACAGCTCAATTTTTGACAGGTGGTTTCCATTTGTTGACTAATAGCTGTCCAATTTATCCATTTTCTAAGCTCTTGGCATCCTAGTACCTTTGGGTCTATATGCCATGTAACCCATTGTGTACAGAAAAGTGCATCTTAGAAGTACAACCCAATCCATTAAAGCATGGGTTCTCAACATGGGGTACTCGGTAAAATATTTTGGGGTACGCCAAGAGAGCTCTGAAGTCGCTAGATCTAGTAAAAAAGTCGCTAAATTGGCAACACTATTGTGCAAAAACGTCATTTTTTGTGTTTATTGATATATGTAATTTATGAAAAAGAAAATTTAATGTGTATATATATGTTTTATTCCCATTGTTATATTATAACTATAGTTTTATCTATCTGTGGCCGAGTGGTTAATGCGCTTGGCTACTGATTTAAGGGACCTGGGTTCGAGCCCCTGGTAAGGCATGGATGTGTGTTGTTTTTCTGCCGAGGTCCTGCATCCTCAGACCTACTATGGCATATAAACTGACAGGCTCCTGTCAGACCACTGTGGCAAGCAGCTGCTTGAGGGAGTTTTTATTTTATACAAGGGGTACGCCAGTTATATACACATTTCCAGGGGGTCCGTGAAGCATAAAAGGTTGAGAACCACTGTGTTAAAGTATAATGTGCGTTTCAGTGCTTACCTTTAGAAATTAACTGATACATGGACTCCACTATTAAACATGATTACAAATTCGTTTAGAGACCAGATTCCTCATAGTATTTTTTTTATACAGGAGCAGAAAATCCAGTACTGCAATGTTTCTCAATAGCAGTCAAACTGCCAACCTTTGAGAATGGCCAAAACATGTCATGATTTGTTAGTAACATTTTTTTTTTTAACTTCCTGTTAAACATTGAAACTTAAATTTCATCTACTAAATGCGCTAATAGCTCTTGTGTTGGGCCTGGAATATTACAACATTAGAAGATGGGTTAGATTGTGTTAATGGCATGTGGCAAAAGTATCTTCGAAATGGGTTTCTGTTAATCTCTATACCGATATCAATTAAGCGGTGCCTGGGTACCATTTCAAACTGGTTTTAAATCTGAAAGGGTATTGTTACCAAAATCCTGCATTGGTTATTTTTAAAAAGCAGTAAACAATGTGGTACTGTAATGCATACACAAATAGCAAACTCGATACTGTGGTAGACTGAGCAACCCAAGCACCAGGGGCGGGAGTGGCTCTGTTGGTAGCGCGCCAGGCTCGTAATCTGTAGTTCCCAGGTTCGAGTCCCAGCTGGGTCAGCGTTGAGATTTATCTCCGCAAAAATTCCCCGCCCTGCCCACGGTCAGTAGGGGACACCGATGGGCTTGGAAAGGCCGCCGTCCGTCGGATGGGATGTTAAGCCGTGGCTCCGTGTGCGGGAGAGCCATACCCTGTGCACGTTAAAGAACACGCTGGATGGCCTTGACGGGAGGCTACCATCTGTCTCTCAACAGCTGTTTCAGTGGGTCCCCTCCAATCTTCTCTGAGCCTTCGGGGTCCTTTTGACCTGGCCATTTAGCCCATGGTGTGCAAAAAAGTGCCGCTCAGAGGTAAAACAGCACAACAAACAACCAAGCACCTATCAATTGGCATTGTAAGCTAAAGTAACTGAATGCAATGATCAATGGACTTAGAACTAATATTGTTGCAGAAAACATTAAAAAAATTGAGCGTTAAGAGTTTCATTTACTACCAAGTTCTAATGAGATTTTATTGTACCTGCATTTTTACCATCAAACTGCAGTGTTTAAGGTGATTATTATTGTGTTGCGATTTTTTACTCTAAGTGGTATTTAAGGCTACATTTAATGCTGCTTGATGTTAAACTTTTATTCAATTAGTTTGCTGGCTGTTTGTGTTTTTTTCTGCTGAGGTCCTGCCATCCTCTCAGACCTTCTACTATGGTATATAAACTGACAGGCTCCTGTCAGACCTCTGTGGCAAGCAGCTGCTTGAGGGGGTATTTATATAATATTCGTGTTGTTTTTCTGCTGAGGTCCTGTCATCCTCTCAGACCTTCTACTGTGGCATATAAACTGACAAGCTCCTGTCAGACCTCTGTGGCAAGCAGCTGCTTGAGGGGGTATTTATTTTTTATTTATATAATATTCGTGTTATTTTTCTGCTGAGGTCCTGCCATCCTCTCAGATCTTCTACTGTGGCATATAAACTGACAGGCTCCTGTCAGACTCCTGTGGCATATAAACTGATAGGCTCCTGTCAGACCCCTGTGGCAAGCAGCTGCTTGAGGGGGTATTTTTTTTTTAATTGCTCGTGATGGGCGTGGTTTAGAAACTTGAAAGGCAAAGCTGAATTCACGGGAATGATTAAACGTAATTTACATTTAACAAAAGAATTTTTATAATATATAATTTTAATTTTTAAAATTGTATTGAAATTTAAAATGAGATAATGGTTAGAGAGCCTAACTTGTGTGGTTTGAAAACGTGGGGTTGAAAGAAAAATTGTAAGTTCATTTTAAATTATGAGATTTTTACCTGTATTCCAATGATAGGGAAATTGATACACATAGAAATTATTTTCTTAAGTCTTCAGAATTTTGTATGTTTAGAATTTCCTTTGGAAGTCGGCAGAAGAATGTATCAAGTTTAGTACTAAATTTTCATGTTTCTGAACGTATCCATAACACTACAGTAAATAATAATTTGCGAAGAGGCATAGAAATCTGACTTGAATTTCAAATGTACTTTATAACTTTATCCACATGCATAACACACTGAAGTGCCACTAAATTAGGGATAGCAACCTAGTAACCCATTCGCCCTGATAAACCACCGCCACACGACGAGGCAAGGACTCCACAAGCTTGCGTAGGGGGTGGCTCAGTCGGTAGCGCGCCAGGCTCGTAATCTGTAGTTCCCAGGTTAGAGTCCCAGCTGGGTCAGCGTTGAGATTTATCTCCGCAAAAATTCCCCGCCCTGCCCACGGTCAGTAGGAGACACCGATGGGCTTGGAAAGACCTCCGTCCGTCGGATGGGACGTTAAGCCGTGGCCCCGTGTGCGGGAGAGCCATCCCCTGTGCACGTTAAAGAACACGCTGGATGGCCTTGACGGGAGGCTACCATCTGTCTCCCAACAGCTGTCCCAGTGGGTCCCCTCCCCCAACCTTCTCTGAGCCTTCAGGGTCCATGTGACCTGGCCATTTAACCCATGGTGTGCAAAAAAGTGCCGCTCAGAGGTAAAACAACCCAACGTTAAAGAACACGCTGGATGGCCTTGACGGGAGGCTACCATCTGTCTCCCAACAGCTGTCCCAGTGGGTCCCCTCCCCCAACCTTCTCTGAGCCTTCGGGGACCATGTGACCTGGCCATTTAGCCCATGGTGTGCAAAAAACTGCCGCTCAGAGGTAAGACAACCCATCCGTCGGCATCTGTCAAATGCATCTAAATCCCCATCTTTCCCATTACGCTTCTCATGACGAATGCTTGGGGAAGTCAAAACTGACAGCTTTGATTTCCCCAAACTATTACTATCCTGGAGCCACTACGTTAGTGTTGAGTTTTATATCCTGCAAAGGGAACATTGCCAATTTCGTAAAGGCATCCGTCTTTCGGATGGGACATGAAGGCCTGTGTGCAGGAAGCCATACTTTGTGCTTGCTAAAAGAACATGCTGAATGGCCTTGAATCCCGAATGGCTTCCATCTGTTCGGAACAGCTCCAGTGAGTCGTCTCCCCCCCCCCCCTTCTGAGCCATTGGGGTCGTTGTGACTTGCCATTTACCCCAGAATGTGCAGGGGTGGGGGTGGCTCAGTCGGTAGCGCGCCAGGCTCGTAAATCTGTAGTTCCCAGGTTCGAGTCCCAGCTGGGTCAGCGTTGAGATTTTTCTCCGCAAAATTCCCCGCCCTGCCCACGGTTAGTAGGGGACACCGATGGGCTTGGAAAGAGCCGCCGTCCGTCGGATGGGACGTTAAGTCGTGGCCCCGTGTGCGGGAGAGCCATACGCTGTGCACGTTAAAGAACACGCTGGGTGGCCTTGACGTGAGGCTACCATCTGTATCCCAACAGCTTGTTCTAATGGGTCACCTCCCCCAACCTTCTCTGAGCCTTCGGGGTTCATGTGACCTGGCCATTTAGCCCATGGTGTGCAAAAAAAGTGCTGCTCAGAGGTAAAACAACCCAACAACCCTCCCCCTTCTGAGCCATTGGGGTCGTTGTGACTTGCCATTTACCCCAGAATGCGCAAAAAATGCAACTCAATATAGGGGATTATGCTATGACAGATCCTAAGGATGCCCTTGGGACTAACCTCGCGTTGACGTTGCCTAGTCACAACTTAACTATGGTCACATTGCATCTCTTGGTGTTATTTGTTGACTTTGGGTCTTCGGTTCAATCCCTGGTCGGAAGCCTAATATCTGCAATATGTGTTCTCTTTCAGTTGGAGCTGCTTTACTGTGGTTTAGGTGATAAGCAGTGATGTTGAGAGATTGGTTTAAAATTACTTTTGGATCTCTAATTGAAGAGATGATGTCCTTTCGAATTCCGATGTTGGTCCCTGCTTTGTGCTTAGATGGCAGCCTCGATAAATGGGATTTCAGATATCCCAATGTAGCTATGCTTCAGCTGATGGATGGCGTCACATTGTAGGGAGAATGTAACCACGAGGTGGTGCCAGAATAAAACGTATGGCAGCAGGCTTTCGATGATTGCTATTGCACATACGATACACCTCAATGCAATGAGATTTGTGCTATCCACAGTGGTCGGAACTTGTAATACTTATTCTCAGATGGTAGCTGGCCAAGTTTGCAGAACTCGTGTACTTCTTCAGAGCACCTCAGTGAGCCTTTATGCCCTTCTGCACTTCAAATGCACAGTATTTTACGAGTATGTCGTGATGTATGAGACTTCTGTATAAGTAATGTATAGTACATAGTCATACAATAGGTGACGTCAGATCATAGGGTTGTTGTTGGGTTGTTTTACCTCTAAGCGGCACTTTTTTGCACACCATGGGCGAAATGGCCAGGTCACATGGACCCTGAAGGCTCAGAGAAGGTTGGGGGAGGTGACCCACTGGAACAGCTGTTGGGAGACAGATGGTAGCCTCCCGTCAAGGCCATCCAGCGTGTTCTTTAACGTGCACAGGGTATGATTCTCCCACACACGGGGCCAACGGCTTAACGTCACATCCGACGGACGGCGGCCTTTCCAAGCCCATCGGTGTTCCCTACTGACCGTGGGCAGGGTGCGGAGTTTTGCGGAGATAAATCTCAACGCTGTCCCAGCTGGGACTCGAACCTGGGAACTACAGATTACGAGCCTGGCGCGCTACCGACAGAGCCACCCCCACCCCAGATCATAGGTAAAACAACCCACAATATATTGGAGGGGCAGTGAGGGCTGCTTATTAAAGATGCAACAGTCGACCTCTGAATAAATCTTTATGGCTAACACATGGTGGGGGGTGGCTCAGTCGGTAGCACACCAGGCTTGTAGTCTGTAGTTCCCAGGTTCGAGTCCCAGCTGGGTCAGAGTTGAGATTTATCTCCGCAAAAATTCCCCACCCTGCCCACGGTCAGTAGGGGACACCGATGGGTTTGGAAAGGCCGCCGTCCGTCGGATGGGGACGTAAGCCGTGGCCCCGTGTGCGGGAAAACCATACCCTGTGCACGTTAAAGAACACACTGGATGGCCTTGACGGGAGGCTACCATCTGTCTCCCAACAGCTGTTCCAGTGGGTCTCGTCCTTCAACCTTCTCTGAGTCTTCGGGGTCCTTGTGACCTGGCCATTTAGCCCATGGTGTGCAAAAAAAGTGCCGCTCAGAGGTAAAACCACTCGACGTTAACCCAAAATCCACTCGCCTACTTAACCTGATCATGATTTCAACCAGAAAGCCAAGAATTGATTCTAAAATAGCTTCTTTCAAGGAGCAAGGAAAAAATTTTAAACAGACATGTCTTGCAAAGATAAATCTTAAAAACCACACCTGCCTGATCAGTTTTCATCTGTTTATCAAAAGTCGCGTCTACAGCCCTAATGAAAGAATTCATCTCGTCAACCTCATTAGTCAACAGGGCCAGTTAGGAAGCAGTGTATGCCAACAAAAGATTTGCCATCGACTTCTCTTTCCATTAGGAATATTATGGGAAATATGATTGCTTCTAGCAAGTCCCCCTTGAGGTATTCTGACTTGAAATTTGGCACTGCAATTCGGACGGCAATCGGAACACTGGGATATTTTGAAGCGTTTTTTACGATTTCTCGATAAAAAATCTGTCGGTGGCAGATATTTTTTTTATCTTTATACTTTAGGCTAATTTTATTTTTCCCACTTTCTTTGTGCATTTCCGATATCGGACTTTGGACACAAATTCTCCCAAATTTTGGGAGCGGGGGTGGCTCAGTCGGTAGCGCCCCAGGCTCGCAACCTGCAGTTCTCAGGTTCGAATCCCAGCTGGGTCAGCGTAGAGATTTGTCTCCGCAAAATTCCCCGCCTTTCCCACGGTCAGTAGGGGACACCGATGGGCGTCGGATGGGACGTTAAGCCGTGGCCCCGTGTGCGGGAGAGCCATACCCTGTGCACGTTAAAGAACACGATGGATGGCCTTGACGGGAGGCTAACATCTGTCTCCCAACAGCTGTTCCAGTGGGTCCCCTCCCCCAACCTTCTCTGTGCCTTCGGGGTTCATGTGACCTGGCCATTTAGCCTATGGTGTGCAAAGAAGTGTCGCTCAGAGGTAAAACAACTCGCAACCCTGCCCACGGTCAGTAAAGGACACCAATGGGCTTGGGAAGAGTTCCGTCCATCGAATGGGAGAAGCCGTAGAGCTGTGTGAAGGAGAGCCATAATCCTGTGCATGTTAAGGATCACGCTGGATGGCCTTGACGGGAGGCTACCATTTGTCTCCCAAGAGCTGTTCCAGTGGTCCCCTAACCTCTGTACCCTCGGGTCTCCGTGACCTTGTTTTTTAGCCCATTGTGTGCAAAAACTCAGAAGTAAAACAACCCAAATCCTGTATACTTGGAACCATGATATAATGTCACATTCAGTGGACGGTGATATTTCTGACCGAGGGTAGGTGGAGTTCAGCGGAGATAATTATCAACACTGAAAATGGGAGGGGGGGGAGTTTAGCGAAGATAAATATCAACACTGAAAATGGGAGGGGGGAATTTAACGGAGATAAATATCAGCACTGAAAATGGGAGGGGGGGGAGTTAAGCGGAGATAATTATCAACACTGAAAATGGGAGGGGGAGTTTAGCAGAGATAATTATCAACACTGAAAATGGGAGGGGGAGTTTAGCAGAGATAAATATCAGCACTGAAAATGGGAGGGGGGAGTTTAGCGGAGATAATTATCAACACTGAAAATGAGAGGGGGAAGTTTAGCGGAGATAATTATCAACACTGAAAATGGGAGGGGGGAATTTAGCAGAGATAAATAACACTGAAAATGGGAGGGGGAGTTTAGCGGAGATAAATATCAGCACTGAAAATGGGAGGGGGGAGTTTAGCGGAGATAATTATCAAAACTGAAAATGGGAGGGGGGAATTTAGCAGAGATAAATAACACTGAAAATGGGAGGGGGAGTTTAGCGGAGATAAATATCAGCACTGAAAATGGGAGGGGGAGTTTAGCGGAGATAAATATCAGCACTGAAAATGGGAGGGGGAGTTTAGCGGAGATAAATATCAGCACTGAAAATGGGAGGGGGAGTTTAGCGGAGATAAATATCAGCACTGAAAATGGGAGGGGGAGTTTGGCGGAGATAAATATCAGCACTGAAAATGGGAGGGGGAGTTTAGCGGAGATAAATATCAGCACTGAAAATGGGAGGGGGGAGTTTAGCGGAGATAATTATCAACACTGAAAATGGGAGGGGGGAATTTAGCAGAGATAAATAACACTGAAAATGGGAGGGGGAGTTTAGCGGAGATAAATATCAGCACTGAAAATGGGAGGGGGAGTTTAGCGGAGATAAATATCAGCACTGAAAATGGGAGGGGGAGTTTAGCGGAGATAAATATCAGCACTGAAAATGGGAGGGGGAGTTTAGCGGAGATAAATATCAGCACTGAAAATGGGAGGGGGGAGTTTAGCGGAGATAATTATCAACACTGAAAATGGGAGGGGGGAATTTAGCAGAGATAAATAACACTGAAAATGGGAGGGGGAGTTTAGCGGAGATAAATATCAGCACTGAAAATGGGAGGGGGAGTTTAGCGGAGATAAATATCAGCACTGAAAATGGGAGGGGGAGTTTAGCGGAGATAAATATCAGCACTGAAAATGGGAGGGGGAGTTTAGCGGAGATAAATATCAGCACTGAAAATGGGAGGGGGAGTTTAGCGGAGATAAATATCAGCACTGAAAATGGGAGGGGGGAGTTTAGCGGAGATAATTATCAACACTGAAAATGGGAGGGGGGAATTTAGCAGAGATAAATAACACTGAAAATGGGAGGGGGAGTTTAGCGGAGATAAATATCAGCACTGAAAATGGGAGGGGGAGTTTAGCGGAGATAAATATCAGCACTGAAAATGGGAGGGGGAGTTTAGCGGAGATAAATATCAGCACTGAAAATGGGAGGGGGGGGGGGGAGTTTAGCGGAGATAATTATCAACAATGAAAATGGGAGGGGGGAGTTTAAAAATAAATAAATAAATACCCCCTCAAGCAGCTGCTTGCCACAGAGGTCTGACAGGAGCCTGTCAGTTTATATGCCAAAGTAGAAAGTCAGAGGATGGCAGGACCTCAGCAGGAAACGACACAGCGGAGATAAATATCAGCACTGAAAATTAGAAGGGGGGGGGGGGGGAGTTTAGCGGAGATAATTATCAACACTGAAAATGAGAGGGGGGAGTTTAGCGGAGATAATTAACACTGAAAATGGGAGGGGGGAGTTTAGCGGAGATAATTATCAACACTGAAAATGGGAGGGGGGAATTTAGCAAAGATAAATAACACTGAAAATGGGAGGGGGAGTTTAGCGGAGATAAATATCAGCACTGAAAATGGGAGGGGGGGGGGGAGTTTAGCGGAGATAAATATCAACACTGAAAATGAGAGAAGGGAGTTTAGCGGAGATAATTAACACTGAAAATGGGAGGGGGGAGTTTAGCGGAGATAATTATCAACACTGAAAATGGGAGGGGGGAATTTAGCAAAGATAAATAACACTGAAAATGGGAGGGGGAGTTTAGCGGAGATAAATATCAGCACTGAAAATGGGAGGGGGGGGGGGGTTTAGCGGAGATAATTATCAACACTGAAAATGAGAGGGGGGAGTTTAGCGGAGATAATTATCAACACTGAAAATGGGAGGGGGGAGTTTAGCGGAGATAATTATCAACACTGAAAATGGGAGGGGGGAGTTTAGCGGAGATAATTAACACTGAAAATGGGAGGGGGGAGTTTAGCGGAGATAAATATCAACACTGAAAATGGGAAGGGGGAATTTAACGGAGATAAATAACACTGAAAATGGGAGGGGGGAATTTAACGGAGATAAATAACATTGAAAATGGGAGGGGGAGTTTAGCGGAGATAAATATCAGCACTGAAAATGGGAGGGGGAGTTTAGCGGAGATAAATATCAGCACTGAAAATGGGAGGGGGAGTTTAGCGGAGATAAATATCAGCACTGAAAATGGGAGGGGGAGTTTAGCGGAGATAAATATCAGCACTGAAAATGGGAGGGGGAGTTTAGCGGAGATAAATATCAGCACTGAAAATGGGAGGGGGGAGTTTAGCGGAGATAATTATCAACACTGAAAATGGGAGGGGGGAATTTAGCAGAGATAAATAACACTGAAAATGGGAGGGGGAGTTTAGCGGAGATAAATATCAGCACTGAAAATGGGAGGGGGAGTTTAGCGGAGATAAATATCAGCACTGAAAATGGGAGGGGGAGTTTAGCGGAGATAAATATCAGCACTGAAAATGGGAGGGGGAGTTTAGCGGAGATAAATATCAGCACTGAAAATGGGAGGGGGAGTTTAGCGGAGATAAATATCAGCACTGAAAATGGGAGGGGGAGTTTAGCGGAGATAAATATCAGCACTGAAAATGGGAGGGGGGAGTTTAGCGGAGATAATTATCAACACTGAAAATGGGAGGGAGGAATTTAGCAGAGATAAATAACACTGAAAATGGGAGGGGGAGTTTAGCGGAGATAAATATCAGCACTGAAAATGGGAGGGGGAGTTTAGCGGAGATAAATATCAGCACTGAAAATGGGAGGGGGAGTTTAGCGGAGATAAATATCAGCACTGAAAATGGGAGGGGGAGTTTAGCGGAGATAAATATCAGCACTGAAAATGGGAGGGGGAGTTTAGCGGAGATAAATATCAGCACTGAAAATGGGAGGGGGGAGTTTAGCGGAGATAATTATCAACACTGAAAATGGGAGGGGGGAATTTAGCAGAGATAAATAACACTGAAAATGGGAGGGGGAGTTTAGCGGAGATAAATATCAGCACTGAAAATGGGAGGGGGAGTTTAGCGGAGATAAATATCAGCACTGAAAATGGGAGGGGGGGGGGGGAGTTTAGCGGAGATAATTATCAACAATGAAAATGGGAGGGGGGAGTTTAAAAATAAATAAATAAATACCCCCTCAAGCAGCTGCTTGCCACAGAGGTCTGACAGGAGCCTGTCAGTTTATATGCCAAAGTAGAAAGTCAGAGGATGGCAGGACCTCAGCAGGAAACGACACAGCGGAGATAAATATCAGCACTGAAAATTAGAAGTGGGGGGGGAGTTTAGCGGAGATAATTATCAACACTGAAAATGAGAGGGGGGAGTTTAGCGGAGATAATTAACACTGAAAATGGGAGGGGGGAGTTTAGCGGAGATAATTATCAACACTGAAAATGGGAGGGGGGAATTTAGCAAAGATAAATAACACTGAAAATGGGAGGGGGAGTTTAGCGGAGATAAATATCAGCACTGAAAATGGGAGGGGGGGGGAGTTTAGCGGAGATAAATATCAACACTGAAAATGAGAGGGGGGAGTTTAGCGGAGATAATTAACACTGAAAATGGGAGGGGGGAGTTTAGCGGAGATAATTATCAACACTGAAAATGGGAGGGGGGAATTTAGCAAAGATAAATAACACTGAAAATGGGAGGGGGAGTTTAGCGGAGATAAATATCAGCACTGAAAATGGGAGGGGGGGGGGGAGTTTAGCGGAGATAATTATCAACACTGAAAATGAGAGGGGGGAGTTTAGCGGAGATAATTATCAACACTGAAAATGGGAGGGGGGAGTTTAGCGGAGATAATTAACACTGAAAATGGGAGGGGGGAGTTTAGCGGAGATAAATATCAACACTGAAAATGGGAAGGGGGAATTTAACGGAGATAAATAACACTGAAAATGGGAGGGGGGAATTTAACGGAGATAAATAACATTGAAAATGGGAGGGGGAGTTTAGCGGAGATAAATATCAGCACTGAAAATGGGAGGGGGAGTTTAGCGGAGATAAATATCAGCACTGAATACCTTAACCCCTTTCTGGCAGGAAATACCCTACAATACCAACTGCAGATTACGATCCTGAGTCATCCTCGCCCCAAGATCAAGAGAAACAATAACTGGTGTATTTATTTAATGTACATTTCGTCAAACAACACTCGCCAGTATGAAGAACTTGTTGCAAAGAAATATGAAGGCGAATCGAAAAAAGTTCCGAGTTCTTCCTTCACACGGAGATGTGCTTAATGAAAAGTCTCGATCGTTTCTTTTATGGGACGGCTTCAGTCAGTGCCACTGACACAATCACTCAGAAAAAGTGAATACAAGTGATGGGGGTCTTCATTACTGGGAATGCAGAAGAGGATGAGTGTCAATAGATGATAACCGATTGGCCACGCCTGCGGATGACTGTCACCACCACTGCAATAACCGTAGCTGCGAGAATAGGCAAAGACAGCATCAGGATGATCCGGTAAGCTCCAATAGTCCATTGATTCCCTCCTAAAAGAAATAAACTGCATAATGTAAATAGCAATCTACGAAAGAATAGTAATTGTGGTGAGAAACATTTCTTATCTAATAGGTTGGGTTGTTTTACCTCTGAGCGGCACTTTTTTGCACACCATGGGCTAAATGGCCAGGTCACATGGACCCCGAAGGCTCAGAGAACGTTGAGGGAGGGGACCCACTGGAACAGCTGATGGGAGACAGATGGTAGCCTCCCGTCAAGACCATCCAGCGGGTTCTTTAACGTTGGGTTGTTTTACCTCTGAGCGGCACTTTTTTTGCACACAATGAGCTAAATGGCCAGGTCACATGGACCCCGAAGGCTCAGAGAAGGTTGGGGGAGGGGACCCATTGGAACAGCTGTTGGGAGACAGATGGTAGCCTCCCGTCAAGGCCATCCAGCGTGTTCTTTAACGTACACAGGGTATGGCTCTCCAACACACGGGACCACGGCTTAACGTCCCATCCGACGGACGGCGGCCTTTCCAAGCCCATCGGTGTCACCTACTGACCGTGGGCGGGGCGGGGAATTTTTGCTGAGATAAATCTGAACTCTGACCCAGCTGGGACTCGAACCTGGGAACTACAGATTACGAGTCTGCCGCGCTACCGACTGAGCCACCCCCGCCCCTAATTCTGGTGAGAAACATTTCTTATCTAATAGGTAATGGAACCCATAATAGAAGAAATTCAAAATAACTTGCTTCCAATAAATTTGAAAAAAAGAATACAGGAAACTAATTTCGCGTGATTAAGCCAAAGATTAAACAACGGTTGAAAGATGTTCAAAATAATTGTTGCCACCAATCAATGCCATATAATCAATAAATTTGAAATAGTGAATGATCAAACTGATTTTGCGGGGGTGGCTCAGTCAGTAGCGCGATAGGCTCGTAATCTGCAGTTCCCAGGTTCGAGTCCCAGCTCATCGGTGTCCCCTACTGACCGTGGGCAGGGTGGGAACACCGATGGACTTGGAAAGGCTGCCGTCGTGTGCGGGATAGGCATATTCTGTGCGCGTTAAAGAACATACTAGATGGCCTTGACGGGAGGCTACCATCTGTCTCCCAACAGCTATTCCAATGGGTCCCCACCCCCAACCTTCTCTGAGCTTTCATGGTCCTTGTGACTTGGCCATTTAGCCCATGGTGTACAAAAAAGTGCCGCTCAGAGGTAAAACAACCTAACCCTAAAGGAATTCTTCTGTGTGTTCGGGGCGGGGGTGGCTCAGTCGGTAGCGCGCCAGGCTCGTAATCTGTAGTTCCCAGGTTCGAGTCCTAGCTGGGTCAGCGTTGAGATTTATCTCCGCAAATTTCCCCGCCCTGCCCACGGTCAGTAGGGGACACCGATGGGCTTTAAAAGAGCCGCCGTTCGTCGGATGGGACGTTAAGTCGTGGCCCCGTGTGCGGGAGAGCCATACGCTGTGCACATTAAAGAACACGCTGAATGGCCTTGACGGGAGGCTACCATCTGTCTCCCAACAGCAGTTCCAGTGGGTCCCCTCTCCCAACCTTCTCTGAGCCTTCGGGGTCCATGTGACCTGGCCATTTAGCCCATGGTGTGCAAAAAAGTGCCGCTCAGAGGTAAAACAACCCAACCCAACTTCTGTGTGTTCTTTTTTCAATTTCTGCCAGTGTAGATGGTTTTGAATGATTGGCGATTGATTGACTAACAGGGGATCACGCTAATTCTAACTATTAAGCAGAAATGGTAGAGCTCTGAAAATTTGCACCTAGAGGTTGGGTTGTTTTACCTCTGAGCGGCACTTTTTTGCACACCATGGGCTAAATGGCCAGGTCACATGGACCCCGAAGGCTCAGAGAAGGTTGGGGGAGGGGACCCACTGGAACAGCTGTTGGGAGGCAGATGGTAGCCTCCCGTCAAGGCCATCCAGCGTGTTCTTTAACGTGCACAGGGTATGGCTCTCCCACACACGGGGCCACGGCTTAACGTCCCATCCGACGGACGGCGGCCTTTCCAAGCCCCTCGGTGTCCCCTACTGACCGTGGGCAGGGCGGGGAATTTTGCGGAGATAAATCTCAACGCTGACCCAGCTGGGACTCGAACCTGGGAACTACAGATTACGAGCCTGGCGCGCTACCGACTGAGCCACCCCCGCCCCCACACCTAGAGGTAATCCGGGTCGTAGATCACAGGGAGAATCCGAAATCTTACCGACGTGTCCTTTAGTCAAATAGAGGTTACGCAGAGGTCAAACGGTGATCTACAAGTGCTAGAAGTGTGAAAATTGGTGTCTGTGGGCAGGGGGGTAGCGAAGGACTATGGTGGGGGGAAAGAAGTCAAAAATTTTGCAACTCGAGCAAAATTTTCGCAAGATTTGCCAACTGAGCAAACTTGCTTAGATTTTCGCTCGGGGGTAAAAAAAAATGTAGGAGAGGACAGTTTTCACGTCTCTCCTACATTTTTACTATTTGATTTTCAATTTTGCCAACTACCCGTAATTTGCCATTTGACTTCCAATTTTGCCAACTAGCCATAATTTTTCAGAAATATTTCCAACATTTACATTTCGTCTGAATTTCTCGAAACTAATCCCAATCTTTAGATCTCTCCTAAATTTGCCAAATCACTTCAAACTTTCAGACTCCCCAATTTTTTTTTTTGGAAAATTAAGGGGATTTGTCAAAATTGAGGCAACTTGGCAAATCTAAGGCAGTGTGGAAAATGGGGATTGGCAAAATTTGGAGCAGTTGGCAAAATTCGAAGCCACTTAGTAAAAACAGGTGAGTTGGCAAAATTCGGAGTGACTTGGTGAAATCTTGGGGAGTTGGCAAAATTCGGAGTGACTTGACAAAATCTAGGGACAGTTGGCAAAATTAGGAGTGAGTTGACAAAATCTAGGGACAGTTGGCAAAATTAGGAGTGAGTTGGCAAAATTCAGGTGAGATGTGAAAATTTGGATTTTTTTATGTAAAATTATGGCGAGTTGACAAAATCTACGACAGTTGGCAAAACTTAGGGAGTTGGCAAAAACTAGGGGCAGTTGGCAAAATTCAGAGGGACTTGGCAAAATCGTGGAGAGTTGACAAAATACAGGTGAGATGTAAAAATTGCAATCTTTTTTCTGTAAAATTATGGCGTGTTGGCAAAATCTATGGCAATTGGCAAAATTCTAATCCACTTGGTAAAATATGGGCGATTTCTGAAAATTGGGATTGTTTTTGTAAAATTAAGGAGAGTTTATAAAATCGAGAAAACTTTGTAAAATCTAGGGATTTGGGTTGGGTTGTTTTACCTCTGAGCGGCACTTTTTTGCACACCATGGTCTAAATGGCCAGGTCACATGGACCCCGAAGGCTCAGAGAAGGTTGGGGGAGGGGACCCACTGGAACAGCTGTTGGGAGACAGATGGTAGCCTCCCGTCAAGGCCATCCAGCGTGTTCTTTAACGTGCACAGGGTATGGCTCTCCCGCACACGGGGCCACGGCTTAACGTCCCATCCGACGGACGGCGGCCTTTCCAAGCCCATCGGTGTCCCCTACTGACCGTGGGCAGGGCGGGGAATAAAATCTAGGGAAGTTGGCAAAACTGGAAACCACTTGGTAAAGTACAGGTGAGTTGTAAAAATTGGGATTGGTTTTGTGAAATTAAGGAGAGTTGGAAAAACCAAGAACTCATGGCAAAATCTAGGGGAGTTGGCAAAATTCGAAGCCACTTGGTAAAATACAGGGGAGTTGTGAAAACTGTGCCTTTCTTGTGCAGTTAAGGAGAGTTGATATAATTCGAAGTGACTTGGCAAATTCAGGGAAGATGTTTAAAGTGCGATTTTTTTCTGTAAAATTACAGCGAGTTGGCAAAATGTAGAGTATAAAAATAAATAAATATCCCCTCAAGCAGCTGCTTGCCACAGAGCTGCTTGAGGGCTGCTTGCCCCTCAAGCAGCTGCTTGCCACAAGCTGCCTGTCTGACAGGAGCCTGTCAGTTTATATGCCACAGTAGAAGGTCTGAGAGGATGGCAGGACCTCAGCAGAAAAACGACACATACATCCATGCCTTACCCGGGGCTCGAACCCAGGTCGCTTAGATCAGTAGCCAAGCGCGCTAACTAGTTGGCAAAATTCGAATGCACTTGATAGGCGAGTTGTGAATACTGAGTTTTGTTTTGTGAAATTAAGGAGTGTTGGACAAATCGATGAAGCTTAACAAAATGTAGGGGCAGTTGGCAAAATTCAAATCCACTTTGAAAATACGGGCGAGTTGTGATAATTGGGGTTGGGTTTGTGAAATTCAGGATAGTTGACTGAAATCACTTCAAACTTTCAAACTCTCCAGTGGATTCGAATTTTCCCAACTGCCCTAGATTTTGCCAACTCGCCGTAATTTTACAGAAAAAAAATCCAAATTTTCACATCTCACCTGAATTTTGCCAACTCTCTACGATTTTGCCAAGTCACTCCGAATTTTGCCAACTGTCCCTAGATATTGTCAACTCCCTAAGTTTTGCCAACTCGCCATAATTTTACAGAAAAAATCCTGATTTTTACATCTCACCTGAATTTTGCCAACTCCCCAAGATTTTGCCAAGTTTCCCGATTTTGCCTACTCCCCAAGATTTTACCAAGTCACTCCGAATTTTGTCAACTCCCCAAGATTTTGCCAAGTTGCCCCGATTTTGCCTACTCCCCAAGATTTTGCCAAGTTGTCCCGATTTTGCCTACTCCCCAAGATTTTACCAAGTCACTCTGAATTTTGTCAACTCCCCAAGATTTTGCTAAGTTGTCCCGATTTTGCCTACTCCCCAAGAATTTGCCAAGTCACTCCGAATTTTGTCAACTCCCCAAGATTTTGCTAAGTTGTCCCGATTTTGCCTACTCCCCAAGAATTTGCCAAGTCACTCCGAATTTTGTCAACTCCCCAAGATTTTGCTAAGTTGTCCCGATTTTGCCTACTCCCCAAGATTTTACCAAGTCACGCCGAATTTTGTCAACTCCCCAAGATTTTGCTAAGTTGTCCCGATTTTGCCTACTCCCCAAGATTTTACCAAGTCACTCTGAATTTTGTCAACTCCCCAAGATTTTACCAAGTTGTCCCGATTTTGCCTATTCCCCAAAGATTTTACCAAGTCACTCCGAATTTTGCCTACTCCCCAGGATTTTGCCAAGTTGTCCCGATTTTGCCTACTCCCCAAGATTTTGCCAAGTTGTCCCGATTTTGCCTATTCCCCAAGATTTTACCAAGTCACTCTGAATTTTGTCAACTCCCCAAGATTTTGCTAAGTTGTCCCGATTTTGTCTACTCCCCAAGATTTTACCAAGTCACTCCGAATTTTGTCAACTCCCCAAGATTTTGCCAAGTTGCCCCGATTTTGCCTACTCCCCAAGATTTTGCCAAGTTGTCCCGATTTTGCCTACTCCCCAAGATTTTACCAAGTCACTCTGAATTTTGTCAACTCCCCAAGATTTTGCTAAGTTGTCCCGATTTTGCCTACTCCCCAAGATTTTACCAAGTCACTCTGAATTTTGTCAACTCCCCAAGATTTTGCTAAGTTGTCCCGATTTTGCCTACTCCCCAAGATTTTACCAAGTCACTCCGAATTTTGTCAACTCCCCAAGATTTTGCCAAGTTGCCCCGATTTTGCCTACTCCCCAAGATTTTGCCAAGTTGTCCCGATTTTGCCTACTCCCCAAGATTTTACCAAGTCACTCTGAATTTTGTCAACTCCCCAAGATTTTGCTAAGTTGTCCCGATTTTGCTTACTCCGCAAGATTTTACCAAGTCACTCCGAATTTTGTCAACTCCCCAAGATTTTCCAAAGTTGTCCCGATTTTGCCTACTCCCCAAGAATTTGCTAAGTCACTCCGAATTTTGTCAACTCCCCAAGATTTTGCTAAGTTGTCCCGATTTTGCCTACTCCCCAAGATTTTACCAAGTCACTCCGAATTTTGTCAACTCCCCAAGATTTTGCTAAGTTGTCCCGATTTTGCCTACTCCCCAAGATTTTACCAAGTCACTCCGAATTTTGTCAACTCCCCAAGATTTTGCTAAGTTGTCCCGATTTTGCCTACTCCCCAAGATTTTACCAAGTCACTCTGAATTTTGTCAACTCCCCAATATTTTACCAAGTTGTCCCGATTTTGCCTACTCCCCCAAGATTTTACCAAGTCACTCCGAATTTTGCCAACTCCCCAAGATTTTGCTAAGTTGTCCCGATTTTGCCTACTCCCCAAGATTTTACCAAGTCACTCCGAATTTTGTCAACTCCCCAAGATTTTGCTGAGTTGTCCCGATTTTGCCTACTCCCCAAGATTTTACCAAGT
Organism: Ryuthela nishihirai; assembly: GCA_038380435.1. Taxonomy (NCBI): domain Eukaryota; kingdom Metazoa; phylum Arthropoda; class Arachnida; order Araneae; family Heptathelidae; genus Ryuthela; species Ryuthela nishihirai. The sequence continues at coordinate 3,701,089 of JAWZYU010000008.1, forward strand.
CACTCTGAATTTTGTCAACTCCCCAATACTTTACCAAGTTGTCCCGATTTTGCCTACTCCCCCAAGATTTTACCAAGTCACTCCGAATTTTGCCAACTCCCCAAGATTTTGCTAAGTTGTCCCGATTTTGCCTACTCCCCAAGATTTTGTCAAGTCACTCCGAATTTTGTCAACTCCCTAAGATTTTGCTAAGTTGTCCCGATTTTGCCTACTCCCCAAGATTTTACCAAGTCACTCCGAATTTTGTCAACTCCCCAAGATTTTGCTAAGTTGTCCCGATTTTGCCTACTCCCCAAGATTTTACCAAGTCACTCCGAATTTTGTCAACTCCCCAAGATTTTGCTAAGTTGTCCCGATTTTGCCTACTCCCCAAGATTTTACCAAGTCACTCTGAATTTTGTCAACTCCCCAATATTTTACCAAGTTGTCCCGATTTTGCCTACTCCCCCAAGATTTTACCAAGTCACTCCGAATTTTGCCAACTCCCCAAGATTTTGTCAAGTCACTCCGAATTTTGTCAACTCCCCAAGATTTTCCTAAGTTGTCCCGATTTTGCCTACTCCCCAAGATTTTACCAAGTCACTCCGAATTTTGTCAACTCCCCAAGATTTTGCTAAGTTGTCCCGATTTTGCCTACTCCCCAAGATTTTACCAAGTCACTCTGAATTTTGTCAACTCCCCAATATTTTACCAAGTTGTCCCGATTTTGCCTACTCCCCCAAGATTTTACCAAGTCACTCCGAATTTTGCCAACTCCCCAAGATTTTGTCAAGTCACTCCGAATTTTGCCAACTCACCTGTTTTTAATAAGTGGCTTCGAATTTTGCCAACTGCTCTAAATTTTGCCGTCTCTCCATTTTCCAAACTGCCTTAGATTTGCCAAGTTGCCTCGTTTTTGACAAATCCCCTTAATTTTCCAAAAAAAAAAAATTACAAATTTTTACAACTCACCGAGATTTTACAAAGTCGCTTCGAATTTTGCCAACTCCGAGTTACTTTGCGGGGGGGGGAGGGAGCCTCCACATGGCTACGCCCCTGTCTGTGGGTATTTCGGGGTATACATTATAGCAAACGTTACGAAATTTTAGATCTGCTGGAAGGTCCTTCGAGGACACAAATATCGATCTACCGATGTTAGAGGGGCGGAGGTGGCTCAGTCGGTAGCGCGCCAGGCTCGTAATCTGTAGTTCCCAGGTTCGAGTCCCAGCCGGGTCAGCGTTGAGATTATCTCCGCAAAAGTCCTCGCCCTGCCCACGGTCAGTACGGGATACCGATGGGCTTGGATAAGGCCGCCGCCCGTCGGATGGAACGTTAAGCCGTGGTCCCAAGTGCGGCAGAGCCATACCCTGTGCACGTTAAAGAACACGCTGGATGGCCTTGACGGGAGACTACCATTTGTCTCACAACAGCTGTTCCAGTGGGTCCCCTCCGCCAACCTTCTCTGAGCCTTCGGGGTCCGTGTGACCTGGCCATTTAGCCCATGGTGTGCAAAAAAGTGTCGGTCAGAGGTAAAACAACCCAACCTGATGTTAGAGGGCTAAAAATTGGTGCCTGGGGATATTTTAAATGGTGGATCTCAGAAATGATCCCCCCCATCTCTCCGCAAAAATTCCCCGCCCTGCCCACGGTCAGTAGGAGACACCGATGGGCTTGGAAAGGCAGCAGTCCGTCTGATGGGACGTTAAGGCGTGGCCCCGTGTTCGGGAGAGCCATACCCTGTGCACGTTAAAGAACACGCTGGATGGCCTTGACGGGAGGCTACCATTTATCTCCCAACAGCTGTTCCAGTGGGTCCTCTCCCCCAACCTTCTCTGAGCCTTCGGGGTCCGTGTGACCTGGCCATTTAGCCCATTGTGTGCAAAAAAGTGCCGCTCAGAGGTAAAACAACCCAACGTTAAGGAACACGCTGGATGGCCTTGACGGGAGGTTACCATTTGTCTCCCAACAGCTGTTCCAGTGGGTCCCCTCCCCCAACCTTCTCTGAGCCTTCGGGGTCCGTGTGACCTGGCCATTTAGCCCATGGTGTGCAAAAAAGTGCCGGTCAGAGGTAAAACAACCCAACCCAACCGATGTTAGAGGGCTAAAAATTGGTTCCTGTGGATATTTTAAATGGTGGATCTCAGAAATGATCCCCCCCTCCATCTTTTTAGAAAAATCCATCCACCTTCAAGTTGTTTACGGAAATCAATTCCATTTTCAATCAATTATAATCCACCATTTTATGGAAATCTACCTTCCACCACTAAAATGTAAATAAATCCATTTTTCACAATTTTTCAAAAATCGATAAGTAATGAGATCACGTTATTTTTAGAAAAATCTATCCACTGTCTATCAAATATAGCCCACTGTTTTATGAAAATCCAATTATTAATATGAGGAATCCATCACTGAGCATAAATCTCACCTTTCTGTGTGCTGCTGTCTGTAGAGACGTATATATCCACGGGATCGCTGTATCCCATTTTATTGGCTGAGACCACATTCACCCTCAGTGTGGTTGCAGGAGAGAGGCCAGTGAGAGTGAATGCGGGAATGCTCGATGACAAATTGAACCAAATCCCCGATGATTCAGGCTTGATCCCGAACAGATAAAATTGTTGTGTGGCTCCTCCGTCGTATCCGGGTTGGCAGAACAACGTGACGGATGTTTGAGTTGCATTCCCGATCACACAGTCCTTTGGAGGATTGGGCCTTGCTGAAAAGTAAAGCGAAATAACAGTTTCTCGTATTATAGAAGACATAAAGTTCTTTTATTTTAAAATAATAATTTATTTTATACCAAGGGTTTACAATAAAGGAAATCTGAAGATGATTTTATGGACTAGTTAAGATGTTCGTGTGGTTTGATGCTCCAGAGTTAAGATGTTCGTGTGGTTTGATGCTCCAGAGTTAAGATGTTCGTGTGGTTTGAAACTACAAGTTAAGATGTTCGTGTGGTTTGATGCTCCAGAGTTAAAATGTTCGTGTGCTTTGATGCTCCAGAGTTAAGATATTCGTGTGATTTGATGTTCCACAGTTAAAATCTTCGTGTGGTTTGATGCTCCAGAGTTAAAATGTTCGTGTGGTTTGATGTTCCAGAGTTAAGATGTTCGTGTGGCTTGATGCTCCAGAGTTAAAAATGTTCGTGTGGTTTGATGTTCCAGAGTTAAAACCTTCGTGTGGTTTGATGCTCCAGCGTTAAAATGTTCGTGTGATTTGATGTTCCAGAGTTAAGATGTTCGTGTGGTTTGATGCTCCAGAGTTAAGATGTTCGTGTGTTGTGATGCTCCAGAGTTAAGATATTCGTGTGATTTGATGCTCCAGAGTTAAAATGTTCGTGTGTTTTGATGCTCCAGAGTTAAGATATTCGTGTGGTTTGATGCTCCAGAGTTAAAATGTTCGTGTGTTTTGATGCTCCAGAGTTAAGGCATTTGTGTGATTTGATGTTCCAGAGTTAAGATATTCGTGTGGTTTGATGTTCCAGAGTTAAGATGTTCGTGTGGTTTGATGCTCCAGAGTTAAGATGTTCGTGTGGTTTGATGCTACAGAGTTAAGATGTTCGTGTGGTTTGATGCTCCAGAGTTAAGATGTTCGTGTGGCTTGATGCTACAGAGTTAAGATGTTCATGCGATTTGATGCTCCAGAGTTAAGACGTTTGTGTGGTTTGATGTTCCAGAGTTAAGATGTTCGTGTGTTTTAATGTTCCAGAGTTAAGATATTCGTGTGGTTTGATGCTCCAGCTTTAAGATATTCGTGTGGTTTGATGCTCCAGAGTTAAAATGTTTGTGTGTTTTGATGCTCCAGAGTTAAGGCATTTGTGTGGTTTGATGTTCCAGAGTTAAGATATTCGTGTGTTTTGATGCTCCAGAGTTAAAATGTTCGTGTGGTTTGATGTTCCAGAGTTAAGATGTTTGTGTGGTTTGATGCTCCAGAGTTAAGATATTCGTGTGGTTTTATGTTCCAGAGTTAAGATATTCGTGTGGTTTTATGTTCCAGAGTTAAGATATTCGTGTGATTTGATGTTCCAGAGTTAAGATGTTCGTGTGGTTTGATGTTCCAGAGTTAAGATGCTGATATGACGATGTACCAGAATTAATTTGTATGTATTGTTTGATTTCCTAGAGTTAAGATGTTCACGTGGCTTGATGCTCCAGAGTTAGGATGTTCGAGCGGCTTGATGCCCCAGATTAATTAAATTATTAAATTAATTTAAAATTATTCCACACTTTTTCAGTGAGCTTGCGCAGTAGGGGAGGGAGAGTTAAGAGGGACAATTGTTCCTCTCCTACTAGAGAAAGTAATCAAAAAATTTACTTTCGTTGAATAATACAGATGTACCAAAAGTTAATGTTTCTCTTTCCTTAACGATATCCAATTTTGAATTTTTATATTTACCTTTTTTTTTAAGAGGAGGGGTTCGCTCAATCGACAGCGTGCCAGGTTCATAATCTACAGTTCCCAGGTTCAAGTCCCTCCTGAGTCAGCGTTAAGATTTATCTTCGCAAAATTCCCCGCCCTGACCACGATCAGTAGGGGACACCGATGGGCTTGGGTGGGTCCCCTTCCCCCAACCTTCTCTGAGCCCTTGGGGTCCTTGTGACCTTGCCATTTAGCCCATTATGTGCAAAAAATGCCACTCAGAGATGAAACAATCCAATCTAAGAGAGTCATACCCTGTGCACGATAAAGAATACGCTGGATGACCTTGACCGAAGGCTACATCCGTCACCCAACAGCTGTCCAATGGGTCCCCTTCCCCCAACCTTCTCTGAGCCCTTGGGGTACTTGTAGCCTTACCATTTAGCCCATTATGTGCAAAAAAATGTCGCTCAGAGGTGAAACAACCCAATCTAAGAGAGTCATACACTGTGCACGATAAAGAATACGCTGGATGACCTTGACGGAAGGCTATCATCCGTCATCCAACAGCTGTCCAATGGGTCCCCTTACCCCAACCTTCTCTGAGCCCTTGGGGTGCTTGTGACCTTGCCATTTAGCCCATTATGTGCAAAAAATGCCGCTCAGAGATGAAACAACCCAATCTAAGAGAGTCATACCCTGTGCACGATAAAGAATACGCTGGATGACCTTGACAGAAGGCTATCATTCGTCACCTAACAGCTGTCCAATGGGTCCCCTTCCCCCAACCTTCTCTGAGCCCTTGGGGTCATTGTTACCTGGCCGTTTAGCCCATTGTGTACAAAAAAAAGTGCCGCTCACAGGAAAAACAGGGGCGGGGGTGGCTCATTGGTAGCGCGCCAGACTCGTATTCTGGAGTTTCCAGGTTCGAGTCCCAGCTGGGTCAGCGTTGAGATTTATCTCCGCAAAACTCCCCGCTCTGCCCACGGTCAATAGGGGACAACGATGGGCTTGGAAAGGCCGCCGTCCGTCGGATGGGACGTTAAGCCGTGGCTCCGTGTGTGGGAGAGCCATACCCTGTGCACGTTAAAGAACACGCTGGATGGTCGTGACGGGAGGATACCATCTGTCTCCCAACAGCTGTTCCAGTGGGTCCCCTCCCCCAACATTCTCTGAGCCTTCGGGGTCCACGTGACCTGGCTATTTAGCCCATGGTGTGCAAAAAAGTGCCGCTCAGAGGTAAAACAACACAACCTTAAAGAACATGTTGGATGGCCTTGACGGGGGGCTACCATCTGTCTCCCAACAGCTGTTCCAGCGGGTCCCCTCCCCCAGCCTTCTCTGAGTCTTTGGGGTCCATGTGACCTGGCCATTTAGCCCATGGTGTGCAAAAAAGTGCCGCTCAGAGGTAAAACAACAACCTTAACGAACACGCTGGATGGCCTTGACGGGAGACTACCATCTGTCTCCCAACAGCTGTTCCAGCGGGTCTCCTCCCCCAACCTTCTCCTGAGCCTTCGGGGCCCATGTGACCTGGCCATTTAGCCCATGGTGTGCAAAAAAGTGCCACTCAGAGGTAAAACAACCCAACCTTAAGGAACACGCTGGATGACCTTGACGAGAGGCTACCATCTGTCTCCCAACAGCTGTTCCAATGGGTCTCCTCCCCCAACCTTCTCTGAGCCTTCGGGGTCCATGTGACCTGGCCATTTAGCCCATGGTGTGCAAAAAAGTGCCGCTTAGAGGTAAAACAACCCAACCTTAAAGAACACGCTGGATGACCTTGACGGGAGGCTACCATCTGTCTCCCAACAGCTGTTCCAGCGGGTCTCTTCCCCCAACCTTCTCTGAGCCTTCGGGGTCCATGTGACCTGGCCATATAGCCCATGGTGTGCAAAAAAGTGGTTATGTTGAAATTCGGCCTGACTGGAAATCTGTGGTCACGAGCCTTACACGTCATAAACTGTGCTGACCTCCAGCCAATCGCAGTCTGGTGACAAAATGGCTAACTGCTACTTAAGCCATTAATAAGCTTAGCTAATGGGAGTAACTAATGCGAAAAGATACCTGGCAGATAGACCGTGAAGGTGCAAGGGACGTGCTGTTCTCCAGCGCTGTTGTTTGCCCAGCAGAAAAGGGAGCCGAAGTCTGTGTCGTCAATTGGCGTGTAAGTAGCAATACTCTTCGGTCCACGGCTGGAGGAAGATACGTTGTGATGACTCCAAATGGTATTCGTGAAGCTCCAGTGGAAGGATACAGTTGAAGGTTCGGCATCCACTTCGCAACGGATGCTGAGAGTTTCTCCCTTCTTAGCTCCATAGGATACTTTTTGGCCTTGTCTGCACACAGGACGATCTAAGAGGAGAAAACAGAGTCTGAAGTGTTCGCCAATTTACATAATTGTCGCTGACGTTTTTGCTTTAGTATAGGGTGGGGTTGGGTTGGGTTGTTTTACCTCTGAGCGGCACTTTTTTGCACACAATGGGCTAAATGGCCAGGTCACAAGGACCCTGAAGACTCAGGGAAGGTTGGGTAAGGGGACCCACTGGAACAGCTGTTGGGAGACAGATGGTAGCCTCCCGTCAAGGCATCCAGCGTGTTCTTTAACGTGCACAGGGTATGGCTCTAACGCACACGGGGCAACGGCTTAACGTCCCATCCGACGGACGGCGGCCTTTCCAAGCCCATCGGTGTCCCCTACTGACCGTGGGCAGGGCGGGGAATTTTGCGGAGATAAATCTCAACGCTGACCCAGCTGGGACTCGAACCTGGGAACTACAGATTACGAGCCTGGCGCGCTACCGACTGAGCCACCCCCGCCCCCTATAGGGTGGGGAGTGGATCAGTTAGTAGCGCGCCAGGCTCGTAATGTGCAGTTCCCAGGCTCGAGCCCCAGTTGGACCAGCGTTTAGATTTATCTCCGCTAAACTTCCCGCCCTGTCCACGGTCATTAGAGGACGCCAATGGACAGGGCTCCCATACGGCCCGATGGACATCCGTCGGATGCAATGTTAAGCTGTTGCTTCGTGTATGGAAAAGTCGTCCCGTGGCCGAGTGGTTAGCGCGCTTGGCTACTAATCTAAGGGACTTGGTTTCGAGCCCTGGATAAGGCATGGATGTATGTGTCGTTTTTCTGCTGAGGTCCTGCCATCCTCACAGATCTTCTACTATGGCATATAAACTGACAGGCTCCTGTCTGACCTCTGTGGCAAGCAGCTGCTTGAGGGGGTATTTATTTTAGCCGTCCCATGGGCGAGTGGTTAGCGCGCTTGTTTACTAATCTATGAAACCTGGGTTCGAGCCCCGGTAAGACATGGATGTTCGTGTCGTTTTTCTGCTGAGGTCCTGCCATCCTCTCAGATCTTCTACTATGGCATATAAACTGACAGGCTCCTGTCTGACCTGTGTGGCAAGCAGCTGCTTGAGGGGGTATTTATTTTAGCCGTCCCATGGACGAGTGGTTAGCGCGCTTGTTTACTAATCTATGAAACTGGGTTCGAGCGCCGGTAAGACATGGATGTTCGTGTCGTTTTACAGCTGAGGTCCTGCCATCCTCTCAGATCTTCTACTATGGCATATAAACTGACAGGCTCCTGTCTGACCTCTGTGGCAAGCAGCTGCTTGAGGGGGGTATTTATTTTAGCCGTCCCATGGACGAGTGGTTAGCGCGCTTGTTTACTAATCTATGAAACCTGGGTTCGAGCCCCGGTAAGACATTGATGTTCGTGTCGTTTTTCTGCTGAGGTCCTGCCATCCTCACAGATCTTCTACTAATGCATATAAACTGACAGGCTCCTGTCTGACCTCTGTGGCAAGCAGCTGCTTGAGGGGGTATTTATTTTTCGTGTGTGGGAGGGCCATATTCTGTGCACGTTAAAGAACACGCTGGATGACCTTCACCGGAGGCTACCATCTGTCTCCCAAAAGCTTTCCAGTGGGTCCCCTCCCCCAACATTCTCTGAGCCTTTGGGGTCCTTGTGGCCTGGCCATTCAGCCCATGTTATGCAAAAAAAGGGCCACTCGCCTGTAAAACAACCTATTTTAACAACCATTTTAACATGATCGAAATATGTTAAATTAGTGCAAATTTTAAACTGAATAGCTCAAGTTCCTGTTAATATCATCTGAAAAATCAGCGAAGAAGGAATAATTACTTACGTCTGACTGCGAGCCACAATCCGTTACTTTCTCGATGGCCTTCGCTATTGGTGGCCGAGCAGCGATAGCTTCCCTTGTGCCTCGGCTCCAGTTTCTCCAGCACCAGAGACATTCCACTGATGAGAGCGCCATGATGCCCTCCATCTCGGATCACCTGTTTCGCGAAGACCCATTCGAGTTGGTGGACAGGAGGATTTGCCTTCACTTGGCAGATGAGAGCCACCGTGTCACCTTCGGCGATCGAGTTGTTCGAGTAAGTCTTCAGAGACAGGGAGATTCGGGGAGAAACTGCAGAAAGAGATTTTTGAAAGAAGAAGTGAAATATCTATGTCAACTGAATTATAAGATGAAATGTATTAAATATTGAGGGTGGTAGTTGTTGGTTCTGTTGCAAGATATTTGTGTAAAAAAACTCACTTGAGGGGGAGGATGCTGTAAGTTTGGGGTGACAAGAAATCATTTTGGGGGAAGATGTCGCAAGCTTCAGGTGAAAAAATATCACTTGGGGGTGGGGGAAGAGATTGTACGAACTTGGGATGACAAAAAACATCTTGGGGTGGAGGATGTTGCAGGGTGGAGGATGATACAATCTTGGGGTGCCAAAAATTACTTGGAGGGAAGGATGCTGAAAAATTCGGATGACAAAAAAAATCAAGAGACTGTTACAAACTTTGTATGATAAAGAAATAATTTTTTGTGTGGAGAATGCTGCAATCTTGGGGTGCCAAAATCATTTGGAGGGAATGATGCTGGAAACTTCGGATGATAAAGAAAATCAAGAGGATGTTGCAAACTTTGTATGATAAAAAAAAATTCAATTTTGGTGAAGAATACTGCAATCTTGGGGCGCCGAAAATCATTTGGAGGGAATGATGCTAGAAACTTCGGATGATAAAGGAAATCACTTGAGGTGAGAGGATATTGCAAGCTTGGGGTAACAAGAAATCACTTGGGGTAAAAAAATCATTTCGAAGGAGGGGGTAAACTTGGGAGGAAAAGAAATTGCCTTGGCTGGAGGATGATGCACTTGGAGGGAAGGATGCTGAAAACTTCGGGTAACAAAGAAAATAAATCACTTGTGGTGAGAGAATGTTGCAAGTTTGGTATGAAAAAAAATCATTTTGGAGTGGAGAATGCTGCATGCTTGGAGTGACATTAAAATGCTTTGGAGAGGGGAGAATTCTGCAAGTTTGTGGGTAAAATGCATCACTTGTGGGGAAGAGGATGCAATTTGGAGTGACAAAAAACACTTGGGAGGATGATTCTGTAAGCTTGAGGTGACAAAAAAAATATCTTGGGTGGTACGATGCTGCATACTTCTAAAAAAAATCTAAAATACCCCCTCAAGCAGCTGCTTGCCATGGAGGTCTGACAGGAGCCTATCAGTTTATATGCCACAGTTGAAGATCTGAGAGGATGGCAGGACCTCAGCAGAAAACAACACGAACATCCATGCCTTACCCGGGGCTCGAACCCAGGTCCTTTCGATCAGTAGCCAAGCGCGCTAACCACGCGGCCACGGGACGGCTGCCGCATGCTTGGGATGACAAAAAAAAACACACTCGTGGTAGGACACTGCAAGCATAGAGTGATAAAAAATCGTTTGGGGAGGAGGATGCAAACTTGAGGTGGGGAAAAAATTCGCTTTTGTTTTGTGGTAGGATGATCCAAGTTTGGATTGGAATGTTTTACCTCTGAGCGGCACTTTTTTGCACACCATGGGCTAAATGGCCAGGTCACATGGACCCCGAAGGCTCAGAGAAGGTTGGGGGAGGGGACCCACTGGAACAGCTGTTGGGAGACAGATGGTAGCCTCCCGTCAAGGTCATCCAGCGTGTTCTTTAACGTGCACAGGGTATGGCTCTCCCGCACACGGCACCACGGCTTAACGTCCCATCCGACGGACGGCGGCCTTTCCAACCCCATCGGTGTCCCCTACTGACCGTGGGCAGGGCGGGGAAATTTTGCTGAGATAAATCTCAACGCTGACCCAGCTGGGACTCGAACCTGGGAACTACAGATTACGAGCCTGGCGCGCTACCGACTGAGCCACCCCCGCCCCCTCCAAGTTTGGAATGACCAAAAAAAGTGACACTTGAGAGGGAGAATGTGTAAGCGTGGGGTGACAAAAAGCGAAATTTCTTCAGGTGACCAAAAAATAAAATCAGTTGGGGTGGTAAAAAAATTTATTTGGAGTGAAAGAAATAAAAATCGCTTGGAGTGGCTGTTGCATGCTGGGATGATAATTTAAAAAAAAATTATGAAGTTTTAGTATAATATCATCAAATATTAATGAGTCGTAGAGAAATGTACAGTCGCTGAAAAAAATATCCGAACACTATGGTTGATTATAGAATTCAGAAAAAATATCTGGCAACGATTTTTTTAGAAATTAGTGATCCGGCAACCTTCGTGTCACGTGACACGAAGGTTGCCAGATCACTAATTTTTAAAATATCTCTGCCAGATATTTTTTCTGAATTCTGTCATCAACCATAGTGTTCGGATACTTTTTTGAGCGATTGTAGGTGGTCATATTATTTTGATACTAGATCGTGTGGGCTCACTCACGGAAATATTGAGCGTGTGCAGTTACCGTTCACAGCAAACTGGAGCGTGTGCAGTAACTGCACACGCTCCAGTTTGCTTCGCTCCATTTTTGGTGTGAACGGTAACTGGAGCGTGTACAGTTGCTGTACACGCTCCAGATATTTTTCCTGAATTCTGTAATCACGTGACACGAAGGTTGCCAGATCACTAATTTCTAAAAAAAAAATCGTTGCCAGATATTTTTTCTGAATTCTATAATCAACCATAGTGTTCGGATATTTTTTTCAGCGACTGTATGTATAAATTTTAATACAACTTATCAAGTTTTAATATAATAAATAATTAAGTATTAATCTCAGTGGAAAAAGAAATATGCCTATTTCATCATTTCAGCCGAAATGCGAAGTGCACTTACACGTCACATTGAGCGTCACTTCGTCCGTGAGGCTGCTGTCTTGAATGTCTGGGTTTTCGGCTTTGCAGAGCAGACGTCTTCCATTGTCTGCAGCTGAAGGCGCGAGCACAATCGTGCTCCTCGTGAGATTGAGATTTTCAGATTGTTCCACGGAAGCGTTCTGTAACCAGAAGGTGGCCAACCACCACGTGATGTGGGCAGGGGGTCGAGATCCGTGGGTCGTGCAGCGCAGCTCCACGAGTTCGCCTTCACGAACTGTCACGTGACGGGGTATGATCCTCACATCTAACGGACGCACTGCAGTCAAGAAAATAACAATTAGTTTATTGTCATGCTGAAAAATCTGAGTTAAATTTAATCAATGTACACTCGGTGCTCACTGAATTATGACCATCTCCCTCCATGTCAGTGGATTTGGGTTGGGTTGTTTTACCTCTGAGCGGCACTTTTTTGCACACCATGGCCTAAATGGCCAGGTCACATGGACCACGAAGCCTCAGAGAAGGTTGGGGGAGGGGACCCACTGGAACAGCTGTTGGGAGACAGATGGTAGTCTCCCGTCAAGGCCATCCAGCTTGTTCTTTAACGTGCACAGGGTATGGCTCTCCCGCACACGGGGCCACGTCTTAACGTCCCATCCGACGGACGGCGACCTTTCCAAGCCCTTCGGTGTCCCCTACTGACAGTGGGCAGGGCGGGGAATTTTGCGGAGATAAATCTCAACGCTGACCCAGCTGGGACTCGAACCTGGGAACTACAGATTACGAGCCTGGCGCGCTACCGACTGAGCCACCCCCGCCCCACCGAGATCTAAAAAGAAATAAAGAAAAACAAGTGTGCAGGAGACTTATTTCCATTGTAGTGTAACATTTTTCCTTTTCGTTAAAAAGTTTTAAAAATTCCGTTAAAAATGCCTGAAATGTGCACAAGTTTAATATGTTGTCCAGTGCCCTTACTAGCATTTTAGGATGGGGGGAGGAATGCCCCTCCCTCTATATCCGATCTTACTGGATTCTTGACCTGGCCATTAGCCCATTGTATTAAGTGCCACTCAACCTAATGCGGTTATATCCTAGAGATCGTACAACTAAGTTATCGCATCACTAGAGGTAATTCTGCCATCTAGTTATTTTTAAATATTTATTTCTATTTTATTATTGGTGAGTTTAGTACTAATTTTGATACTAATTTTTATTTACAATATACTTTTCCAAAGGAAAATTAATTCTGTTTTTTTAAACTATCATTATGCTAATGCATAAGAATAATTTTTTTGCCTAAAATAAGGTATATTTTTATAAAAACGTTAGTATAAAGGTTAGTTTTTAATTTTAACTGTAATAATATTAGAAATTGATATATAAGAAATGTTTAGAGTTTAGGACTACCTTTGATGATGTCATAATTAGATGGTAGCGGCCTTCAGTTATAGGAAAAATTTTTAATGCCAAAGGTAGCTCAATTGTGGCCATGATAAGAACTTCAATGAATTCCAATGACGAATTTAAAAATACACCTATCCCTCGATTTACACGGTACTCTGTTCACACAATTTTGGCTTTGCACAGTCAAAAAATGCAACCAGTTTCGATTTACACGGTACTGACTGAGATTTCCTCTCTATGTACGTATCAGTCAGTACCGTGTAAACCGAAACTGGTTGCATTTTTTGACCGTGCAAAGCCAAAATTGTGTGAACTGAGTACCGTGTAAATCGAGGGATAGGTGTATTTCATAAAAATTACAGTAGTGACCATTATAAAATTTCAATGACATGAGAAAATATTTTATAAAAATTGCAATAGTGGCCATTATAAAAATTTCAATGACATGAGAAAATATTTAATAAAAATTACAATAGTGGCCATTATAAAAATTTCAACAATGGGAGAAAATATTTTATAAAATTTGCAATAGTGGCCATTATAAAAATATCAATGCCATAAGAAAATATTTTATAAAAATTTCAATATCAGAAAATATTTCATAAAAATTACAATAGTGGCCATTATAAAAATTTCAACAATGGGAGAAAATATTTTATAAAATTTGCAATAGTGGCCATTATAAAAATATCAATGCCATAAGAAAATATTTTATAAAAATTTCAATATCAGAAAATATTTCATAAAAATTACAATAGTGGCCATTATAAAAATTTCAACGATGAAAAAATACTTTATAATAATTACAATACTGGTCATTATAAAAATTTTAACGACACGAGAAAATATTTTATAAAAGTTACAACAGTGGCCATTACAAGAATTTCAACGACAGGAAAAAATATTTCATAAAAAATAAATCGTGGCCATGATAAAAATTTCAATGTTGAGGAAATATTTTATAATAATTAAAATACTGACCATTACAAAAATTTTAACGACGCCAAAAAATATTTTACAAAAATTGCAATAGTGGCCATTATAAAAAATTAAACGACACGAGAAAATATTTCATTAAAAAATAAATCGTGTCCATGATAAAAATTTTAATGACACGAGAAAATATTTTATAAAAATTGCAATCGTGGACATTATAAAAATTTCAACGACATGAGAAAAACGTTTCATAAAAATTACAATAGTGGGTAGTATAAAATTTTTAACGATAGGAGAAAATATTTTATAAAACTTACAATAGTGACCACGATAAAAATTCCAACGACATGAGGAAATATTTCATAAAAATTACACTAATAGCCATGATAAAAATTTTAACGACACGAGAAAGTATTTTATAAAAATTACAATAGTGTCCATGAGAAAATATTTTATTAAATTTTCTGTAATATTACTGCAGGTAACTTTAAATAAAAAAAGTAAATACCCCCTCAAGCAGCTGCTTGCCACAGAGGGCTTGCCACAGAGGTCTGACAGGAGCCTGTCAGTTTATATGCCACAGTAGAAGATCTGAGAGGATGGCAGGACCTCAGCAGAAAAACAACACGAACATCCATGCCTTAATCCGGGACTCGAACCCAGGTCCCTTAGATCAACAGCCAAGCGCGCTAACCACTCGGCCTCGAGACGGCTTGCAGGTAACTTTACACATATATATATAAAACAAAAGAATAAAATATTAAATATGTTACTTTTGCAGCAATAACGCAAAACAAAAAAAATAGTTAAATTCTTAGATAACCCTTATTTAATAATTTTTTTTTCATTTGTTAGAAAGTAGTTTGTTTATTAACCTGCAATAATATTAAGCTAAAATTTATTTTTAAAAATCTTCATTCATGACATCATCAGAATTCGTTATCGAGGCAGCGTTGGTTGTATCAAGATTCACATTGACTTTACAAAAAAAAATACCTTGGAGCAAAAAACGAAAATACGTAAATTGAGACACAGACATACAGAGGACGTCCAGCTTCACGTTTTCTGCCAGGAGATATTCTGTAACGTTTCCAATTTCCGAAGCGACACAAGTCAGAGTGGACATGAAATGGTATCTCTGCAGATTTTTCAGTCTGAAGATATTTCTTAATTTTCGGCTTGCAAGGACTTTATAAGTGACATCCATGAGGACGCCGTCCACCCACCACATCAGTTGCATGGTGCTTGGGTCGCCTAAAACATTATTGCACATAAAGTAATATATTAATAAGCAGTAATTTATTACCATACAAGAAAAAACACACTGAATGAACCAAGACTGTTGTACAAAATTTAAGGTACAGTCGCTCAAAAAAGTATCCGAACACTACGGTTGATTACAAAATTCAGAAAAAATATCTGGCAACGATTTTTTTAGAAGTTAGTGATCTGGCAACCTTCGAGTCATGTGACACGAAGGTTGCCAGATCACTAATTTCTAAAAAAACGTTGCCAGATATTTTTTCTGAATTTTGTAATCAACCATGGTGTTCGGATACTTTTTTGAGCGACTGTAGGTGGTCATATTATTTTGATACTAGATCGTGTGGGCTCACTCACGGAAATATTGAGCGTGTGCAGTAACTGCACACGCTCCAGTTTGCTGTGAACGGTAACTGGAGCGTGTACAGTTGCTGTACACGCTCCAGATATTTTTCCTGAATTCTGTAATCACGTGACACGAAGGTTGCCAGATCACTAATTTCTAAAAAAATCGTTGCCAGATATTTTTTCTGAATTTTGTAATCAACCATGGTGTTCGGATACTTTTTTGAGCGACTGTAGGTGGCCATATTATTTTGATACTAGATCGTGTGGGCTCACTCACGGGAATATTGAGCGTGTGCAGTAACTGCACACGCTCCAGTTTGCTGTGTAACAGAACAGCTGTTGGTAGTAACTGTACACGCTCC
Organism: Ryuthela nishihirai; assembly: GCA_038380435.1. Lineage (NCBI taxonomy): Eukaryota > Metazoa > Arthropoda > Arachnida > Araneae > Heptathelidae > Ryuthela > Ryuthela nishihirai. The sequence continues at coordinate 3,716,847 of JAWZYU010000008.1, forward strand.
AGATATTTTTCTTGAATTCTGTAATCACGTGACACGAAGGTTGCCAGATCACTAATTTCTAAAAAAATCGTTGCCAGATATTTTTTCTGAATTTTGTAATCAACCATGGTGTTCGGATACTTTTTTGAGCGACTGTAGGTGGCCATATTATTTTGATACTAGATCGTGTGGGCTCACTCACGGGAATATTGAGCGTGTGCAGTAACTGCACACGCTCCAGTTTGCTGTGTAACAGAACAGCTGTTGGTAGTAACTGTATACGCTCCAGATATTTTTCTTGAATTCTGTAATCACGTGACACGAAGGTTGCCAGATCACTAATTTCTAAAAAAATCGTTGCCAGATATTTTTTCTGAATTCTGTAATCAACCATGGTGTTCGGATACTTTTTTGAGCGACTGTACGACCTCATGTTATGCTAATGGGAAGGTCATTTTAATTTTCTATAATATTTAAACTTTGCTACTGATCTAAGGGACCTGGGTTCGAGCCCCGGGTAAGGCATGGCTGTTTGTGTCGTTTTTCTGCTGAGGGCCTGCCATCCTCTCAGACCTTCTACTCTGGCATATAAACTAACAGGCTCCTGTCAGACCTCTGTGGCAAGCAGCTGCTTGAGGGGGTATTTATTTATTTTTTTATTTTATGGAAAAGGGTGACTTTTGATGGCTTATAATCTACAATTAAAGCTATATCAACTTCAAAATTCGCAAATATGGAAAGAATTCTTGACAATGTTTTTAAATTTTGAACGAAAATTGTTGAGTTAAATTGGGTTGTTTAACCTCTGAGCGGCACGTTTTTGCACATAATGGGCTAAATGGCCAGTTCACCAGGACCCGGAGGGCTCAAAGAAGTTTTGGGGAAGGGGACCCACTGGACAGCTTCTCGCCAAAGTCATCCAGCGTGTTCTTTAACGTGTTGTTGTTGTTTGGGTTGTTTTACCTCCTAGCGGCACTTTTTTGCACACCATGGGCTAAATGGCCAGGTCACATGGACCCCGAAGGCTCAGAGAAGGTTGGGGGAGGGGACCCACTGGAACAGCTGTTGGGAGACAGATGGTAGCCTCCCGTCAAGGCCATCCAGCGTGTTCTTTAACGTGCACAGGGTATAGCTCTCCCGCATACGGGGCCACGGCTTAACGTCTTTAACGTGTAAGGGTACGTCTCTCCGCAGACGGGCCATGGCTTAACATCTCATTCGACGGACGGCTGCCTTTCCAAGCCCATCGGTGTCCCCTACTGACTGTAGGCAAGGCGGGAGGTTTTGCGGAGATAAATCTCAACACTGGCTGAGTCATGGTACTCCGGAGTTCTCAAAACTCGAACCGGGAACTGCAGATTGGAACCTGGCGCGCTACCGACTGAGCCACCAAGTCTGAAAGTTTTGTTCCTAAGGAAATAGAGATGAGAACATTGTTAAAGATCGAGATTTAGATAGATTTGAATAAGATCTTGAATTAATCCTCAATCTCATTTTTCCATAAAAAGTTTAATTTTGAAATTATAGAGATTCGATTGTGTTGGGTTGTTTTACCTCTGAGCGGCACTTTTTTGCACACCATGGGCTAAATGACCAGGTCACATGGACCCCGAAGGCTCAGAGAAGGTTGGGGGAGGGGACCCACTGGAACAGCTGTTGGGAGATAGATGGTAACCTCCCGTCAAGGCCATCCAGCGTGCTCTTTAACGTGCACAGGGTATGGCTCTCCCACACACGAGACCACGGCTTAACGTCCCATCCGACGGACGGCTGCCTTTCCAAGCCCATCGGTGTCCCCTACTGACCGTGGGCAGGGCGGGGAATTTTGCGGAGATAAATCTCAACGCTGACCCAGCTGGGACTCGAACCTGGGAACTACAGATTACGAGCCTGGCGCGCTACCGACCTAGCCACCCCCGCCCCTATATAGATTCGAATTCAGTTTTTAATTTAACACGGGGTCGTAACTTAAGTTTTCATCATAAGTGTGCATTTTTTAGGTCTTTCCTTAACTGAGAAAGAAAGTAAAAATTTCCCGATTTACGTTTCAACATCCTACATAATGTGAGCAAATGAAGTGAACGGAAGAGTATTAAGCCTATAAAAAAAAATAATAAGTATCACCTCAAGCAGCTGCTTGCCACAAAAGTTTGACAGGAGCCAGTCAGTTTAATTCGCCATAATAGAAAGTCTGTGAGTATGGCGAGACCTCAGCAGAAAGACAATAGAAACATCCATACCTTATTCGGGGCTCGAACCCAGGTCCCTTTAATCATCAGCCATCCCATCAACTGCAGTGTAACCGGAACCTACGCGATACCACTACGCCATGATGAGGCAAAATTATTTTCGAATATGTTATGCCGTCCCATGGCCGAATGGTTAGCGCGCTTGGCTACTGATCTAAGGGACCTGGGTTCAGGGGCGTAACGAAGGACTATGGTTGGGGGGGGGGGGGGGGCGGGGGTTGAAATCGAAAATTTTCCAACTCGAAATTCAAATTTTGCCAACTGAGCAACTTACTTAGATTGGGGTGGGGGGGGGGGGGGGGTTGAGACAATTTTCACAACTCTCCTGCATTTTGCCATTTGAATTCCAATTTTGCCAACTAGCCATAGTTTCACAGATATAATTCCAATATTTACATCTCGTCTGAATTGTAGCAGGTCAATGTGAATTTTCCCTTGATTTGGCCAAATATTCTTAATTTCACGAAACTAATCCCAATCTTCATATCTCTCCTAAATTTGCCAAATCACCTCAAACTTTTCCAACTGCCCTAGATTTTGCCAAGTTTCCTCCATTTAAGTCAACTATCCTAAATTTCACAAACCCAATCATCACAACTCGCCCGTATTTTCCAAGTGGATTCGAATTTTACCAACTGCCCTATATTTTGTTAAGTTTCCTCAATTTGTCCAACACTCCTTAATTTCACAAAACAAATCTCAATTTTCACAACAAACTTATATTTTAACAAGTGGATTCGAATTTTGCCAACTCGTCATTTTACCTATGAGCTCCATTTCTTTTGCACACAATGAGCTAATGGCCAGGTCACAAGGACCCTGAAGACTCAGGAAGGTTGGGGGAGGGGACCCACTGGAACAGCTGTTGGGAGACAGATGGTAGCCTGCCGTCAAGGCCACCCAGCGTGTTCTTTAACGTGCACAGGGTATGGCTCTCTCTCGTACACGGAGCCACGGCTTAACGTCCCATCTGACGGACGGCGGCCTTTCCAAGGCCATCGGTGTCCCTTATTGACCGTCGGCAGGGCGGGAAATTTTGCGGAGATAAATCTCAACGCTGACCCATTTGGGACTCGATCTGAGAACTACAGATTACGAGCCTGGCACGCTACCGACCGAGCAACCCCCACCTCAAACAGATGGTAGTCTCTCGTTAAGACCATCCAAAGAGTTCTTTAAAGTGAACAGGGTATGACTCTCACGCACACGGGGGCCACGGCTGCCTTCCAAACCATTGGTATCCCCCTACTGATAATGGGCAGGGCGGGGAGTTTTGCGGAGATATATCTCAATGCTGGCCCAACTGGGACTCGAACTGCAGCTTATGAGCCTGTCGCCCTACCGACTGTGCCACTCCCGCTCCAAATCTGTCGGTAGTTCGGCTGGCTTACAATCTGACGCCCCCAATCATCATCATCATCATCATCATCATCAAGAAGCCATGGGCTACGGAGGTCCAACCAGACAGTGCAGTTTAATTCTCCAAGAAAGTCTATCCCGAGCTACATCTACTGCATCTGGCCACTGCACACCAATTCTGATAAGGTCCTGTTTGACATCGTCTGCCCACCGCATCCTAGGTCTCCCCTTCTTTCTGAGGCCTTTAGGCACACTGTTCATAACCGTATTCGCCAATCTATAATTATCCATATGGGCAACATGGCCAAACCAACGGAATCTCTCTCTGCACAATATGCTGCTTAAAGGAAGTTGCAAACTCCTTTGCCTAACCTCATAATTACTTAGAGAGTTGAACCGCCAAATACCCAAGATACTGCGTAAGCATCTACAATCAAAAACGTCTATGTTGCAGTCTGAAAGTGGACGACTATCGGACTGAAAAGCCACCGCCCATCGCATGGGATGTTAAGCCGTGAACCACGGAGCCGTACCCTGAGCAGGTTAAAGAACACACTAGATGGCATTGAAGGGAGGATTCCATCTGTCTCCTAACTCCTTGAGACCTGGCTATTTAGTTCATTAACCGAGGTAAAATAACCCAACCACAGCTAATAGATTGCAATGAATTGCAATAAACGAATTGCAATATGAGGCGAAAACCTGTTGAACTAGCAATTAGACATTCTTTAATTTTTCTGTATGTTGCTATATCACACAAAATGAAACCCACCTCCAGTCAGGTCGCAAATCAATTCTAGGTCTGAATTCTCCTTGAATGGTCCGATGGTGCCAGAGAGTACCCTTCTGCCTTCTAAGATGGTCAACTTCGGAGTCGGAACTGGAGAAAGAAACAGCATTGATACTGATACATACATACACAAACACAGATATACACACACAGAGAGACCTTTGGGTTGGGTTGTTTTACCTCTGAGCGGCACTTTTTTGCACACCATGGGCTAAATGGCCAGGTCACATGGACCCCGATGGCTCAGAGAAGGTTGGGGGAAGGGACCCACTGGAACAGCTGTTGGGAGACAGATGGTAGCCTCCCGTCAAGGCCATCCAGCGTGTTCTTTAACGTTGGGTTGTTTTACCTCTGAGCGGCACTTTTTTGCACACCATGGGCTAAATGGCCAGGTCACATAGACCCCGAAGGCTCAGAGAAGGTTGGGGGAGGGGACCCACTGGAACAGCTGTTGGGAGACAGATGGTAGCCTCCCGTCAAGGCCATCCAGCGTGCTCTTTAACGTTGGGTTGTTTTACCTCTGAGCGGCACTTTTTTGCACACCATGGGCTAAATGGCCAGGTCACATGGACCCCGAAGGCTCAGAAGTTTGGGGGAGGGGACCCACTGGAACAGCTGTTGGGAGACAGATGGTAGCCTCCCGTCAAGGCCATCCAGCGTGTTCTTTAACGTTGGGTTGTTTTACCTCTGAGCGGCACTTTTTTGCACACCATGGGCTAAATGGCCAGGTCACATAGACCCCGAAGGCTCAGAGAAGGTTGGGGGAGGGGACCCACTGGAACAGCTGTTGGGAGACAGATGGTAGCCTCCCGTCAAGGCCATCCAGCGTGTTCTTTAACGTTGGGTTGTTTTACCTCTGAGCAGCACTTTTTTGCACACCATGGGCTAAATGGCCAGGTCACATGGACCCCGAAGGCTCAGAAGGTTGGGGGAGGGGACCCACTGGAACAGCTGTTGGGAGACAGATGGTAGCCTCCCGTCAAGGCCATCCAGCGTGTTATTTAACGTTGGGTTGTTTTACCTCTGAGCAGCACTTTTTTGTACACCATGGGCTAGATGGCCAGGTCACATGGACCCCGAAGGCTCAGAAGTTTGGGGGAGGGGACCCACTGGAACAACTGTTGGGAGACAGATGGTAGCCTCCCGTCAAGGCCATCCAGCGTGTTCTTTAACGTTGGGTTGTTTTACCTCTGAGCAGCACTTTTTTTGCACACCATGGGCTAAATGGCCAGGTCACATGGACCCCGAAGGCTCAGAAGGTTGGGGGAGGGGACCCACTGGAACAGCTGTTGGGAGACAGATGGTAGCCTCCCGTCAAGGCCATCCAGCGTGTTCTTTAACGTGCACAGGGTATGGCTCTCCCGCACAGGGCCACGGCTTAACGTCCCATCCGACGGACGGTGGTCTTTCCAAGCCCATCTGTGTCCCCTACTGACCGTGGGCAGGGCGGGGAATTTTGCGGAGATAAATCTCAACCCTGACCCAGCTGGGACTCGAACCTGGGAACTACATATTACGAGCCTGGCGCGCTACCGACTGAGCCACCCCCGCCCCTACAGAATCCGGTGTCTTGGTGTGGGATGCCATTACTCAGACATCTCGGTCAGAACTGGTCATCATAAGGGGATCTCTAACTGCCCAACGATATATGTTACCATCATTTTGCAGCCAGTGACTGTCCCATTTGTTCAGCAGCACTGGACCTTTTACCAGCAAGATAACGCCCGTCCCCACAAAGCCCGCATTAGTCTGCAGTATCTACATAAGCAAAACATTTAGGTACTATCATGGCCAACACGCTCGCATGACCTTTCATCTATTGAATACGTCTGGGATACAATGGGCCAACAGGTCCAACAACACCTAAGAGGTGCGACAGCCACTGTCGCTGAAATGGAACAGCGACTTCGAGCGTAATGTCCTCAAGAGGACATTACGGAGCTGTACGATAGCCTTCCCCGCCGTTTTCATGAATGCATTACTGCGCGGGGCGGTTCAACATCACACTAATTATACCACTTTACCGGGTTGGTAAAGTGGTAATTGTCCATATTTTTTTGATAATGTAATCAATCGCACATCTCAGTGTATGCTAACAGCTGCCTGAGTTTCAATAAAATGGCATTAATCCTTCCAGGTCTTGCAATTTTTTTTCCTGTAGTGCACATATTAATTGAAATAGATTTGATTGAGATCTTCAAATTATCTTCAGTCACTTTTATTTTAAAATGAAAAGCTTATTTGGTAAATCCTCCCTTATTTTCCCGTGGTCCATTGAAATATCAGTGGATTTTACCCATCCCTCTTCATTGGCCCCTTGCCTTCCAGGGACGTTGACCATTCTCCTTACCTTCCTTCTCCTCCTATTCATTCTGTTTTCTGTGGTCCCTGGTCTTAGGCCAGAACCCGACTCTCCTGCCCACCATCTGCTATGGTTCCTGGCTTAAGGCCAGCACCCAACTCTCTTGCCCACCATCTGCTATGGTTTCTGGCTTTAGGCCAGCATCCGACCTTCTTTCCCACCATCTGCTATGGTTCCTGGCTTTAGGCCAGCATTCGACCTTCTTGCCCACCATCTGCTATGGTTCTTGGCTTTAGGCCAGCACCCGACTCTCTTGCCCACCATCTGCTATGATGGTGGCCTTATGCTATGGTTCCTGGCTTTAGGCCAGCACCCAACTCTCTTGTCCACCATCTGCTATGGTTCCTGGCTTTAGGCCAGCATCCGACCTTCTTGCCCACCATCTGCTATGGTTCCTGGCTTTAGGCCAGCATCCGACCTTCTTGCCCACCATCTGCTATGGTTTCTGGCTTTAGGCCAGCATCCGACCTTCTTGCCCACCATCTGCTATGGTTTCTGGCTTTATGCCAGCACCTGATTCTCTTGCCTACTATGGTTCCTGGCTTTAGGCCAGCACCTGATTCTCTTGCCTACCATCTGCTATGGTTCCTGGCTTTAGGCCAGCATCCGACCTTCTTGCCCACCATCTGCTATGGTTCTTGGCTTTAGGCCAGCACCCGACTCTCTTGCCCACCATCTGCTATGGTTCCTGGCTTTAGGCCAGCGCCCAACTCTCTTGTCCACCATCTGCTATGGTTCCTGGCTTTAGGCCAGCATCCGACCTTCTTGCCCACCATCTGCTATGGTTTCTGGCTTTAGGCCAGCACCCGACCTTCTTGCCCACCATCTGCTATGGTTTCTGGCTTTAGGCCAGCACCTGATTCTCTTGCCTACCATCTGCTATGGTTCCTGGCTTTAGGCCAGCACCTGATTCTCTTGCCTACTATCTGCTATGGTTTCTGGCTTTAGGCCAGCACCTGATTCTCTTGCCTACCATTTGCTATGGCTCCTGGCTTTAGGCCAGCACCCAACTCTCTTGCCCACCATCTGCTATGGTTTCTGGCTTTAGGCCAGCACCCAACTCTCTTGCCCACCATCTGCTATGGTTCCTGGCTTTAGGCCAGCACCCAACTCTCTTGCCCGCCATCTGCTATGGTTCCTGGCTTTAGGCTTTGGCCATCCTTCTCCCACATGCCTCTTTCCCTCGCATCTCTTTCATTACTATGGTCTTAACCATGATCCAGGACTCTTATCATATTTTCTGGGATTCTCCCTTCTAACAAATTCATTAGCACTCCGTGTTTCTGCTGTCGCCGATTTATTGTATAGTCTTGTCATCCTCAAAATTTGATTAGATTATAATATAAAGCAGGTATGGGCTAATAGCCCGGTACTGCACATAAATAGCTGCTGAGTGTATGTATAAGGCACTAACAGAATTGCCCCGCATTGCTAGAGCAAAGTCTTGGACACTGCAGTAACAGAAAGCTTAATTTTCAAAACTTAGCAGTTTTAATTATATTTACTTTTCTAAAAACTCAACTGGTAGTTATTATTATATTTTAAATTTTGAAAATTAATTTTATAATTTCTCAAATATCTTGATAAAATCTTAATGGAAAAATTATTTTATTTTCATTAATTTTAAAATAAATGACTTTAACTTGAATTTTAAACCAATTAAATTAATATCAGATTTATGCAAAATTGATTTCCCTCCTTTTGTTCAAGGCTGTCCAGGCCTGATATATCAAGGTGGCCTTGACTGGGGCCTAGAGAACACTAGTTCAGGTCCTGGGTGACGTCACAGTTGGTGGAAATTTTCGGCTTCCCGTAATTCCGCAAATATCGAACCGATCAGTACAGAATTTGATGTGGTGGTCCCAATTAGCTGTGGCTAGGTAGGGTTTAGAGTTTGGGTTCCCAGCTGCAGTTGGTCGAGTTTGAATCCGCTGCAAGTGTCCATAATCTCTTGGGGCGCTGCGGTCGCCTACCTTATGGAGAGTTAAACGCTATGAATGGTTGGGTTGTTTTACCTCTGAGCTGCACTTTTTTGCACAAAACGGGCTAAATGTCCAGGTCATAAGGACCCCAAGGGCTCAGAGAAGGTTGAGGGAGAGAACCCACTGGAACAGCTGTTAGGAGACAGATGGTAGCCACCTGTCAAGACCATCCAGCTTTTTCTTTAACGTGCACAGGGTATGGCTTTCCCGATCATGTGGCCATGGCTTAATGTCCCATCCGACGGACGGCAGTCTTTCCAAGCCCATCGGTGTCCCCTACTGACCGTGGGCAGGGCGGGGAGTTTTGAAGAAATAAATCTCAATGCGGGCCTATCTGGGACTCGAACCTGGGAACTGCGGATTATGTCCAAGTTATCAGTGGACAAACGTTTCGCGGTCAACTTTTGGGGGTGGGCCTAATTTTCTGGCGTCAAAAGTCTTACAATTCAATAAGTTGCGATGAGATGAAGATGTAGGGGGATTTTGATGGTTTCACCGTGCAGGGGGTGGGGGCGCGCCAGGCTCGTAACGTGCACAGGTATGAATCTCAGCTGGTTAATAATAGTTTTATATTAAAATAATATAAAACATTTTGCATTTTAATTGGTTTAAAATTTAAGTTAAAGCCATTTATTTTAAAATTAGTTAAAATAAAATAATTTATTTATTAAGATTTTATCAAGATATTTGAGAATATTATAAAATTAATTTCCAAAATTTTAAAAATAAATAACTACAAGTTGAATTTTTAGAAAAGTAAATATAATTAAAACTATTTTTAACTAGTTCCCAGGTTCGAGACCCAGCTGGGTCAGCGTTGAGATTTATCTCCGCAAAATTCCCAGCCCTGCCCACGGGCAGTAGAGGACACCGTCCTTCGGATGGGACGTTAAGTCGTGGGCCCGTGTGCGGGAGAGCCCATACCCTGCGTTAAGTCGTGGGCCCGTGTGCGGGAGAACAAGCTGGATGGCCTTGACGGGAGGCTATCATCTGTCTCCCAGCAGCTGTTCCAGTGGGTCCCCTCCCCCAACCTTCTCTGAGCCTTCGGGATCAATGTGACCTGGCATTTACTCCATTGTGTGAAAAAAAGTGCTGCTCAGAGGTAAAACAACCCAACGTTAAAGAACACGCTATGGCCTTGACGGAAAGCAACCATCTGTCTCCCAACAGCTGTTCCAGTGGGTCCCCTCCCCAACCTTCTCTGAGCCTTCGGAACCCATGTGACCTGGCCATTTAGCCCATGGTGTGCAAAAAAAAAAGTGCCGCTCAGAGGTAAAACAACCCAACGTTAAAGAACACGCTGGATGGCCTTGACGGGAGGCTACCATCTGTCTCCCAACAGCTGTTCCAGTGGGTCCCCTCCCCCAAACTTCTGAGCCTTCGGGGTCCATGTGACCTGGCCATTTAGCCCATGGTGTGCAAAAAAGTGCCGCTCAGAGGTAAAACAACCCAACGTTAAAGAGCACGCTGGATGGCCTTGACGGGAGGCTACCATCTGTCTCCCAACAGCTGTTCCAGTGGGTCCCCTCCCCCAACCTTCTCTGAGCCTTCGGGATCCATGTGACCTTGCCATTTAGCCCATGGTGTGCAAAAAAGTGCCGCTCAGAGGTAAAACAACCCAACATTAAAGAACACGCTGGATTGCCTTGACGGGAGGCTACCATCTGTCTCCCAGCAGCTGTTCCAGTGGGTTCCCTCCCCCAACCTTCTCTGAGCCTTCAGGGTACTTGTGACCTGGCATCTACTCCATTGTGTGAAAAAAAGTGCTGCTCAGAGGTAAAACAGCCCAACTCATCGTGCAGGAGATGTCGAAGAGAGAGACTAACTCTCTATTTTGTATAAATAAATGGAAATAATTCCTCACCTGGCACGTGGAGCACAACAGTTGAAGACTGTGTGAGCGAGCGATAGAAATCCACGCGACAAACGTATAATCCCTCATCTTTTTTGGTCTGGACGTTCACTTGCAATACAGGCGGAACGCTGGATACGTTGAACTTTGACCTCTGACCCAGTTCGGACAACTGGTGGTGCTTGCCGTCAGCTAGACTGGCTGTGGCTCTGGCATCAATGGAATAGAAGGGGATGATGTGGTCATCTTTGTACCAGAAGACCGCGATGGCTCTATCGTCCGCAGAATGGGAGAAGGCGAAGCAAGGGAGTGTCGTTGATGATCCCAGCTGACTGTCCACACGAATCACTTCTGGTGAAATAGAGAAAGGAAGACTTTGGCAGTTAGGAAGGTAAAACAATCGTGAGTTTAAATGTAGCAATGAAAATGTATTTAAATGCTGTTGGAGAACGTGGGTTGTTTTTATCTCTGAGTGGCATATTGCAGAAAAAATTTTCAGGGGAGGCATGTTTGTTTCAGGAAGGGGCGAAATGTTTCTACAAGGGAAGCAACATTGTTTCAGGAAGGGAAAGAAATGTTTCCAGAAGGGAAGCAACATTGTTTCAGGAAGGGAAGAAATGTTTCCAGAGGGGAAGCAACATAGTTTCAGGAAGGGGCAAATGTTTCCAGAGGGGAAGCAACATTGTTTCAGGAAGGGGCAAATGTTTCCAGGGGGGAAGCAACATTGTTTCAGGTAGGGGCAAATGTTTCCAGAGGGGAAGCAACATTGTTTCAGGAAGGGGCGAAATGTTTACCGAGGGGAAGCAACATTGTTTCAGGTAGGGGCAAATGTTTCCAGAGGGGAAGCAACATTGTTTCAGGAAGGAGCGAAATGTTTCCAGAAGGGAAGCAACATTGTTTCAGGAAGGGGCGAAGTGTTTCCAGAGGGGAAGCAACATTGTTTCAGGAAGGGGCGAAATGTTTACCGAGGGGAAGCAACATTGTTTCAGGTAGGGGCAAATGTTTCCAGAGGGGAAGCAACATTGTTTCAGGAAGGAGCGAAATGTTTCCAGAAGGGAAGCAACATTGTTTCAGGAAGGGGCGAAGTGTTTCCAGAGGGGAACCAACATTGTTTCAGGAAGGGGCGAAATGTTTACCGAGGGGAAGCAACATTGTTTCAGGAAGGAGCGAAATGTTTCCAGAAGGGAAGCAACATTGTTTGAGGAAGGGTCGAAATGTTACCAGAGGAGAAGCAACATTGTTTCAGGAAGGGGCAAATGTTTCCAGGGGGGAAGCAACATTGTTTCAGGAAGGGGCAAATGTTTCCAGGGGGGAAGCAACATTGTTTCAGGAAGGGGCAAATGTTTCCAGAGGGGAAGCAACATTGTTTCAGGAAGGGCGAAAAAAATGTTTCCAGAGGGGAAGCAACATTGTTTCAGGAAGGGGCGAAATGTTTACCGAGGGGAAGCAACATTGTTTCAAGAAGGAGCGAAATGTTTCGCGAAGGGAAGCAACATTGTTTCAGGAAGGGGCGAAATGTTTCCAGAGGGGAACCAACATTGTTTCAGGAAGGGGCGAAATGTTTCCAGAGGGGAAGCAACATTGTTTCAGGAAGGAGCGAAATGTTTCCAGAAGGGAAGCAACATTGTTTCAGGAAGGAGCGAAATGTTTCCAGAAGGGAAGCAACATTGTTTCAGGAAGGGGCGAAATGTTTCCAGAGGAGAAGCAACATTGTTTAGGGAAGGGGCGAAATGTTTACCGAGGGGAAGCAACATTGTTTCAGGAAGGGGCGAAATGTTTATCGAGGGGAAGCAACATTGTTTCAGGAAGGGGCGAAATGTTTACCGAGGGGAAGCAACATTGTTTCAGGAAGGGGCGAAATGTTTACCGAGGGGAAGCAACATTGTTTCAGGAAGGGGCAAATGTTTACCGAGGGGAAGCAACATTGTTTCAGGAAGGAGCGAAATGTTTCCAGAAGGGAAGCAACATTGTTTCAGGAAGGGGCGAAATGTTTCCAGAGGAGAAGCAACATTGTTTCAGGAAGGGCGAAAAAAATGTTTCCAGAGGGGAAGCAACATCGTTTCAGGAAGGGGTGATTATTTCCAGAGAGGAAGCAGCATTGTTTCAAGAAGGGCGGAAAAAAAGTTTCCAGAGGGGAAGCAACATTGTTTCAGGAAGGGGCGAAATGTTTCCAGAAGGGAAGCAACATTGTTTCAGGAAGGGGCGAAATGTTTCCAGAAGGGAAGCAACATTGTTTCAGGAAAGGGCGAAATGTTTCCAGAGGGGAACCAACATTGTTTCAGGAAGGGGCGAAATGTTTACCGAGGGGAAGCAACATTGTTTCAGGAAGGAGCGAAATGTTTCCAGCAGGGAAGCAACATTGTTTCAGGAAGGGGCGAAATGTTTCCAGAGGAGAAGCAACATTGTTTCAGGAAGGGCGAAAAAAATGTTTCCAGAGGGGAAGCAACATCGTTTCAGGAAGGGGTGATTATTTCCAGAGAGGAAGCAGCATTGTTTCAAGAAGGGCGGAAAAAAAGTTTCCAGAGGGGAAGCAACATTGTTTCAGGAAGGGGCGAAATGTTTCCAGAGAGGAAGCAACATTGTTTCAGGAAGGGGCGAAATGTTTCCAGAGGGGAAGCAACATTGTTTCAGGAAGGAGCGAAATGTTTCCAGAAGGGAAGCACCATTGTTTCAGGAAGGGGCGAAATGTTTCCAGAGGGGAACCAACATTGTTTTAGGAAGGGGCGAAATGTTTCCAGAAGGGAGGCAACATTATTTCAGGAAGGGGCAAATGTTTCCAGAAGGGAAGCAACATTGTTTCAGGAAGGAGCGAAATGTTTCCAGAGGGGAAGCAACATCGTTTCAGGAAGGAGCGAAATGTTTCCAGAAGGGAGGCACCATTGTTTCAGGAAGGGGCGAAATGTTTCCAGAGGGGAACCAACATTGTTTTAGGAAGGGGCGAAATGTTTCCAGAAGGGAAGCAACATTGTTTCAGGAAGGGGCAAATGTTTCCAGAGGGGAAGCAACATTGTTTCATGAAGGAACGAAATGTTTCCAGAAGGGAAGCAACATTGTTTCAGGAAAGGGCGAAATGTTTCCAGAGGGGAAGCAACATCGTTACAGGAAGGGGTGATTATTTCCAGAGAGGAAGCAGCATTGTTTCAAGAAGGGCGGAAAAAAAGTTTCCAGAGGGGAAGCAACATTGTTTCAGGAAGGGGCGAAATGTTTCCAGAGGGGAAGCAACATTGTTTCAGGAAGGAGCGAAATGTTTCCAGAAGGGAAGCAACATTGATTCAGGAAAGGCCGAAATGTTTCCAGAGGGGAAGCAACATTGTTTCAGGAAAGGGCGAAATGTTTCCAGAGGGGAACGAACATTGTTTTAGGAAGGGGCGAAATGTTTCCAGAAGGGAAGCAACATTGTTTCAGGAAGGGGCGAAATGTTTCCAGAAGGGAAGCAACATGGTTTCAGGAAAGAGCGAAATGTTTTCAGAAGGGAAGCAACATTGTTTCAGGAAGGGGTGAAATGTTTCCAGAAGGGAAGCAACATTGTTTCAGGAAGGGGCGAAATGTTTCCAGAGGGGAACCAACATTGTTTTAGGAAGGGGAGAAATGTTTCCAGAAGGGACGCAACATTGTTTCAGGAAGGGGCAAATGTTTCCAGAGGGGAAGCAACATTGTTTCAGGAAGGAGCGAAATGTTTCCAGAAGGGAAGCAACATTGTTTCAGGAAAGGGAGAAATGTTTCCAGAGGGGAAGCAACATCGTTACAGGAAGGGGTGATTATTTCCAGAGAGGAAGCAGCATTGTTTCAAGAAGGGCGGAAAAAAAGTTTCCAGAGGGGAAGCAACATTGTTTCAGGAAGGAGCGAAATGTTTCCAGAGGGGAAGCAACATTGTTTCAGGAAGGAGCGAAATGTTTCCAGAAGGGAAGCAACATTGATTCAGGAAAGGCCGAAATGTTTCCAGAGGGGAAGCAACATTGTTTCAGGAAAGGGCGAAATGTTTCCAGAGGGGAACGAACATTGTTTTAGGAAGGGGCGAAATGTTTTCAGAAGGGAAGCAACATTGTTTCAGGAAGGGGCGAAATGTTTTCAGAAGGGAAGCAACATTGTTTCAGGAAGGTGCGAAATGTTTCCAGAAGGGAAGCAACATTGTTTCAGGAAGGGGCGAAATGTTTCCAGAAGGGAAGCAACATTGCTTCAGGAAGGAGCGAAATGTTTTCAGAAGGGAAGCAACATTGTTTCAGGAAGGGGCGAAATGTTTTCAGAAGGGAAGCACCATTGTTTCAGGAAGGGGCGAAATGTTTCCAGAGGGGAACCAACATTGTTTTAGGAAGGGGCGAAATGTTTCCAGAAGGGAAGCAACATTGTTTCAGGAAGGGGCAAATGTTTCCAGAGGGGAAGCAACATTGTTTCAGGAAGGAGCGAAATGTTTCCAGAAAGGAAGCAACATTGTTTCAGGAAAGGGCGAAATGTTTCCAGAGGGGAAGCAACATCGTTTCAGGAAGGGGTGATTATTTCCAGAGAGGAAGCAGCATTGTTTCAAGAAGGGCGGAAAAAAAGTTTCCAGAGGGGAAGCAACATTGTTTCAGGAAGGAGCGAAATGTTTCCAGAGGGGAAGCAACATTGTTTCAGGAAGGAGCGAAATGTTTCCAGAAGGGAAGCAACATTGATTCAGGAAAGGCCGAAATGTTTCCAGAGGGGAAGCAACATTGTTTCAGGAAGGAGCGAAATGTTTCCAGAAGGGAAGCAACATTGATTCAGGAAAGGCCGAAATGTTTCCAGAGGGGAAGCAACATTGTTTCAGGAAAGGGCGAAATATTTCCAGAGGGGAACGAACATTGTTTTAGGAAGGGGCGAAATGTTTCCAGAAGGGAAGCAACATTGTTTCAGGAAGGAGCGAAATGTTTTCAGAAGTGAAGCAACATTGTTTCAGGAAGGGGTGAAATGTTTTCAGAAGGGAAGCAACATTGTTTCAGGAAGGGGCGAAATGTTTCCAAGGGGTGGCAATTTTTTTGAAGAAGAGACAAATTTGTTCACTTTTACAACAATCGATTGCAACCATCCATTACCATGATTTAATCAAAAAAGCATTTGACGGGTTTTTGTTTCTACCTTTATCGTTGTTTTTTTCTATAAAAATGAGTTACATGTATAAAATATTCATAAACAAATAAATGAAATATAAATTAATAAAAAAAAAACGGAAGACATTTACCAATGTAATATCATAATAAAATTAAAAATATATCGATCAGGTTAGTATTCTGGAAGATTAGGTTGGGTTGTTTTATCTCTGAGCGGCACTTTTTTGCACACCATGGGCTAAATGGCCCGGTCGCAAGGACCCCGAAGGCTCAGAGAAGGTTGGGGGAGGGGACCCACTGGAACAGCTGTTGAGAGACAGATGGTAGCCTCCCGTCAAGGCCATCCAGCGTGTTCTTTAACGTGCATAGGGGGGGGGGGTGGCTCAGTCGGTAGCGCGCCAGGCTCGTAATCTGTAGTTCCCAGGTTCGAGTCCCAGCTGGGTCAGCTTTGAGATTTATCTCAGCAAAAATTCCCCGCCCTGCCCACGGTCAGTAGGGGACACCGATAGGCTTGGAAAGACCGCCGTCCGTCGGATGGGGCGTTAAGCCGTGGCCCCGTGTGCGGGAGAGCCATACCCTGTGCACTTTAAAGAACACGCTGGATGGTCTTGACGGGAGGCTACCATCTGTCTCCCAACAGCTGTTCCAGTGGGTCCCCTCCCCTAACCTTCTCTGAGCCTTCGGGGTCCATGTGACCTGGCTATTTAGCCCATGGTGTGCAAAAAAGTGCCGCTCAGAGGTAAAACAAACCAAACAAACCAAACCAAAACCTTTATCACTGGGAAGTTCATCATAATATTGTTACGACAGATGAACGTGCTACAGTGACTTCATGATAAAAAGTGACATGAACGCTCGCATATACTTCTGCGTGAAATTTATACAACAAACGAATTTGAATGTAGAACCGACCTAGAAAAAGGAAATAATAGAATTTCAGTGTATTGGAGTTGCGCAGAGTAAAAAGGAGGCTTAGATAGTTTGAATCAGTGCATAATAAGTAAAAGCAAGAAATATCTTTATGTCGGTTTGCGCGGGTGGTCGTTTTGTTTTGCTAGTGTGATGATGTGATCTCATCAAAGACGAAGAATTGTTTACGCTTGAAGTGAAGATATTAAAGAGATATGAAAAACAAAAATGAAGGTTGGGTTGTTTTACCTCTGAGCGGCACTTTTTTTGCACACCATGGGCTAAATGGCCAGGTCACATGGACCCCGAAGGCTCAGAGAAGGTTGGGGGAGGGGACCCACTGGAACAGCTGTTGGGAGACAGATGGTAGCCTCTCGTCAAGGCCCTCCACCGTGTTCTTTAACGTGCACAGGATATGGCTCTCCCACACACGGGGCCACGGCTTAACGTCCCATCCGACGGACGGCGGCCTTTCCAAGCCCATCGGGTGTCCCCTACTGACCGTAGGCAGGGCGGGGAATTTTGCGGAGATAAATCTCAACGCTGACCCAGCTGGGACTCGAACCTGTGAACTACAGATTACGAGCCTGGCGCGCTACCGACTGAGCCACCCCCGCCCCCAGTGTTTTTGGCAAACGACACTCTTTACTGGGAATAAAATCTTTCCGTGGAATTTTTTATCAGCCATTGCTGTTTTGCAGTTTCGTCTTTAGGAAAACGAAATACAGTTACATATGACGATCCACCATAATTACTACGGCAGCCAAGAACACAACATTTACGTGGCATGATAACAATAATAATTACTATAAATACACTTCAATTTCAACAATATAATAAACAATATATATATAATATAAATGTAATATTCATCTATAAAATAGAATAAAAAATACCACGTACACTTTAAGAAAAAGAAATGACATGATACTGAAACAAAGCATACAGGCCGTACAGGCAGACACAAGCTTTTTGCTTCGAGTGGCCTCTGCTCTGATAGGACTGATGACACAGCCTAAATCACGTGACATCATGCTTTCTCTTCAGACGGCTTTGATTAGTTTGACGGGAGGCTACCATCTATCTACCAACAGCTATTCCATTGGTTCCCCTTCCCCCAACCATCTCTGAGCATCGGGGTCCTTGTGACCTGGCCGTTTATGAAAAACAAAAATGAAGGTTGGGTTGGGTTGTTTTACCTCTGAGCGGCACTTTTTTGCACACCATAGGCTAAATGGCCAGGTCACATGGACCCCGAAGGCTCAGAGAAGGTTGGGGGAGGGGACCCACTGGAACAGCTGCTGGGAGACAGATGGTAGCCTCCCGTCAATTGTGTGCAAAAAAGGTCCACTCAGAGGTAAAACAACCCAAAGTTAAAGAACACGCTGGGTGGCTTTAACAGGGGCTACCATCTATCTACCAACAGCTATTCCATTGGTTCCCCTTCCCCCAACCATCTCTGAGCATCGGGGTCCTTGTGACCTGGCCGTTTAGCCAATTGTGTGCAAAAAAGGTCCACTCAGAGGTAAAACAACCCAAAGTTAAAGAACACGCTGGGTGGCTTTAACAGGGGCTACCATCTATCTACCAACAGCTATTCCATTGGTTCCCCTTCCCCCAACCATCTCTGAGCATCGGGGTCCTTGTGACCTGGCCGTTTAGCCAATTGTGTGCAAAAATTGTCCACTCAGAGGTAAAACAACCCAAAGTTAAAGAACACGCTGGGTGGCTTTAACAGGGGCTACCATCTATCTACCAACAGCTGTTCCAGTGGGTCCTCTCCCCCAATCTTCTCTGAGCCTTCGGGGTCCTTGTGACCTGGCAGTTCAGTCCATTGTGTGCAAAAAAAGTGCCACTCAAAGGCAAAACAACCCAAATTTTAGTACCAAATTATGGTACTTTAATTGAAATACTATAATTGTCAAAGTTTCTTGTACGAGTTAATCTTTACACTTACAAATCCCAAGTTCAGAAACATGCATTAGTAAAAAGTAGTCAACTTACCATCACCACTTGCAGCAGCCATAATCAGAAGAATTGGAAATGCATAAATATTCTGCCACGGTTCAATAACAGATGTTGGTGGAATTCCCACTGAGAAACATGAAATGAACATTCAGTTTAATATCATCTCTAGAATTTAGAGAAGATACAAAATAAATTCTAGTTTCAGGTCACTATACAGTTATTAAAAAATTGTACGGTAGCTGTTAGGTTGTTTTACCTCTGAGAAGCTTACTAGTTCAAGGGTCTAAACCAGTGTCTCGCAAACTGTGTGCCGCGAGAGATTTTCAAATTGACACTAGATATTCCAAAGATTTCATTTCGACTTGACTTGTGTTATCGACGTGCTATCGACGTGCTTTAATAAAAATCTTTCAGGTTTTATCAACTGGGATCTTGTAAGTATTTATCAAGCTTTTTCCAAATTTTGGTATTAATTTTTGATTATTTCATGGACAAATATTTAAAACAAACACCGAGTTATGAATTAAAGAACAAGAGCAAATCTTCAAGTAAAACCAGGCTGATGACTTCAACAAAGCGAAAATATAATGACGATTATATAGAGTTTGCTTTTGTTCTTTTTTAGGTGTGCCGTGGAAAAAAAAAATTAGATTCAGTGTGCCGCAGAGTAAAAAAGTTTGCGAGACACTGGTCTAAACGGACAGATCCTGAGGATCCCAAGGACGCAGAGAAGGTTGTTGAAGGGTTTCTACTGGATCACTGTTAGGAGACAGATGGCAGCTTCCTGTTAAGATTCAAGGTAAGGCTCTTCTTCAGACGGTGGGGTTGGGTTGTTTTACTTCTGAGCGGCACTTATTTGCAACATAATGGCCTAAATGGTCAGGTCACAAGGACCCCTAAGGCTCAGAGAATGTTTGAGGAGAGGACCCACTGAAACAGCTGTTGGGAAACAGATGATAGTCTCCCGTCAAGGACATCCAGTGTGTTCTTTAACATGCACAGGGTATGACTCTCTTACACTCAGGGCTATGGCATAACGTCCTACCTGACGGACAGCAATCTTTCGAAACCCATTGGTGTCCCCTACTGACCGAGGGCAGGGCGGGGAGTTTTAGCGTATATAAATCTTAACGATGACTCAGGGTGGACTCGAATCTGGGAACTGCAGATTACGAGCCTGGCGTGCTACCGACTGAGCCCAACACCGTCCCCCGCACTGCGATCAAGATTCATGCACAAAGTATGGCTTTCCTGGGAACTGTAGATTACGAGCCTGGCATGCCACCGACTGAGCCAACACCGCCCCCCGCACAGCGATCAAGACTGCATGCACAAAACATGGCTTTCCTGCAAACTGGAAATGATTGCGTGCCCAAGATATGGTCCTGCACACGGATTATGACTGTTTGCACAAGGTATGGTGGTTCTTCTACACACGGATCAGGACTTCATGCACAAGGTGTGGTGGTTCTTCTACACACGGATCAGGACTGCGTTCGTAAGTATGGCTCTTGATTGCGTGCACAAGGCGTGTCTTTCCAGCACGCCAACTACGATTGTGTGCAGAGGGTATCGCTCTTCACACAGATCATGACTCTATGCACAAGGTATGAATATCCTGCACATAGATCACAATTTTGCATGCACAGGGTATGGCTCTCCTGCACACGAATCACGTGCACAAAATGCGGCTCTCCTGAGCACGGATCACGTGCACGAAATGCGGCTCTTCTGAACTTGGATCACGTGCGCGAAATACGGAAGTCCTCACAGAAATCACGTGCACAAAATGTGGCACTTCTCACACGAATCACGTTCACAAAATGTGGCTCTCCTGCATATGGATCACGTGCACAAAATATGGCTCTCCTGCACACGGATCACGTGCACAAAATACGGCACTGCTCACAAAGATAACGTGCACAAATATGGCAATCCAGCACACGGACCACGTGCACGAAATATAGCACCTCACATGGGTCACGTGATGAAAATATGGCACTCCTGAACACAAAATCACTGCTTTTTTTTTACAAAAAAAAAAGGCAAGACAGTATTTTTCCTCCCAAAGGGCGATGCGAACCTGAAAGCTCTACTGAGCATGTGCAGCCTTCTGATACAACATACCTGCTGCTTCAGCACACGGCAGGTATGCTAACTACAAACCAGTTACGAGTGTCTAATGATATACCAGTTTCATTCCCCCCCCCCTCTTATTTTGGAGGTTTTTTTATTGCAAGGGATGAAGAAAAGTTTGGACAACCAAACCTTTACGTTTCCTTTTAGTTAAAAGGGTAAGTTGTTTAAAAAAATTGTTAATCCTAGCTATTACTCTTTAGCAAATGTGAACAGTAAGGCAAGTTCACAAGGACTATTTTTACGAGAGGACAAAAATCTTTCAGGGTAGGACAACAAATTCATGGGATGGGACGAGGGTAGAAAAAAAATGCTTTCAGGATAGGACAACAAATTCGTGAAGAGGGACTGGGGGAAAAATCTTTCAGTGTAGGACAACTAATTCGTGAGGAAGGACAGGGGGAGAAAAAATCTTTCAGGGTAGGACAATAAATTCGTGGAGAGGGACGGGGGAGAAAAATCTTTCAGGGTAGGACAACAAATTCGTGAGGAGGGACAGGGAAAAATCTTTCAGGGTAGGACAATAAATCGTGAGGAGGGACAGGGAAAAAATCTTTCAGGGTAGGACAATAAATCGTGAGGAGGGACAAGGAAAAAATCTTTCAGGGTAGGACAATAAATTCGTGAGGAGGGACGGGGGGAGAAAAATCTTTCAGGGTAGGACAATAAATCGTGAGGAGGGACAAGGAAAAAATCTTTCAGGGTAGGACAATAAATTCGTGAGGAGGGACCGGGAAAAAATCTTTCAGGGTAGGACAATAAATTCGTGAGGAGGGACAGAAGGAGAAAAATCTTTTAGGGTAGGACAACAAATTCGTGAAGAGGAACTAGGGGAAAAATCTTTCAGTGTAGGGCAAAAAATTCGTGGGGAGGGACAGGGAGAGATAAAAATCTTTCAAGATACAGATATTTATGCCAAGATTTGCTTTAACCCGGTCGAAGGCTGTGCCGGCCAGATTGGGTCCCCGGTTGGACATAGTCAAGACCAAGCGAGGTTGAGGATGCCGCCAGCCAGATTGGGTCCCCGGTTGGACATAGCCAAGACCAAGCGAGGTTGAGGATGCCGCCGACCGGTTTGGCGGGCTGGTTGGACGGTGACGGTGTCTGAGACCTCACCTATCAGGTGCTCTAGGTGAGCAGTTCGAGGGCTCTTCTGAAAAGATTTGTCACCCAGTAGGTCGAGCCCTCACCAAAGTCTGGGCCTTACTAAGAGTCTCCACCCCAGGAGCCGAGCGAACTTGGATCTATATATCCTTGTTCATGGCTAACCGGGGAACAGATTAAAGTTAGGTTTCTTCCGGTGGTTAGCTTTCCTTTTATAGGACTGCTGCCATGTGAGGTCGGGGTTGAGGTGTGTCTATATGGCGCTTTCTTGCCCCCGGCTCTCGATAAGCACGGCTTTTAATAACTGGTAGTGTCGTAAGGCGGAATCGGGAATTGCCGTGGTTGCATAAGATCGCAACAAAAGAGAGGTGTTGGTCGTTATCATTCATTACAGTCGACGCGAGTTCCGTTTCTCAATTGTACGTGGCCGTTCCGTTCGCTGGTTTACGTGTGTGGAAATGCCATCAAGAGACTACTGACGATAAACTCTTGTAGACCTGGGAAAACCAAATTCCTGCACGATCTCCGATACATGCATTCTGGCACCGACGACCAAGCCACGTTCCAAGTCAGACAACTCACGACATGCAGCCATGCTGAATTAACAACTACTCCGAAATGAATGTTGAGTTTGTAGGCTACTGCAGCGCCATTCTGCGGTTGATGTCCAATGCATCACAGCACGCCAGTTCTACTTTAACTGCTATTCCCATGACTTTTGGCTCTCAGTGTATATACAGCTATTGTGAGTGACTGACGACTGATAGACTGACAGGGGTCATGCTAATTCTAACTATGATGCAGAATTGAGAGAGTTCTGAAAATTTGCACCAAGTGGTAATCTGGGTCGTAGATCTCGCGAAAAATCCGAAATCTGACATTCGACCTCTCCTTCAAGGTCAAACAGAGGTCACAGAGGTCAAACCTTGATCTACAGTCACTCAAAAAATATCCGAACATTATGGTTGATTACAGAATTCAGAAAAAATATCTGGCAAGGATTTTTTTTTAGAAATTAGTGATCTGGCAACCTTCGTGTCACGTGACACGAAGCAGAACATTGCCCAAAGCATTACACTTCCCCCACTGGCTTGTTTTCGTCCCACAGTGCATCCTGGTGCCAACACTTCTCCAGGTAAACGACGCATACGTATCTGGCTCTCCAAATGGTGCAACAGGAAACGAGATTCATCGGACCAGACGACCTTCTTTCAATAATTCAAGGTCCAGGTTTGATGGCCCATTTGTGCCCTAGTAGGTCGAGCCCTCACCAAAGTCTGGGCCTTACTAAGAGTCTCCACCCCGGGAGCCGAGCGAACTTGGATCTATATATCCTTGTTCATGGCTAACTGGGGAACAGATTAGAGTTAGGTTTCTTCTGGTGGTTAGCTTTCCTTTTATAGGACTGCTGCCAAGTGAGGTCGGGGTTGAGGTGCGTCTATATGGCGCTTTCTTGCTCCCGGCTCTAGATAAGCACGGCTTTTCATAACTGGTAGTGTTGTAAGGCGGAATCGGGAATTGCCGTGGTTGCATAAGATCGCAACAAAAGAGAGGTGTCGAAAGCGACTACAATTGCCCATTATAGGCACTTTCGATGGTGAACCGAGATTAGCATATTTATTTTAGGAGTACTCAGAACGACCAGCAGCTATACAACCCATTTTCAGCAGGGTTCGATGTACTGTGTGCTGTGATACATTACTCCGTTCACCAGCATTCAAATTACGGGCGAGTTGCGCCACAGTATCCCTTCTGTTGGCTCGTACCATATGGGATAGCCTTCGCTCACCTGTAGCATCGGGGGCGGGGGTGGCTCAGTCGGTAGCGCGCCAGGCTCGTAATCTGTAGTTCCCAGGTTCGAGTCCCAGCTGGGTCAGCTTTGAGATTTATCTCCGCAAAAATTCCCCGCCCTGCCCACGGTCTGTAGGGGACACCGATGGGCTTGGAAAGGCCGCCGTCCGTCAGATGGGACGTTAAGCCGTGGCCCCGTGTGCGGGAGAGCCATACTTTGTGCACGTTAAAGAACACGCTGGATGGCCTTGACGGGAGGCTACTATCTGTCTCCCAACAGCTGTTCCAGTGGGTCCCCTCCCTCAACCTTCTCTGAGCCTTCGGGGTCCTTGTGACCTGGCCATTTAGCCCATGGTGTGCAAAAAAGTGCCGCTCAGAGGTAAAACAATCCAACTCAAACCTGTAGCATCGATGAGCCGTGCTCGGCCCACACCTTGCAGCGGTTTTTAGTTTTTTCCTCCTCGGACCACTTTTTGAAGGTATTAAACCGGCTAACCGTGAGCACCCCCCAAGCCTTGCCATCTCAGAAATGCTCTTGGGTTAGGTTGTTTTACCTCTAAGCGGCACTTTTTTGCACACCATGGGCTAAATGGCCAGGTCACATGGACCCCGAAGGCTCAGAGAAGGTTGGGGGAAGGCACTCACTGGAACAGCTGTTGGGAGACAGATGGTAGCCTCCCATCAAGGCCATCCAGCGTGTTCTTTAATGTGCACAGGGTATGGCTCTACCGCACACGGGGCCACGGCTTAACTCCCATCCGACGGACAAAGGTCTTTCCAAGCCCATCGGTGTCCCCTACTGACCGTGCGCAGGGCGGGGAAATTTTGTGGAGATAAATGAGAACGCTGACCCAGTTGGGACTCGAACCTGGGAACTTCAGATTACGATCCTGGCGCGCTACCGACAGAGCCACCCCTGCCCCAACTCACTTAAGTCCACTGCCTTTCCCAACTGAAGAACAAGATATCACTGATTAACAGAGCTCAATATCAGGTGTTATTTATACAGTTTCATGACCTTCACACGCGCCGCCATTTACCTGCAGTTGCTTCGATTTGCATAAAGACGCGCAAGTCATAATATTTTCGCTCTGCGGTATCTATATATTTATTCTGATTGAAGGGAATGTTGAAAAATAAACCCAAAGCTGATGTGGTGAAAACATTATTTTGGCATTGGTAAGCTAACATGAACTTTATTTACAAAATCGATAATTTTAAATTTTAAAGACATTATTTCACAACATATTAAAACTTGAAATGCATTTCTTTGAGGCTCCCTCACATTGCGTGACCCTAAGCTTAGCTTAGTTAGTTTATGAGAATGTCTGGCCCTCGTAGCTTGATATATTATCTAATAAACCAACATATTATAGAAAATGCAATGCTTACAATTCACCCCAACACTACATCGAAGTGGAACAGTCAATAAAGACATTATTTCACGACATATTAAAACTTGAAATGCATTTCTTTGAGGCTCCCTCACATTGCGTGACCTTAAGCTTAGCTTAGTTAGCTTATGAGAATGTCTGGCCCTGGTAGGTTGATATATTATCTAATAAACCAACACATTACAGAAAATGCAATGCTTACAATTCACCCCAACACTACACCGAAGTGGAACAGTCAATAAAGACATTATTTCACAACATATTAAAACTTGAAATGCATTTCTTTGAGGCTCCCTCACATTGCGTGACCCTAAGCTTAGCTTAGTTAGCTTATGAGAACGTCTGGCCCTGGTAGATTGATATATTATCTAATAAACCAACACATTACAGAAAATGCAATACTTACAATTCACCCCAATACTGCAACGAAGTGGAACAGTCAATAAAGGCATTATTTCACAACATATTAAAACTTGAAATGCAATTCTTTGAGGCTCCCTCACATTGCGTGACTCTAAGCTTAGCTTAGTTAGCTTATGAGAATGTCTGGCCCTGTTAGCTTGATATACTATCTAATAAACCAACACATTACAGAAAATGCAATACTTACAATTCACCCCAACATTACCCCGAAGTGAAACAGTCAATAAAGACATTATTTCGCAACATATTAAAATTTGAAATGCATTTCTTTGAGGCTCCCTCACATTGCGTGACCCTAAGCTTAGCTTAGTTAGCTTATGAGAACGTCTGGCCCTGTTAGCTTGATATATTATCTAATAAACCAACACATTGCAGAAAATGCAATACTTACAATTCACCCCAACACTACACCGAAGTGGAACAGTCAATAAAGACATTATTTCACGACATATTAAAACTTGAAATACATTTCTTTGAGGCTCCCTCACATTGCGTGACCTTAAGCTTAGCTTAGTTAGCTTATGAGAATGTCTGGCCCTGGTAGCTTGATATATTATCTAATAAACCAACACATTACAGAAAATGCAATACTTACAATTCACCCCAACACTACACCGAAGTGGAACAGTCAATAAAGACATTATTTCACGACATATTAAAACTTCAAATACATTTCTTTGAGGCTCCCTCACATTGCGTGACCTTAAGCTTAGCTTAGTTAGCTTATGAGAATGTCTGGCCCTGGTAGGTTGATATATTATCTAATAAACCAACACATTACAGAAAATGCAATGCTTACAATTCACCCCAACACTACATCGAAGTGTAACAGTCAATAAAGACATTATTTCACGACATATTAAAACTTGAAATGCATTTCTCTGAGGGTCTTTCATATTGCGTGACCCTAAGCTTAGCTTAGTTAGCTTATGAGAATGTCTGGCCCTGGTAGCTTGATATATTATCTAATAAACCAACACATTACAGAAAATGCAATATTTACAATTCACCCCAACACTACACCGAAGTGGAACAGTCAATAAAGACATTATTTCACAACATATTACAACTTGAAATGCATTTCTTTGAGGCTCTTTCATATTGCGTGACCCTAAGCTTAGCTCAGTTAGCTTATGAGAACGTCTGGCCCTGGTAGCTTGATATATTATCTAACAAACCAACACTTTACAGAAAATGCAATGCTTGCAATTCACCCCAACACTACACCGAAGTGGAACAGTCAATAAAGACATTATTTCACGACATATTAAAACTTGAAATGCATTTCTTTGAGGCTCTTTCATATTGCGTGACCCAAAGCTTAGCGTAGTTAGCTTATGAGAATGTCTGGCCCTGGTAGGTTGATATATTATCTAATGAACCAACACATTACAGAAAATGCAATGCTTACAATTCACCCCAACACTACACCGAAGTGGAACAGTCAATAAAGACATTATTTCACGACATATTAAAACTTGAAATGCATTTCTCTGAGGGTCTTTCATATTGCGTGACCCTAAGCTTAGCTTAGTTAGCTTATGAGAATGTGTGGCCCTGGTAGCTTGATATATTATCTAATAAACCAACACATTACAGAAAATGCAATATTTACAATTCACCCCAACACTACACCGAAGTGGAACAGTCAATAAAGACATTATTTCACAACATATTACAACTTGAAATGCATTTCTTTGAGGCTCTTTCATATTGCGTGACCCTAAGCTTAGCTCAGTTAGCTTATGAGAACGTCTGGCCCTGGTAGCTTGATATATTATCTAACAAACCAACACATTACAGAAAATGCAATGCTTACAATTCACCCCAACACTACACCGAAGTGGAACAGTCAATAAAGACATTATTTCACGACATATTAAAACTTGAAATGCATTTCTTTGAGGCTCTTTCGTATTGCGTGACCCTAAGCTTAGCTCAGTTAGCTTATGAGAACGTCTGGCCCTGGTAACTTGATATATTATCTAATAAACCAACACATTACAGAAAATGCAATACTTACAATTCACCCCAACACTACACGAAGTGGAAGAGTCAATAAAGACATTATTTCACGACATATTAAAACTTGAAATGCATTTCTTTGTGGCTCTTTCATATTGCGTGACCCTAAGCTTAACTTAGTTAGCTTATGAGAATGTGTGGCCCTGGTAGGTTGATATATTATTTAATAAACCAACACATTACAGGAAATGCAATGCTTACAATTCACCCCAACACTACATCGAAGTGGAACAGTCAATAAAGACATTATTTCACAACATATTAAAACTTGAAATGCATTTCTTTGAGGCTCCCTCACATTGCGTGACCCTAAGCTTAGCTTAGTTAGCTTATGAGAATGTCTGGCCCTGTTAGCTTGATATATTATCTAATAAACCAACACATTACAGAAAATGCAATGCTTACAATTCACCCCAACACTACACCGAAATGGAACAGTCAATAAAGACATTATTTCACGACATATTAAAACTTGAAATGCATTTCTTTGAGGCTCCCTCACATTGCGTGACCCTAAGCTTAGCTTAGTTAGCTTATGAGAATGTCTGGCCCTGTTAGCTTGATATATTATCTAATAAACCAACACATTACAGAAAATGCAATGCTTACAATTCACCCCAACACTACACCGAAGTGGAACAGTCAATAAAGACATTATTTCACGACATAGTAAAACTTGAAATGCATTTCTTTGAGGCTCTTTCATATTGCGCGACCCCATACTTAGCTTAGTTAGCTTATGAGAATGTCTGGCCCTGGTAGGTTGATATATTATCTAATAAACCAACACATTACAGAAAATGCAATGCTTACAATTCACCCCAACACTACACCGAAGTGTAACAGTCAATAAAGACATTATTTCACGACATATTAAAACTTGAAATGCATTTCTCTGAGGGTCTTTCATATTGCGTGACCCTAAGCTTAGCTTAGTTAGCTTATGAGAATGTGTGGCCCTGGTAGCTTGATATATTATCTAATAAACCAACACATTATAGAAAATGCAATATTTACAATTCACCCCAACACTACACCGAAGTGGAACAGTCAATAAAGACATTATTTCACAACATATTACAACTTGAAATGCATTTCTTTGAGGCTCTTTCATATTGCGTGACCCTAAGCTTAGCTCAGTTAGCTTATGAGAACGTCTGGCCCTCGTAGCTTGATATATTATCTAACAAACCAACACATTACAGAAAATGCAATGCTTACAATTCACCCCAACACTACACCGAAGTGGAACAGTCAATAAAGACATTATTTCACGACATATTAAAACTTCAAATACATTTCTTTGAGGCTCCCTCACATTGCGTGACCTTAAGCTTAGCTTAGTTAGCTTATGAGAATGTCTGGCCCTGGTAGGTTGATATATTATCTAATAAACCAACACATTACATAAAATGCAATGCTTACAATTCACCCCAACACTACACCGAAGTGTAACAGTCAATAAAGACATTATTTCACGACATATTAAAACTTGAAATGCATTTCTCTGAGGGTCTTTCATATTGCGTGACCCTAAGCTTAGCTTAGTTAGCTTATGAGAATGTGTGGCCCTGGTAGCTTGATATACTATCTAATAAACCAACACATTACAGAAAATGCAATATTTACAATTCACCCCAACACTACACCGAAGTGGAACAGTCAATAAAGACATTATTTCACGACATATTAAAACTTGAAATGCATTTCTTTGAGGCTCCCTCACATTGCGTGACCTTAAGCTTAGCTTAGTTAGCTTATGAGAATGTCTGGCCCTGGTAGCTTGATATATTATCTAATAAACTGACACATTACAGAAAATGCAATACTTACAATTCACCCCAACACTACACCGAAGTGGAACAGACAATAAAGACATTATTTCACGACATAATAAAACTTCAAATACATTTCTTTGAGGCTCCCTCACATTGCGTGACCTTAAGCTTAGCTTAGTTAGCTTATGAGAATGTCTGGCCCTGGTAGGTTGATATATTATCTAATAAACCAACACATTACAGAAAATGCAATGCTTACAATTCACCCCAACACTACACCGAAGTGGAACAGTCAATAAAGACATTATTTCACGACATAGTAAAACTTGAAATGCATTTCTTTGAGGCTCTTTCATATTGCGCGACCCCATACTTAGCTTAGTTAGCTTATGAGAATGTCTGGCCCTGGTAGGTTGATATATTATCTAATAAACCAACACATTACAGAAAATGCAATGCTTACAATTCACCCCAACACTACACCGAAGTGTAACAGTCAATAAAGACATTATTTCACGACATATTAAAACTTGAAATGCATTTCTTTGAGGGTCTTTCATATTGCGTGACCCTATACTTAGCTTAGTTAGCTTTTGAGAATGTGTGGCCCTGGTAGCTTGATATATTATCTAATAAACCAACACATTACAGAAAATGCAATATTTACAATTCACCCCAACACTACACCGAAGTGGAACAGTCAATAAAGACATTATTTCACAACATATTACAACTTGAAATGCATTTCTTTGAGGCTCTTTCATATTGCGTGACCCTAAGCTTAGCTCAGTTAGCTTATGAGAACGTCTGGCCCTGGTAGCTTGATATATTATCTAACAAACCAACACATTACAGAAAATGCAATGCTTACAATTCACCCCAACACTACACCGAAGTGGAACAGTCAATAAAGACATTATTTCACGACATATTAAAACTTGAAATGCATTTCTTTGAGGCTCTTTCATATTGCGTGACCCAAAGCTTAGCTTAGTTAGCTTATGAGAATGTCTGGCCCTGGTAGGTTGATATATTATCTAATGAACCAACACATTACAGAAAATGCAATGCTTACAATTCACCCCAACACTACACCGAAGTGTAACAGTCAATAAAGACATTATTTCACGACATATTAAAACTTGAAATGCATTTCTCTGAGGGTCTTTCATATTGCGTGACCCTAAGCTTAGCTTAGTTAGCTTATGAGAATGTGTGGCCCTGGTAGCTTGATATATTATCTAATAAACCAACACATTACAGAAAATGCAATACTTACAATTCACCCCAACACTACACCGAAGTGGAACAGTCAATAAAGACATTATTTCACGACATATTAAAACTTCAAATACATTTCTTTGAGGCTCCCTCACATTGCGTGACCTTAAGGTTAGCTTAGTTAGCTTATGAGAATGTCTGGCCCTGGTAGGTTCATATATTATCTAATAAACCAACACATTACAGAAAATGCAATGCTTACAATTCACCCCAACACTACACCGAAGTAGAACAGTCAATAAAGACATTATTTCACGACATATTAAAACTTGAAATGCATTTCTCTGAGGGTCTTTCATATTGCGTGACCCTAAGCTTAGCTTAGTTAGCTTATGAGATTGTGTGGCCCTGGTAGCTTGATATATTATCTAATAAACCAACACATTATAGAAAATGCAATATTTACAATTCACCCCAACACTACACCGAAGTGGAACAGTCAATAAAGACATTATTTCACGACATATTAAAACTTGAAATGCATTTCTTTGAGGCTCCCTCACATTGCGTGATCTTAAGCTTAGCTCAGTTTGCTTATGAGAATGTCTGGCCCTGGTAGCTTGATATATTATCTAATAAACCAACACATTAGAGAAAATGCAATACTTACAATTCACCCCAACACTACACCGAAGTGGAACAGTCAATAAAGACATTATTTCACGACATATTAAAACTTCAAATACATTTCTTTGAGGCTCCCTCACATTGCGTGACCTTAAGCTTAGCTTAGTTAGCTTATGAGAATGTCTGGCCCTGGTAGGTTGATATATTATCTAATAAACCAACACATTACAGAAAATGCAATGCTTACAATTCACCCCAACACTACACCGAAGTGTAACAGTCAATAAAGACATTATTTCACGACATATTAAAACTTGAAATGCATTTCTTTGAGGGTCTTTCACATTGCGTGACCTTAAGCTTAGCTTAGTTAGCTTATGAGAATGTGTGGCCCTGGTACCTTGATATATTATCTAATAAACCAACACATTACAGAAAATGCAATATTTACAATTCACCCCAACACTACACCGAAGTGGAACAGTCAATAAAGACATTATTTCACAACATATTACAACTTGAAATGCATTTCTTTGAGGCTCTTTCATATTGCGTGACCCTAAGCTTAGCTCAGTTAGCTTATGAGAACGTCTGGCCCGTTTAGCTTGATATATTATCTAACAAACCAACACATTACAGAAAATGCAATGCTTACAATTCACCCCAACACTACACCGAAGTGGAACAGTCAATAAAGACATTATTTCACGACATATTAAAACTTAAAATGCATTTTTTTGAGGCTCTTTTATATTGCGTGACCCAAAGCTTAGCTTAGTTAGCTTATGAGAATGTCTGGCCCTGGTAGGTTGATATATTATCTAATGAACCAACACATTACAGAAAATGCAATGCTTACAATTCACCCCAACACTACACCGAAGTGGAACAGTCAATAAAGACATTATTTCACGACATAGTAAAACTTGAAATGCATTTCTTTGAGGCTCTTTCATATTGCGTGACCCTATACTTAGCTTAGTTAGCTTATGAGAATGTCTGGCCCTGGTAGGTTGATATATTATCTAATAAACCAACACATTACAGAAAATGCAATGCTTACAATTCACCCCAACACTACACCGAAGTGTAACAGTCAATAAAGACATTATTTCACGACATATTAAAACTTGAAATGCATTTCTCTGAGGGTCTTTCATATTGCGTGACCCTAAGCTTAGCTTAGTTAGCTTATGAGAATGTGTGGCCCTGGTAGCTTGATATATTATCTAATAAACCAACACATTACAGAAAATGCAATATTTACAATTCACCCCAACACTACACCGAAGTGGAACAGTCAATAAAGACATTATTTCACAACATATTACAACTTGAAATGCATTTCTTTGAGGCTCTTTCATATTGCGTGACCCTAAGCTTAGCTCAGTTAGCTTATGAGAACTTCTGGCCCTGGTAGCTTGATATATTTTCTAATAAACCAACACATTACAGAAAATGCAATACTTACAATTCACCCCAACACTAGACGAAGTGGAAGAGTCAATAAAGACATTATTTCACGACATATTAAAACTTGAAATGCATTTCTTTGTGGCTCTTTCATATTGCGTGACCCTAAGCTTAGCTTAGTTAGCTTATGAGAATGTATGGCCCTGGTAGGATGATATATTATTTAATAAACCAACACATTACAGGAAATGCAATGCTTACAATTCACCCCAACACTACATCGAAGTGGAACAGTCAATAAAGACATTATTTCACGACATATTAAAACTTGAAATGCATTTCTTTGAGGCTCCCTCATATTGCGTGACCCTAAGCTTAGCTTAGTTAGCTTATGAGAATGTCTGGCCCTGTTAGCTTGATATATTATCTTATAAACCAACACATTACAGAAAATGCAATGCTTATAATTCACCCCAACACTACACGAAGTGGAACAGTCAATAAAGACATTATTTCACGACATATTAAAACTTGAAATGCATTTCTTTGAGGCTCCCTCACATTGCGTGACCCTAAGCTTAGCTTAGTTAGCTTATGAGAATGTCTGGCCCTGTTAGCTTGATATATTATCTAATAAACCAACACATTACAGAAAATGCAATGCTTACAATTCACCCCAACACTACACGAAGTGGAAGTGTCAATAAAGACATTATTTCACGACATATTAAAACTTGAAATGCATTTCTTTGAGGCTCCCTCACATTGCGTGACCCTAAGCTGAGCTTAGTTAGCTTATGAGAATGTCTGGCCCTGTTAGCTTGATATATTATCTAATAAACCAACACATTACAGAAAATGCAATGCTTACAATTCACCCCAACACTACACCGAAGTAGAACAGTCAATAAAGACATTATTTCACGACATATTAAAACTTGAAATGCATTTCTTTGAGGCTCTTTCATATTGCGTGACCCTAAGCTTAGCTAAGGTAGCTTATGAGAATGTCTGGCCCTGTTAGCTTGATATATTATCTAATAAACCAACACATTACAGAAAATGCAATGCTTACAATTCACCCCAACACTACACCGAAGTGGAACAGTCAATAAAGACATTATTTCACAACATATTAAAACTTGAAATGCATTTCTTTGAGGCTCTTTCATATTGCGTGACCCTAAGCTTAGCTTAGTTAACTTATGAGAATGTCTGGCTCTGTTAGCTTGATATATTATCTAATAAACCAACACATTACAGAAAATGCAATGCTTACAATTCACCCCAACACTACACCGAAGTGGAACAGTCAATAAAGACATTATTTCACAACATATTAAAACTTGAAATGCATTTCTTTGAGGCTCTTTCATATTGCGTGACCCTAAGCTTAGCTTAGTTAGCTTATGAGAATGTCTGGCCCTGTTAGCTTGATATATTATCTAATAAACCAACACATTACAGAAAATGCAATGCTTACAATTCACCCCAACACTACACCGAAATGGAACAGTCAATAAAGACATTATTTCACAACATATTAAAACTTGAAATGCATTTCTTTGAGGCTCCCTCACATTGCGTGACCCTAAGCTTAGCTTAGTTAGCTTATGAGAATGTCTGGCCCTGTTAGCTTGATATATTATCTAATAAACCAACACATTACAGAAAATGCAATGCTTACAATTCACCCCATCACTACACCGAAGTGGAATAGTCAATAAAGACATTATTTCACAACATATTAAAACTTGAAATGCATTTCTTTGAGGCTCTTTCATATTGCGTGACCCTAAGCTTAGCTTAGTTAGCTTATGAGAATGTCTGGCCCTGTTAGCTTGATATATTATCTAATAAACCAACACATTACAGAAAATGCAATGCTTACAATTCACCCCAACACTACACCGAAGTAGAACAGTCAATAAAGACATTATTTCACAACATATTAAAACTTGAAATGCATTTCTTTGAGGCTCTTTCATATTGCGTGACCCTAAGCTTAGCTTAGTTAGCTTATGAGAATGTCTGGCCCTGTTAGCTTGATATATTATCTAATAAACCAACACATTATAGAAAATGCAATGCTTACAATTCACCCCAACACTGCACCGAAGTAGAACAGTGAATAAAGACATTATTTCACAACATATTAAAATTTGAAATGCATTTCTTTGAGGCTCCCTCACATTGCGTGACCGTAAGCTTAGCTTAGTTAGCTTATGAGAATGTCTGGCCCTGTTAGCTTGCTATATTATCTAATAAACCAACACATTATAGAAAATGCAAAGGTTACAATTTACCTGAACACTAGCAAGTAGAAATTCAATAAAAACAGCCTCAATCAACTCCAAACGACTTATTCCTAATAAACCTAGTGAAACAAGAACGATTAAATTTAATATTTTAATACACAGAATAACAAAACAATAAAATACTCACTTTTCTTTTAGAGCAGAAATTAGAATTAATCCAGATACTTAAACCTTTAATCCAGAAAAGCAGAATATCTGAGCTAGCATCTATCAGCAGGCGCCGCCGTGCGTTGTCGTCTGCAGCAAAAGCGCGCGAATGCCATAATGTTCTGCGTTAAATAACCGGTTGTCGTCTGCTCGCTGAAGAATCTCGAATTCCTTCTTTGAATTAACGTTCTAATCTGAAACAAGACGCAAGAGAATCGGAAAAATGGAATAAAAACTGGATCGAGAAAGTATTACGAATATCACGGTGAAATGTGCCATCGCAATTACCTGGAAATGTGTAGCAAATTATTTCAGACAAACGAATTAAGAACAGAAGGAGAAATCCTTCTAATAAGACACATCAATGCAGTTTCTTCTGTTTGACTTTACTGAAGAGGAGAGAAAAAATAATTTTAATTTAAGCTTTATCAAGGCTCTAGTTACTTGGAAAAAAAAAACCGCATAAGCAATGCAAATCAGGGGGCTTATTGTCTATTGTTCAACAAGGTTGTTTTATGCAGAAGATATAAAAACTTACTTATTTTGATTAGTATTCGTGTTTAAGATTAATCCTACGTGTTTTTAGCTGTTGTTTCTTTTCTGGCTAATAAAAGCCATGGACGAAAGGGATGTCGATAATGAAAAAATTATATGTATCATTTTGAATTTTTTCAGAAACGAGGGAATAATTGGTACGATCTGAAGTAGAAGAAATTGTCTGTTTTTTTTTTGTCTTCTCAGAATTGCAGCTGAGTTTCACATTGTTCTGGATTTTTGTTTTTCTTTATAGATTTTGTGTTTTTTTTTTTTCGCATTTTATTTTTTAATTCAGTATTTTTCGGAGCACAATTATTATAGTAGAAAATCAAATAAAGGGATGTATTACAAAAGCGTTGCTATAGGAAGAGGAAAAAAATTGAAGGTGACGATTAAACGATTTTTGGAGTAGTTTATAGGAAAAAAAAATCTATAAAATTCATAGCGATAAATGTATTGGTAACTATCACAAATGTATGTTTGATATTCTAAAAATGTCAAGATTTTGGGTAAACTTTGGAATTGGTGATGTGTTGGATTCCGGATCGGATGTTAAAAAAAAAAATCATAAAAATTGATGGGGGAAAGATTAAATAGAATCGATTAAATGGTTCCGGTATAAATGTTTTTTATGTTTTAATGGTCTTTAAAATTTTTTTGGAAAAATGCATGTAATGTGTAATTCTTTTAAAAATTTTTGTATCTTTAAAATGTTTTTGAATTTTTTTTTGAAAAATATGTTTAATGCATAATTTCTCCCTAGGTCTTAGTGGTCTAAAATAAAAAAAAAAATGGGTGTAATATATAATTTTTCCCTATGATTTAGTGGTTTTTAAATTTTTTTAAAAAAATGCTTGTAATGTTTCTTTTCTACATTTTAGTGGTCTTTAAAAAGTTTTGGAAAAATGCGTGTAATGTAAAATTTCGCTACCTATGTTTTAGTGGTCTTTAAAAAATTTTAAAAATACGTTTAATGCATAATTTTTTTAATGGTTTTAATGGTTTTTAAAAATTCTTTGTAAAATGCATGTATAATTATTTTCTATGTTATAGTGGTCTTTAAAGCCTTTTTTTTTTTCGAAAAGTACGTGTAATATAAATTCCAACCACTTTCCCCGCACACGACAGTTTAGTGGTCTTTAAAAATTTTTTAAAATGCACCACTGAATTATTATTTTTTTACGTCATAGTTCATTTTAATTTTTTTTTGGAAAACCCAAACTTTTAGTGGTTTTTAATTTTTTAAAAAAAATGCACCACTTTATTATTTTTTTTCTCTGTTATAGTTGTTTTTAATTTTTTTTCAATCCCTCTCCCCTACCCAACATTTTAGTGGTCTTCAAAAATTTTTTGAAAATGCGCCACTGTATAATTATTTTATATGTTATAATTGTTTTTAAATTTTTTTCAAATATGTGTAATATATAATCCAACCCTTCTTCCTCCACTCGACAATTTAGTGGTCTTTAAAAAAGAATTTAAAATGCGCCACTATTTAATTATTTTCTGCGTTATAGATGTTTTTAGTTTTTTTTTTTTGAAAAATATGTGTAATATATAATCCAACCCCTTTTCCCCCACCCGATATTTTAGTGGTGTTTAATTTTTTTTTTTAAATGCACCACTCTCAAATTATTTTCTATGTTATAGTTGTTTTTATTTTTTTTTGGAAAAACACCTATAATATATAATTCAACCCATCTCCCCCCACCCGACATTTTAATGGTCTTTAAATTTTTTTAAATGCGCCCCTGTATAATTATTTTCTATTTTATAGTTGTTTTTAATATTTTTTTCTTTTTTGTAGAATGAGTGTCACGTGACACGAAGGTTGCCAGATCACTAATTTCTAAAAAAAAATCGTTGCCAGATATTTTCTCTGAATTCTGTAATCAACCATAGTGTTCGGATATTTTTTTGACCGACTCTACACGAAGGTTGCCAGATCACTAATTTCTAAAAAAAAATCTTTGCCAGATATTTTTTCTGAATTCTGTAATCAACCATAGTGTTCGGATATTTTTTTGACCGACTGTACACGAAGGTTGCCAGATCACTAATTTCTAAAAAAAATCTTTGTCAGATATTTTTTTCTGAATTCTGTAATTAACCATAGTGTTCGGATATTTTTTTGACCGACTGTACACGAAGGTTGCCAGATCACTAATTTCTAAAAAAAAATCTTTGTCAGATATTTTTTCTGAATTCTGTAATCAACCATAGTGTTCGGATATTTTTTGACCGACTGTACACGAAGGTTGCCAGATCACTAATTTCTAAAAAAAAATCTTTGCCAGATATTTTTTCTGAATTCTGTAATCAACCATAGTGTTCGGATATTTTTTTGACCGACTGTACACGAAGGTTGCCAGATCACTAATTTCTAAAAAAAATCTTTGTCAGATATTTTTTTCTGAATTCTGTAATCAACCATAGTGTTCGGATATTTTTTTGACCGACTGTACACGAAGGTTGCCAGATCACTAATTTCTAAAAAAAAATCTTTGTCAGATATTTTTTCTGAATTCTGTAATCAACCATAGTGTTCGGATATTTTTTTGACCGACTCTACACGAAGGTTGCCAGATCACTAATTTCTAAAACAAAATCTTTGCCAGATATTTTTTCTGAATTCTGTAATCAACCATAGTGTTCGGATATTTTTTTGACCGACTGTACACGAAGGTTGCCAGATCACTAATTTCTAAAAAAAATCTTTGCCAGATATTTTTTCTGAATTCTGTAATCAACCATAGTGTTCGGATATTTTTTTGACCGACTCTACACGAAGGTTGCCAGATCACTAATTTCTAAAACAAAATCTTTGCCAGATATTTTTTCTGAATTCTGTAATCAACCATAGTGTTCGGATATTTTTTTGACCGACTGTACACGAAGGTTGCCAGATCACTAATTTCTAAAAAAAATCTTTGCCAGATATTTTTTCTGAATTCTGTAATCAACCATAGTGTTCGGATATTTTTTTGACCGACTGTACACGAAGGTTGCCAGATCACTAATTTCTAAAAAAAAATCTTTGTCAGATATTTTTTCTGAATTCTGTAATCAACCATAGTGTTCGGATATTTTTTTGACCGACTCTACACGAAGGTTGCCAGATCACTAATTTCTAAAACAAAATCTTTGCCAGATATTTTTTCTGAATTCTGTAATCAACCATAGTGTTCGGATATTTTTTTGACCGACTGTACACGAAGGTTGCCAGATCACTAATTTCTAAAACAAAATCTTTGCCAGATATTTTTTCTGAATTCTGTAATCAACCATAGTGTTCGGATATTTTTTTGACCGACTGTACACGAAGGTTGCCAGATCACTAATTTCTAAAAAAAAATCTTTGTCAGATATTTTTTCTGAATTCTGTAATCAACCATAGTGTTCGGATATTTTTTTGACCGACTCTACACGAAGGTTGCCAGATCACTAATTTCTAAAAAAAAATCTTTGCCAGATATTTTTTCTGAATTCTGTAATCAACCATAGTGTTCGGATATTTTTTTGACCGACTGTACACGAAGGTTGCCAGATCACTAATTTCTAAAAAAAATCTTTGCCAGATATTTTTTCTGAATTCTGTAATCAACCATAGTGTTCGGATATTTTTTTGACCGACTCTACACGAAGGTTGCCAGATCACTAATTTCTAAAACAAAATCTTTGCCAGATATTTTTTCTGAATTCTGTAATCAACCATAGTGTTCGGATATTTTTTTGACCGACTGTACACGAAGGTTGCCAGATCACTAATTTCTAAAAGAAATCTTTGCCGGATATTTTTTCTGAATTCTGTAATCAACCGTAGTGTTCGGATTTTTTTTGAGCGACTGTACATCCTATGCCTTTTCCAAACATTAGCATCTAATGCAGGTCTAACATACTTTCAATATTCAACTTCGATAATAATTTACCCAGGTACTTTAGATTAGTAGCCAAGCACGCTAACCACTCGGCCATGGGACTGCTATGTTTATCTTACGCATTATTATTTTATGTGTTATTATATTTTAATTCTTGTACAAAAAAATTTAACCAGCACAGATTTTTCTTCCGATAATAAAGCTGCATTAGGAAGTAAAGTTGAACATTTGCCCTCAAAATTTACATCTCATATTTTTTTTCCTATTATTACCAGTTCTGGTTCATTAAAAAAAATTAAACTTTGTGCTTATTACATATTTTACATAGCACTTTGTGCTATGTAAATAATAATGTAAATATAAATATGTAAATATAATTATATATGTATAATTATAATATGTAAATATAATTATATATCCTATCGGAACAACTGTCTCCCAACAGCTGTTTCAGTTGGTCCCTCACCCAACCTTATCTGAAAAATTGGGGTCTTTGTCACCTGGCCATTTAGCATACGGTGTGCAAAAAAGGTGTCGCTCAGAGGTAAAACAACCCAACGTTAAAGAACACTGTGTACATGCCTTGACGGGAGGCTACCATCTGTCTCCCAACAGCTGTTACAGTGGGTCCCCTCCCCCAACCTTCTCTGAGCCTTCGGGGTCCTTGTGATCTGGCCATTTAGCCCATGGTGTGCAAAAAAGTACCGATCAGAGGTAAGACAACCCAACATTAAATAACATGCTGGATGGCCTTGACGGGACGCTACCATCTGTCTCCCAACAGCTGTTCCAGTGGGTCCCCTCCCCCAACCTTCTCTGAGCCTTCGGGGTCCTTGTGATCTGGCCATTTAGCCCATGGTGTGCAAAAGAGTACCGATCAGAGGTAAGACAACCCAACATTAAATAACATGCTGGATGGCCTTGACGGGACGCTACCATCTGTCTCCCAACAGCTGTTCCAGTGGGTCCCCTCCCCCAACATTCTCTGAGCCTTCGGGGTCCTTGTGACCTGGCCATTTAGCCGATGGTGTGCAAAAAAAGTGCCGATCAGAGGTAAGACAACCCAACATTAAATAACATGCTGGATGGCCTTGACGGGACGCTACCATCTGTCTCCCAACAGCTGTTCCAGTGGGTCCCCTCCCCCAACATTCTCTGAGCCTTCGGGGTCCTTGTGACCTGGCCATTTAGCCGATGGTGTGCAAAAAAAGTGCCGATCAGAGGTAAGACAACCCAACATTAAAGAACATGCTGGATGGCTTTGACGGGAGCTTACCATCTGTCTCCCAACAGCTGTTCCAGTGGGTCCCCTCACCCAACCTTCTCTGAGCCTTCGGGATCCTTGTGATCTGGCCATTTAGCCCATGGTGTGCGAAAAAATTGTCGCTCAGAGGTAAAACAACTGAACCCTGCCCTCGGTCAGTAGGGGACACCGATGGCCTTGGAAAAGCCGCCATCCATCGGATGGTACGTTAAGCCGTGGCCTCATGTGCGGGAGAGCCGTACCCTGTGCATGTTAAAGAACACGCTGGATTGCCTTGACGGAGTTTCTTGTTTTGAAAAAATATGATAGCAGATAAAGATCTCAATCAAATAAGTCAATATCTGGATTTTGAACAATGTTCGTTCAATGTTTAATGAGTTATGAAAGTTTGAATATTTAACAACAGCAATGCCAGGCTTAAGAAACTTATGCAAAACTGAAGAATAGTGAAAGAATTCTTTACACAAAGTCCTAAAATACAAACTTATTTTAATAAACACTTTGACACAATACTTATTATTAAGTTTTAATTAACTTCTGAAGTCAATTTTTATGACTGACATTCTTGTTATTTAACCTTCAAACTTCCATAACTCATTAAATAAAAATAAATAAGTAAATAAATTAATAAATACCCTATCAAGCAGCTGCTTCCTACCTGCCATTAAATACTGGACAAATATTGTTGAAAATCGATATATGGACTATATTTGATTGCGATCTGTATCTGCTGTCATATTTTTCAAAAAAAAAATTAGAAGTTATAGATTTTGGACCTTAAGTTTAATTGGACCATAACTTCCCATTGACATAATATAGGGTTGGGGTGTTTTATCTCTGAGCGGCACTTTTTTTGCATACCATGGTTTAAATGGCCAGGTCACAAGGACCCCGAACGCTCAGAGAAGATTGGGGGAGGGGACCCACTGGAACAGCTGTTGGGAGACAGATGGTAGCCTACCGTCTCCATCCAGCGTGTTCTTTAACGTGCACAGGGTATGTCTCTCCCGCACACGGAGGCACGGCTTAACGTCCCATCCTACGGACGGCGGTCTTTCCAAGCCCATCGGTGTCCCCTACTAACCGTGGGCAGGGAATTTTGCGGAGATAAATCTCAACGCAGACCCAGCTTGGACTCGAACCTGTGAACTACAGATTACGAGTCTGGCGCGCTACCTACTAAGTCACCCCCGCCACCGCTCCTTGTCTTACATAGGATTGTCCTTTATTTTTTATAAACCAGTGAGTACGTTTATTAGACATGCAGGAAAAGTCGTTAATCTTTTTAAAGTTATCTATCCAAATAGACAAAAATATATAAACACATTTTCTTCCTTCTGGGTATCACGATAGTTGTTTCACAATGCACAGTGGAATTATTAAGATTAATTTTTTAAGCTCTATTCTAAATTTTTAACCGTTTTTTTTTTCCGCTGGATAATTACCCTTGAGCTTTGCAGAAAGCTTCGAAGACGAAATCTAAATACGAAATAAGTGATGAGAGCATAATAGGAGAGAAATTGAGCTGAATATGTTTGCATGAATCATCATCAATTATTAGATTTGTTTTCTGCCAGATTTCCTCTTTGAAACTCTACGTAACGATTACCAAACGGTGGAATATGCTGAATGATAATTATAATTTGTATTTTTGATTAGTTTGTATAATAGCTCTAAAAATTTTCATTTTAATTTACCCAATCGTAGTTTTCATGTTTTACAAATCAAATCCAGTTTTATTTTTTCTCGTTGGAGTATCTAGACAATCTTTTTCCCAAACACTGTTCGTGGGTGCATCCGAACGAGGAGTGTCTAGACTTTCTTTGCACCAAAGACTGCTTTCATGATCACCGAACAAGGAGTATCTAGATATCCTTTTCATCGTAGACTGCTCACGGTATGAACAAAAAAAAAATAGAGAGTGTCTACACAATCTTTGTACCGAACACTGTTCGTTGGTACATCCAAACGAGGAGTGTCTAGACATTCTTTGCACCAAAGACTGCTTTCGGGATCACCGAACATGGAGTACCTAGATATCCTTTTCATCGAAGTCTGCTTGTGGAATCACAAAACAAGGAGTGTTTGCACATTCATTGCATCGAACACTGTTTGTGGGTAAATTCGAACGAGGAGTGTCTAGACATTCTTTGTACCAAAGACTGCTTTCGGGATTACCGAACAAGGCGTATCTAGATATCCTTTTCATCGAAGACTGCACGCGGAATCGTCAAGCAAGGAATGTCTACACGAACTTTGCACCGAACACAGTTCGTGGGTACATCCGAATGAGGAGTGTCTAGACATTCTTTGCACGAAAGACTGCTTTCGGGATCACCGAACCAAAAGAACCTAGATATCCTTTTCATCGAAGACTGATCGCGGAATCACCAAATAAGGAGTTTCTATACAATCTTTACATCGAACACTGTTCGTGGGTATATCTGAACGAGGAGTGTCTACACAATCTTTGCATTGAACACTGTTCGTGGGTACATCCGAACGAGGAGTGTCTAGACATTCTTTGCACCAAAGACTGCTTTCGGGATCACCGAACATGGAGTACCTAGATATCCTTTTCATCGAAGTCTGCTTGTGGAAACACAAAACAAGGAGTGTTTGCACATTCATTGCATCGAACACTGTTTGTGGGTAAATTCGAACGAGGAGTGTCTAGACATTCTTTGTACCAAAGACTGCTTTCGGGATTACCGAACAAGGCGTATCTAGATATCCTTTTCATCGAAGACTGCACGCGGAATCGTCAAGCAAGGAATGTCTACACGAACTTTGCACCGAACACAGTTCGTGGGTACATCCGAATGAGGAGTGTCTAGACATTCTTTGCACGAAAGACTGCTTTCGGGATCACCGAACCAAAAGTACCTAGATATCCTTTTCATCGAAGACTGATCGCGGAATCACCAAATAAGGAGTTTCTATACAATCTTTGCATCGAACACTGTTCGTGGGTATATCTGAACGAGGAGTGTCTACACAATCTTTGCATTGAACACTGTTCGTGGATACATCCGAACGAGGAGTGTCTAGACATTCTTTGCACCAAAGACTGCTTTCGGGATCACCGAACATGGAGTACCTAGATATCCTTTTCATCGAAGTCTGCTTGTGGAAACACAAAACAAGGAGTGTTTGCACATTCATTGCATCGAACACTG
The DNA here is from genome assembly GCA_038380435.1 of Ryuthela nishihirai. Classification (NCBI taxonomy): domain Eukaryota; kingdom Metazoa; phylum Arthropoda; class Arachnida; order Araneae; family Heptathelidae; genus Ryuthela; species Ryuthela nishihirai. Next base: position 3,760,595 of record JAWZYU010000008.1, read on the forward strand.
TTTGTGGGTAAATTCGAACGAGGAGTGTCTAGACATTCTTTGTACCAAAGACTGCTTTCGGGATTACCGAACAAGGCGTATCTAGATATCCTTTTCATCGAAGACTGCACGCGGAATCGTCAAGCAAGGAATGTCTACACGAACTTTGCACCGAACACAGTTCGTGGGTACATCCGAATGAGGAGTGTCTAGACATTCTTTGCACGAAAGACTGTTTTCGGGATCACCGAACCAAAAGTACCTAGATATCCTTTTCATCGAAGACTGATCGCGGAATCACCAAATAAGGAGTTTCTATACAATCTTTGCATCGAACACTGTTCGTGGGTACATCTGAACGAGGAGTGTCTACACAATCTTTGCATTGAACACTGTTCGTGGGTACATCCGAACGCGGAGTGTCTAGACATTCTTTGCACGAAAGACTGCTTTCGGGATCACCGAACCAAAAGTACCTAGATATCCTTTTCATCGAAGACTGCTCGCGGAATCACCAAATAAGGAGTTTCTATACAATCTTTGCATCGAACACTGTTCGTGGGTATATCTGAACGAGGAGTGTCTACACAATCTTTGCATTGAACACTGTTCGTGGGTACATCCGAACGAGGAGTGTCAAGACATTCTTTGCACCAAAGACTGCTTTCGGGATCATCAAACAAGGAGTATCTAGATATTCGTTTCATCGAAGACTGCTCGGGGAATCACCAAAAAAGGAGTGTCTACACGATCTTTGCACCGAACACTGTTCGTTGGTACATCCGAACGAGGAGTGTCTAGACATTCTTTGCACTAAAGACTGCTTTCGGGATCACCGACGGAATCGTCAAACAAGGAATATTTACATAATCTTTGCAAGAAACACTGTTCGTGAGTAAATTCGAACGAGGAGTATCTACACATTCTTTGCACCAAAGACTGTTTTCAGAATAAACGAAGTGTTGTATAGATAATGTTTACACCGAAGACTGCTTGTGGAATCACCAAAAAAAGGAGTGTCTACACAATCTTTGCACCGAACACAGTTCGTGGGTACATCCTAACGAAGAGTGTCTAGACATTCTTTGCACCAAAGTCTACTTTATCGATCAACGAACAAGGAGTATCTAGATATCCTTTTCGTCGATCACTGCTCGCGGAATCATCAGGCAAAAAGTGTGTATACAGTCTTTGCAAGAAACACAGTTCGTGGTTACATCCAAACGAGGAGTGTCTAGACATTCTTTGTACCAAAGACTGCTTTCGGGATTACCGAACAAGGCGTATCTAGATATCCTTTTCATCGAAGACTGCACGCGGAATCGTCAAGCAAGGAGTGTCTACACGAACTTTGCACCGAACACAGTTCGTGGGTACATCCGAATGAGGAGTGTCTAGATATTCTTTGCACGAAAGACTGCTTTAGGGATCACCGAACAAGGAGTATCTAGATATCCTTTTCATCGAAGACTGCACGCGGAATCGTCAAGCAAGGAGTGTCTACACGAACTTTGCACCGAACACAGTTCGTGGGTACATCCGAATGAGGAGTGTCTAGATATTCTTTGCACGAAAGACTGCTTTCGGGATCACCGAACAAGGAGTACCTAGGTATCCTTTTCATCGAAGACTGTTCGCGGAATCACAAAAAAAGGAGTGTCTGCACAATCTTTGCATCGAACACATCCGAACGAGTTATGTCTAGACATTCTTTGCAACAAAGACTGCTTTCGGGATCACCAAATAAGGAGTACCTAGATATCCTTTTCATCGAAGACTGTTCGCGGAATCACCAAAAACGAGTGTCTGCAGAATCTTTGCACCGAACACTGTGGGTACATCCGAATGAGGAGTGTTTAGACATTCTTTGCACGAAAGACTGCTTTCGGGATCACCGAACAAGGAGTATCTAGATATCCTTTTCATTGAAGACTACTCGCGGAATTACCAAGAAAGGAGTGTCTACACAATCTTTGCTCCGAACATTGTTCATGGGTACATCCAATGAGGAGTGTCTAGACATTCTTTGCAACAAAAACTTCTATAGGGATCACCGGACAAGGAGTATCTAGATATCCTTTTCATCGAAGGCTGCTCGCGAAATCGTCAAGCAAGGAGTGTCTACACAATCTTTGCAACAAACACTGTTCATGAGTTAATTCGAACGAGGTGCATAAACACATTCTTTGCACCAAAGACTGTTTTCAGAATAAACGAACAAGGGTTGTCTAGATAATATTTTTACCGAAGACTGCTTGCGGAATCACCAGAAAAGGAGTGTCTACACAATCTTTGCACCGAAGACTGTTCGTGGTTACATCCGAATGAGGAGTGTTTAGACATTTTTTTCACGAAGGACTGGAACAGTGGAATCTATTCCAAGTGTTTATAGGCCTTCTCACATACGGATATTCCCTATTAACACCGAAGTCGCTACTGACCACTGCGTTAATTAGAGCTAATAAAATACGTAGTTTGCCTACTGGAAGAATAATTAGTTCCCTAACTCCTAAGCGAAGTTAAATTGTTGTACTTCTGAGGAATACTATTTTAGCACAAGATAGTCTAAAACAGTGTTTCACAAATGTGTTTCAGCGAAGAGCATTCGTCGTTTCTGCCGGCAGTCTTCAATGCAAAGAATGCCTAGACATTTCTCGTTTGGATGTACCCATGAACAGTGTTTGGTGCAAAGATTGCGTAGACACTCATTGTTTGGTGATTCCGCGAGCAATCTTCGATGAAAAAAATATTTAGATACTCCTTGTTTGGTGATCCCAAAAGCAGTCTTTGGTGCAAAGAATGTTTAGACATTCCTCGCTCAGATGTACCCACGAACAGTGTTTGGTGCAGAGATTGTGTAGACACTCCTTGTGTGGTGATTCTGCGAGCAGTCTTCGATGAAAAGGATATCTAGATACTCCTTGTTCGGTGGTCCCAAAAGCGGTCTTTGGTGCAAAGAATATCTAAACACTCTTCATTCGGATGTATCCACGAATAGTGTTTGGCGGAAATATTGTGTAGACACTCATTGTGTGGGTATTCTGCGAGTAGTCTTCGATGAAAAGGATATCTAGATACTCCTTGTTCAGTGATCCCGAAAGCAGTTTTTGGTGCAAAGAATGTCTAGACACTTCTCTTTCGGATGTACTCACAAACAGTATTTGGTGCAAGATTGTGTAGACACTCCTTGTGTGGTGATTCTGCGAGCCATCTTCGATGAAAGCATATCTAGATACTCTTGTTTGGTGATCCTGAAAGCAGTTTTTAGTGCAAAGGATGTCTAGACACTCCTCGTTCGGATGCACCCACAAACAGTGTTTGGTGCAAAATTGTGTAGTTACTCCTTTTTTGGTGAATCCGCGAGCAGTCTTCGGTGTAAAGTTATTAGACAACCCTTGTTCGTTTATTCCGAAAACAGTCTTGGTGCAAAGGAATGTGTAGGCACTCCTCGTTCGAATTTACCCACCAAGAGTGTTTGGTGAAAAGATTGTATAGACACTGCTTGTGTGGTGATTTCTGCGAGTAGTCTTCGATGAAAAGGACATCTAGATACTCCTTGTTCGGTGATCCCGAAAACAGTCTTTGGTGCAAAGAATATCTAGACACTCCTCGTTCGGATGTATCCACAAACAGTGTCCGGTGCAAAGATTGTGTAGACACTCTTTTTGGTGATTCTGCGAGCAGTCTTCGATGAAAAGGATATCTAGTTATTCCTTGTTTGCTGATACCGAAAGCAGTCTTTGGTGCAAAGAATGTCTAGACATTCCTCGTTCGGATGCAGACACGAACAGTGTTTGGTTCAAAGATTGTGTAGACAATCTTGTGTGGTGATTCAGCGAGCAGTCTTCGGTGTAAAGATTATCTAGACAGCCCTTTTTCGTTTATTCCGAAAATAGTCTTTGGTGCAAAGAATATGTAGATACTCCTCGTTCGAATTTACCCACAGTGTTCGGATTTACCCACCAAGAGTGTTTGGTGAAAAGATTGTATAGACACTGCTTGTGTGGTGATTCCGCGAGCAATCTTCGATTAAAAGGATATCTAGATACTCCTTGTTCGGTGATCCTGAAAGCAGTCTTTGGTGCAAAGAATGTCTAGACACTCCTCGTTCGGATGTATCCACGAGTAGTGTTTGGCGAAAAAATTGTCTACATACTCCTTGTCAAGTGGTCCCGAGAGCAATATTTACTGCAAAGATTTTCTAGACATTCCTTGTTTGGTGCAAAGAATGTCTAGACAATCGCTATTCGGTGGTCCCGCGAAAAATCGGCGGAAAAAAACATCTACACACTTCTTGTTCAGAGGTTCCATGAAGGGCCTCCAGTGAAAAGAATGTCTAGACGCTCCTTGTTCGGTAGCTCGGCGAGCAGTCTTCGAAAACATTATAGGCTATTATAAATTCTAAAATAAAATAGTTATCTGAAGACTAAATAAAATCCTAATGTTATTTGGAACAGTCAGTCGTTGTTGTTAGTGCAATATCTCTCGACACTTTACAGCCGAAATTTCGAATTTCTACATAAATAGGTCGCTTGCAATATTCATTTCAAGTTTTGCATTTTGCAGATTTAACATTGTCTAAACATCAAAAAAACTCCTTGAGGATTTGAAAACGTGAATCATAATATTTCATCAGTAATTGTCGAACAATTTTTTCCATTTATCTTTTAAAGCAACCCCCCCCCCCATAATCAACTCATTGTTATCAATGCAAACCTCATGGCATTCATATTCCACTACCAAAATTTCCAGCCTATATTCATATTCATTTAAAATTTTGCAGTTTTCAAAAACTCCCATTTTTTTTATTAGAGAGCGCCATTAAAACTTTTTGGAGATTTGAAAAAGTGCGAATCATCATAATAATTCATCAATCTTGACAAACCCAAAAGGAACTTTTAATTTACCTCTACAAACAAAAGCAGTTGATCGTCTACAGACAGACCACAAAGTAAAAAAGTTAGCTATTTTGGAAAACGAGCTGAGAACAATTCTAAATGCATCTTGCCGTATTTGTTAGCGCCAATCTTTCAGCTGCAGAAATTGATTTCCACAATTTCATGTCCTTTGTTCTAAATCGCCGAAACCTCTCTAGATAAACAACGAAAAACAATAGCCAAAATCTCTTTAAATTCGTCAGGTGTGACACACAAAAAAGTTTTTTGTGGCAGTGTCAGCCTCTTGAATATTAAGGATTAAATTGTGGAAATCGCCTAATCTCTTTCTATCATTAAAAATCTCGCGACCCATTTAATACGATACTTTTTTATTACTACGTCTATGATTAGCCAAAACAAGTGATATTAAAAAAAAAATACCCCCTCAAGCAGCTGCTTGCCACAGAGGTCTGACAGGAGCTTGTCAGTTTATATGCCAAAGTAGAAGATCTGAGAGGATGGCAGGACCTCAGCAGCAAACAACACGAACATCCATGCCTTAGTCGGGGCTTGAACCCAGGTCCCTTAGATCAGCAGCCAAGCGCACTAACCACTCGGCCACGGTACGGCACTAATGATATTAACCTTTACGAAAGAGTAAACTTTTATTTGCTGGGCATAGCCGTCCCGTGGCCGAGTGGTTAGCGCTCCTGGCTACTGATCTACGGGACCTGGGTTCGAGCCCCGGTAAGGCATGGATGTATGTATGTATCGTTTTTCTGCTGAGGTCCTGCCATCCTCACAGACCTTCTACTATGGCATACAAACTGACAGGCTCCTGTCAGACCTCTGTGGCAAGCAGCTGCTTGAGGGGGTATTTATTTTTATTTTTTTATTATAATGTTTAATATAGAGTAGGGGTGTCCAACCTTTTGACTTCCCTGGGCCACATTGAGTGAAGATTTGACTTCCCTGGGCCACATTGAGTGAAGATTTGACTTCCCTGGGTCACATTGAGTGACGATGAATTGTTTTGGGCCGCACATAAAATATATAACATTGTTAATGTATGTGCTGTCCCATGGCCGAGTGGTTATCGCGTTTGGCTACTAATCTAAAGGACCTGGGTTCGAGCCCCGGGTAAGGCATGGCTGTATGTGTCGTTTTTCTGCTGAGGTCCTGCCATCCTCTCAGACCTTCTACTCTGGCATATAAACTGACAGGCTCCTGTCAGACCTCTGTGGCAAGCAGCTGCTTGAGGGGGTATTTATTTAATGTATGTGAATAATAAAACTTCATTTATATTCTTATGTTTTTTATTATAAAATTAAAGAAAGGGCAACATAAAACTAGTGGGATATCAAAAACTCGCTGATAATCACATAATCATGTTGAAAGCTTATGTCGTAAACACGTAAACTTTACGATTTTGTGGGCCGCATTACTAGATGTCCAGGGCCGCGGGTTGGGCATGCCTGCTACAGAGTGAAAGAAATGCCAGAAAGTGTGGTCCGAGTTTACGTGGTTTATAGCTCTGAGGTTGTAATCTGGGTTGCAGTTTCCAATAATAATAATGTCCAAAACATCGGGTCCAAAATATGTATTCGCAGGATATTCCTGAGTGGCATGAACCATGAGTCCCTTAATCGCAGAGTAGCTATTGAATATATTTCCGTTTTTGTTACCAAGTCTCGAGTGCCACATTTAGTTTTTACTGTTAAGGTCTCCTGCAACTATGGGAGGAGAGTTTTTGTCAAAAATAATGTCTAGTTCTTTTGGAAGAAGAGGTCCACAAATCCACAAATTATAATCTTAACAATTCAAACGTAATTAATTTATATACATTATGTATTTAATTCCTGGAAAATTTAATTCCCCCTGGAAAATTTTCTGCAGATGCCCATGGTCCCAAGTATCCAATATATTGGATAGAGTAACTGAACGTAGCACAAGATGGCAGCACATGCCACACTCTCTGTTGCAAAAAAAAAGTTCACAGTGAGTTAGAAATACGCCGAAATTTTTCTCTCTAGAGATTTTTTGAAGGAAGATTTCGAATAATCAGTTTCACGAAGGTAATTATTTAACTCGGGTAGCAACACGAATAATTTAAAATTTTAAATAACGTAAATTAACCTTACAAAACCCTTTTCAGCGTAATAAACAAAAGTGATAAACGTAAGCCGTCCCGTGGCCGAGTGGTTAGCACGCTTGGCTACTGATCTAAAGGACCTGGTTTCGAGCCCCGGATTTAGGCATGGATGTGTGTCGTTTTTCTGCTGAGGTCCTGCCATCCTCTCAGATCTCTTACTGTGGCATATAAACTGACGGGCTCCTGTCAGACCTCTGTGGCAAGCAGCTGCTTGAGGGGGTATTTATTTATATAAACCGTAAACAGTCTCGATTACTATAAGCATTTATCTTTGATTATCGGCTCCCCAACAAATCACATAACTATCGTATTTATGAAATACATCATCATTACGTAAATAAAAAGCAACCGTTACTATATTAAATTCCATTAGCATGTAAGGATTTTCGCTGCTATTTTAATTTTTTGGTCACGATTTTTCTAAGTCCAGACAATCGTTTGACGTCACTGGCGCCGATCGTCTACCGCCGGCTGGGGGGAGGGGCCGACCCTAGGACCGCTAAGCCAATGATCTGCTGCGAGCACCGCGTCCACCTGTGTGACTGACGCTTCCCTCTGATGCCCTTCAAGACGGCGCTGTGGCGATGCGCAAGGCGCCCTCTGTCGGGCTGAACCATATGATTGCCCGAAGTGAGCGAAAGTTTCTCTTGCGAATGTGCTTTGCGTTAGGTCTACAGTTTTTTCTTTTAATATGTTCTGGTAAAGTGAGAATGCGGTTAGGAAACCTGTTCTATCTCTTTCCTTTCCCTTCTCCTTTCTTTTCAATCTCTCTTTCCTCTGAAATGAGATGATTGGTGTGTGGAATAACCGCCGAGAGAGCTTACATTTCTTACGTTACGTTTTATCGGTTTATTCAAGTCAGAGAATGCAAAGTTAGGTCTAGTGGATCGATTCTGGCAGCCCAAATCTTTCAGAATCGTGAAGTAATTAGTACTTTTCATGGGAATACTGGAAATCTTGCTGTTTTTTTTAATAAATAGTGAGTTTTCAGATTTTTATTTTCCAAACAAAAGACCCAAAAGGCTTAGGGAAAGAGACCCAGTAGACAGCTGTTGGGACAAACAGATGTTAGCTTCCCGTCAAGGACATCCAGCATGTTCTTTAATGTGCTGGGTCAGCAGCATTCAGTGATGTTCACTGAACGCTGGTGTTCACTATGGTGTTTTCCTGAGCTGGGCTGCATTATATAAAACGGACACACAGCGTGAACCTTGTAGAACATGTGGGTTTATGAGCTGGGAAGATGCACTCGAGATTGTGAAGCCCTCCCAAGAACCCTCCATGAGCTTCGATATTCTTTCCAGAAAGTGTGAAATGTGTTGCCACCAGACCTCATGAAGGGCGGTTGTGGTTCAATCGGTAGCGCGCCAGGCTCGTAATCTGTAGTTTCCAGATTCGTGTTCCAGCTGGATCAGCGTTGAGATTTATCTCCGCAAAATTCCCCACCCTTCCCACGGTCAGTAGGGGACACCGATGGGCTTGGAAAGGCCGTCGGATGGGACGTTAAGCCGTGGCTCCGTGTGCAGGAGAACCATACCCTGTGCACATTAAAGAACACACTGAATGGCCTTGACGGAAAGCAACCATCTGTCTCCCAACAGCTGTTCCAGTGGGTCCCCTCCCCCAACCTTCTCTGAGCCTTCGGGATCCATGTGACCTTGCCATTTAGCCCATGGTGTGCAAAAAAGTGCCGCTCAGAGGTAAAACAACCCAACATTAAAGAACACGCTGGATGGCCTTGACGGAAGGCTACCATCTGTCTCCCAACAGCTGTTCCAGTGGGTCCCCTCCCCCAACCTTCTCTGAGCTTTCGGGGTCCATGTGACCTGGACATTTAGCCCCATGGTGTGCAAAAAAGTGCCACTCAGAGGTAAAACAACCCAACGTTAAAGAACACGCTATGGCCTTGACGGAAAGCAACCATCTGTCTCCCAACAGCTGTTCCAGTGGGTCCCCTCCCCAACCTTCTCTGAGCCTTCGGAACCCATGTGACCTGGCCATTTAGCCCATGGTGTGCAAAAAAAAAAGTGCCGCTCAGAGGTAAAACAACCCAACGCTGTCCTCTAAACATGACAAATTGGAGAGTTGCAGTGAAGCCACCTAACAGAAAGAGAGCGAGTTCCCGGCTCTATTTTTTTCACTGACGAGCAAGATTTTCAAATGTTTAATACACGCCATTGTTCGAATTATTTTATCTCTGAGCGGCACTTTTTTGCACACAGTGAGCTAAATGACCAGGTCACAAGGATCTCAATGGCTCAGAGAAGATTGAGGACCCACTGGACCTCACCGTGACTCAGACCACAGATAAAGGGACCACCCTAACCTGGGTGGTCCCTTTATCTGTGGTCCAAAACACATTTTGCGTATAAAAAAGCCAAAAAGTGAAGTAATATTATAAATAATAATAATTTTAATTCTATTTCATATTATTTATATTAATACCACTAGTTTTTTCCTTGAATAATTTTCGTTTTCGTCACACGGACACTACAGTCTTGATACACTGATATCTTCAGATTCTTCACCAATCTCCTTTTTGACTTTGACATCTGCCCAAGGTTGTCTTCTGGCCGAACCGAATAAGTCGAACAGGAGAGTCGTTCCAAGGCTGATGCCAATGGAAATATAGAACATCAAGGCCCACTGCTGCAGGGTTTCCTAAAGGAAAAAAAAAATCAAAACATAAACCAACCCAGTTAGAAATGGTGAAAACAAATTCACACACATTTGTTACACACCTAATAACAGATTAATAAGAGCTACGAGGGGGCGGGGGTTACTCAGTCGGTAGCGCGCCAGGCTCGTAATCGGTATTTCCCAGGTTCGAGTCCCAGTTGGGTCAGAGTTGAGACTTATCTCCGCAAAATTCCCCGCCCTGCCCACGGTCAGTAGGGGACACCGATGGGCTTGGCAAAGGCCGCCGTCCGTCGGATGGGACGTTAAGCCGTGGTCCCGTGTGCGGGAGAGCCATACCCTGTTCACGTTAAAGAACACGCTGGATGGCCTTGACGGGAGGCTAACATCTGTCTCCCAACAGCTGTTGCAGTGGGTCCCCTCCCCCAACCTTCTCTGAACCTTCGGGGTCCATGTGACCTGGCCATTTAGGCCATGGTGTACAAAAAAGTGCCGCTCAGAGGTAAAACAACCCAACCCAACCAATAAGAGCTAGGAAAAATCTTCCTAGGTTAAAATCATCAGCCGTCGCAGGAAGGGGGAAGAGGGCATTGCTCCTCCCCTCCCTTGGAAAAAGTTATCGAAATTTTTCGTTTAATGTTGAATAATCCCATGGCCGAGTGGTTAGCGCGCTTGGCTACTGATCTAAGGGACCTGGGTTCGAGCCCCGGGTAAAGCATGGCTGTTTGTGTCGTTTTTCTGCTGAGGTCCTGCCATCCTCTCAGACCTTCTACTGTGGCATATAAACTGACAGGCTCCTGTCAGACCTCTGTGGCAAGCAGCTGCTTGAGGGGGAATTTATTTATTTATTTATTATTAATAAAGGTACAATGGCTCAAAAAATATCCGAACACTATGGTTGATTACAGAATTCAGAAAAAATATCTGGCAACGATTTTTTGAAAATTAGTGATCTGGCAACCTTCGTATCACGTGACACGAAGTAAAAAAAAAGTCCTATCACAAATTAAAACAATATAAATGTTTGCCTCTTTAGAATTTCTTCCCCCAAATTTGTGTGTTGAGATTTTGCTCTGCTTGTCTCCACGCTCTACTCCTCGAGGAAGAGGGGTAGGGCAGGGGTGGCTCAGTCGGTAGCGCACCATGCTCGTAATCTGTAGTTCCCAGGTTCGAGTCCCAGCTGGGTCAGCGTTGAGATTTATCTCCGCAAAATTCCCCGTCCTGCCCACGGTCAGTAGGGGACACCGATGGGCTTGGAAAGGCCGCCGTCCGTCAGATGGGACGTTAAGCCGTGGCCCCGTGTGCGGTAGAGCCATACCCTGTGCACGTTAAAGAACACGCTGGATGGCCTTGACGGGAGGCTACCATCTGTCTCCCAACAGCTGTTCCAGTGGGTCCCCTCCCCCAACCTTCTCTGAGCCTTCGGGGTCCATGTGACCTGGCCATTTAGCCCATTGTGTGCAAAAATGTGCTGCTCAGAGGTAAAACAACCCAACCCCGATTTTTTTTTCTACATCCTGGCCTCAACCTATGCTACTTTTCTAAATAAAGTAATTAAATTAATTAAGGAATAATTAATTCCTTAAAATGAGTAGTTTCGATATTTCTAGTGTTTTTTTTACCTGTGAGTTGAAATTATCATTTTATATATAACGACTATCTATTGGATTTCTATTTACCTCATTCTTTAAGAGTTCCCCAACAACCATCGGCACGAACACTCCAGTCATGGTCGCAAAAGCACTCATCAGTCCAGCGATGCTTCCTATTCGAATGAAATGAAAAAGAGGTAATTGGGCAAAATTATCATTAGGACTAATTTTCATATACCACTGAGATCAGTATCATCTAGGTTATGGTAAATATGGCAAAACATACCCATGTGGGATGTCCTGGCTACCAATATTTGTTCAGTAATCAAAGATTTATGAAAGCTGAAATGTTTCATTAAATACTGCGGTCAATTTCTTTGTAACTTGTTAAATATTCCAGCGTTAATAACTCTTTGAAAACTGGACAGATATTGTTTAAAATCGTGATTTAGATAGATTTAACTGAGATCTTTATTTTATTTTTAGAGATTTTTTTATTAAAAATCAAATCGAAGAAGTTATTGAGCCTCTGTGATTTTCTATTGAGATAACACGGAACTGTTTTAAGCAACTTAAGGCTAGAGAATAAAAAATTATTATAAAACTTAAGTAAAATCTTTAAGATTAAAATGTAAGGAAAACTATACAGATGAAGTTGAAACTGAACTGAGTTAGGACGTCACCTAAGGCAACTCGTTTCTCCTTTGTCAACCGGAACTGAGTTGTGACGTCACCTAAGGCAACTCATTTCTCCTTTGTCAACCGCACTCCGTTACACACTAATAGAAATCGCGTAATATTCGTTCCGAGTATGATCATTCACATTACTTTTTTTTATCGTTGAAAGGCTTTGCCGAAGCGAAAGCCAAATCTCGAAACCACGAATACGAAGCTAAAACAAATGTTCATTTTATATTTTAAATATCTAATAATTTCACATAACAAACTAACGGTAGCTTCATTATAGGCAAATTTATCATCTTGGCTGAAATAAAAGATTAATATGATTTAGGAAACAAAATTCTTAATAGGTTCTTTTATTTCGGAATTTCACTTTTATTGTTTATTTTTCAATCTTTGCATGTTTATTATTGAATTATTTTTAAAGATAACTTTTAAAGAGGTTTTTCTTTGGGACTTATATTATCTCGTGGGTAATAAACGAAGCCCAAAATTCAGAGCTTTTCTGGGCGAGTGTTGCCTGATCCGAATTGTGATTTTTTTTCTACCCTTCACCCGATACTTTTGGTAGGAAAGGGACCACCGATGCACTTGAAAACTTAATTTTTCTCCATGTGAGATGATAAACCATTATTGTACTTCCTCATGCTTAAAGTTTTTAACAAGATTCTTTCATCTGTCTACTTACTAATAGCTGTATAGTGAGTCCCTTTAATTTACCGAAATCTAAGCATTTGCGATGTGGTCAGGAGGCAACCTGCAAAATCATCCAAACCAGATTCGTGAACAGAGTATCAGATATGTGCTGCCATCTGTCGGCTGTTTCTAGAGTTACCCGATTTAAAATATTGCAGATGAAGTAAAATACAGTAGGCACCCGTTATTGCGATCGCTTCGGCAAATCTTATTTTGATTTTATTAAGCGAAGATTCTAATCAGCGAAAATCGCCAGGATAGCATCTACAGGGTCATAAAATTAGAGATTATTTTTATTGACGTTTTCCGAAAACAATGCGTATGCTTATATATAAAGAGTAAAACAATTATGCCGTCACTTAGCTGGAATTCCGAATTGATCCAATCAGCGCAGCAATCTGCTCTTCTCAGGTTTGAGACCCACCTGTGTTAGCATTGAGATATATCTCTGCTACCCTAAACCCTGGGGGTGGGGGTGGGGGGCTCAGTCGGTAGCGCTCATAATCTATAGTTCCCAGGTTCGAGTCCCAGCTGGGTCAGCGTTGAGATTTATCGCCGCAAAATTCCCCGCCCTGCCCACGGTCAGTAGGGGACACCGATGGGCTTGGATAAGGCCGTCGTCCGTCGGATGGGACGCTAAGCCGTGGCCCTGTGTGCGAGAGAGCCATACCCTGTACATGTTAAAGAACACGCTGAATGGCCTTGACGGGAGGCTACCAACTGTCTCCCAACAGCTGTTCCAGTGGGTCTACCCTCTCTGAGACCTGGGGTCTTTGTGACCTGGTCATTTAGCCTGTTGTGTGCAAAAAAATGCAGCTCAGAAGTAAACCAACCCAGCCGAACTCTCTGTAGGTTGCATAATCTTCCCCAGTTGCAACTCACTCGAACAACTGTTATCAATTCAAACACTTTTTATGAAATAGTTTATGCAGCAATTATTATTCCACTTTTTATTTTATGTAGATATTGAGGTTTTTTTACCTGCATATTGTGGGGCCATGTCCACAGGTGTGATCATCGTGCCTGGATACATCAATCCACCAAATGTGTAAGCAATCATGAAGAGTGTGACGTTGATGGTTCGGTCACATCCAGCCAGCGTGAATCCAAGAATGCTTATGCATGACACGACAGAACCTAGGGAAATTAAAAGTTTATTACTAAAGAATAAAGTTAACTACCGATTATCCATGGCTGGATTATCAGGGACAGAGACGTGGAACGACGTCGCCCTTGCTTGGAAGCAAGGCGACGTCGTTCCGACAAGCAAGGGCGACGTCGCCCTTGCTTGTGTAGGGGTCCTCCTGTTGAGGCTATTTTTAGAAATCAGTTCCTGATCCCTCTCTAGCACAAACAATACGGAAGTCTCCTAATGTCCTCCCTTTGGTCAACACCCCCCCCCCCCCCTAGGAATCGAGCGATATTCAGCGCCATCTGTTGAGCGAGAATCAGCGTAGAACCTTTCGCTTCACCTTAAAAAATAGTGACCCCCCCCCACACTAAGAATCGAGCAATATTCAGCGCCATCTGTTGGGCGAGAATCAGCATAGAACCTTTCGCTTCACCTTAAACATAGTGACGCCCCCCACACTAGGAATCGAGCGATATTCAGCGCCATCTGTTGGGCGAGAATCAGCGTAGAACCTTTCGCTTCATCTTAAAAATTGTGATCCCCCCCACCCCTAGAAATCGAGCGATATTCAGCGCCATCTGTTGAGCGAGAATCAGCGTAGAACCTTTCGCTTCATCTTAAAAATAGTGACCCCCCCATCCCTACAAATCGAGCGATATTCAGCGCCATCTGTTGAGCGAGAATCAGCGTAGAACCTTTCGCTTCACCTTAAAAATAGTAACCCCCCACCCCTAGGAATCGAGCGATATTCAGCGCCATCTGTTGGGCGAGAATCAGCGTAGAACCTTTCGCTTCACCTTAAAAATAGTACCCCCCCACCCCTAGGAATCGAGCGATATTCAGCGCCATCTGTTGGGCGAGAATCAGCGTAGAACCTTTCGCTTCACCTTAAAAATAGTGACCCCCCCATCCCTAGGAATCGAGCGATATTCAGCGCCATCTGTTGAGTGAGAATCAGCGTAGAACCTTTCGCTTCACCATAAACATAGCTTGAAAAACTGCCAAAAGGCAAAAAAAAATTTCCAACAAAGTGATACGAGTGAAAATAGACAGGAGTGAGGGGGGGGGGGGGGGCAAGGTCAAAGTGCCGAAAGTCAAAAGGGAGAAGCACAAAGATTGCAATTTATTTTCTCTCGAAACGCAACGCAAGCGTAGTAAGGTGCACATATAACGTAAGGTCGCTGAATTGCCCTGTGCAGTTTAGCGAAGAAAAAGTCAATATTGAATTTTGAGAGCGGGATTTTGAAAGAGCATCAAAATGGCAAGCAGAGCCGGGGGGGCGGTGCAAAGTGAAAGAAAAACATGAATGCATATCCTCCTGGGACTATATTATAAAATCTATTAAATGGAGATATCATTTTGGGAAATACAAAATTTTTTCAGTGTTCATACCCCCTCAAGCAGCTGCTTGCCACAGAGGTCTGACAGGAGCCTGTCAGTTTATATGCCAAAGTAGAAGATCTGACAGGATGGCAGGACCTCAGCAGAAAAACAACACATACAACCATGCCTTATCCGGGGCTCGAACCCAGGTCCCTTAGATCAGTAGCCAAGCGCGCTAACCACTCGGCCATGGGACGGCTCAGTGTTCATGCGAAGTTCAATTGACAAGCGAAGTAAAGTTCTTAATAACAAGTCGCACTGACGAAGTGAGGTTGTTAATAACAAGTCGCGTTGACGAAGGGAAGTTGTTAATAACAAGTCGGGCGGGGGTGGCTCAGTCGGTAGCGCGCCAGGCTCGTAATCTGTAGTTCCCAGGTTCGAGTCCCAGCTGGGTCAGCGTTGAGATTTATCTCCGCAAAATTCCCTGCCCACGGTCAGTAGGGGACACCGATGGGCTTGAAAAGGCCGCCGTCCGTCGGATGGGACGTTAAGCCGTGGCCCCGTGTGCGGGAGAGCCATACCCTGTGCACGTTAAAGAACACGCTGATGGCCTTGACGGGAGGCTACCATCTGTCTCCCAACAGCTGTTCCAGTGGGTCCCCTCCCCCAACCTTCTCTGAGCCTTCGGGGTCCTTGTGATCTGGCCATTTAGCCCATGGTGTGCAAAAAAAGTGCCGCTCAGAGATAAAACAACCCAACGTTAAAGAACACACTGGATGGTCTTGACGGGAGGTCTTGACAAAACAACCCAACCCAACTTAATAACAAGTCGCGTTGACGAAGAGAGGTTGTTAAGAGGAAGTCAAATTGACAAAGGAAAGTTGCTGATAGCAAATCGAAATGACGAAGTGAAGTTCTTCCTAACAATTCGCATTGACAAATCGAAGTTGTCAATACCAAACTCATTGATGAAGTGAAGTTGTTAATAACAAGTCGCATTGACAAAGTGAAGTTGTTAATAACAAACTCATTGATGAAGTGAAGTTGTTAATAACAAGTCGCATTGACAAAGTGAAGTTGTTAATAACAAACTCATTGATGAAGTGAAGTTGTTAATAACAAGTCGCATTGACAAAGTGAAGTTGTTAATAACAAACTCATTGATGAAGTGAAGTTGTTAATAACAAGTCGCATTGACAAAGTGAAGTTGTTAATAGCAAACTCATTGATGAAGTGAAGTTGTTAATAACAAGTCGCATTGACAAAGTGAAGTTGTTAATAACAAACTCATTGATGAAGTGAAGTTGTTAATAACAAGTCACACTGACGAAGTGAGGATGTTAATAACAAGTCACACTGACGGAGTGAGGCTGTTAATAACAAGTCGCGTTGACGAAGAGAAGTTGTTAATAACAAGTCGCATTGACAAAGTGAAGTTGTTAATAACAAACTCATTGATGAAATGAAGTTGTTAATAACAAGTCGCATTGACAAAGTGAAGTTGTTAATAACAAACTCATTGATGAAGTGAAGTTGTTAATAACAAGTCACACTGACGAAGTGAGGATGTTAATAACAAGTCACACTGACGAAGTGAGGCTGTTAATAACAAGTCGCGTTGACGAAGAGAAGTTGTCAATAACAAACTAATTGACGAAGTTGTTAATAACAAGTCACACTGACGAAGTGAGGATGTTAATAACAAGTCACACTGACGAAGTGAGGATGTTAATAACAAGTCGCATTGACGAAGAGAAGTTGTTAATAACAAACTCATTGACGAAGTGAAGTTGTTAACAAAAAGTCTCATTGACGAGATGAGGTGTTAATAACATGTCGCATTGACGAAGTGAAGTTGTTAACAAAAAGTTTCATTGACAAGATGAGGTGTTAATAACAAGTCGCATTGACAAAGTGAAGTTGTTAATAACAAACTCATTGATGAAATGAAGTTGTTAATAACAAGTCGCATTGACAAAGTGAAGTTGTTAATAACAAACTCATTGATGAAGTGAAGTTGTTAATAACAAGTCGCGTTGACGAAGTGAGGATGTTAATAACAAGTCACACTGACGAAGTGAGGATGTTAATAACAAGTCACACTGACGAAGTGAGGATGTTAATAACAAGTCACACTGACGGAGTGAGGCTGTTAATAACAAGTCGCGTTGACGAAGAGAAGTTGTCAATAACAAACTAATTGACGAAGTTGTTAATAACAAGTCACACTGACGAAGTGAGGATGTTAATAACAAGTCACACTGACGAAGTGAGGATGTTAATAACAAGTCGCATTGACGAAGAGAAGTTGTTAATAACAAACTCATTGACGAAGTGAAGTTGTTAACAAAAAGTCTCACTGACGAGATGAGGTGTTAATAACAAGTCGCATTGACGAAGTGAAGTTGTTAATAAGTGGTCGCACTGACGAAAGTGAGGCTGATAATAACAAGTCACATTGATAATGTCCATTCAATCAAAGGATTTCAAATTATATCTTTTGAATGTGATTACAAAGAAAATCCAAAACGTTTCAAATGTTCATTCCCTCAGCTCTGTTTTGTTTGCCTTTTCCTGAAAAATTCTTTTTTTTAAGTATTTTACTTACTTAATGTAGTTGAAGTTTTCCTGATAGCATTGACACTTAAGAATTTTCTTCGTCGTATCCAGTCGGCAAAAAAACTGGAAATCCACACCAAACAGCCTTTCAATAAAAAAGGAATAGAAGAATAGACACCATTCTGAAAAAAAGAAAAGAAATTACTTCTGCTTAAAATTTTAAAGTTATGGATTATTGTTTATTGAACAGTAGCAGCTACTGATACAATTTACATGCATTAGTATATTAATTGCCAAACAGAGTTTTATGAAAAGGGTGTGCTGCGAAGTTTCGGATGACATTGCAGATAAAAATTTTTTTTTAAATATTTGTCGCTATTTTCTACATAATAAAAAATTTAGCCATGGGTTGGGTTGTTTTACCTCTGAGCGGCAATTTTTTTGCACACCATGGGCTAAATGGCCAGGTCACATGCACCCCGAAGGCTCAGAGAAGGTTGGGGGAGGGGACCCACTAGAACAGCTGTTGGGAGACAGATGATAGCCTCCCATCAAGGCCATCCAGCGTGGTCTTTAACGTGCACAGGGTATGGCTCTCCCGCACACGGGGCCACGGCGTAACGTCCCATCCGACGGACGGCGGCATTTCCAAGCCCATCGGTGTCCCCTACTGACCGTGGGCAGGGCGGGGAATTTTGCGGAGATAAATCTCAACGCTGACCCAGCTGGGACTCGAACCTGGGAATTACAGATTACGAGCCTGGCGCGCTACCGACTGAGCTACTCCCGCCGCGGAATTGGAATACGACTCCACAGAAATGACGATTATCGAAGGAAAACTGCGCATGCGCTAGTCTCCCATTGTCTCAGCCTGTTTTACGGGGCGGGGGTGGCTCAATCGGTAGCGCGCCAGGCTCGTAATCTGCAGTTCCCAGGTTCGATTCCCAGCTGGATTAGCGTTGAGATTTATCTCCGCAAAACTCCCCGCCCTGCCCACGGTCAGTAGGGAACACCAATGGGCTTGGAAAGACCACCGTCTTTCGGATGGGACGTTAAGCCCTGGCCCCGTGTGCGGGAGAGCCATACCATGTGCACGTTAAAGAACATGCTAGATGACCTTGACGGAGGCTACCATCTAGTCTTCTAACATAGGTCTGTGGGTCCTTTTTCCCCAACCTTCTATGAACCCTCGGGAGTTCTTGTGACCTGGCCATTTAGCCCATTGCGTACAAAAAATGCCGCTCAGAGGAAAAATAATCCAACCCGGAAAACTCGCCTTCCTTCCCTCCGTCAGTAAAGAACACCGATAGGCTTGGAACGGACGCCGTCCGTCTGATAGGGCGTTAAGCTGTGGTTCCGTATGCGGGAGAGCCATACCCTGTGCACGTTAAAGAACACACTGGATGGTCTTCACGGGAGGCTACAGGCTGTCTTCTAACAGCTGTTCAGTGGGTCCCTTCCCCCCAACTTCTCTGAGCCTTTGGGGTCCTTGTGACCTGGGCATTTAAAATCTGAGACAGCAAATTACAAGTTTGCAGCGGTGATTGAATGACCTAATCTTTCCGAATGCCAACGTTGAGACTTATCTCCGCAAAACTCCCTGCCCACGGTCAGAAGGGGACACCGATGGGCTTGGAAAGGCCGCCGTCCGTCGGATGGGACGTTAAACCGTGGTCCCTTGTGTGGGAGAGCCATACCCTGTGCACGTTAAAGAACAGGCTCAATGGCGTTGACGGGAGGCTACCATCTGTCTCCCAACAGCTGTTCCAGTGGATCCTCACTCCTAACCTTCTCTGAGCCTTCGGGGTCCTTGTGACCGGGACATTTAGTCCATGGTGTGCAAAAAAGTGCCGCTCCGAGGTAAAACAACCCAACCCAACCCTTTCTGAATGCATAAGTTTGCATAAGAATGAACAATAAAAGGTATTCTTTACCTGTTTGATGTTGAAGTGTAGAACTCTTCCCATATACGTTGGATACACGATAGTGAAAAATGAAACAATCCAAAATTGCCCAAAATGTCCGCAAACGAGTGCCCATACAGGAACAGAGGTTAAAAGAATCCTGCAAGGAATAGGGGATTTCTGAAATATATAGAAAAAAACGTTCAAATATTACATGATTTTTTTGATTATTTAATAATCTTACAAACGATATAAGAAATATAACTAATATTATAACGTTTAGAAAAGAAATTAAATTATGGCTATTGAGGAAATAATCATTATATGTTTCAAATTGATAAACTGTTTTGTACATGTCAAATACTATTCTGTTGAAACATTTGTACCAACATATGCTTTTTGTGTACTAATTATGATGAGCAAAAAAATTATAATATTATTAGTTGGGTTGTTTTACCTCTGAGCGGCACTTTTTTTGCACACCATGGGCTAAATGGCCAGGTCACATGGACCCCGAAGGCTCAGAGAAGGTTGGGGGAGGGGACCCACTGGAACAGCAGTTGGGAGACAGATGGGAGCCTCCCGTCAAGACATTCCAGTGTGTTCTTTAACGTGCACAGGGTAGGGCTCTCCCGCACACGGGGCCACGGCTTAACGTCCCATCCGACGGACGGCGGCCTTTCCAAGCCCATCGATGTCCCCTACTGACCGTGGGCAGGGCGGGGAATTTTGCGGAGATAAATCTCAACGCTGATCCAGCTGGGACTCGAACTTGGGAACTACAGATTACGAGCCTGGCGCGCTACCGACCCCATATATATTATATTACAAACATTAACTTGCTAAGAACTTTAATTACAACTGAGTAATGTAGACTGATAAGTGGAAGGAGAACTTGAAGCTGGCCAGCCGAAAGGCAGGCATTGTTTCTTGTTCCCCAAGGACTCCACCTCGGAAGTACCAATCGGTACAGTCGCTCAAAAAAGTATCCGAACACTATGGTTGATTACAGAATTCAGAAAAAATATCTGGCAACGATTATTTTAGATAATTAGTGATTTGGCAACCTTCGTGTCACGTGACACGAAGGTTGCCAAATCACTAATTATATCACGTGACACGAAGGTTGCCAAATCACTAATTATCTAAAATAATCGTTGCCAGATATTTTTTCTGAATTCTGTAATCAACCATAGTGTTCGGATACTTTTTTGAGCGACTGTAATTAGTGATCTGGAACCTTCGTGTCACGTGACACGAAGGTTGCCAGATCACTAATTATCTAAAAAAATCGTTGCCAGATATTTTTTCTGAATTCTGTAATCAACCATAGAGTTCGGATACTTTTTTGAGCGACTGTACAAGTTCACTTCTATTCATCTCTCCTAAATCTTTTCTTTCCTTTTCCTTGCCTGAAACTTATTTTACCCCTAATTATTTTAAAATTTATGCTGTTCAAAAAAAAAAATCTATCGTTTCATTTTATATGGGAATAGAGGGTTTAACAGACCTAAACTTTCCCAAAATAAACGCAGATTTAACTAATTAACTAACGTAACGTAGCTTTCATTTGAGCAGATTTATATCCGCGTAACTCCCCGCGCTGCTCACGGTCAGTAGGGGTCACCGGTTGGCTCGGAAAGACCGCCGTCCGTAGGATGGGGCGTTAAGACTTGGCCCCGTGTGTGGGAGAGTCATACCCTATGCACATTTAATGAACACGCAGAATGGCCTTGACGGGAGGCATCCCCAACCAGTGGGTTCCTAACCGTAACGTCCTCTGAGCCTTCGGGGTCCTTGTAACCTGGCCATTTAGCCCATTGTATGCAAAAAAAAAGGGCCGCTCAGTGGTAAAACAACCCAACCCATTTGAGCAATAAAATCGTGTCGTATCAGAGCCGAATTTGACGGAATTGGGGGCGGGCAATGGAGCTCTCACTTTTGAGAATTCTAATAAACGGAATGAAGGCGAAAAGTATAATTTGTGCGTATTGCGCACATTTGTCAATAAAAAAAAATTTTTTTTAAACCTCTGGAACAGCGGAGAAAATTTTACACTGCAATGAAAATTTTACCTCTTGGTCCCCTCTTTTACCTTTTCCTCGCTCGATTGCGGAAAAAAAATAATTAAAAAAAATACTTACTTTTATTTTTTTGCTCTGAGTGCGATTCCAGCCTGCATCCCCTAGTAACATGTCAGATATGCTAACCACTACATCATCACCAGTTAACCTTTCTTTTGGTTAACGTGACCTATATTTGAATTGTGTTGATTTACTTCTGAGGAGCACTTTCTTTTTGCACACAATGGACTAAATGGCCAGGTCACAAGGATCCCGAAGGCTCAGAGAAGGTTGGGGGACGTGGACCTGCTGGAACAGCTGTTGGGAGACAGATGGTAGCCTCCTGTCAAGGCCATTCAGTGTGTTCTTTAATAGGGTAAGACTCTCGCGCACACGGGGCAACGGCTTAATGTCCCATCCGAAGGACTACGGTCTTTCCAAGCCCATCGGCGTCCCATACTGACCGTGGGCAGGGTGGGAAGTCAACACTGGTCCAGCTGGGACTCGAACCTGGGAACCGCAGATTACGAGCCTAGCCCACCTAGAAGACACGGCCATGACAGCTATACTGCGACGTCACGACGGAGGGAGAACTGGCGAATGAACTGTGCTGTATAAAAGCTTGTTTGTTGCGTTGGCTTTAACGGAGATACCTCATTCGCCGTCCATGACGTCACAGTATCGCTGTCATGGCCTTGTCTTCTCCTAGCACACTACCGACTGAGTCACACAAGCCCCCATTTATATCTGAAGAAAAGTTTCCCGCACCGGGCATGTTTCTGAAATACTTGGATTCCAATTGCCCTCACAGCAAAACTAAAATTTTTTTCAGCTAAATTCCCCGCCCTGCCCACGGTCAGTAGGGGACACCGATGGGCTTGGAAAGGCAGCCGTCCGTCGGATGGGACGTTAAGCCGTGGCCCCGTGTGTGGGAGAGCCATACCCTGTGCACGTTAAAGAACACGCTGGATGGCCTTGACGGGAGACTACCATCTGTCTCCCAACAGCTGTTCCAGTGGGTCCCCTCCCCCAACCTTCTCTGAGGCTTCGTGGTCCTTGTGACCTGGCCATTTAGCTCTCACTTTTGAGAATTCTAATAAACGGAATGAAGGCGAAAAGTATAATTTGTGCGTATTGCGCACATTTGTCAATAATTTTTAGCACCATGGTGCATTTTTAGCACCATGGTGTGCAAAAAAGTGCCGCTCAGAGATAAAATAACCCAACGTTAAAGAACACGCTGGATGGCCTTGACGGGAAGCTACCATCTGTCTCCTAACAGCTGTTTCATTAGGTCCCCTCCTCCAACCTTCTCTGAGCCTTCGGGTTCCTTGTGACCTGGCCATTTAGCCCATGGTGTGCAAAAAAAGTGCCGCTCAGAGATAAAACAACCCAACGTTAAAGAACACACTGGATGGTCTTGACGGGAGGTCTTGACAAAACAACCCAACCCAACTTAATAACAAGTCGCGTTGACGAAGAGAGGTTGTTAAGAGGAAGTCAAATTGACAAAGGAAAGTTGCTGATAGCAAATCGAAATGACGAAGTGAAGTTCTTCCTAACAATTCGCATTGACAAATCGAAGTTGTCAATACCAAACTCATTGATGAAGTGAAGTTGTTAATAACAAGTCGCATTGACAAAGTGAAGTTGTTAATAACAAACTCATTGATGAAGTGAAGTTGTTAATAACAAGTCGCATTGACAAAGTGAAGTTGTTAATAACAAACTCATTGATGAAGTGAAGTTGTTAATAACAAGTCGCATTGACAAAGTGAAGTTGTTAATAACAAACTCATTGATGAAGTGAAGTTGTTAATAACAAGTCGCATTGACAAAGTGAAGTTGTTAATAGCAAACTCATTGATGAAGTGAAGTTGTTAATAACAAGTCGCATTGACAAAGTGAAGTTGTTAATAACAAACTCATTGATGAAGTGAAGTTGTTAATAACAAGTCACACTGACGAAGTGAGGATGTTAATAACAAGTCACACTGACGGAGTGAGGCTGTTAATAACAAGTCGCGTTGACGAAGAGAAGTTGTTAATAACAAGTCGCATTGACAAAGTGAAGTTGTTAATAACAAACTCATTGATGAAATGAAGTTGTTAATAACAAGTCGCATTGACAAAGTGAAGTTGTTAATAACAAACTCATTGATGAAGTGAAGTTGTTAATAACAAGTCACACTGACGAAGTGAGGATGTTAATAACAAGTCACACTGACGAAGTGAGGCTGTTAATAACAAGTCGCGTT
Organism: Ryuthela nishihirai; assembly: GCA_038380435.1. NCBI lineage: Eukaryota > Metazoa > Arthropoda > Arachnida > Araneae > Heptathelidae > Ryuthela > Ryuthela nishihirai. The sequence goes on from JAWZYU010000008.1 coordinate 3,784,448, forward strand.
GACGAAGAGAAGTTGTCAATAACAAACTAATTGACGAAGTTGTTAATAACAAGTCACACTGACGAAGTGAGGATGTTAATAACAAGTCACACTGACGAAGTGAGGATGTTAATAACAAGTCGCATTGACGAAGAGAAGTTGTTAATAACAAACTCATTGACGAAGTGAAGTTGTTAACAAAAAGTCTCATTGACGAGATGAGGTGTTAATAACATGTCGCATTGACGAAGTGAAGTTGTTAACAAAAAGTTTCATTGACAAGATGAGGTGTTAATAACAAGTCGCATTGACAAAGTGAAGTTGTTAATAACAAACTCATTGATGAAATGAAGTTGTTAATAACAAGTCGCATTGACAAAGTGAAGTTGTTAATAACAAACTCATTGATGAAGTGAAGTTGTTAATAACAAGTCGCGTTGACGAAGTGAGGATGTTAATAACAAGTCACACTGACGAAGTGAGGATGTTAATAACAAGTCACACTGACGAAGTGAGGATGTTAATAACAAGTCACACTGACGGAGTGAGGCTGTTAATAACAAGTCGCGTTGACGAAGAGAAGTTGTCAATAACAAACTAATTGACGAAGTTGTTAATAACAAGTCACACTGACGAAGTGAGGATGTTAATAACAAGTCACACTGACGAAGTGAGGATGTTAATAACAAGTCGCATTGACGAAGAGAAGTTGTTAATAACAAACTCATTGACGAAGTGAAGTTGTTAACAAAAAGTCTCACTGACGAGATGAGGTGTTAATAACAAGTCGCATTGACGAAGTGAAGTTGTTAATAAGTGGTCGCACTGACGAAAGTGAGGCTGATAATAACAAGTCACATTGATAATGTCCATTCAATCAAAGGATTTCAAATTATATCTTTTGAATGTGATTACAAAGAAAATCCAAAACGTTTCAAATGTTCATTCCCTCAGCTCTGTTTTGTTTGCCTTTTCCTGAAAAATTCTTTTTTTTAAGTATTTTACTTACTTAATGTAGTTGAAGTTTTCCTGATAGCATTGACACTTAAGAATTTTCTTCGTCGTATCCAGTCGGCAAAAAAACTGGAAATCCACACCAAACAGCCTTTCAATAAAAAAGGAATAGAAGAATAGACACCATTCTGAAAAAAAGAAAAGAAATTACTTCTGCTTAAAATTTTAAAGTTATGGATTATTGTTTATTGAACAGTAGCAGCTACTGATACAATTTACATGCATTAGTATATTAATTGCCAAACAGAGTTTTATGAAAAGGGTGTGCTGCGAAGTTTCGGATGACATTGCAGATAAAAATTTTTTTTTAAATATTTGTCGCTATTTTCTACATAATAAAAAATTTAGCCATGGGTTGGGTTGTTTTACCTCTGAGCGGCAATTTTTTTGCACACCATGGGCTAAATGGCCAGGTCACATGCACCCCGAAGGCTCAGAGAAGGTTGGGGGAGGGGACCCACTAGAACAGCTGTTGGGAGACAGATGATAGCCTCCCATCAAGGCCATCCAGCGTGGTCTTTAACGTGCACAGGGTATGGCTCTCCCGCACACGGGGCCACGGCGTAACGTCCCATCCGACGGACGGCGGCATTTCCAAGCCCATCGGTGTCCCCTACTGACCGTGGGCAGGGCGGGGAATTTTGCGGAGATAAATCTCAACGCTGACCCAGCTGGGACTCGAACCTGGGAATTACAGATTACGAGCCTGGCGCGCTACCGACTGAGCTACTCCCGCCGCGGAATTGGAATACGACTCCACAGAAATGACGATTATCGAAGGAAAACTGCGCATGCGCTAGTCTCCCATTGTCTCAGCCTGTTTTACGGGGCGGGGGTGGCTCAATCGGTAGCGCGCCAGGCTCGTAATCTGCAGTTCCCAGGTTCGATTCCCAGCTGGATTAGCGTTGAGATTTATCTCCGCAAAACTCCCCGCCCTGCCCACGGTCAGTAGGGAACACCAATGGGCTTGGAAAGACCACCGTCTTTCGGATGGGACGTTAAGCCCTGGCCCCGTGTGCGGGAGAGCCATACCATGTGCACGTTAAAGAACATGCTAGATGACCTTGACGGAGGCTACCATCTAGTCTTCTAACATAGGTCTGTGGGTCCTTTTTCCCCAACCTTCTATGAACCCTCGGGAGTTCTTGTGACCTGGCCATTTAGCCCATTGCGTACAAAAAATGCCGCTCAGAGGAAAAATAATCCAACCCGGAAAACTCGCCTTCCTTCCCTCCGTCAGTAAAGAACACCGATAGGCTTGGAACGGACGCCGTCCGTCTGATAGGGCGTTAAGCTGTGGTTCCGTATGCGGGAGAGCCATACCCTGTGCACGTTAAAGAACACACTGGATGGTCTTCACGGGAGGCTACAGGCTGTCTTCTAACAGCTGTTCAGTGGGTCCCTTCCCCCCAACTTCTCTGAGCCTTTGGGGTCCTTGTGACCTGGGCATTTAAAATCTGAGACAGCAAATTACAAGTTTGCAGCGGTGATTGAATGACCTAATCTTTCCGAATGCCAACGTTGAGACTTATCTCCGCAAAACTCCCTGCCCACGGTCAGAAGGGGACACCGATGGGCTTGGAAAGGCCGCCGTCCGTCGGATGGGACGTTAAACCGTGGTCCCTTGTGTGGGAGAGCCATACCCTGTGCACGTTAAAGAACAGGCTCAATGGCGTTGACGGGAGGCTACCATCTGTCTCCCAACAGCTGTTCCAGTGGATCCTCACTCCTAACCTTCTCTGAGCCTTCGGGGTCCTTGTGACCGGGACATTTAGTCCATGGTGTGCAAAAAAGTGCCGCTCCGAGGTAAAACAACCCAACCCAACCCTTTCTGAATGCATAAGTTTGCATAAGAATGAACAATAAAAGGTATTCTTTACCTGTTTGATGTTGAAGTGTAGAACTCTTCCCATATACGTTGGATACACGATAGTGAAAAATGAAACAATCCAAAATTGCCCAAAATGTCCGCAAACGAGTGCCCATACAGGAACAGAGGTTAAAAGAATCCTGCAAGGAATAGGGGATTTCTGAAATATATAGAAAAAAACGTTCAAATATTACATGATTTTTTTGATTATTTAATAATCTTACAAACGATATAAGAAATATAACTAATATTATAACGTTTAGAAAAGAAATTAAATTATGGCTATTGAGGAAATAATCATTATATGTTTCAAATTGATAAACTGTTTTGTACATGTCAAATACTATTCTGTTGAAACATTTGTACCAACATATGCTTTTTGTGTACTAATTATGATGAGCAAAAAAATTATAATATTATTAGTTGGGTTGTTTTACCTCTGAGCGGCACTTTTTTTGCACACCATGGGCTAAATGGCCAGGTCACATGGACCCCGAAGGCTCAGAGAAGGTTGGGGGAGGGGACCCACTGGAACAGCAGTTGGGAGACAGATGGGAGCCTCCCGTCAAGACATTCCAGTGTGTTCTTTAACGTGCACAGGGTAGGGCTCTCCCGCACACGGGGCCACGGCTTAACGTCCCATCCGACGGACGGCGGCCTTTCCAAGCCCATCGATGTCCCCTACTGACCGTGGGCAGGGCGGGGAATTTTGCGGAGATAAATCTCAACGCTGATCCAGCTGGGACTCGAACTTGGGAACTACAGATTACGAGCCTGGCGCGCTACCGACCCCATATATATTATATTACAAACATTAACTTGCTAAGAACTTTAATTACAACTGAGTAATGTAGACTGATAAGTGGAAGGAGAACTTGAAGCTGGCCAGCCGAAAGGCAGGCATTGTTTCTTGTTCCCCAAGGACTCCACCTCGGAAGTACCAATCGGTACAGTCGCTCAAAAAAGTATCCGAACACTATGGTTGATTACAGAATTCAGAAAAAATATCTGGCAACGATTATTTTAGATAATTAGTGATTTGGCAACCTTCGTGTCACGTGACACGAAGGTTGCCAAATCACTAATTATATCACGTGACACGAAGGTTGCCAAATCACTAATTATCTAAAATAATCGTTGCCAGATATTTTTTCTGAATTCTGTAATCAACCATAGTGTTCGGATACTTTTTTGAGCGACTGTAATTAGTGATCTGGAACCTTCGTGTCACGTGACACGAAGGTTGCCAGATCACTAATTATCTAAAAAAATCGTTGCCAGATATTTTTTCTGAATTCTGTAATCAACCATAGAGTTCGGATACTTTTTTGAGCGACTGTACAAGTTCACTTCTATTCATCTCTCCTAAATCTTTTCTTTCCTTTTCCTTGCCTGAAACTTATTTTACCCCTAATTATTTTAAAATTTATGCTGTTCAAAAAAAAAAATCTATCGTTTCATTTTATATGGGAATAGAGGGTTTAACAGACCTAAACTTTCCCAAAATAAACGCAGATTTAACTAATTAACTAACGTAACGTAGCTTTCATTTGAGCAGATTTATATCCGCGTAACTCCCCGCGCTGCTCACGGTCAGTAGGGGTCACCGGTTGGCTCGGAAAGACCGCCGTCCGTAGGATGGGGCGTTAAGACTTGGCCCCGTGTGTGGGAGAGTCATACCCTATGCACATTTAATGAACACGCAGAATGGCCTTGACGGGAGGCATCCCCAACCAGTGGGTTCCTAACCGTAACGTCCTCTGAGCCTTCGGGGTCCTTGTAACCTGGCCATTTAGCCCATTGTATGCAAAAAAAAAGGGCCGCTCAGTGGTAAAACAACCCAACCCATTTGAGCAATAAAATCGTGTCGTATCAGAGCCGAATTTGACGGAATTGGGGGCGGGCAATGGAGCTCTCACTTTTGAGAATTCTAATAAACGGAATGAAGGCGAAAAGTATAATTTGTGCGTATTGCGCACATTTGTCAATAAAAAAAAATTTTTTTTAAACCTCTGGAACAGCGGAGAAAATTTTACACTGCAATGAAAATTTTACCTCTTGGTCCCCTCTTTTACCTTTTCCTCGCTCGATTGCGGAAAAAAAATAATTAAAAAAAATACTTACTTTTATTTTTTTGCTCTGAGTGCGATTCCAGCCTGCATCCCCTAGTAACATGTCAGATATGCTAACCACTACATCATCACCAGTTAACCTTTCTTTTGGTTAACGTGACCTATATTTGAATTGTGTTGATTTACTTCTGAGGAGCACTTTCTTTTTGCACACAATGGACTAAATGGCCAGGTCACAAGGATCCCGAAGGCTCAGAGAAGGTTGGGGGACGTGGACCTGCTGGAACAGCTGTTGGGAGACAGATGGTAGCCTCCTGTCAAGGCCATTCAGTGTGTTCTTTAATAGGGTAAGACTCTCGCGCACACGGGGCAACGGCTTAATGTCCCATCCGAAGGACTACGGTCTTTCCAAGCCCATCGGCGTCCCATACTGACCGTGGGCAGGGTGGGAAGTCAACACTGGTCCAGCTGGGACTCGAACCTGGGAACCGCAGATTACGAGCCTAGCCCACCTAGAAGACACGGCCATGACAGCTATACTGCGACGTCACGACGGAGGGAGAACTGGCGAATGAACTGTGCTGTATAAAAGCTTGTTTGTTGCGTTGGCTTTAACGGAGATACCTCATTCGCCGTCCATGACGTCACAGTATCGCTGTCATGGCCTTGTCTTCTCCTAGCACACTACCGACTGAGTCACACAAGCCCCCATTTATATCTGAAGAAAAGTTTCCCGCACCGGGCATGTTTCTGAAATACTTGGATTCCAATTGCCCTCACAGCAAAACTAAAATTTTTTTCAGCTAAATTCCCCGCCCTGCCCACGGTCAGTAGGGGACACCGATGGGCTTGGAAAGGCAGCCGTCCGTCGGATGGGACGTTAAGCCGTGGCCCCGTGTGTGGGAGAGCCATACCCTGTGCACGTTAAAGAACACGCTGGATGGCCTTGACGGGAGACTACCATCTGTCTCCCAACAGCTGTTCCAGTGGGTCCCCTCCCCCAACCTTCTCTGAGGCTTCGTGGTCCTTGTGACCTGGCCATTTAGCTCTCACTTTTGAGAATTCTAATAAACGGAATGAAGGCGAAAAGTATAATTTGTGCGTATTGCGCACATTTGTCAATAATTTTTAGCACCATGGTGCATTTTTAGCACCATGGTGTGCAAAAAAGTGCCGCTCAGAGATAAAATAACCCAACGTTAAAGAACACGCTGGATGGCCTTGACGGGAAGCTACCATCTGTCTCCTAACAGCTGTTTCATTAGGTCCCCTCCTCCAACCTTCTCTGAGCCTTCGGGTTCCTTGTGACCTGGCCATTTATCCCATGGTGTGCAAAAAAGTGCCGCTCAGAGGTAAAACAACCCAACCCAACCCTTTTCAGCTAAATATTTCACGCTCCCCATATCAACAGGACATCTCATATAGTGCTCTAGCACTAAATAAAAAAAAAAGTCTTCCTTTTTAAAAAAAAATTGTTATCAATAATCTCAAGTGATGCATTTACTCATATATACATCACCTTTTTGTCTTTTGCATCTGCTCCTTTGCTTTCCATCAGATAGCTGAATTCAGCCTCCGTAATCCTGCTGTGCTGGGATGGAGTTTCGTACACTAGATACATCCACAGGAAGGAGGCCACCAAACCAAGGACACCTGGAGAAGACATCGATAGATCAATTATATTGCAAATAGTTACACCCAGTAGTTACATCCGTCCTGTACTCAGAATTTAGTTTCGGGGGGGGGGGGGGGGGGGTCAGCTTTCAATTTCGGGAAGGATAATAAGAGAAAAAGGGAAAGTTCGGGGAAATTGGCGGACTGACTCAGTTGGAAATGGGTCACGCTCATAATCTGCAGTTCCCAAGTTCGATTCCCAGGTGGCGAACGTTGAGATTTGTCTCCGCAAACCTCTCTGTCCTGTATCAGTAGTGTGTTAGTAGAGGACACCGATCGGCTTGTAAAGGCGGCAGTCCGTCGGATGGGACGTTAAGCCGTGACCCCGTGTATTGGAGAGCCATACCCTGTACACGTTAAAGAACACGCTGGATGGCCTTGACGGGAGGTTACCATCTGCTTCTCAACAGCTGCTCCAGTGGGTCCCCTCCCCCAACCTTCTCTGAGCCTTCGGGGTCCTTGTGACCTGGCCATTTAGCCCATGGTGCGCAAAAAATTGCCGCTCAGAGGTAAAACAACCCAACGTTACAGAACACGCTGGATGGCCTTGACAGGAGGCTACCATCTGTCTCCCAACAGCTGCTCCAGTGGGTCACCTTCCCGAACCTTCCTCTCAGCCCTCGGGATCCTCCTGACCTGGCCATTTAGCCCATTGTGTACAAAAAGAACCATTCAGAGGTAAATAACAGGCCTCTGCTCTCTTTCAGAAAATGGATACCAAATGGCTTGGTAAGATCGCCGTCCATCGGATGAGATGTAAAGCTGTGGTTTCGTGTGCAGATAGAGAGCCTTCGTAATCCTCTGTGTCAAGGCTAGACTTTGACCTTTTGAGGCCCTAAGCTATGGCAAATTTCAGAAGCCCTAAGCTATAGCGTATTTAAGAGGTCTCAAAAATTCAAAAGTCGAAATATACATATTTTATTATGATAGAAGGGAACATTAAAAAATAAACAGGAAACAGATGAAACAAAATATATTAGGAATACTTATAGGTAACCTGAAAGTTCTTGGATCACACAGTAGAGTGCCACCGATGGGCTTGGAAAGGCCGCCGTCCGTCGGATGGACGTTAAGAGCCATACACTGTACACGCTGCTGGAGAGCCATACCCTGTACACGTTACAGGACACACTGGATGGCCTTGACGGGAGGCTACCATCTGTCTCCCAACAGTGTTCCAGTGGTTTCCTTCGCGGTTCTTGTGACCTTGTCATTTAGCCCATGGTGTGGGTTGGGTTGGGTTGTTTTACCTCTGAGCGGCACTTTTTTGCACACCATGGGCTAAATGGCCAGGTCACATGGACCCGACGACTCAGAGAAGGTTGGGGGAGTTGACCCACTAGAACAGCTGTTGGGAGACAGATGGTAGCCTCCTGTCAAGGCCATCCAGCGTGTTCTTTAACGTTGGGTTGTTTTACCTCTGAGCGGCACTTTTTTGCACACCATGGGCTAAATGGCCAGGTCACATGGACCCCGAGGCTCAGAGAAGGTTGGGGGAGGGGACCCACTGGAACAGCTGTTGGGAGACAGATGGTAGCCTCCCGTCAAGGCCATCCAGTGTGTTCTTTAACGTTGGGTTGTTTTACCTCTGAACGGCACTTTTTTGCACACCATGGGCTAAATGGCCAGGTCACATGGACCCCGAAGGCTCAGAGAAGGTTGGGGGAGGGGACCCACTGGAACAGCTGTTGGGAGACAGTGGTAGCCTCCCGTCAAGGCCATCCAGCGTGTTCTTTAACGTGCACAGGGTATGGCTCTCCTGCACACGGGGCCACGGCTTAACGTCCCATCCGACGGACGGCGGCCTTTCCAAGCCCATTGGTGTCCCCTACTGACCGTTCGCAGGGCGGGGAATTTTGCGGAGATAAATCTCAACGCTGACCCAGCTGGGACTCGAACCTGGGAACTACAGATTACGAGCATGGCGCGCTACCGACTGAGCCCCCCCCCCCCCTCCTGGTGTGCAAAAAAATGCAGCTCAGAGGTAAATCAACCCAACCTTATTATTCTGATGTTGTGAAAACATTATTCCAGCAGTGGTAGGTTAATATGAAGCTTGCTAATTTAATTATTTATTGACATTAATTTGTTATTTATTATTTTAATTAAATTAATAAAAAAATATTTATTTTTTTCGTAACAGTAAAACTTGAAATGCATTTTTTTTTTTGAGACCTCTCACATTGCGAGGTCCTAAGCTGTAGCGTAATTAGTTTATACTTAAGTCCGACTCTGCAAGCATTACAACAACTTCTCATACTGTCAATCAGACTGGTCATGAGGTCTGGGTTGTTTTACCTGTGAGCGGCACTTTTCGCACCCCATGGGATAAATGGCCAGGTCACATGGACTCCGAAAGTCTCAGAGAAGTTTGGGGGAGGGGACCCACTGGAACAGCTGTTAGGAGACAGATGGTAGCCTCCCGTCAAGGCCATCCAGCGTGTTCTTTAACGTGCACAGAGTATGGCTCTCCTGCACACGGAGCCACGGCTTAACGTCCCATCCGACGGATGGAGGCCTTTCCAAGCCGATCGGTGTCCCTACTGACCGTTGGCAGGGTGGGGAATTTTGCGGAGATAAATCTCAACGCTGATCCAGCTGGAACACGAACCTGGGAAATACAGATTACGAGCCTGGCGCGCTACCGATTGATCCACAACCGCCCTTCATGAGGTCTGGTGGCAACACATTTCACACTTCCTGGAAAGAAGATCGAAGCGCATGGAGAGTTCTTGGGAGGGCTTCAGAATTTCGAGTGCATGTTCCCAGCTCATAAACCCACATGTTCTACGAGGTTCAGGCTGTGTCCTTTTTATATAATGCTGCCCATTTCATAAAAACACCATAGTGATTTGTTATCTGATGTTAAAAGATTGGTAACGAATTCCTTGCTCTTCACAGATTAAAACAGGCTGATTTGGGTTGGGTTGTTTTACCTCTGAACGGCACTTTTTTGCACACCATGGGCTAAATGGTCAGGTCACATGGACCACGAAGGCTCAGAGAAGGTTGGGGGAGGGGACCCACTGGAACAGCTGTTGGGAGACAGATGGTAGCCTCCCGTCAAGGCCATCCAGCGTGTTCTTTAACGTGCACAGGGTATGGCTCTCCCACACATGGGGCCACGGCTTAACGTCCCATCGGACGGACGGAGATCTTTCCAAGCCCATCGGTGTCCCCTACTGACCGTGGGCAGGACGGAGAGTTTTGCGGAGATAAATCTCAACGCTGACCCAGCTGGGACTCGAACCTGGGAACTGCAGATTACGAGCCTGGGACCGAATGAGCCACCCCCGCCCCGTAAAACAGGCTGAGACAGAACCGGACTTTGACATTCTGAGATCCTAAGCTAATAGCCTAGATATATTTAAGACATATTTAAGAGTCCCCAAAAATTTGAAAGTCGAAATATATATATTATTCTGACTGAAGGGAACATTGAAAAATAAATACGAAATTGATGTGGTGAAAGCATTATTCTAGCATTGGTAAGCAAAAATGAACAATGTTTGTACAATGGATTAAATATTAAAAAAATTCGTTGGGTTGTTTTACCTCTGAGCGGCATTTTTTTGGCACACAATGAGTGAAAAGGCCAGGTCACAAGGAACCCTAGGGCTCAGAAAAGGTTGGGAAGCCCGCTGAATAGATGATAGGTTCCTGTTAAGAAATTAAATTAGTAAACAATGCTTGCAGAACTTCAATAAATCATTTCACAGATTATTTGTAAAAAAAATATTACGCTATAGAGGATCAGATTTTTATATTCAGCATAATTTCATGTAAAGCGAAATGCCAGTTTGTCTTGCGCACTTAGAGTGTTGACTCGCGTGACAGTTCACTTACCGTTAGACTCGTCTTCTGACGTCACGTTTTCTGCATTCGGGCCCGCTCTCTTCACGTTGTTCTGACACGACCTCCTGATGATGTGTCAATTGTTCAGATTATGACACGACCTCCTAATGACGTCCCAGATGTACCATCACGACCTCCTGATGATGTGCAGGTGCTCTGACACGGCTCCTGATGACGTGCCAGATGTTATGACCTCGTGATGACGTGTCAGGTGCTCTGACATAGCCTTCAAATGACATCCAGTTGTTCTGACACGACCTCCTGATGATGTGTCGATTGTTCTGATTATGACACGACCTCCTAATGATGTGCCAGATGTACCGTCACGACCTACTGATGATGTGCAGGTGCTCTGACATGGCTCCTGATGACGTGCCAGATGTTCTGACACGACTTCGTGATGACGTGTCAAGTGCTCTGACGTAGCCTTCTAATGACATCATGCCCTCCTGATGATGTGTCAGTTGTTCTGATTATGACACGACCTCCTAATGACGTGCCAGATATTCCGTCACGACCTCGTGATGACGTGTCAGGTGCTCTGACATAGCCTTCTAATGACATTATGCCAGTTGTTCTGACATAGCCTTCTAATGACATTATGCCAGTTGTTCTGATACGACCTCCTGATGATGTGTCAGTTGTTCTGACACGACCTCCTGATGATGTGTCAATTGTTCTAATTATGACACGACCTCCTAATGACGTGCCAGATGTTCTGATACGACCTCTTGATGACGTGTCAGGTGCTCTGACATAGCCTTCTAATGACATCATGCCAGTTGTTCTGACACGACCTCCTGATGATGTGTCAGTTGTTCTGATTATTACATGACCTCCTAATGACGTGCCAGATGTTCCGTCACGACCTCCTGATGATGTGCAGGTGCTCTGACACGACTCCTGATGACGTGCCAGATATTCTGGCACCACCTCTTGATGACGTGTCAGGTGCTCTGATATAGCCTTCTAATGACATGCCAGTTGTTCTGACACGACATCCTGATGATGTGTCAGTTGTTCTAATTATGACACGACCTCCTAATGACGTGCCAGATGTTCTGACTCGACCTCTTGATGACGTGTCAGGTGCTCTGACATAGCCTTCTAATGACATCATGCCAGTTGTTCTGACACGACCTGATCAGTTGTTCTGATTATTACATGACCTCCTAATGACGTGCCAGATGTTCCGTCACGACCTCCTGATGTTGTGCAGGTGCTCTGACACGGCTCCTGATGACGTGCCAGATATTCTGGCACCACCTCTTGATGACGTGTCAGGTGCTCTGATATAGCCTTCTAATGACATGCCAGTTGTTCTGACACGACATCCTGATGATGTGTCAGTTGTTCTAATTATGACACGACCTCCTAATGACGTGCCAGATGTTCTGACACGACCTCTTGATGACGTGTTAGGTGCTCTGACATAGCCTTCTAATGACATCATGCCAGTTGTTCTGACACGACCTCTTTATGATGTGTCAGTTGTTCTGATTACGACACGACCTCCTTATGACGTGCCAGATGTTCTGACGCGACCTCTTGATGACGTGTTAGGTGCTCTGACATAGCCTTCTAATGACATCATGCCAGTTGTTCTGACACGACCTGATCAGTTGTTCTGATTATTACATGACCTCCTAATGACGTGCCAGATGTTCCGTCACGACCTCCTGATGTTGTGCAGGTGCTCTGACACGGCTCCTGATGACGTGCCAGATATTCTGGCACCACCTCTTGATGACGTGTCAGGTGCTCTGATATAGCCTTCTAATGACATGCCAGTTGTTCTGACACGACATCCTGATGATGTGTCAGTTGTTCTAATTATGACACGACCTCCTAATGACGTGCCAGATGTTCTGACACGACCTCGTGATGACGTGTCAGGTGCTCTGACATAGCCTTCTAATGACATGCCAGTTGTTCTGACACGACCTCTTTATGATGTGTCAGTTGTTCTGATTACGACACGACCTCCTTATGATGTGCCAGATGTTCTGACACGACTTCGTGATGACGTCAGGTGCTCTGACACGACATTGTGATGATGTGCCAGTCCTCCGATACGACCTTCAATATATTGATAATTCGATATAATTAATATATAATAATATAATATATAATTCAATATATTCTTATATTCTTTAAATATTAACTAGAAGTTTAATCAGACCAAATATTCGTTGCATAATTTCAACGTGCCTAATCTACTAGTGTGATAATAATCTTTCATCAAACTCACCAGGAACGTAAAATATCGATTGCCATCCACCAAGAAATCCTGATTGAGTCATTATGCCAGCCAGAAGAACAGTCAGGAAAGCTCCAACATGTATTCCAGAGAGGATGATGGAAGACTGAAAACTTCTTTCGATTTCGGGCATCCAATTTCCCACCAATGTGCTCATGGAAGGAAACAGCACTCCCTGTAAAAGGAAAAATCAGAGAAATGAAGGATTGTTTTACCTCTGAGCGGCACTTTTTTGCACACCATGGGCTAAATGGCCAGGTCACATGGACCCCGAAGGCTCAGAGAAGGTTGGGGGAGGGGACCCACTGGAACAGCTGTTGGGAGACAGATTGTAGTCTCCCGTCAAGGCCATCCAGCGTGTTCTTTAACGTTGGGTTGTTTTACCTCTGAGCGGCACTTTTTTGCACACCATGGGCTAAATGGCCAGGTCACATGGACCCCGAAGGCTCAGAGAAGGTTGGGGGAAGGGACCCACTGGAACAGCTGTTGGGAGACAGGTGGTAGCCTCCCGTCAAGGCCATCCAGCGTGTTCTTTAACGTTGGGTTGTTTTACCTCTGAGCGGCACTTTTTTGCACACCATGGGCTAAATGGCCAGGCTACAAGGACCCCGAAGGCTCAGAGAAGGTGGGGGGAGGAGACCCACTGGAACAGCTGTTGGGACACAGATGGTAGTCTCCCGTCAAGGCCATCCAGCGTGTTCTTTAACGTTGGGTTGTTTTACCTCTGAGCGGCACTTTTTTGCACACCATGGGCTAAATGGCCAGGCCACAAGGACCCCGAAGGCTCAGAGAAGGTGGGGAGAGGGGACCCACTGGAACAGCTGTTGGGAGACAGATGGTAGCCTCCCGTCAAGGCCATCCAGCGTGTTCTTTAACGTGCACAGGGTATGGCTCTCCCGCACACGGGGCCACGGCTTAACGTCCCATCCGACGGACGGCGGCCTTTCCAAGCCCATCGGTTGCCCTACTGACCGTGGGCAAGGCGGGGAATTTTGTGGAGATAAATCTCAACGCTGACCCAGCTGGGACTCGAACCTGGGAACTACAGATTACGAGCCTGGCGCCCTGCCGACTGAGCCACCCCCGCCCCAAGAAATGAAGGATAGCTATTACGCTGAATAACAATACGTGACTTTCAATAATTTTATAATTTAGAGGAAAGAGACGTTTTATATACCATTAGTGGATTTCCAAGGGAACTAGGAACATAGTATCCTGAAGAATAAGCTTTTATGTCAGTAGTCACAGTATATATCCTGTAGACATGGAACTCATGAAATGAGCTGAAAAAATTTGTTTTTGCCATGAGTGGGATTCGAACCCACGTCTCCAGGAAACATGCCTCTTATGCTACCACTACACCACCAATGGCTAACTTTTTTTCAGGATGGGACATAGAGTGGACATAAGGTCGGATGGGACATAAGTGGATATAAAGTCGGATGGGACATAGAGTGGGCATATGGTCAGATGGGACATAAGTGAACATAAAGTCGGATGGGACATAAAGTGGGCATATGGTCAGATGGGACATAGAGTGGGCATAAGATCGGATGGGACATAAGTGGATATAAAGTCGGATGGGACATAGAGTGGGCATATGGTCAGATGGGACATAGAGTGGGCATAAGGTCGGATGGGACATAGAGTGGGCATAAGGTCGGATGGGACATAAGTGGATATAAAGTCGGATGGGACATAGAGTGGGCATATGGTCAGATGGGACATAAGTGAACATAAAGTCGGATGGGACATAAAGTGGGCATATGGTCAGATGGGACATAGAGTGGGCATAAGATCGGATGGGACATAAGTGGATATAAAGTCGGATGGGACATAGAGTGGGCATATGGTCAGATGGGACATAGAGTGGGCATAAGGTCGGATGGGACATAGAGTGGGCATAAGGTCGGATGGGACATAAGTGGATATAAAGTCGGATGGGACATAGAGTGGGCATATGGTCAGATGGGACATAAGTGGACATAAAGTCGGATGGGACATAATGTGGGCATATGGTCAGATGGGACATAGAGTGGGCATAAGATCGGATGGGACATAAGTGGATATAAAGTCGGATGGGACATAGAGTGGGTATAAGGTCGGATGGGACATAGAGTGGGCATAAGGTCGGATGGGACATAAGTGGATATAAAGTCGGATGGGACATAGAGTGGGCATATGGTCAGATGGGACATAAGTGGACATAAAGTCGGATGGGACATAAAGTGGGCATATGGTCAGATGGGACATAGAGTGGGCATAAGGTCGGATGGGACATAAGTGGACATAAAGTCGGATGGGACATAGAGTGGGCATATGGTCAGATGGGACATAGAGTGGGCATAAGTTCGGATGGGACATAAGTGGACATAAAGTCGGATGGGACATAGAGTGGGCATATGGTCAGATGGGACATAGAGTGGGCATATGGTCAGATGGGACATAGAGTGGGCATAAGTTCGGATGGGACATAGAGTGGGCATAAAGTCGGATGGGACATAGAGTGGGCATATGGTCAGATGGGACATAGAGTGGGCATAAGGTCTGAATGGCAAAAAAACTGTAAACTGTGTAAACGTAAAAACCGTAAAAAATGACTTACCTGTCCAATTCCTTTCATGACCTGAGCTGCAATCAGAGCATTAACGTGCCATTGGGCTAACACTGGGGTGAGGAGGGAAAACGAAGAGGAGATCAGCATCCCCACTGCAAACACCCACTTGGCTCCAAAGGTATCTGCCAGACGACCTCCTGGTATTTGAGTGGAGACGAATCCATAACCGAGAGCGCCAAGGACCAGACCTTGAACCCCAGGAGTCCACTGGAACTCACCGGATACCTGGAAGAGTTAATCCGAGTATATTTTTTTCCTTATTCTTTAGTGGTAATGGAGAGTTCATTGAATAATCCAAAACATACAAAAACTTTAACAACAGCAGTAATCCATAACACAAATAGAGTGCATTTGAACCAGAAAGATTTTGATTCTAAAATTAAAATTTATAAAATTTTATTTGAATTTCTATTCTCTACAGATTTATGGAACAGAATCTAAAAAATAAATAATTAAATAAGTAAATAAACAAAAACAAAAAGAGCAAAATGAAAATTAACTAAAAAAGTATTACAGTTAATTATTTTTAAAAAATGTATAATGAGAAAGCCTGTATAAGGACCTCTCAAATATCTGTAACGTTGAATAAATAAATAATCACTCAAAAAATTATCCGAACACTACTACAACTAATGGTTGATTACAGAATTCAGAAAATATATCTGGCAACTATACTTTTTAGAAATTAGTGATCTGGCAACCTTCGTGTACAGTCGGTCAAGAAAATATCCGAACACTATGGTTGATTACAAAATTCAGAAAAAATATCTGGCAACGACTTTTTTAGAAATTAGTGATGTGGCAACCTTCGTGTAGGTTTCTCGTAATTCTATGTAGTGTAACCTCTTCTAATTCCATGTGCTGTCGTCTGCAAAACTCTCTGTCGTGCCTACGGTCAGTAGAGGACATCGATGGGCTTGTAAAGGCCGCCGTCCGTCGGATGGGACGTTAAACTATGGCCCCGTGTGCTGGAGAGCCATACCCTATGCACGTTAAAGAAAATGCTGGATGGCCTTGACGGGAGGTTACCATCTGTCTCCCAACAGCTGTTCCAGTGGGTCTCCTCCCCCACCCTTCTCTGAGCCTTCGGGATCCTTGTGGCCTGGCCATTTAGCCCATGGTGAGCAAAAAAGTGTCGCTCACAGGTAAAATAAATCTGCAGTTCCCAGGTTCGAGTCCCAGCTGGGTCAGCGTTGAGATTTATTTCCGCAAAATTCCCCGCCCGCCCACGGTCAGTAGGGGACACCGATGGGATTGGAAAGGCCGCCGTCCGTCGGATGGGACGTTAAGCCGTGGCCCCGTGTGCGGGAGAGCCATACCCTGTGCACGTTAAAGAACACGCTGGATGGCCTTGATGGGAGGCTACCATATGTCTCCCAACAGCTGTTCCAGTGCGTCCCCTCCCCCAACCTTCTCTGAGCCTTCGGGGTCCATGTGACCTGGCCATTTAGCCCATGGTGTGCAAAAAAGTGCCGCTCAGAGGTAAAACAACCCAACCCAACACAGGTAAAATAACCCAACCCAACCCATGTGCTGTCGAGCTGAGCCAAGTTCCAAGTATTACAGTGAAGCCACCTATGTAAGGAGAGGATCAGTTCCTTCCGTTATTTGTTCACTGCCGAGCAATGTTTTTTATTGCTTACACCACGTGACTAATTTTAGTCCTGCCTATTTAACTGAGCCGTCCCGTGACCGAGTGGTTAGCACACTTGGCTACTGATCTACAGGACCTGGGTTCGAGCCCCGGGTTAAGGCATGGATATATGTGTCGTTTGTCTGCTGAGTTCCTGCCATCCTCTCAGTCCTTCTACTATGGCATATAAACTGACAGGCTCCTGTCGGACTTCTGTGGCAAGCAGCTGCTTGAGGGGGTATTTTCTTTTCTATTTAACTGAAAATTGTTCATTTCCCAAATGTTTCCTTTTATGAGACATTGTTTGAAAATTTAAATTTCTAAAATCTGCGATCTTATAAAAAGAAAGCTCAAAATCAGTGATTCCATAATGAAGCAATGAAATGTCTTTCAGCTTTTTTTGGGGGGGAGGTGCCCCCAATTTTGAGACATCATTATAATTTTCTTTTCATTTGGAAAGTAATAACACAAAATAATTAAAATTATTTTTCTTAATAAAATCCTATTTTGTACAACAGTTAGCATATTAAACACTCTACAATATTTAGTATATTATAATAAATGGAGATTTCTGTGTCAGTGAACGATAACATGTTTTATACAGTTATATTTTATACAATTAATAAAATTTTATACAATTAATAAATATCATATCGAGTTCCTAAGTTGTATAAACTGTCAACAGATGGCAGTAGGCACTTCTCCTATCAACCACAAAAAAAGAAAAAAAAAATCCCCCTCAAGCAGCTGCTTGCCACAGAGGTCTGACAGGAGCTGGTCAGTTTATATGCCATAGTAGAAGATCTGAGAGGATGGCAGGACCTCAGCAGAAAAACGACACACAACCATTCTATTAAAACAAAGTCAGACACCTGTTATACATCGATTGCTCCAGAGAACAGAACTGCAACATGCATTGACTTACATGCTCGACAGATGATTGAATGTTTTAATTTACAAGTTAATTTTAAAAATTGTACAAAAGTACTAAAAAAGGTAACATAAAACGGCTCATCCAGGTATCGTAAAATGCGCTTCTAAACGGGATAAAATGCCCATTGAATAACTTTAGGGTCAGCTGTCACTGTACGCAAATAGTCATGGGTGTTAGACAGCTTGAAAAACTAATTAAATCACATTAATATTTCAAGAGTAAGGCAAACATAGCTACAGTCGTCTAAAATGATTGCGCATGCGCAGAAGAGAGCTAGTTTCATAAGCGTAAACTTTTCGATTGCAGCTTCCTCTAAACATGGCAAATGCGTGTATTGCAGTGAAGCCACCTGACCAGGGAGAATAGCGAGTTACCTGCGTTATTTTTCATTGCCGAGCAAGGTTTTCAATGGGTTACACAACGTGACTAATTTTACATATACTCTGACTCTGAAAAATAAGGCACCATCGTAATTTTCTTTAGTTTAGTGAGAAAATAACAAGGAGTAATCAGAATTATTTTTATTATAAAATCCTATTCTGTAAAACTGGTAATATCTATGCTCAATATGAAAATTGTAATATTTTGGCCACTATACAATACTTAATATATTGTACTAAATTAAGATTTATGTCTCAATGTACAATAACAGGTTCTATATAATTCGTCGTATTTTCAATAAATATCATATCGAGTTTCACACTTCTATAAACGTTCAGCAGATGGCAGCAGGCACTTCCTTTATCAACCATAAAAAAGAATTACACTGTTAGAGCAAAGTGCAGAAGCCTATATATATCGATGTGCTCCATGTAACACAAACCCGCAACATCCATTGCCTTATAATATATTCGTAAGATGATTAAATGTATTAATTTACATATTATTTTTAAAACATCTGCAAAATTACTCAAAATAAGCATACAACGGCTTTTCCAGTTATCGTAAAATGCACTCCTGAACGGGATAAAATACTCACTGAATAACTTTAGGCTAAGCTACCACTGTAGACAAATAGCCATGATCGTTAGACAGGTTGAAACACTAATTAAATCACATTAAATATTCATTAAATATTTGAAGATTAAGACAAACCAGTGTGCTAAAAACGATTGCACTGCGCATGCGCAGATCGCGCATTTCAGTTGCTTTTGTGGCTGCACACTAATTTGCCAAGATCGGGTTCCAAGATGACTTAGCGAGAGCTCCACTTCTCCTTAGACCTTCTTTGGCCCAACTCCCCGCCCTGCCCTCGGTCAATAGGGGACAACAATGGGCTTCGAAAGGGCATCGACCGTCAGATGAGACGTTAAGCCATGGCTCCGTGTGCTGGAGAGCCATATCTTGTGCACGTTAAAATAAATAAGTGCCCATTAGAATACAAAAATTTTAATAGCAATGTCTTTTTGGCTGATATTGTGTATTAGGTTGTAGCAAAGAAATTTTTTCTTTACCGATGGGTTGTTTTGGGTTGTTTTACCTCTGAGCGGCACTTTTTTGCACACCATGGGCTAAATGGCCAGGTCACATGGACCCCGAAGGCTCAGAGAAGGTTGGGGGAGGGGACGCACTGGAACAGATGTTGGGAGACAGATGGTAGCCTCTCGTCAAGGCCATCCAGCGTGTTCTTTAACGTGCATAGGGTATGGCTTTCCCACACACGGGGCCACGGCTTAACGTCCCATCAGACGGACGGCGGTCTTTCCAAGCCCATCGGTGTCCCCTACTGACCGTAGTCAGGGCGGTGAATTTTGCGGAGATGTCTCAACGCTGACCCAGCTGGGACTCGATTACGAGCCTGGCGCGTTACCGACTGAGGACGGCTGCCATCCCCAAGTTGAATGGTGTCCAAAAAGGATTGGAAACCTCCCGTCAAGGCAATCCAGTGTCTCTTTAACGTCTACAGGATACGGCAGTCTGCCGCAGAAGAGTATTTTTTTTTATACCTCCGAGGGGCACTTTTGTTTTACGCAGTGGGTTGTTTTTGGGTTGGGTTGTTTTACCTCTGAGCGCACTTTTTTTGCACACAATGGGCTAAATAGGTAGGTCACAAAGTCCCAGAAGGCTCAGAGAAGGTTAAGGGAGGGGACCCACTGGAGCATTGCTGGGAGACAGATGTTGGCCTCCCGTCAAGGCCATTAAGCGTGCTACGGCTTAACATCCCATCCAACGACACAGAGGCCTATATCAAGCACATTGGTTTCCCCTATTGACCTCTTGCGGAGAAAAATCTCATTGCTGACCCAGCTGGGGGAGGGGGTGGCTCGCCACCCCCGCCCCAGCTGGGTCAGCAATGGGGGTAGCGCGCCAGGCTCGTAATCTGGGGGGTGGGGGTGGGGGGTAGCGCGCCAGGCTCGTAATCTGTAGTTCCCAGGTTCGAGTCCCAGCTGGATCAGCGTTGAGATTTTTCTCCGCAAAATTCCCCGCCCTGCCCTCGGTCAGTATAGGGGACACCGATGGGCTTGAATAAGACCGCCGTCCGTCGGATGGGACGTTAAGCCGTGGCTCCGTCTGCGAGAGTGCCATACCATGTGCACGTTAAAGAACACGCTGGATGGCCTTGACGGGAGGTTACCATCTGTCTCCCAACAGCTGTTCCAGTGGGTCCCCTCCCCCAAACCTCTCTGAGCCTTCGTGGTCCATGTGACCTGGCCATTTAGCCCATGGTGTGCAAAAAAGTGCCGCTCAGAGGTAAAACAACCCAACCCAACTGACCCAGCTGCGATTCGAACCTGGGAACTGCAGATAACGAGCCTGACGCGCTACCGATTGAGCCATCTCCGTCCCCCGGGATTTCCTCACACTTAGAGGTCGTAGATGTCGGCAAAAATTCAAATCTGACTTCAAACGTGTCCTTCGAGTTGAAATGGAGATCACGAGATGCCAAAATCTACAAGTGCAAAAGCGTGAAAATTGGTTTCACAGTTGACGTCGAGGACAAAAAGAGTTGTTTACTTCCTTCGCCTTAAACTCTTTTCAACTACATATTCGGAATATCAAAAAAATATCTGGGTAAGTCTGCACAATCAAAATATTTTGAGAATTGCAGTGCAATTTAAACAAGATGCCTTTGTTTTGTTTCAACCTTTAAATACCAAACGAGTGTCAAAATTTAGAAAGGTTTCTCAAAGATCAAGCGTGTCTGCCTTGAGTTTATGAGACTGCCTTAAAATTATATGCCTTTAAAGTCCTAAAATGGTAGAGATATAACACTTATAGCTCTCCTCCAGATATGTAACTAAATGGACTGTATTAACTATCATTTTCCATACAAATACTTCCTCTAACTTTATGGATTAACTTAGAGAGTTGTACAGTGGTTCCATCTATTGGCAAAAAGATCAACTATTATCGATATTACTTACCCTCCTTTCAACAGTCAAAGAGTCATATAAAGGACACACATCTGTTGTTGACGCGTTAGTGCTTGAGTTTCTTGCTTTCACCATGGCAACCACAGCTATACCAATGTTGAGGCGTTGAGCTGACATACTGAGAAAAGCCAGAAAGCCTGCCATAGTTAAAACATACCGAGCTGGAATCCGTGATAACACACCTAGTACAAATAAATGATTGCAAAATAAAATTAATTCGCACTATTGACGATAATGTACGTTATATCACGCATTATAAATGTAAAAACTTGCAATTCAATTTTAATGAAAAATAGAGATTTCTCACACAACCACAATATCTCGAATATATCCATAAGATAATCAGTGGATATCCATTTGTTATCTCAGATATCTTATGGATATATTCGAGATATTGTGGTTGTGTGGATTCCGACCTGACCACTTAGCCTAATTTGTACAATTCTTCGTCAAGTTTTTTGGTTTAATTACCTTGGTAGATATTTTTGATTTGTTATATATAAATCCTCACCCATATAACAAGCCCAAGTCTCAATAAATCATCTGTAACAAGTTACATTTATGTTCTTTCTCTAAAATTATATTCTTGCCATTGTAATGCAAAATCTTAGTAAAATGAAGCCTGTTTCGAATTGGCAGCGATAACTTCCAAATTTCGTCTCGAATTTCAGTAGCATACGTCTACATTAACGGTGAGTAATTTTTGTGACCAAAAAAGAAATATGTGAGAAATTAATCTAAGTCAGTGGTTCTCAACCTTTTATGCTTCACGTACCCCCTGGAAATGTATATGTAACTGGCATACCCCTTTATAGAGAGATAAAACTATAGTTATAGTATAACAATGGGATAAAATAAAACATATATATCAGTGGTTCTCAACCTTTTATGCTTCACGTACCCCCTGGAAATGTGTATGTAACTGGCGTACCCCTTGTATAGATAGATAAAACTATAGTTATAGTATAACAATGGTTATTTTTACTTTGTTA
The DNA here is from genome assembly GCA_038380435.1 of Ryuthela nishihirai. Lineage (NCBI taxonomy): Eukaryota > Metazoa > Arthropoda > Arachnida > Araneae > Heptathelidae > Ryuthela > Ryuthela nishihirai. Next base: position 3,806,722 of record JAWZYU010000008.1, read on the forward strand.
CTAGATCTAGCGACTTTTGAGCTCTCGCGGCGTACCCCACCTTGAGAATCCCTAATCTAAGTAATTCAAGTAACTATAAGCTTATTTGAATTGGTGGAAATAAAGTACAAAGTAAGGTTAGATTAACGTTTATTACTACTGCTGAATTGATTTGAGATAATTGTATAAATAGAACTTTCAATGTACGTTTTATTCCCAACAAAGATGTTCTCTGAACCTACCCCCCCCCCTCTTTTTTCACCCCATAAGTTGTTAGTTCCTATTTGCACGGTTATGACTTACACGGCGACTTCCCAGGTTAGGTTGTTTTACCTCTGAGCGGCACTTTTTTTGCACACCGTGGGCTAAATGGCCAGGTCACAAGGACCCCGAAGTCTCAGAGAAGTTTGGAGGAGGGGACCCACTGGAACAGCTGTTGAGAGACAGATGGTAGCCTCCCGTCAAGGCCATCCAGCGTGTTCTTTAACGTTGAGCTGGTTGTTTTACGTCTGAGCGGCACTTTTTTGCACACCATGGACTAAATGGCCAGGTCACTTGGACCCCGACGGCTCAGAGAAGGTTGGGATACTTCTTCCACTGGAACAGCTGTTGGGAGACAGATGGTAGCCTCCCTTCAAGGACATCCAGCGTGTTGTTTAACGTGCACAGGGTATGGCTCTGCCGTACACGGGCCACGGCTTAACGCGCCATCCGACGGACGGCGGTCTTTCCAAGCCCATCGGTGTCTCCTACTGACTGTGGGAAGGACGGGGGATGATTTCCGGGAAGCTATCTCTCGTGTAAATGGAGGAATGTGTGTATACATAATATAAGAAACTCAATCAGTAATTATTGTGTAAATCAAAACTGGTTGCATTATTTTTTTGGCAGCGTAAATCGATGGATAGGTGTATTTAAGTCGATCGGTTAATTAGTGAGTGAAGTTTCCAAAACTGCAATCATGTATTATATATATCGCAGGATACAGGGACGTACCTAGAGGGGGTGGGGTAGTACCTACACTCCCCCCCAAAAAAAACTGTTGTATTATACTAAATCTCAAAGTTGGGTAACTACTTTGAAATCCAAAGCAGTTATCTCTGTATGTTTTTATTTTAGACCTATGCCAAGTGGTTAGCGCGCTTCGCTACTGATCTAAATGACCTGGGTTCGAGCCCGGATAAGGACTCGAACCCGGATATGACCCGCCATCCTCACAGACCTTCTACAATGGCATATTAAACTGATAGGCTCTATATCAGACCTCTGTGGCAACCAGCTGCTTGAGGGGAATATTTTTATTTTTTGTCCGACATCAAAAATAGATATTAACGTCTATAAAATCTTATTCCATATAGAATATCATTTTAACCTTTACCGTTCTGTAGAATATTTCAGCAATTGTGAAACTGTACTGAAGTCTTATTCATAGTTATCCCTAACGAACCTAAATTCTCGGAGCCTCCCCGAAATTGAATTCGCGCATACCGCAAAACAAAATCATCATAAAACCCAAACAAGCAACCTCAAACTTACGTTATAAAACCCCAAACAATCAACCTCAACCTTACGTTATAAAACCCCAAACAACCAACCTCAACATTACGTCATAAAACCCTAAACAACCAACCTCAACATTATGTCATGAAACCCTTAACAACCAACCTCAACCTTACGTCATTAAACTCCAAACTCTCACCCTGAACCTTTATCACTCTAAAACCACAAACACCCAACTTTAACCTTGCGTCATAAAAGCCTAAACAATCTCAACCTTGCGTAATAAACTCCAAATAACCTAAACCTTACGTTATAAAACCCCAAATAACCAATATCAAATTAGGTCATAAAACCCCAAATAACCAACATCAAACTTAGGTCATAAAACCCCAAGCAACCAACTTTAACCTTATGTCATAAAGTCCCAAACAACCAACCTAAATCTTATGTCTCAAAACTCTAAACAACAAACCTTGCATCTAAAACCCCCAAACAATCAACCTCAACCTTGCGCCATAAAACCCCAACAACTAACCTAAACCTTGCGTGATAAAGTCCCAAACAAACAACCTCAACCTTGCGTCGCGAAACTCCAAACAATCAATCTCAACCTTACGTCAAAAAAAACCCAAACAAACATCATTAACTTTGCGTCATAAAACATACCATAGCGTTCGGATACTTTTTTGAGAGACTGTACTGGTCACAAGGTTGATCCGAAACACGAATAGAACCTGTGGCGGAATACCTAAGTCCGATGATCATCTCAATAGCATTTTCTCTCTTATTAAAGACTCCAAATGACACAATTCATTATCAGTGGACATCGAAATGATTTTTTCGAGGTTATTGGCCACCCCGTGAATTAGCCGTTCCGTGGTCAAGTGGTTAGTCACGATTGGCTACTGATCTAAGGGACCTGGGATCGAGCCCTGGGTAAGGTATGGATGATTGTGTTTTTTTTTCAGCTGAGGTCCTGCCATCCTCACAGACCTTCTACTATGGCATATGGCATATAAACTAACAGGTTCCTGTCAGACCTATGTGGCAAGCAGCTGCTTGAGGGGTTATTTATTTATTTTTTAAATTTTTTATTGGTAAACAGTGAATATTCACCGAATGCTTTTCAGGGCTGAATGTAAGAGGAACTTTGAAATTAAGAGTTAACGGTGAACTCCGAAAGGTTACATTCTAAATCATTAAGGGAAAAAAAAAATACCCCCCTCAAGCAGCTGCTTGCCACAGAGGTCTGACAGGAGCCTATCAGTTTATATGCCACAGTAGAAGGTCTGTGAGGATGGCAGGACCTTAGCATGAAAACGACACATACATCCATGCCTTACCCGGGACTCGAACCCAGGTCCCTTAGATCAGTAGCAAGCGCGCTAACCACTCGGCAGCGAATGAAAAGCAATGGTGAATCTCGTAGATCGTAGATCGTTACATCATAAAATGAAGTACCAGGTACAATAGTACCCATAACCTTCTACATCTGGAAATATGCCTAATTGGCATCAGTTTGAAAAAACAAACGAAAGTAAACCACACAATGTTGGGCCCCAAAGGGCAAAAGAATATAAAACAAAGAGTAGTAATGATGCACAAGATACCTAAATGGATAACTTTCTTTAGCGAAAGCCATCATCTTAGGCCTGTTGTATCTGTTAAGGACTTCATGATCGTAGTCCAGAAGTCAGGATATAATCTCGTGCGGGTTTCTCTGCATTGGCTCGTAGAAACCTCGCGACACAAACTTAAGATATGTGTAAATATGATCAATGCCCAGATCTTTATGTAATTGTCTATTGGTTACAAAACGGAGGGCATTGACCACACATCGCAGGATTTATGGTGAATCTAAATTCTTTCTCTTCAAAGAAACCGATTTCGACGATTCCAAAGAGAGTAATAAAATAAAATAAATACCCCCTCAAGCAGCTGCTTGCCACAGAGGTCTGACAGGAGCCTGTCAGTTTATATGCCAGAGTAGAAGGTCTGTGAGGATGGCAGGACCTCAGCAGAAAAATGACACACATCCATGCCTTACCGGAGCTCGAACCCAGATTTCTTAGATCAGTAGCCAAGCGCGTAGCAAATTAAAATTGTTACAGACCAATAATACATTGCCCTTCCAGAATATTAGAAAATTTCTATGTTAGTGTTAATCTAACTTCGAAGCTGTATAACTTACAAAATATCCATTTAATGAGAAAATACGACTAGAGATTAATTAAAGATCATAATCAATTCTATTTAAATCTCGATTTTCAAAAATATTCGTTCAGTATTTAGAGAGTTATGGAAGCTGAGATCTTTAACAATAAATTATTTTTCATAAAAAAATCATTCATCATTGTGTAATATTCAAATAATCATTATGCAAACTTCTAAAATGTATATTTATTTTATTAAATGATTCTAAATAATGCTTAAGTTTTAATTAATTTCCGAATTAAATTCTCATTCACTGTTACCAATTATTCGAGCTTCCATAATTGTTTAAATCCTAAGCGAATATTTGTGAAGAGTGAGATTTAAATAGATTTGATTATGATCTTTAATTATATTCAACAACATTTGTTCATTAAAAGCATATTTTAGAAGTTATAGAGCTTGGAAGCTATGTTCCCATTTTCGTAGGGAAGTATACTTTTGTAAACATCAATTAATTTAAATAGCGTTGCTAGTAACGATTGCTTTTGCAGAAAGAATTTAATAAAATCAATTTTCATAACCAATTTGCTATAATTATTACTTATATCGAAATAATATTTTATTCACTTACCCATTCCTGATGAAGATCCTTTCTTTTCTGTATATTTTAAGCACCGAGAAGGGAAAATTAATTTTCAATCTGCAGCAAATACTGTTTAGAGGAGTTTTTTTTATACACGAACTAACACCAGAAGTTCTGAATACTTTTTAACCCTTATCGAATAATTATCAAAACACTTTCATATCAAAACAGTTCTGGAAACTAAAACAGTACATAGTTAGATCACAGCGATAAATGGTAGATGACACAACTTCTGATAAATGATAAATTTCGCAGATAACAGCAGAAAATTAACACTACAGCTCATAGTCATAAATAAGCCACTTTTTTGATTGATTTGTGACTACAAAATGGCGTTAAAATATCTCATGGAACAAAAGAAGAGACTTTATAACTAACAAAAGCATTTTTTCAATCAAATTCCTGCTTCCCTTTCTCACAATATATCTTGAAGCTCGACTTATATTCCAGTCGTTGCTTTGGTTTTAATAAAAGAACTGTCAAGAGTGATTCTCTTTCTGAATCAGAATGTAAACAAAGGTTAGGCCTAAACAAGCTCACGAGATTACCAGGCAGATGTTATCGAATGCTCTTTCTTGTACAGAAACTCTATGCATAATGAGATCACCCATGCGGTTGACTGTAAATCTCAGCAATATTTCCTTTAGGGAAGTAGTTTAATACTTCCATGAAACTAATAACGGAAACTGGGGAAATACATATATTTTTTTTTAAACATGCTTTGACCTTTGTGGTTATCTACTCTTTCAAAAGGATGTAGCAATCGTTTGGAGAATAGCTTTTGCGGTTTGATAACAGATGGCGCCACATACACATGCGAATTATTTTTGAATCATTCATTGAATGATAGACATTTAGAAACGCACTTGATATGAGTTTTTGACATTCAATTTTTTGTTTTTACCGATAAATTAAATATTCCTTTCGGTTTGATAGATATATTGACTAAGAATTACATCGCATATCCCAATAATTATTGCCCAATAACGGCGTAAACGTTTTGAAAATGCCAACATTTAAACGAATCATGCAAACGATCTATTTATTCTAGAAATTTGAAATTTTAGCGATAGAATACAATGGTCAAAAGGGTTTACACTGCTGCAATACCCCCAGGGGGAGTGATAAGACGCCTTATTATTATTTTAAGCGACGAATGAAATTTTTTGTCCTCTACAGGTAATAAAATTTATTTTGCAATTTTCCTCAGTTATCCATTAGTTCGAATTTCCACTGTTAGAGCATGATAAACTCATAAAATAAAAAATCTAAAGGCTTTGAAACTGATTATTTGAAAAACAGGCTGAAGATTCTTGCATTGACTTTCGCCAAGCACCAAACAAGTTAAATGTTATAAAATAAAATAAATACCCCCTCAAGCAGCTGCTTGCTACAGAGGTTTGACAGGAGCCTGTCAGTTTATATGCCAGAGTAGAAGGTCTGAGAGGATGGCAGGACCTCAGCAGAAAAACAACACGAACATCCATGCCTTACCCGGCTACTCTAAATAACCAAAACATTAAAAACCATAGCTTTCAACTGAAGTGGGAAAAAACACTGTCATTGATGTTTCGCCGAACGCAAAACAGATAAGAAGTTTTGCTATTGGTGTTTGGCTGAATATAGACTAAGAGTTTTGCTATTGGTGTTTGGCTGAATATAGACTAAGAGTTTTGCTATTGGTGTTTGGCTGAATATAGACTAAGAGTTTTGCTATTGGTGTTTGGCTGAATATAGACTAAGAGTTTTGCTATTGGTGTTTGGCTGAATATAGACTAAGAGTTTTGCTATTGGTGTTTGGCTGAATATAGACTAAGAGTTTTGCTATTGGTGTTTGGCTGAATATAGACTAAGAGTTTTGCTATTGGTGTTTGGCTGAATATAGACTAAGAGTTTTGCTATTGGTGTTTGGCTGAATATAGACTAAGAGTTTTGCTATTGGCGTTTGACAGAACGTAGGACAGACTAAAAGTGTTGCTATCGATGTTTAACCGAGCACAAAATAAGCCAATAGTTTTGCTACTGATGTTTGGCCTAACAGAATTCAGATTATAAGTTTCGCTATTGGTGTTTGGTTGAATATAGATTAAAAGTTTCGCTATTAGCGTTTGACAGAACGTAGGACTAAAAGTTTTGTTATTGATGCTTGGCTGAGCACAAAATAAGCCAATAGTTTTGCTACTGATGTTTGGCCTAACAGAATTCAGGTTACAAGTTTCACTATTAGTGTTTGGCTGAATAGAGTCTAAAACATTTCGCTATTGACGTTTTACCGAACGCAGGGCAGACTAAAAGTTTTGCTATTGATGTTTGGGTTGGGTTGTTTTCCCTCTGAGCGGCACTTTTTTGCACACCATGGGCTAAATGGCCAGGTCACATGGACCCCGAAGGCTCAGAGAAGATTGGGGGAGAGGACCCACTGGAACAGCTGTTGGGAGACAGATGGTAGCCCCCCGTCAAGGCCATCCAGCGTGTTCTTTAACATGCAGAGGGTATGGCTCTCCCGCACACGGGGCCACGGCTTAACGTCCCATCCGATGAACGGCGGTCTTTCCAAGCCCCTACTCACCGTGGGCCGGGAGGGGAATTTTGCGTAGATAAATCTCAACGCTGACCCAGCTGGATTGATGTTTGGCGGAGCACAAAATAAGCCAATAGTTTTGCTACTGATGTTTGGCATAATACAAAACAGCATAAAAGTTTTCGTATTGCTGTTTGGTAGAGCACAAATTTTTTGGTAGAGCACTGATGTTTGGCCTAAAACAAAACAAATTAAAAGCTTTGTTACTGATGTTCGGTCTAACGAAAATCAGAATAAAAATTTTGTTTTTGATGTTTGACCTAACACAATACAAAACAGACTAAAAGTTTTACTACTGGTGCTTGGCTGAACATTCTGTTCGTATTTTCTGTATGCTTGGCCGTGTGCAAAATAAGCCAATAGTTTTGCTACTGATGTTTGGCCTAACAGAATTCAGATTATAAATTTCGCTATTGAAATAAACCGTTTATAACCGTTAGAAAACGCCATATTTGGAAAACAAAGTTTCTTTTCAGTTATACTAAAGAATTAAGATCTTTGAAATGGGTCATGATTTTTTAAGGTTTGTTTAAACTTGTAGTCAGTATATAACGAAAAACAAATTATTTTTTAATTTTGCATCTATTAAACACCTCCTCTCAGATCTTCTACTATGGCATATAAACTGATAGGCTCCTGTTAGACCTCTGTAACAAGCAACTGCTTGAGGGGGTATTTATTTTATTTATTTTATTTTTCAGCATTACTAAAAATCTAATATTGCATTATCATCACGCAAAAGATCTCTAACCTAAATGCTAAATGTACCGTATTTCTTCGATTCTAAGACGCACTTTTTTTTCCAAATAAACGTCTGTAAAAGCGGGGTGCGTCTTAGAATCGCAGGTTTTTTTTTTTTTTCGAATTTTCCCGCGCTTTGCACACGTTTTGTTTTTATGCGGACACCCCGTCTCCAAATTTGACCGTAATTGCATTCTCCAATTCCATTGGAGACTAAAGTGGCGTGGATGTTTTCCCGCGCTTTCCAAATGTGAAGCCACCGTTATTTCTTTATAGTGGAGCTCACTCAGCGACAACTAGGAAGTCGGAGAATACTGTCATTCATCGAGATCTAAATTGTGAAGCAATTCTCCAATCCATCAAGAAAATGGCCAAGAACTATTTTGCAACTATCGCAGAACATCCTAATCAACTTATTAGAGATTTACTTAATTATGATATGTACCCCTCACACAAATTGAAACGACCAAGGTCTCTCTACTTAATAATCAGGATTAAGCAAGGGATCGAAGCCAGATGGCGCCACTTGTACTGGCCCCATCTGGAGTCGAACCTTAACTTATTCCTTACCTTTCTCTTACTTCTCCCCTTTCCACTCTTCCCCCCACATCCCCCCCCACTCTTTTCAACTCATATTACGGTTATACCGTCATTTATTCACACATTTCAATCATTTGGCTACTGGCGTTAGTCCCGTGGCCAAGTGGTTAGCACGCTTGGCTTGGTGATCTACGGGACCTGGGTTCGAGCCCCGGGTAAGGCATGGATGTGTGTGTGGTTTTCTGCTGAGGTCCTGCCATCCTCTCAGACCTTCTACTATGGCATATAAACTGACAGGCTCCTGTCAGACCTCTGTGGCAAGCAGCTGCTTGAGGGAGTATTTATTTATTTTTTTTTAGCTAAGATTAAGCAGGTATAGGCCCCAGGCCTGGGACTGCTGCTGTCACTGTATGATCTTTGAACTTTGGAACCTGGCTGTTGACTGACTACCTTCCCTGACACCTTCCGGAGAAATAAAGAAAGCGGCGGCATCAAAATTGGCGGAATGAGTATCAACAGCTTGGAAGCTAATTCCAGAAAGAATAGTGTTGCACTCATTTAAAAAATGTTGCATCACCAACGCTCTCGATGCCTCAGAAGACGATAAATTATGGGATAATGGAAATAAAGACGGCTCAGAATAATCAGACTCTGATATTGATTCAGAAGGAAGTGATGAATACTATTGTTGTTAGTAAATTGAATTTTATTATAATAAAAATATTTGTTAGATATATTTTAGCGTTTTATTTTTATTTTTTTCTTAAAATCAAACTTTTTGTCTGTTGGTGGCATTGAAATTAAGGTGCGTTTTACAATCGAAAAAATACGGTAAATATTCTATGACCTTTCATAAGTTGTAGGGGCGGGGTTGCTCAGTCGGTAGCGCGCCAGGCTCGAAATCTGTAGTTCCCAGGTTCGAGTCCCAGCTGGGTCAGCGTTGAGATTTATCTCCGCAAAACTCCCGGCCCTGCCCACGGTGAGTAGGGGACACCGATGGGTTTGGAAAGGCCGCCGTCCGTCGGATGGGACGTTAGCCCGTGTCCTGCCGTGGCCCCGTGTGCAGGAGAGCCATACCCTGTGCACGTTAAAGAACACGCTGGATGGCCTTGACGGGAGGCTACCATCTGTCTCCCAACAGCTGTTCCAGTGGGCCCCCTCCCCCAACCTTCTCTGAGCCTTCGTGGTCCATGTGACCTGACCATTTAGCCCATGGTGTGCAAAAAAGTGCCGTTCAGAGGTAAAACAACCCAACCCATAAGTTGTTTTTCAGTTTTCTTTGGAGAGCACCTTTGTGGATAGAATGGGCTAATTGCAAGGTCACAAGGACTCCAACGGTTCAGAGATGATTGGGAAAGGGGAAGCGTTGTGTCTTGCGTGAAGATTGCTTGGATCTTCTAGTTGCAGGCATACTGATTTTGCAGGTTCATCGCCACGGATTAAGCACTTCCACTCAGATTGCTATAAAAGTCATTTCTAACATTAATTTCAAAATTAATTTACCCTGAGGGTAAATTGTGCAGAGAAGTTTATAATATCCATAGAGTAAGATCTGTGAGGTACAAGATGATGGTTGTAAAATTAATTTGAGTTTGCTTATTTTAAAATAATTCTGGTAGCATCTTACATCGATACTTTTTGTGTGTTTTTTTCTTTCAAAATTTATGATTTTAAAATATATATTATTGAATCTATTGTGTGTATGTATCTTTTTGTAGAGAACCTTGCTTTTTTTGAAAAAGAAAGGTTGGTAAATCGAAATTTTAGTAGAGGCTTGGTCAACCAGCCTTTTCTTTAACGTGCGCAGAGTATGGCTCTCCTGAACATGGTGCCATGCTTTTACCTTGTATCTGAGTGAAGATGGGCTTTAAAGGTGTTTCTCACTTCCGGGCATCATGGTGGCATATCGGAGAGGTGAAATAACTTCAAAGGGGTATATCGGAGAGGTGAGATTACAATTCCAATAATCGCACCTTGGGCTGCTTTTGTCGATTTATCAATCGCAAATTTGCCCAACTTTCATTTTCGTACCACTTCAGAAGTTAGGAAAGATTGAAGCGAGTATATATTTTCGGGATTAAAGTATTTTGATTTGAGGTGTCGCAAAGAGGGAAGAAAACAACTCAGATTGGGACTGTCGTGTCAAACGCTGCAGTGAAAGGTATATCGCAGAGAGATAGCGAGAGTAGAGCGGTATATATTGCAGAGGTAGGATGCCAGAGTAGTGGTATATCGCAAGGGTGACACACCTCTGTAACATGTCGTAGAGGTCAGATGACTGTAATATGTATAAATGATTGTGAGCGATTGACCACCGACACTGGCTGACAGGGTAAAGTCAAAGGTCAAATTTAGATCTATCCGTGCTAGAGAGCTAAAATTGGTGCTTTGGAGCGCCCCCTGGGGGGTGCTGAAACGATCCAGGGGGTCGGTAGTAGCCTCGGGTGCAATTGGGGGGCGGTGTAAACATAAAGAAAGATTGGAAGATAAGAAAATTTTGAAAAACCTTTCATACATGTTTCTTCTGTTGTGTAACATAGAGTTAAAGTCGTAGTGATTACTTTATTTTCCAAATAAATACATAAAATTATCCTTCGTTAGCTTAATTTTCTGTGTGTAATGCGAATGATACTATGGTTGATTTTAATAAATAATTTGATAATTTCAAGCTTCAAGGTGTCTTATTTACAACAACATCTTTCTTTACTATGTTGTAGGACGTAAGTAGAAATATAGATACATAAAAGAACGCAAATTTGTCACTGCATCTTTCCGTTTGTTCGCTTAAAGAAAGTAGATTTCCAGGGGGGCGCTGAGTATTTTTTTTTTCTGAAAAGGGGGCGGTAGGACAAATAAGTTTGGGAACCTCTGATCTAGAGGGTCGTTCGTGGTGAAAGGTTGAATCCCGATCTACCAATTCTAGAGTGCAAAAAGAAATGGTTGTTGAGGTTTTTTTGGTTTGTAGATCTCAGAAAAATTGCCACATTTTGGATGTGATGAGTCCTTCGGTGTTAAAGGTCAAATTTCAGTATATCGGAGCTATAGAAGTAAAATTTAGTGTAGAGTTATTTCCTGCCGTAGATCTCAGAAACGTTAATAAATTACAGCTCCGGTGGAAAATTCAAGGTCACGGTCTCCAAATCACGGAGTCACGGTCTCCAAATCAAGAAGCAATGGAAGTGCCGACTGATATATGGCAGTGGTGTATCGCACTTGTGAGATTACTGCATATGGTATATCGCAGAGGTAAGATGTAGAGTAGTGGTAGATACCAGGGGTAAGATGTCGAGTAGTGGTAGAGTGTAGAGGTAAGATGTCAATGAGTAGTATATGCAGAGGTAAGATGTCGAGTAGTGGTAGATACCAGGGGTAACACGTCGAGTAGTGGTATATACCAGGAGTAAGATGTCGAGTAGTGATATATACCAGGGGTAAGATGTCGAGTAGTGATATATACCAGGGGTAAGATGTCGAGTAGTGGTATATACCAGGAGTAAGATGTCGAGTAGTGGTATATACCAGGAGTAAGATGTCGAGTAGTGATATATACCAGGGGTAAGATGTCGAGTAGAGATATATACCAGGAGTAAGATGTCGAGTAGTGATATATACCAGGGGTAAGATGTCGAGTAGTGGTATATACCAGGGGTAAGATGTCGAGTAGTGGTATATACCAGGAGTAAGATGTCGAGTAGTGGTATATACCAGGGGTAAGATGTTGTGTAATGATATATTGACAGAGGTAAGGTGTCGAGTTGGTTTAACTTGTTTTACCCATCCCTAAGCGGCACTTTTTTCCACACAAGGGGCTAAATGGGCAGGTCACAAGGACCCCAAAGGCTCAGGGAAGTTTGTAAGAGGAGACCCACTGATTCCCATCAAGGCCATCCAGCGTGTTCTTTTAAAGGTGTCGAGAGAGTATTTCTCAGTGGTAAATCACAGAGGTAAGATGTTGAGTAGTGGTGTAATGTGAAGGTAAGATGTCAAATAGTGGTACAACACAGAGGCAAGATATTTTGTAGTAGTTAATATAGAGGTAAGATGGGTTGGGTTGTTTTACCTCTGAGCGGCACTTTTTTGCAAACCATGGGCTAAATGGCCAGGTCACAAGGACTTCGAAGGCTCAGAGAAGGTTGGGGGAGGGGACCCACTGGAACAGCTGTTGGCAGACAGATGGTAGCCTCCCGTTACGGCCGTCCAGAGTGTTCTTTAACGGCTCTCCCGCACACGGGGCCACGGATTAACGTTCCATCTGATGGACAGCGGCCTTTGCAAGCCCAGCAGTGTCCCCTACTGACCGTGGGCAGGGCTGGGAGTTTTGCGGAGATAAATCTCGACGCTGACCCAGCTGGGACTCGAACCTGGGAACTGCAGATTACGATCCTGGTGCGCTACCCCCGACCCTAGAGGCGCGCTATGAGCCACCCCCTCCTCTAGACTAGAGGTAAGATATCGAGTAATGGTATAGAGCAGAGGTAAGGTGTCGAGTAGTGCTATATCACAGAGGTAAGGTGTTGACTAGTGATTAATATAGAAGTAAGATGTCAAATAGTGGTATAGTGTACGGGTAAGATGTCGAGTAGCGGTATATCACAGAGATAAGATGTCGAGTAGTGGTATATCACAGAAGTAAGCTATCGAGTAGTGGTATATCACAGAAGTAAGCTATCGAGTAGTGGTATAGTGTAGATGTAAGGTGTGAAGTATTGATATATTGCAGAGATAAGATGTCTAGTAGTAGTAGTATATTGTAGAGGTCAGGTGTCAAGTAGTGGTATATCACAAAGGTAAGGTGTCAAGGAGTGGTATATCACAAAGGTAAGGTGTTAAGTAGTGGTATATCACAGTTGTAAGATGTTGAGTAGTGTTATAGTGTAGAGGTAAGTTGTCAAGTAGGGATATATCGCAGAGGTAAGATTTAGAGTAGCAGTATAGTGTAGAGGTAAGATTTAGAGTAGCAGTATAGTGTAGAGGTAAGATGTGGAATGTGGAGGTAAGATATCAAGTAGTAGTATATCATAGAGGTGAGGTGTCGAGTAGTGGTATATCACAGAGGTAAAGTGTAGAGTAAATAGTGGCTATATCACAGCTTGTTTTACCATACCTGAAATTAATATCATAGAGGTAAGGTGTCCAATAATCGTATATCACAGATGTAAGATGTTGAGTAGTGGTATAGTGTAGAGATAAGGTGTCAAGTAGTGGTATATGCAGAGGTAAGGTGTCGAGTAGTGATTTATTGCAAAGGTAAGGTGTCTGCTTAGTGGTATAGAGTAAAGGTGAGATGACTGTGTAATGATATATCGCAGTGGAGAGATATCAATGGTAAAATTGGGGTCTGATTGAAAAAAGTCGGATTATTGTGGGTTGGGTTATTTTACCTCTGAGCGGCACTTTTTTGCACACAATGGGCTAAATGGCCAGGTCACATGCACCCCGAAGGCTCAGAGAAGGTTGGGGGAGGGGACCCACTGGAACAGCTGTTGGGAGACAGATGGTAGCCTCCCGTCAGGGCCATCCAGCGTGTTCTTTAACGTGCATAGGGTATGTCTGTCCCGCACACGGAGCCACGGCTTAACGTCCCATCCGACGGACGGCGGCCTTTCCAAGCCCATCGGTGTCCCCTACTGACCGTGGGCGGGGCGGGGAATTTTGCGGAGATAAATCTCAATGCTGACCCAGCTGGGACTCGAACCTGGGAACTACAGATTACGAGCCTGGCCATTTAGCTACCGACTACAGATTACGAGCCTGGCCATTTAGCTACCGACATTGCGCTACCGACTGAGCCACCCCGGATTATTGTGGAATGAGTCGTTTGTGATTTGTGAAAATGAATTCCAGGAAAAGTTGTCGATTTTATCCTTTGACGCCATCACAACAGCAAAAAGAAAAAATCCATGTAACCTTTAGAAAAGCGTTCGCGGATTCGTTTTGAACCTGCAGTACCGTTCCAAGAACTAATTAAGGTTTAATTTCTTGCTGGCAAATCAGTGTTAGGGAAAATCCTTCCAACTTGCATTGATGGAGTTCAAATCATCCCCTCGACCTTTGATGCAAATTATACAGCACGAAATAAACCGCATTGTCATCCTCTGCATCTAAATCGGTTCCGAGTAGATACAGTTGTGCAAGCCTTAACTGGCATAGCGGTTAGGCAGGTAGCGACTGTTCCAGCAACGCAAACTTTGTGTGTTGTGTTAGCTCTAACTAAGGCAGTTGGGTTGTTTTACATCTGAGCGACACTTTTTTGCACACCATGGGCTAAACGGCCAGGTCACATGGACCCCGAAGGCTCAGAGAACGTTGGGGGAGGGGACACACTGGAACAGCTGTTGGGAGACAGATGGTAGCCTCTCGTCAAGGCCATCCAGCGTGTTCTTTAACGTTGGGTTGTTTTACCTCTGAGCGGCACTTTTTTGCACACCATGGGCTAAATGGCCAGGTCACATGGACCCCGAAGGCTTAGAGAAGGTTGGGGGAGGGGACACACTGGAACAGCTGTTGGGAGACAGATGGTAGCCTCCCGTCAAGTCCATCCAGCGTGTTCTTTAACATGCACAGGGTATGGTTCTTCCGCACAAGGGGCCACGGCTTAACGTCCCATCCGACGGACGGCAGCCTTTCCAAGCCCATCGGTGTCCCTTACTGACCGTGGGCAGGGTTGGGAATTTTGCGGAGATAAATCTCAACGCTGACCCAGCTGGGACTCGAACCTGGGAACTACAGATTACGAGCCTGGCGCGCTACCGACTGAGCCACCCCCGCCCCAACTAAGGCAGTGGTTAGCAGTGACTTCGGTCTTAGTAGGGCATGTCCTTGTATGAGAAGGCCTGTATTAAGCTAGGAGTAGCTTCTAGGATTTTTCTCTGTCCTATATGTCGCAAATCAAAAAAAAAAATGTTTCGAGAATTGCACGTCTAGAAGAAGTGGCAGGCAACATTTTAAGTAAAGCATGTGCGTTCCCAATTTCCGTTATATAACATCCTGTTAATTGCATCTGATTCCCGCAGTGGAAGAACTAATAGCCTGGCACGTAACTCCAGGCACGACATCAAGCTCATGGAGGAAAAAGGAACTGAAATTTCTCAAGGTTTAGCCTTTGCGTAAGGCAGAGGTTGCCACACTTTATGCCACTGTGACCACTTTTGGGTTGGGTTGTTTTACGTCTGAGCGGCATTTTTTGTACACCATAGGCTAAATGACCAGATCACAAGGATTCCGAAAGCTCAGATAAGGTTGCAGGAGGGGACCCACTGGAACAGCTGTTGGGGGACACATGTTAGCCTCCGTCATGGCTATCCAGTCTCCTAATAGCTGTCCAGCGAGTCCTCTTCTCCCAACGTTCCTTGAGCCCTCGGGGTTCTTGTGACCTGGATATTTAGTCCATTACACGTAAAAAAGTGCCACTTAGATATCAAACAGACCAACTCTTTAAGGAAAGATGTTGGAGATTGGCTCATTCAGTAGCGCGCCAGGCTCGTAATCTGCAGTTCGCACGTTCGAGTTCCAGCTAGGCCAACATTGTGATTTATCTCCGCAAAACTCCCGCCCTGTCCTCGGTCAGTACTGATCATTTTGTAAATACTGATGATCTTGGAAAGGCCACCGTCCGTCGGATGGGACGTTAAGCCGTGGCCCCATGTACGGGAGAGCCATACCCTGTGCACGTTAAAGAACACACTGGATGGCCTTGACGAGAGGCTACCATCTATCTCCCAACAGTTGTTCTAGTGGGTTCCCTCCCCAAATCTTCTCTGAGCCTTCGGGGTCCTTGTGACCTGATCATTTAGCCCATGGTGTGCAAAAAAGTGCCGCTCAGAGGTAAAACAACCCAACGTTAAAGAACACGCTGGATGGCCTTGACGAGAGGCTACCATCTGTCTCCCAACAGCTGTTCTAGTGGGTCCCCTCCCCCAATCTTCTCTGAGCCTTCGGGGTTCTTGTGACCTGATCATTTAGTCCATGGTGTGCAAAAAAAGTGCCGCTCAGAGGTAAAACAACACAGCTCTTGATGAGAAGTTACCATCTGTCTCCCAACAGCTGTTCCAGTGGGTCCCCTCCCCTAACCTTCTCTGAGCCTTCGGGGTCCTTGTAACCTGTCCATTTAGCCCATGGTGTGCAAAAAAGTGCCGCTCAGAGGTAAAACAACACAGCTCTTGATGAGAGGTTACCATCTGTCTCCCAACTGCTGTTCCAGTGGGTCCCCTCCCCCAACCTTCTCTGAGCTTTCGGGGTCCTTGTGACCTGTCCATTTAGCCCATGGTGTGCAAAAAAGTGCCGCTCAGAGGTAAAACAACCCAACTCTTTAAAAATAATCGAAAAATCGAAACCAGTATACGTCAGGCAAGTGTCGTCAGCAAAAATATTTAAATAATTTGAAACAAAGCAAATTGTTACTTAGAAGAATCTGCTCTTTTTTTTTCTTGCCTCCTTTAATTCTAATTCCTCTTACGAGTGTAATATCTTGTTCCATTTTCCCGTTTCTAACGTCTTTACCTGTGACGGTGCTTCCGAGTAATGCAAATCACAAAGCGAATGCTTCGCTTTCCCAGAATCCTATGAGGAAAAGCCATCCTGAAACTGATTACGGAAACAAATGGGAACCTATGTCTCATTCGCTGCTCATGGGGAGAGAAAAAAATGCGGTCAAGATCCTTCGAGGAACTCTGAAGCTATGGTCACAGAAGAAGCGTTTTGAGTGGGTTAGCTTTATTAAAGTTTTAAGCGGTTAAACTTTATGAGCGTTTCGATCGGGTTGGTTTGGTTGTCTTACCTCTAAGAGGAACTTATTTTGCATACAGTAGACTAAATGGCAGGGCCACAAGAACCCCATAAAGTCAGAGAAGGTTGGGGATAAGACCTTTGAATTTTTTGAAGTTGAATTGTTTTACCCAGAGGCGTAGCGAAGGACTATGATTCGGGGGGAAGAAATCGAAAATTTTCCAACTCGAAAATCAAATTTCGCCAACTGACAAAATAATAATGCCTCTGTGACATTCGTACCTTGACTTTCGCTCCGGTGGGGTTGGGGGGGGGGGGGGGGGAGAAGAACTAATTTTCCCAAATCAGCCATATTTTCACAGAAATAATCCCAAAATTAACATCTCGCCTGAATTGTAGCAAGTCAGTGTGAATTTTACCAACTCCCCTTGATTTGGTCCCAGCTGGGTCAGCGTTGAGATTTATCTCCGCAAAAATTCCCCGCCCTGCCACGGTCAGTAGGGGACACCGATGGGCTTGGAAAGGCCGCCGTCCGTCGGATGGGACGTTAAGCCGTGGCCCCGTGTGCGGGAGAGACATACCTGTTCACGTTAAAGAACACGCTGGATGGCCTTGACGGGCGGCTACCATCTGTCTCCCAACAGCTGTTCCAGTGGGTCCCCTCCCCCCAACCTTCTCTGAGCCTTCGGGGTTCATGTGACCTGGCCATTTAGACCCATGGTGTGCAAAAAAGTGCCGCTCAGAGGTAAAACAACCCAACCTAATCCCTTGATTTGGCCAACTTTCCTTAATTACACAAAACCAATCCCAATCTTTACGTCTCTCCTAAAATGGCGAAGTCACTTTCCCCAAAATTTTGCCAAGTTTTCTCGATTTGGAACTCTCCTTAATTTCACAAAAACAAATCCAGTTTTCACAACTCGCCGGTATTTTACCAAGTGGATTCGAATTTTGTCGACTGCATCTGGATTTTGCCAAGTTTCCGCAATTTTTCCAACTCGCCATAATTTTACAAAAAAAGATTACAAATTTTCACAATTCACGAAGAGTTTACGAAGTCGCTTCGGATTTTGCCATCTCCGAGTTACTTTAGCGGGAAGTCTCCCCCTTAACCCCCCCCCCCCCCCCCCCCCCCCCCCATAGCTACGCCCCTGGTTTTAACTCTGAGCGGCACTTTTTTTTGCACATAGTGGATTCTTCATTTTGGTCTCATCTCATAGAGATCACCTCTGTTTTTGATATCCTCTCACAGAGGTCACAATACTTTTTCACATAGGTCACAATACTTTTTCAAAAAGGTCACAATACTTTTTCAAAAAGGTCACAATACTTTTTCACAGAGGTCATCTGCGTTTTTGATCCTCTCTGGCAGAGATGATCTCCGTATTTTAATAACGGTTTTTACCTTAACGACTCCAAAAAGTTTTAATAGCTGAAAACGCTAAATCGCCGAAAGCTCCTTGAACTGTGTGGCGTTAGAGCGTTAGACATTGAATTCCCATCCAGCTGGTGATCGTTGCGTGCGCACGGTGAAGGCCAGGGAAACCACAAAGCAGATGCCTGTCGACGCGTCACTTCCGCTAAGCGCCAGACTCTCTTTCTTGTCTGCACGAGACGAACCGAAACCGCTCACGTTCTGTGAATGCATGCCATCATGCCACATCTTGCAACACGATAATGAAAGGGACATTTCTGCCTGAAAGGATTGAAGGAAATGGTGCAACACACGGTGTTTGCTTTTTGCCGGAACGTATTCATTTGAATACGGCAATAATTCCGCCTGCTTTAGCTCTCGTTGGCATCTAAGACTGAGAGCGTTTCGACAGAGAATGTGGGGGGAGGGGTGGGGGTAATAATGGAATATGGAAAATGAACAGGTTGGGTTGTTTTACCTCTGAGAGGTACTTTTTTGCACACCATGGGCTAAATGGCCAGGTCACAAGAAGGCTCGAAGGCTCAGAGAAGGTTGGGAGAGGGGGTTGTTGGGTTGTTTTACCTCTGAGCGGCACTTTTTTGCACACCATGAGCTAAATGGCTAGGTCACATGGACCCCGAAGGCTCAGAGAACGTTGGGGGAGGGGACCCACTGGAACAGCTGTTGGGAGACAGGTGGTAGCCTCCCGTCAAGGCCATCCAGCGTGTTCTTTAACGTGCACAGGGTATGGCTCTCCCGCAAATTAGCCACGGATTAACGTCCCATCCGACGGACGGCGGCTTTTCCAAGCCCATCGGTGTCGCCTGCTGACCGTGGGCAGGGCGGGGAATTTTTGCGGAGATATGGGAGAGGGGGACCCACTGGAACAGCTGTTAGGAGACAGATGGTAGCCTCCCATCAAGGCCATCCAGAGTGTTCTTTAACGTTAGGTTGTTTTACCTCTGAACGGCACTTTTTTCACACCATGGTGTAAATGGCCAGGTCACAAGGACTCCGAAGGCTCAGAGAAGGTTGGGGGAGGGGACCCACTGGAACAGTGTTAGGAGACAAATGGTAGCCTCCCGTCAAGGCCATCCATCGTGTTATTTAACGTGCACAGGGTATGTCTTTCCTGCACACGGCGCCACGTCTTAACGTCCCATCCGACGGACGGTGGCCTTTCCAAGCCCATCGGTGTCCCCTGCTGACCGTGGGCAGGGCGGGGAAATTTTGCGGAGATAAATCTCAACGCTGATCAAGTTGGGAATCGAACCTGGGAACTGCAGATTACAAACCTGGCGCGCTACCAACTGAGCCACCCCCACTCCCACCCCCCGTCCCAGGATAATGAACAGGAAACTTTCTATTCCCACCCAGCCATTATTAAAAGTAAATATAACTTCTTTAAAATTAAATGCGTCATTACTAATTATTTAATAAATTTTATGATATTCCTAGTCTATTTATGGATGGCCTGGCGCAATCTGTAGCTCGCCAGGCTCGTAATCTCCAGGTCCCGCGTTCGTCCACCTGTCTCTTGGATGGGTTGTTGGGTTGGGTTGTTTTACCTCTGAGCGGCACTTTTTTTGCACACCATGGGCTAAATGGCCAGGTCACATGGACCCCGAAGGCTCAGAGAAGGTTGGGGGAGGGGACCCACTGGAGCAGCTGTTGGGATACAGATGGTAGCCTCCCGTCAAGGCCATCCAGCGTGTTCTTTAACGTGCACAGGGTATGGCTCTCCCGCACACGGGGCCACGGCTTAACGTCCCATCCGACGGACGGCGGCCTTTCCAAGCCCATCGGTGTCCCCTACTGACCGTGGGCAGGGCGGGGAATTTTGCGGAGATAAATCTCAACGCTGACCCAGCTGGGACTCGAACCTGGGAACTACAGATCACGAGCCTGGCGCGCTACCGACTGAGCCACCCCCGCCCCCTCTTGGATGGGAGGTTAAGCCGTGATTCCTTTTGAGGAGAGTCATACATTGTGCATGTTAAAGAACACGCTGTATGGCCTTGAAGGGAGGCTACCATCTGTCACCTAACAGATATCCAGTGGGTTCTCTTCCCAAACCAGGGGCGGGGGTGGCTCAGTCGGTAGCGCGCCAGGCTCGTAATTTGTAGTTCCCAGGTACGAGTCCCAGCTGGGTCAGCGTTGAGATTTATCTCCGCAAAATTCGCCGCCCTGCCCACGGTCAGTAGGGGACACCGATGGGCTTGGAAAGGCCGCCGTCCGTCGGATGGGACGTTAAGCCGTGGCCCCGTGTGCGGGAGAGCCACACCCTGTGCACGTTAAAGAACACGCTGGATGGCCTTGACGGGAGGCTGCCATCTGTCTCCCAACAGCTGTTCCAGTGGGTCCCCTCCCCCAACCTTCTCTGAGCCTTCGGGGTCTATGTGACTAGGCCATTTAGCCCATAGTGTGCAAAAAAAATGCCGTTCAGAGGTAAAACAACCCAACGTTAAAGAACACGCTGGATGGCCTTGATGGGAGGCTACCATCTGTCTCCCAACAGCTGTTCCAGTGGGTCCCCTCCCCCAACCTTCTCCGAGCCTTCGGGGTCCTGGTGATCTGGCCATTTAGCCCATGGTGTGGAAAAAAGTGCCGCTCAGAGGTAAAACAACCCAACCCAACAACTGACTTCCATCTCTCCTCATCAGTTGTCAAAAAGATGCTTTGTAACTTGGACCCAACTCAGAATCCAGAAATAAATCATGCCGGCAAGGAATTTCCATTTCCGCTGGTTTTTCTCTTTCTTCCACCGTTTAATTCAGCGGCGGAAATAGGATAAAGGAACCGGAAACGGGAAAGGAAATGGGGAAAATGCAAGTAGCGGTCTTACCTCCATTCCAGGAAATCGATTGCATCATCCGCCATAGAATTATAATTAGGTGGAGATCAGATGACGTAGATGATGTAGCAGATGGTCGTTTGCATCTCAGGACGAAAATATGGAGAGTGGTTCAGTCCCTAGCGAGCAGGGATCGTAGGGTTGAGTTGTTTTACCTCTGAGCGGCACATTTTTTCACCCAATGGGTTAAATGGACAGGTCACAAGGAACTCGAAGGCTCAGAGAACGTTGAGGAAGTGCACACTATGGGTTAAATGGCTAGGTCGCAAGGACCCCGAAAGCTCAGAGAATGTTGGGGGATTGCACACAGTGGGTTAAATGGCCAGGCCACAAGGACCTCGAAGCCTCAGAGAATGTTGGGGGAGTGGACACAATGAGTTAAATGTCCAGGTCACAAGGACCCCGAAGGCTCAGAGAATGTTGAGGAAGTGCACACAATGAGTTAAATGTCCAGGTCACAAGGACCCCGAAGGCTCAGAGAATGTTGAGGAAGTGCACACAATGAGTTAAATGTCCAGGTCACAAGGACCCCGAAGGCTCAGAGAATGTTGGGGAAGTACACACAATGAGTTAAATGGCCAGGTCACATGGACCCCGAAGGCTCAGAGAATGTTGGGGGAGTACACACAATGAGTTAAATGGCCAGGTTACAAGGACCCGAAGATTCAGAGAATGTTGGGGAGTGCACGCAATGGGTTAAATGGCTAAGTCACAAGAACCCCGAATGCTCAAAGAATGTTGGGGGAGTGCACACAATGGGTTAAATGGTCAGGTCACAAGGACCTCGAAGCCTCAGAGAATGTTGGGGGAGTGCACACAATGAGTTAAATGTGCAGGTCACAAAGACCCCGAAGGCTCAGAGAACGTTGGGGAAGTGCACACTATGGATTAAATGACTAGGTCACAAGGACCCCGAAGGCTCAGAGAATGTTGGGGGAGTGCACACAGCGGGTTAAATGGCCAGGTCACAAGGCCCCCGAAGGCTCAGAGAAGGTTGGGAGAGGGGACCCACTGAAACAGCTGTTGGGAGACAGATGGGCCACGGCTTAACGTCCCATTCGACGGACAGCGGCCTTTCCAATACAATCGGTGTTCTCTATTTACCGAAGACAGGGGAGGGGAATTCTATGTAGATAAATCTCAATGCTGGCCCAGGTGGGACTCGAACCTGGGAACTATAGATTACGAGCCTTGCGCTCTACGGTCTGACTACCCCCGACCCTAGCAAGACTGGTAATTTGAAGTTCCCAAGTTCGAGTGCACACCAGTGTCAGCCTTGAGAATTATCTCCAATAAACTGCCTCCGTATGGAAAAGTGGTATATTTAAAGAAGTTTTGAGGATCTATACCAAACGGAATGTGTGCAATTAAACTTTTTTTTTTGCATTTCTATGCTTTTGAAACACTTAGTATTTTTTCAGTGATGAGAAACATATTAATTTTTATTTTCTTATTATTGATGACACCGATGGAAATTGAGAACACCGATGGAATTGGTAGCTTTTTTTTATATTTTCGTTTTTTATATTTAAAAACAAATCAAATACTCCCCTTTCCGAAACAAAATTTAAAATATACCCCAGGGGAGAAAGAGGACCATGTGAGGCCTGGAAATGTCACCGTCCGTCGAATGGTACAGTCGCTGAAAAAAAAATATCCGAACACTATGGTTGATTACAGAATTCAGAAAAAATATCTGGCAACGACTTTTTTAGAAATTAGTGATCTGGCAACCTTCGTGTCACGTGATTACAGAATTCAGGGAAAATATCTGGAGCGTGTACAGCAACTGTACACGCACCAGTTACCGTTCACAGCAAACTGGAGCGTGCGCAGTTACTGCACACGCTCCAGTTTGCTGTGGACGGTAACTGCACACGCTCAATATTTCCGTGAGTGAGCCCACACGATCTAGTATCAAAATAATATGACCACCTACAGTCGCTGAAAAAAAATATCTGAACACCATGGTTGATTACAGAATTCAGAAAAAATATCTGGCATTGATTTTTTTAGAAATTAGTGATCTGGCAACCTTCGTGTCACGTGACACGAAAATTGCCTGATCACTAATTTCTGAAAAAATCGTTGCGAGATATTTTTTCTCAATTTTGTAATCAAGCATAGTGTTCGGATATTTTTTTTTCAGCGACAGTACACGCATCCAGTGCGTTCTTTAAGGCGCCAAAAACAACCCAATGAAAATGATCCAGTGGCGATATGCATTCTTATAATTTTATTTTCATCACTATTTACATCTTTGTCCTCAAGATTCAGACCAAATCCAAAGTATGGCAAGATCCTGAAGATTTCACAATCAAAATGCCGACAATGAATTACACTGCTAATCCTCCGTTTCGTATCACCTCACGGGAGCAATTGCATTATCACATCTGACGTCATGAATTAGTTCTTCGGAATTCTTCGACTCCCAGTTCTGACGTTTTGCCGATCCAAAGATTAAGAAGATGACGGCACTTCCGGCGCTGATTCCAAGAGTAATGTAGAACATTTTTTGCCACTGAATCAGAGTATCCTGAAAAAGAAACACAAATGAAAATGCTTTACTAATTTTTTTTTTCATTATCATCATCATTTTATTATAATACTAAGGTTACAAACAGTATATATTTGTAATTCTCTTATTAACCCAGGAGGGTCTAAGCTCACGTACAGTCGCTCAAAAAAATATCCTAACACTATGGTTGATTACAGAATTCAGAAAAAATATCTTGCAACGATTTTTTTAGAAATAAGTGATCTGGCAACCTTCGTGTCACGTGACACCAGGAAGACAACACACATCAGAAGGACGCAGGAAGACAATATGCACCAGAAGGACAAACACACCAGGAAGACAACACACATAAAAAGAACACCATATATCAGAAGAACAACGCACGTCAGAAGGACAACATACATAAGGAAAACAACACAGACAAAAGGACAGACATCAGGAAAACAACCCACATCAAGAAAAAAACACCATTAGGAAGACAACACACGTAAAAAGGATAACATACATCTGAAATACAATGCACATAAGGTAAACAACACGTATCAAAAGAACAGCATACATCAGGAAGACAACACACGTAAAATGGACAACACACATCAGAAGGACAACGAATATCATAAAGACAACACATATCAGCAAAAAACACACATCAAAAGAACAACACACATCAGGAAGAAGGATATCATCAGTAAAGAGGATATCATACATCAGAAGGACAGCGCACTTCAGAAAGACAACACACATCAGGAAAACAACACAGATCAGAAGGACAACACACATAAGGAAAACAACATACATCAAAAGAACAAACACATCAGGAAAAAATGCACGTAGAAAGGACAACATACATCAGAAGGACAACACATATCAGAAGGACAACACATATCAGAAGGACAACACATGTCAGAAGGATAACACAGATCAGGAAGACAACATTTATATAATCTTCCATAAGTTTTCCGAGTTTGAAACTCAGGGGCCTTTAAACTAAAGAAGTTAATCGTTAAGTTTTCAAAGGCCAAAACAAGTGCTTCACCTGAGCATTTATAGACAAGTGATTATCAAAAACTGTGATTCGAACTAGAATGCAGCATGAAAGAGATCACTGCATTTCCTCTGTTTCTCTGAAACCTTAATCGGTGACTCACCTGGCTTTTAATAAGAGCTCCAAGCAGAGCAGGAACAATAACTCCCGAAAGTGTACCAAAGCCATACATCAGTCCTGTTATGCTTCCTATTAAAAGAGAGATTGAGAGATAAGATAAAGTTTTATTACATACTGAGAAATACATTTATATAGACTCAAATTTTGAGTTATTATCAGATTCAATATCCCACTCGAGTTAATACTCGTCTGTGCGGGGCGGGGGTGGCTCAGTCGATAGCGCGCCAGGCTCGTAATCTGTAGTTCAAAGGTTCGAGTCCCAGCTGGGTCAGCGTTGAGATTTATTTCCGCAAAATTCCCCGCCCTGCCCACGGTCAGTAGGGGACACCGATGGGTTTGGATAAGGCCCCGTCCGTCGGATGGGACATTAAGCCGTGGCCCCGTGTGCGGGAGAGCCATACCCTGTGCGCGTTGAAGAACACGCTGGATGGCCTTGACGGGAGGCTACCATCTGTTTTCCAACAGCTGTTCCAGTGGGTCCCCTCCCCCAACCTTCTCTGAGCCTTCGGGGCCCTTGTGAATTGATCATACAGTGCCGCTCAGAGGTAAAACAACCCAACCCAATTATGCAATATTTAAATAAACGTTACTGAAACTTCTAAACTGCATATTTGTTTAATTAAAGAGTTTTGGAATAATATTTATTATCATATATAGTTTTAAATAACTTCTGATTCATTACTGTCGCGAATTATATTTTATATTATTAAAATATAATTATATATATATATTCCAGCTTCCACAACACTTCAAATACCGAACAAATATTGTTGAAATCCAGATTTAAATAGATTTGATTATTATTATCTTCAATTTATCTTCAGTCACATCTTAAATGCATATTTTAGAAGTTACAGATTTTCAAATTCCGATTGACACCGAAATTCGTTAAACATTTTAATAGACGAGCATATAATAACAAATATAAATCATAATAACATTAAAAGTGATTCACCAGCATATTGTGGCGACATATCGACTGGCGTGGCTATCGTTCCTAAGTACATGAATCCTGTCAGTAGATAGGCCAAAATGAAAAATGTGTCATTCAGTGTTCGATTACAACCAGCAAGGCAGAAAGCCAATATGCATAATGCCGATCCAAAGGCACCTGAAAGAGAGAGAAAAATAAAGATCATAATACTGTTAAACATATAGGAAATAATGAAAAATAAATATTGAGTCGAATTGAAAGAGATCAACTGTTATCTAGAGCCGAATACAAAAGAGGGGAAAAAATTATTTTGTGGTAAAATAAAATATTATTTAAGTTAATAAAATTGGATAATGATAATTAATGAATAAATTGTAAATAATTAATAAATAATATATGAAAATAATTAATAATTAAATTGTAAATAATTAATAAATAATATAAGAAAATAATTAATAATTAAATTATAAATAATTAATAAATAATATATGAAAATAATTAATAATTAAATTATAAATAATATATGAAAATAATTAATAATTAAATTATAAATAATATATGAAAATAATTAATAATTAAATTATAAAGAATTAATAAATAATATATGGAAATAATTAATAATTAAATTATAAATAATTAATAAATAATATATGAAAATAATTAACAATTAAATTATAAATAATATAAGGAAATAATTAGTAATTAAATCATAAATAATTAATAAATAATATATGAAAATAATTAATAATTAATTTATAAATAATTAATAAATAATATATGAAAATAATTAGTAATTAAATTATAAAAAATATAAGAAAATAATTAATAATTAAATTATAAATAATTAATAAATAATATATGAACATAATTAATAATTAAATTATAAATAATTAATAAATAATATAAAAATAATAAATAATTAAAGTTTTAAATCATTAACATATAAATTTTAAATATTATATTAAAAATGTAATATTATATATTAATATTATACACTATATTGCAAAAAATGTCTGGAGAATTTCATGTTAAGTGAACGAATAGCCACATTCAAATCTACCTATTTTTGAAAATAAGCTTTTTACCGAAAAAAGTCAATAGGCATAAATTGAAGATCTCGGCCAGAGACCTCTAAATCTCTATCTTCTATAATATTAATCTAATATTTAAAGAGTTATGGAAGCTATAAACCTTTATATAAACATTATATAACATTATAAATATTTAACCACAGATGTTATCACACACCACATTTATAAAACATTTCCCCCTAAATTGATGAAAACTTCAAAAAACTTTGCACAAAATTCAAATACCGCATTTATATTGCGAACAACTTATTCTAACAGTTGTGATTTAACTTTTTGAAGTAAAATTTCAAAACTAGCAAAAGTTTCACTTAAATGTTTCAGTTTCCATAACTCTTCCTTATTATTAAATTAATTATTTACAAGTGAATTCATCCCTTTGATGCTGTAATGAAGAATGCTCTCCATGTACAGAGGATGTACAATGGCAAAGAAAGACAACAGCCATAAGACAATAAGCTATTCATTCACTTAACATGAAAGTTGGGTTGGGTTGTTTTACCTCTGAGAGGCACTTTTTTGCACACCATGGGCTAAATGGCCAGGTCACATGGACCCCGAAGGCTCAGAGAACGTTGGGGGAGGGGACCCACTGGAACAGCTGTTGGGAGACAGATGGTAGCCTCCCGTCAAGGCCATCCAGCGTGTTCTTTAACGTGAACAGGTATGTCTCTCCCGCACACGGGGCCACGGCTTAACGTCCCATCCGACGGACGGCGGCCTTTCCAAGCCCATCGGTGTCCCCTACTGACCGTGGGCAGGGCGGGGAATTTTGCGGAGATAAATCTCAACGCTGACCCAGCTGGAACTCGAACCTGGGAACTGCAGATTACGAGCCTAGCGAGCTACCGACTGAGCAACCCCAGCCCCCAATAATAACATGAAAGTGTTCGGACACTTTTTGCAATATAGTGTGTATATATATATTAAATTATAAATAATTAATAACTGAACTATAAACATTACGTATTAGATTGCAAATAATTAAATTATAAATATTTATATATTGATTTTAAATGATTAATAATGATATTATAAATATTATACATAAATTTTAAACAATTAATAAAGATATAAATTCTATACATTAAATTATAAATAATTAATATTGAAATTTTAAATGATTAATAAGTAAATTATAAATGATTAATAAACTATAAATGTTACATATTAAATTGCAAATAATTAAATTTAAAAAATAACAAATTTTTAAAAATTAATAATTGAATTTAAAATATTATATATTTTACAAATCATTATTAATTTGAATGAGCAAAAAAAGTAAATAATTATTATTCATTTAAATTAATAAAAAATTTAACATATTATTTAAATTGCCTTTCAATCAAATACTTTACAAGAAAAATTTTTCAAATCACTGAAATCAAGGGAAAAATTATAAACCAGAAGGGCATTCCCTTTTGTTCCGTCCCGAACCAATCACTCAGCACGCCTTAAAATTTTTTTAATCTGCAAAATTGTAACGCACTCTCTGTAACCATCATCTTTCAATCAAAAGTTAATTGTTTTTAATTGTTTTATATATTTAAAATTTAATTATTTGCAATTTAATATGTAACATTTATAGTTTAATTATTAATTGTAGCATAACATTTTACCCTCTGTTTTACAGATCTTGAAAAATGCGTATAATATGAAATAAATAAAAAAAATAAATACCCCCTCAAGCAGCTGCTTGCCACAGAGGTCTGACAGGAGTCTGTCAGTTTATATGCCGTAGTAGAAGGTCTGAGAGGATGGCAGGACC
Organism: Ryuthela nishihirai; assembly: GCA_038380435.1. NCBI lineage: Eukaryota > Metazoa > Arthropoda > Arachnida > Araneae > Heptathelidae > Ryuthela > Ryuthela nishihirai. The sequence continues at coordinate 3,835,325 of JAWZYU010000008.1, forward strand.
TCAGCAGAAAAACGACACAAACAGCCATGCCTTACCCGGGGCTCGAACCCAGGTCCCTTAGATCAGTAGCCAAACAGAGGTTCGTAATCTGTAGTTCCCAGGTTCGAGTCCCAGCTGGGTCAGCGTTGAAATTTATCTCCGTAAAAATTCCCCGCCCTGCCCACGGTCAGTAGGGGACACCGATGGGCTTGGAAAGGCCGCCGTCCGTCGGATGGGACGTTAAGCCGTGGCCCCGTGTGCGGGAGAGCCATACCCTGTGCACGTTAAAGAACACGCTGAATGGCCTTGACGGGAGGCTACCATCTGTCTCCCAACCGTTGTTCCAGTGGGTCCCCTCCCCCAACCTTCTCTGAGCCTTCGGGGTCCACGTGACCTGGCCATTTAGCCCATGGTGTGCAAAAAAGTGCCGCTCAGAGGTAAAACAACCCAACCCAACCCAAACAGAGGTTTAATAATTTTTTGCCTTTCCTACATTTCTTTCCATTACCCTTACTAACAATGGTGGTGGTGGTGGGGGGGGGTAAATTGGAGTATATACAGTTAAGCTTATTGTAGAAAACTGCAGAAAAATAAAAGGAAAAAATTTAGAGTTATTGAGAACGATTTTTAAAGCTAACTATAAAGGCAAATAAAAAAGATAACTTAGAGATATTGAGAAAATTCACTTACTTATAGAGTTAGCAATCTTCCGAATTGCATTCGCCGTCAGGAATTCGCTTTTTCTCAGCCAATCTGCGAAAAAACTCGTCATCCAACCAAATAATCCTTTCAGTAAAAAAGGAATGGAAGAAAGCAGACCATTCTGAAGATAAAACAAACACACAAGAAGAATAAATAAAAGAAGCAAAATTGCACATTATTAGTAAGATTTTAACAATTATTTTACTCCATAAAAAATATGGTGTGAAATTACTACTTAATTAACATACTCCATTTTCGACTATAATAATTATCTACTTATACAATCAAGAGTCGTTGTCGGTAGTGTAATCAAAGTTCGTTTTGTTGGTTGGGTTGTTTAACCTCTGAGCAGAGCTGAGCAGAGAGAAAGTGAATTCATCTCTTACCTCTTTGAAGCTGTAATGCAGAATGCTCCCCATGTACAGAGGATGTACAATGGCAAAGAAAGACAACACCCATAAGACAAAAGTGAATTCATCCCTTACTTCTTTCATGCTCTAATGTAGAATGCTCCCCATGTACAGAGGATGTACAATGGCAAAGAAAGACAACACCCATAAGACAAAAGTGAATTCATCCCTTACCTCTTTCATGCTCTAATGCAGAATGCTCCCCATGTACAGAGGATGTACAATGGCAAAGAAAGACAACACCCATAAGACAAAAGTGAATTCATCCCTTACTTCTTTCATGCTCTAATGTAGAATGCTCCGCATGTACAGAGGATGTACAATGGCAAAGAAAGACAACACCCATAAGACAAAAGTGAATTCATCCCTTATCTCTTTCATGCTCTAATGTAGAATGCTCCCCATGTACAGAGGATGTACAATGGCAAAGAAAGACAACACCCATAAGACAAAAGTGAATTCATCCCTTACCTCTTTGATGCTCTAATGCAGAATGCTCCCCATGTACAGAGGATGTACAATGGCAAAGAAAGACAACACCCATAAGACAAAAGTGAATTCATCCCTTACCTCTTTGATGCTCTAATGCAGAATGCTCCCCATGTACAGAGGATGTACAATGGCAAAGAAAGACAACACCCATAAGACAAAAGTGAATTCATCCCTTACCTATTTGATGCTCTAATGCAGAATGCTCCCTATGTACAGAGGATGTACAATGGCAAAGAAAGACAACACCCATAAGACAAAAGTGAATTCATCCTTTACTTCTTTCATGCTCTAATGTAGAATGCTCCTCATGTACAGAGGATGTACAATGGCAAAGAAAGACAACACCCATAAGACAAAAGTGAATTCATCCCTTACCTCTTTGATGCTCTAATGCAGAATGCTCCCCATGTACAGAGGATGTACAATGGCAAAGAAAGACAACACCCATAAGACAAAAGTGAATTCATCCCTTACTTCTTTCATGCTCTAATGTAGAATGCTCCGCATGTACAGAGGATGTACAATGGCAAAGAAAGACAACACCCATAAGACAAAAGTGAATTCATCCCTTACCTCTTTGATGCTCTAATGCAGAATGCTCCCCATGTACAGAGGATGTACAATGGCAAAGAAAGACAACACCCATAAGACAAAAGTGAATTCATCCCTTACCTCTTTCATGCTCTAATGTAGAATGCTCCCCATGTACAGAGGATGTACAATGGCAAAGAAAGACAACACCCATAAGACAAAAGTGAATTCATCCCTTACTTCTTTCATGCTCTAATGTAGAATGCTCCGCATGTACAGAGGATGTACAATGGCAAAGAAAGACAACACCCATAAGACAAAAGTGAATTCATCCCTTACCTCTTTCATGCTCTAATGTAGAATGCTCCCCATGTACAGAGGATGTACAATGGCAAAGAAAGACAACACCCATAAGACAAAAGTGAATTCATCCCTTACCTCTTTGATGCTCTAATGCAGAATGCTCCCCATGTACAGAGGATGTACAATGGCAAAGAAAGACAACACCCATAAGACAAAAGTGAATTCATCCCTTACCTCTTTGATGCTCTAATGCAGAATGCTCCCCATGTACAGAGGATGTACAATGGCAAAGAAAGACAACACCCATAAGACAAAAGTGAATTCATCCCTTACCTCTTTGATGCTCTAATGCAGAATGCTCCCCATGTACAGAGGATGTACAATGGCAAAGAAAGACAACACCCATAAGACAAAAGTGAATTCATCCCTTACCTATTTGATGCTCTAATGCAGAATGCTCCCTATGTACAGAGGATGTACAATGGCAAAGAAAGACAACACCCATAAGACAAAAGTGAATTCATCCTTTACTTCTTTCATGCTCTAATGTAGAATGCTCCTCATGTACAGAGGATGTACAATGGCAAAGAAAGACAACACCCATAAGACAAAAGTGAATTCATCCCTTACCTCTTTGATGCTCTAATGCAGAATGCTCCCCATGTACAGAGGATGTACAATGGCAAAGAAAGACAACACCCATAAGACAAAAGTGAATTCATCCCTTACTTCTTTCATGCTCTAATGTAGAATGCTCCGCATGTACAGAGGATGTACAATGGCAAAGAAAGACAACACCCATAAGACAAAAGTGAATTCATCCCTTACCTCTTTCATGCTCTAATGTAGAATGCTCCCCATGTACAGAGGATGTACAATGGCAAAGAAAGACAACACCCATAAGACAAAAGTGAATTCATCCCTTACTTCTTTCATGCTCTAATGTAGAATGCTCCGCATGTACAGAGGATGTACAATGGCAAAGAAAGACAACACCCATAAGACAAAAGTGAATTCATCCCTTACCTCTTTCATGCTCTAATGTAGAATGCTCCCCATGTACAGAGGATGTACAATGGCAAAGAAAGACAACACCCATAAGACAAAAGTGAATTCATCCCTTACTTCTTTCATGCTCTAATGCAGAATGCTCCCTATGTACAGAGGATGTACAATGGCAAAGAAAGACAACACCCATAAGACAAAAGTGAATTCATCCCTTACTTCTTTCATGCTCTAATGTAGAATGCTCCTCATGTACAGAGGATGTACAATGGCAAAGAAAGACAACACCCATAAGACAAAAGTGAATTCATCCCTTACTTCTTTCATGCTCTAATGTAGAATGCTCCTCATGTACAGAGGATGTACAATGGCAAAGAAAGACAACACCCATAAGACAAAAGTGAATTCATCCCTTACCTCTTTGATACTGTAATGCAGAATGCTCCCCATGTACAGAGGATGTACAATGGCAAAGAAAGACAACAGCCAGAACTGTCCAAAGTGTCCAATCACAAGGGCCCAGACTGGAACGGACAGCAGGAGTGTTCTCCATCTAATAGGGCTCTGAAAAGGGAAAAATGTAGGAATTATTAAAAAATACTCTCGAATTTGTATTAATTTAGTAATATCAATCATTTAACAACAATTCACTTTAATACTAATAGTGAGGAGAGATTGGGTGATTTTGCAATGCATAGGTCTGACAGGAACCTCTTAGTGTTAATATTCTATAGAGAAGATCTGCGAGGATAGCAAAACCTGAGCTGAGAGACAACACAGTCTCTCTGTAATGAATAGCTTACCCGGGACTCTAACCCAGGCCCCTCTGATTAATAGCTACGTGCGATAACCTTTCGGCTGCCGTCCATTATTAAGACCTCGTTGTTTATTGTTGAGTTTGCTTGTCGTTGTATTTTAATCCTTTTTATGGGGTAACGTTGTAATGCAGAATGTTCCCCATGTGCAGTCGCTCAAAAAAATATCCGAACATTAGGGTTGATTACAAAATTTAGAAAAAATATCTGGCAACGGGTTTTTTTTAGAAATTAGTGATCTGGCAACCTTCGTGTAGTTAGTTAGAAATTAGTGCCAGATCACTAATTTCTAAAAAAATCGTTCCTAGATATTTTTTCTGAATTCTGTAATCAACCATAGGGTTCGGATATTCTTTTGGACGACTGTACACCGAATTTCGTGGATCGATTTATCGTTTAGGATTGAGTTGTTTTCTCCTGAGCAGCACGTTTTTTTTTTTTGCGCACAATGGCTAAATGGCCAAGTCCCAAGAATCCCGATGGCTCATAGAAAGTTGGGGAAGGGGGACCACTGGAAGAGCTGTTGGGAGACAGATAGTAGCCTGTATTCTCTGACGTACAGAGGGTACGGTTCTACCGCACACGGAGCCACGGCTTAATGTACTCATCCGACGGACGGTGTGCTCTACTTACCGACGGCAGGGTGGGGAATCATTATAGTGATTATCGAGTCCCAGCTGGGAATCGAACCTGGGAACTGCAGATTACGAGCCAGGCTCACTACCGACTGAGCCATCCCGCCCCTAATTTAGAAGTTCTTGAACAATCAGACAGTTGGGCTGGGTTGTTTTACCTCTGGGCGGCACTTTTTTGTACACTATGGGCTAAATGGCCAGGTCACATGGACCCCGAAGGCTCAGAAAAGTTGGGAGAGGGGACCCACTGAAACAGCTGTTGGGAGACAGATGGTAGCCTCCCGTCATGGCCATCCAGCGTGTTCTTTAACGTGCACGGAGTATGGTCACCCACACACGGTGCCACGGCTTAACATTCCATCCGACTGACGTCGGCCTTTCCAAGTCCAGCGGTGGCCCCTACTGACCGTGGGCAAGGCGGGGAATTTTGCGGAGAAAACAAACAGACAGACAAAGTATGTAAATTATCGCAGATTAGGTACACAACGTCACCTTTTGGGAATTGTTATTTTCCATGCTTTGATTTTCCAAAAGATATCGGTATTCATTTTCAGATATTCTGGTGTGTTCTGATGGAGATTCGAAGACAAGAGTCATCCACAAGAAGATCACGATTATTCCTGCTATACCTAAAAATAGAAATGATTCAGATAATATAAAATTATTGGGAAACCATTTGATACATATTAAATAACACACAAGTTGTTATGGTATTAAAAGTATTGCAGTCAATCAAATCCATTGGCATTCAAAAAAAAAAAAGTCTTCAATCTCTTTTTCATTCCTTAAAAAGGTTTACTCTTATTTCTTCAGTCATTCAAACAGGTTTTCAATCATTTTTTCAGTCATTCAAATAAGTCCTAAATCATTTCTTCAGTCATTTAGATAAGTCTTCGCTCATTTCTTCAGTCAGTCAGATAAATTTTCAATCATTTCTTCAGTCATTCAGATAAATGTTCACTCATTTCTTCAGTCATTCAGATAAATCTTCACTCATTTCTTCAGTCATTCAGATAAATCTTCACTCATTTCTTCAGTCATCCAGATAAATCTTCGCTCATTTCTTTAGCCATTCAGATAAATCTTCACTCATTTCTTCAGTCATCCAGAAAAATCTTCGCTCATTTCTTTAGCCATTCAGATAAATCTTCACTCATTTCTTCAGCCATTCAGATAAATCTTCACTCATTTCTTCAGCCATTCAGATAAATCTTCACTCATTTCTTCAGTCATCCAGATAAATTTTCACTCATTTCTTTAGCCATTCAGATAAATCTTCACTCATTTCTTCAGCCATCCAGATAAATCTTCGCTCATTTCTTTAGCCATTCAGATAAATCTTCACTCATTTCTTCAGTCATCCAGATAAATCTTCACTCATTTCTTTAGTCATTCAGATAAATCTTCACTCATTTCTTCAGTCATTCAGATAAATCTTCACTCATTTCTTCAGTCATTCAGATAAGACCTCACTCATTTCTTCACTCATTCAAAAAGAAAAATCTTCAAACATTTCTTCAGTCATTGAAATAAGACTCCAATCATTTCTTCGATCTTCAGTCATTTCTTCTTTCTTCTCTCAATTCCGAGAGTTTTCACTCATTTTTGCAGTGGCTGAATAAAGTCCTGAATCTTTTTGACTAATAAAAATAAGTCTTCAATCATTTCTTCAGTCACTCGAGAAGCCTTGAATCATTTCTTTAATGATTTCTTCAGTCATTCAAATAAGTCTTTAATCATTTCTTCATTCATTCACAATTTTCTTCATTGACTTTTTCAGTCATTCGAATAAGCTTTCGGCCCTCTCTTCAGTCATTTCTCCAGTCACTCGAGTCAATTTTCATCTTTTTCTCCCCTTCGTGTCAGTCTTTCTTTATTTGAATAAGTCATTTGACTCAGTCTTTTAATCATTTAAATATGTCGTTCGAATCAGTATTCAATAATATAAATAGCTCTTCGTTCATTTCTTTAGCCATTCTAATAAGTCTTTATTCATTTCTTTAGTCATTCGAATCAGTTTTCGGTCTTTTCCTTCATTTGAAGTAGTCTTAAATCATCCAAATAAATATTCAGTCATTTATCCAGTCCATCCAGTCAGTATTCATTTATTCGACTCTATCTTCACTTATTCAAATAAGTCTTCGTCATTTCTTCAGTCATTCGAATCAGTTTTCTGTGATTTTTCAGATATTTGAGTGCGTCTTCACAGTAACTCAGATAGGTTTTCAGTCATTTTTTCCTTTTGAATCAGTCTTCAATCATTCAAATGAGTCTTCAGCAATTTTTTAGCCATTCGAGTCAGTCTTCAGTACTTAAGTTAATCTTCAGTCATTCAATAACTCTTCAGTCGTTTCCCCAGTAACTTAAATAGGTCTTCTTCATTTCTCTAATCAGTCTTCAGTCATTTCTCCACTCATTTGAATTAGTCTTCACTCATTCGAGTAGATATTCAGTCATTCGAGTCAGTCTTCACTCATTCCAGTCATTCTTCACTCTTTGGAGTCAATCCTCAATCATTCAAATAATCCTTCAGTCACTTCCTCTAGCCATTCGTCAGTCTTCAGTTTCAAGTGAATCTTTATTGACTCAAATAAAGTCTTCAGTCGTTTCTCCAGTTCCTCAAAAAGTCTTCAATCATTTCTCCAAGCATTCTTCAGCCATTTTTCCACACACTCAAATAGGTCTTCAGTCATTTCTTTATTTGAGTTCATCTTTAATCACTAGAATTGTCTTCAGCTGTTTTTCCGTTCATTTGATTCAGTTTTTACACATTCGAGTCAATCTTCAGTCATTTCAATCATTCTTCACCCATTCGAGTCAATCTTTCGTCATTTCAATCATTCTTCACTCATTCGAGTCAATCTTCAGTCATTTCAATCATTCTTCACTCATTAGAGTCAATCTTCAGTCATTTCAATCATTCTTCACTCATTCGAGTCAATCTTCAGTCATTTCAATCATTCTTCACTCATTAGAGTCAATCTTCAAATAAGCGTTCAGTCATTTCCTTATTGAAGTCAAGCTTCAGTCATTTCTCTAGCCATCCAAGTGAGTTTCAAGATAGGTTTACTCACCTGGCAAGTAGAAGATCGAAGGCCATCCTCCGAGGACGTGATAGTCACAAAGGACACCGGAGATCATCATGATGGCGAAAGTTCCGATATCGAGGCCAGAGAAGATGGATGCCAAGTGGAAACTCCTCTCCATCTTCGGTACCCATTTGCCTACTAAGGAATTGATGCAAGGAAACAACAGGCCCTGAGGAAGACAATATCGCATAAAGTTGAATGTGAAAAGCCAAGGACAATTACACACTACATATATTACTGAACTACTGGAAGGCTTTCATATAATATGAATGGAAAGTCATATTCACAACAGCGGAGAGGGAGTAACTCAGTCGTCAACGCGCCGGATTCGTAATTTGCAGTTCCCAGGTTCGAGTTCCACCTGTGCAAACAGACATTATTTTTTAATCGTTTTTAATGGAATTATTACTTTTCAACAACGGAACAGAGTAGTTTGTCACCCAGTTTCCTTTTTTCAGTGTAGACTAGTCCCTTTCAATCTATGTAGACTACTCTTCTGATGTTTCCTCACTGGGAGCCTAGTCTTCTGATGTTTCCTCACTGGGAGCCTAGTCTTCTGATGTTTCCTCATTGGGAGATTAGTCTTCTGATATTTCCTCATTGGGAGACTAGTCTACTGATGTTTCCTCATTGGGAGATTAGTCTTCTGATGTTTCCTCATTGGGAGACTAGTCTTCTGATGTTTCCTCAATGGGAGACTAGTCTTCTGATGTTTCCTCATTGGGAGATTAGTCTTCTGATGTTTCCTCATTGGGAGACTAGTCTACTGATGTTTCCTCAATGGGAGACTAGTCTTCTGATGTTTCCTCATTGGGAGATTAGTCTTCTGATGTTTCCTCATTGGGAGACAGGTCTTCTGATGTTTCCTCAATGGGAGACTAGTCTTCTGATGTTTCCTCATTGGAAGACTAGTCTTCTGATGTTTTCTCATTGGGAGAATAGTCTTCTGATGTTTCCTCATTGGGAGACTAGTGTTCTGATGTTTCCTCAATGGGAGACTAGTCTACTGATGTTTCCTCATTGGGAGACTAGTCTACTGATATTTTCTCATTGGGAGAATAGTCTTCTGATGTTTCTTCATCGGGAGACTAGTCTTCTGACGTTTTCTCATTGGGAGACTAGTTTACTGATGTTTCCTCAATGGAAGACTAGTCTACTAATGTTTCCTCATTGAAAGACTAGTCTTCTGATGTTTTCTCATTGGGAGGCTAGTTTACTGATGTTTCTTCATTGGAAGACTAGTCTTCTGATGTTTTCTCATTGGGAGACTAGTTTACTGATGTTTCCTCAATGGGAGACTAGTCTTCTGATGTTTCCTCACTGGGAGCCTAGTCTTCTGATGTTTCCTCATTGGGAGACCATTCTTTTGATGTTTCCTCACTGGGAGACTAGTCTTTTGATATTTCCTCACTGGGAGACTAGACTTCTCTGATACTTCGCCATTAGAGACTTGTCTTTCCTGATACTCCACCACGTGAGACTAGTCTTCCCTGCAAGTAACCATTTCTTCAGTCATTCAGATTCTGTCAGTTCATACCTGTTTTCTAAAAACTAGTCTCCCCGTAAACTTTAAAATTGGAGACTAGTATACTCATACACTTTAGTGGAATTAGTCTCTGCATACACTTCATCAGACTAATCATCACACTAATCTTCATCACACTAATCTACCCATACACTTTATTACTGGAGACTAATCTCTCCATACACTCATTATTTTGGACTAACCTCAGAATACACTTCACTACTGGAGACTAATCTCTCCATATACTTCATTATATGATTAGTTACATGTATTTTGTATGGATACCAACCTCATCATACACTTTATTAAAAAAAAATACCTCCTTAACAGCTGCTTGCCACAAAGGTCTGACAGGAGCCTCTCAGTTTATATGCCATAATAGATGATATGAGAGGATGGCAGGACCTCAGCAGAAAAACGACACATACATCCAAGCCTTACCCGGGGCTCGAACCCAGGTCCCTTAGATTAGTAGCCAAGCTCGCTAACCACTCGGCCACGGGACAGCTGCGTTTACTGGACACTAATCTTTCCATGCACTTCATTACTGGAGACTAATCTCTCCATACACTTTATTACGGGAAACTAGTCTACCCCTACACTTCATTACTGGAGATTAATATACTCATACACTTCATTACTGAAGACTAATCTCTCCATACATTTCATTACTGGAGACTAATCTCTCCATAGATTTTATTACTATAGATTACTCTCTCCATGAGGCGGGGATTGCTCAGTCGGTAGCGCGCCAGGCTCGTAATCTGTAGTTCCCAGGTTCGAGTCCCAGCTGGGTCAGCGTTGAGATTTATCTCCGCAAAATACCCCGCCCTGCCCACGGTCAGTAGGGGACACCGATGGGCTTGGAAAGACCGCCGTCCGTCGGATGGGACGTTAAGCCATGGCCCCGTGTGCGAGAGAGCCATACCCTGTGCACGTTAAAGAACACGCTGGATGGCCTTGACGGGAGGCTACCATCTGTCTCCCAACAGCTGTTCCAGTGGGTCCCCTTCCCCAACCTTCTCTGAGCCTTCGGGGTCCATGTGACCTGGCCATTTAGCCCATGGTGTGCAAAAAAGTGCCGCTCAGAGGTAAAACAGCCCAACCCAAACAACAACCTACTCTCTCCATACGTTTTATTACCAGAGACTAGTCTTTTCTGATGACCTTACCAATGAGACTAGTAGTCTCTCCACAGGAATTATAAAACAGTATCCACACTAGTGCCCACAGGAGATTAATCTCTCTACACACTTCGCTACTGGATGCTAGTTTTTGCTGATGTTTCAACAAGTCTCTTCACACATCTCACTATTGGGTAGTAGTATTCTCTGATACTCTTCCACGCGGACACTAATATACCTCTGAAGGTATCCACAGGACTCTAGTTTCCCCATACACTTTATTATTGGAGACTAGACTTTGAATAAACCCTATTACTGGAGACTAGTCTCACCATACGTTTACGTTACTGGAGAATAGTCTCACTATACACTCCATTACTAGAGACTATTATCTCCATACACTTTATTGCTGGAGACTAGTCTCCTTATACACTTTATTGCTGGAGACTAGTCTTCTCTGATAATTCATGAGACTAGTCTCTCCTTATACAGGGAAAAAGTCTCTTCATACAGAGAAAACTAGACTTTTCACAAGAATTATGAAATAGTATCCAAGCTAGTATGCACAGGAGACTACTCTGTTCATATACCATGCTACTGGATGCTAGTCTTCTCGAATGGTTCACCACGTGAAACTAGTCTTCCCCTGAAATATCCACAGGAGATTAGTTTCTCCATACAGTTCACTATTGGATACTAGTCTTCTCTAATGCTTCACCATGGGAAATTAGTCTCCCTGATGTTTTCCATGTGAAACTAGTCTTCCCTGACGGTATCCACAGAAGTATCTCTGTACATTTGCGTACTAGAGACTAGTGTCTCTGAACGCTTCACTGTTAGGAACTACTCTCCTCTGATGCTTCATTGCTTGATACTAGTCTACCCTCGCGCCAGGCTCGTAATCTGTAGTTCCCAGGTTCGAGTCCCAGCTGGGTCAGCGTTGAGATTTATCTCCGCAAAATTTCCCCGCCCTGCCCACGGTCAGTAGGGGACACCGCTGGGCTTGGAAAGGCCGCCGTCCGTCGGATGGGACGTTAAGCCGTGGCCCCGTGTGCGGGAGAGCCATACCCTGTGCACGTTAAAGAACACGCTGGATGGCCTTGACGGGAGGCTACCATCTGTCTCCCAACAGCTGTTCCAGTGGGTCCCCTCCCCCAACCTTCTCTGAGCCTTCGGGGTCCATGTGGCCTGGCCATTTAGCCCATGGTGTGCAAAAAAGTGCCGCTCAGAGGTAAAACAACCCAACCCACTAGTCTACCCTGATATTTCGCCTTAAAGACCAGTCTTCTTTAATGCTTCACTTCGAAAGACTAGTCTTCTTTAATGCTTCACCTCGAAAGACTAGTGTCCTTTAAGGCTTCACCTCGAAAGACTAGTCTTCTTTACTGCTTCACCTCGAAAGACTAGTCTTCTTTGCTGCTTCACCTCGAAAGACTCTCTTCTTTACTGCTTCACCTCGAAAGACTAGTCTTCTTTAATGCTTCACCTCGAAAGACTAGTCTTCTTTACTGCTTCACTTCGAAAGACTAGTCTTCTTTAATGCATCACCTCGAAAGGCTAGTCTTCTTTAATGCTTCACCACGAAAGACTAGTCATCATTAATGCTTCACCTCGAAAACTAGTCTTCTTTAATGCTTCACCACGAAAGACTAGTCATCATTAATGCTTCACCTCGAAAGACTAGTCTTCTTTAATGCTTCACCACGAAAGACTAGTCATCATTAATGCTTCACCTCAAAAGACTAGTCTTGTTTAATGCTTCACTTCGAAAGACTAGTCTTCCTTAATATTCTTCCTCTAGTTCCTAGTCTTCCCCAATTGTTCACCCCTAAATCTTAGTCTTCCCTAATTGTTCAGCCCTAAATACAAGTCAATTGAGAGAAATATCTCCTATCACTATACCATTAAGATTCAACAGCAACACAGAGACAGTATTACATTGATTGATTTCGCAAAAGTATTCTTACCTGTCCTAGTCCCTTGAACACCTGAGCCACTATGAGAGCGGCGACGTCCCATCTCGCCAAGAGTGGAGTCAGCAGAGTGAAGATCGTGGAGCAAATCATTCCAGCTGCAAACACCCATTTGGCACCGAGGCACTCCGCCAGCCTTCCTCCGGGGATTTGGGTGAAGATGAAGCCGTAATTGGCTGCGGCGAGAACCAATCCTTGCAACTGAGGATCCCATTCAAACTCTCCTCCCTGAAACAGAAATTCAAAAATGAGGATCCCATTCAAACTCTCCTCCCTGAAACAGAAATTCAAAAATGTATAAATTATGTACTCTAGCTCAATCCTACAATCAGAGACTATCTTAAGGTGCAGTTCTCGTAGATCGTAGATCGTATAATCGTATTCGATGTACCGTGTGGGGCGGGGGTGGCTCAGTCGGTAGCGCGCCAGGCTCGTAATCTGTAGTTTCCAGGTTCGAGTCCCAGCTGGGTCAGCGTTGAGATTTATCTCCGCAAAAATTCCCCGCCCTGTCCACGGTCAGTAGGGGACACCGATGGGCTTGGAAATGCCGCCGTCCGTCGGATGGGACGTTAAGCCGTGGCCCCATGTGCGGGAGAGACATACCCTGTGCACGTTAAAGAATACGCTGGATGGCCTTGACGGGAGGCTACCATCTGTCTCCCAACAGCTGTTCCAGTGGGTCCCTTCCCCCAACCTTCTCTGAGCCTTCGGTGTCCATGTGACCTGGCCATTTAGCCCATGGTGTGCAAAAAAGTACCGCTCAGAGGTAAAACAACCCAACCCAAATGTACCGGGTAATAATTTTACCCCTAACTATCTCCATCAGAAAGATATGCCTATTTGGCATGAGTAAGAACAAAATATATAAGTAAACCACCCTTAGGTGGGCCCCTAAGGGCAAACATAAGAAAATCTAAAAATAGCAGAAAAATTGTATAAGAAACTTAAAACGGGTAGGTCTCCTCAGAGAACGTTACCGTTTTAGGCCTCTTGTACTTGTTCAAAACAGTATGATCGTAAAGAATCAGAAAAGAAATAATCTCATTGAGATTATTGCTTACAGCTTCAAAAAATCTTTTTGTGATGCGTTTTATATGTGTATGTACATGGTCGATGCCCAGGTCTTTATGGAGTTGTCTGTTAGTGACAAACTAGGGGGCATCGACCGCAGTTCTCAAAATCTTGTTCTGTAAGACCTGAATCTTACGAATATTGGTGCGTGTAGTATTCGTCCATATGGGTGAAGCATAGAGAATCACCGGTCTGATGATCATATCATAGAGTAAAAGCTTATGATCAATCATTAAAATGGAATTTCTTCTAAGGAGTGGGCCATGATGGCCCCTCAATGAATTGACTTTGGAGATTATATTATTTATTTGATAGTCCCACTTTAACCTCTTATATATATAACAACCCCAAAATATTTGACTGAATCACTCCAATCAATGGGAATATCTTGTAAATGAAGGCAAGTGGGATTCATAATACGCTTTCCAGTAAGAAAAGATGGCAGAACTCTTGTCAGAGTTAATCTTTATCTTCCATTTTTCGTACCATGTGCAGAGCTCGGTCAAGCTATGCTGCAGCCTCTTCTAAGCGATAGCAGGACCGAGGGAGGGAGATAGTAAGGCAAGGTCATCTGCGTCAAGTGCAAGATCAATACGATCGAAGGAAGGTAAATGTTAAAATTAATGTAAAAGTTAATATTTAGGCGGTAATGTTTTTAGCTAATCAAAATCATAATAGCAAAGCAGTATCCTAGAAATATTAAAAAGGCATCTTTTAGAATCTTCTGGGGCAGAGCTTGGCGTAGTAGGGAATGTGCCCCAGGCTCGTAATCTGCAGTTTCCAGGTTCGAGTCCCAGCTGGGGCAGCGTTGAGATTTATCTCCGCAAAACTCTCTGACCTGTCCACGGTCAGTAGGGGAAACCGATGGGCTTGGAAAGGCCGCCATCCGTCGGATGGGACGTTAAGCCGTCGTTCCTTGTTCAAGAGTTGACTTGGATTGTTTTAGCTCTGAGCTGCACTTTTTTGCACACAATGGGCTAAATGACCAAGTCACAAAGGTTGTGAGTTGTTTTACCTCTGAACGGAACTTTTTTGCACACCATGGGCTAAATGGCCAGGTCACAAGGACCTCGAAGGCTCAGAGAAATTTGGGTGAGGGGACCCACTGGGACAGCTGTTGTGAGACAGATGGTAGCCTCCCGTTAAAGCCACCCAGCGTGTTCTTTAACGTGCACAGGGTATGGGCTCTCCCACACACGGGGTCACGGCTTAACGTCCCATTCGACGGACGGCGGCCTTTACAAGCCCATCGGTGTCCCCTACTGACCGGGGACAGGGTGGGGAGTTTTTCGGAGATAAATCTCAATGCTGGCCCAGGTGGAACTCAAAACTGAAATTTTAAATTAACACCCCCCCCCCCCGGTATCGCAGGAAGCTATACTTTGTGCACGTTAAAGAACACGCTGGATGGTCTTGAACGGAAATGTCTATAATATGTCCAATGGGTCTCATTTTTCACAACCTTCTCTGAGCCCTTGGGGTCTTTATGACCTGGCGATTTAGTCCATTGTGTACCAAAAAAGTGCCTCTCAGAGTGGCGATTTAGTCCATTGTGTATCAAAAAAGTGCCTCTGGCGATTTAGTCCATTGTGTATCAAAAAAGTGCCTCTCAGCTCAATCTTCCGTGAACTCTTGGGATCCTTGTGACTTTATCCTTTATGAATGCAAAAGCACTCCTCAGAGGTAAACAACCCAACCCAAATGTCTCTGAACTCTTGAGGTCTTTGTGACCTGGCTTCAATTCCGCTGTATACAAAAAGAGTGCTCAAGGGTAAAACAGCCAAGCTCAAAATATTGATCATAAATTGCTGGAGAAAATATGATAAGTTTTTACCTGCTTTTGTGTGGTATTCTTTGGCCGATCCATGGGACACTCATTGGACGATGACTTGTTTGATGACGACGATTCAGTTTCGTTGATCATCGCAACCAGAGCTATGCCAATGTTCAAGCGTTGTGCTGCCATCGAGAAAAAGCTCAGGAAGCCGATGATCGTCAAAACATACCTGGATGGGATCGTACACATCTTAGCTGCAACACAAAAATCAATATCAGATTGCTGAAATGTTTTCTTCATCATTCAATGATATGATCGAAACTGAGCATCTGCGGTTTTTATTTTGAACAGATTCTATCACTGCAGTTTGCTGCAGTGATAGAGTATATTGTGAGACTTGTCTCCGGTAATGAAATGTCTAGTGAGACTAGTCCCCAGTAATAAAGTGTCTAGTGAGATTAGTCTCCAGTAAAAAGGTGTCTAGTGAGACTAGTCTCCAATAAGAGTGTCTAGTGAGACCAATCTCCAGTAATAAAATTTCCAGTGAGATTAGTGCCCAGCAATAAGTGTCTAGTGAGATTATCCTCCAGGAATAAAGTGTCCAGTGAGACTAGTCTCCAGGAATAAAGTGTCTAGTGAGACTGGTCTTCAGGAATAAAGTGTCTAGTGAGACTAGTCCCCAGTAATAAAGTGTCAAGTGAGATTAGTCTCCAGTAAAAAGGTGTCTAGTGAGACTAGTCTCCAATAATAGTGTCTAGTGAGACTAGTCTCCAATAATAGTGTCTAGTGAGACCAGCCTCCAGTAAAAAGGTGTCGAGTGAGACTAGTCTCCAATAATAATGTCTAGTGAGACTAGTCTCCAATAATAGTGTCTAGTGAGACTAGTCTCCAGTAAAAAGGTGTCTAGTGAGACTAGTCTCCAATAATAGTGTCTAGTGAGACTAGTCTCCAATAATAGTGTCTAGTGAGACCAGCCTCCAGTAAAAAGGTGTCTAGTGAGACTAGTCTCCAATAATAGTGTCTAGTGAGACTAGTCTCAAATTATAGTGTCTAGTGAGACCAGCCTCCAGTAATAAAATTTCCAGTGAGATTAGTACCCAGCAATAAGTGTCTAGTGAGATTATCCTCCAGGAATAGTGTCCAGTGACACTAGTCTCCAGGAATAAAGTGTCCAGTGAGACTGGTCTTCAGGAATAAAGTGTCTAGGGAGACTAGTCTTCAGTAATAAAGTGTTCAGAGAGACAGTTCATTACTGGAGACTAATAATAAGCAATAATCTGCAATAATAAAGTGTCTAGTGAGACTAGTCTCCAGAAATGAAATGTCTAGTGAGATTAGTCTCCAGAAATAAAGTGTCTAGTGATAACTAGTCTCCAGTAATAGAGTGTCTAGTGAGACCAGTCTCCAGGAATAAGGTGTCTAGTGATACTAGTCTCCAGTAATAAAATGTCTAGTGAGACCATTCTGCAGTAATAAAGTGTCTATTGATATTAGTCTCTAGAAATAAAGTGTTCAGTGAGACCAGTATCCAGTTATAAAGTGTCTAATGAGACTAGTCTCCAGTAATAAAGTGTCTAGTGATATCAGTCTCCAGGAATAAGGTGTCTAGTGATACCAGTCTCCAGTAGCAAATGTCTAGTAAGACTAGTCTGCAGTAATAAAGTGTCTAGTGATATTAGTCTTTAGGAATATAGTGTCCAGTGAGACTAGTATCCAGTTATAAAGTGTCTAATGAGACTAGTCTCCAGTAATACAGTGTCTAATGAGACCAGTCTCCAGGAATAAGGTGTCTAGTGATACTAGTCTCCAGTAATAAATGTCTAGTGAGACTAGTCTGCAGTAATAAAGTGTCTAGTGCTATTAGTCTCTAGGAATAAAGTGTCCAGTGAGACTAGTATCCAGTTATAAAGTGTCTAGTGAGACTAGTCTCCAGTAATAAAGTGTCTAGTGAGACCAGTCTCCAGGAATACGGTGTCTAGTGATACTAGTCTCCAGTAATAAATGTCTAGTGAGACTAGTCTGCAGTAATAAAGTATCTAGTGATATTAGTCTCTAGGAATAAAGTGTCCAGTGAGACTAGTATCTAGTCATAAAGTGTCTAGTGAGACTAGTCTCACAGTAATAAAGTATATAAGAGTAGTCTCTGGTAATATAGTTATGACTAGAAGTATATGTAGATAAAGTGTATGAGTCTCTCTTGAACAGATACAGAATTAGAAATGTTACTTCATAATCAGTGATAATTTCTTAACGAAAATTGAGAAGCAGTATTCCTTGCACAAACAAAGTTTACGCATAGACAATGTTATTAAAAGTAATCTCATAATTGAAATTTCCAGTAACCCTTCTAATAATGGCTTAGTTTTGCGACTAAAGATGAGATTTGACTAAATTTTTGGATCTCTAAAATCCGTGGCCGAGTGGTTAGCGCACTTGGCTACTGATCTAAGGGACCTCGGTTCGAGCCCCGGACAAGGCATGGACGTTTGTGTTGCTTTTCTGCTGGGGTCCTGCCATCCTCTCAGACCTTCTACTATGGCATATAAACTAACAGGCTCCTGTCAGACCTCTGTGGCAAGCAGTGCTTGAGGCGGTATTTATTTATTATTTTATTTTAAGTTATTGAAACTGAGCCAGTTGAGCTCGAGTCTACTCGATCCTGAAGTTACTGAGCCATAGTTCGCCCGAGAGATAAAGACTGAGCCAAAGTTAGCTCAAGTTGAAATTACTGATGTCTAATCTGTCCGAGCCTGGGGCGGGGGTGGCTCAGTCGGTAGCGCGCCAGGCTCGTAATCTGTACTTCCCAGGTTCGAGTCCCAGCTGGGTCAGCGTTGAGATTTATCTCCGCAAAATTTCCCCGCCCTGCTCATGGTCAGTAGGGGACACCGATGGACTTGGAAAGGCCGCCGTCCGTCGGATGGGATGTTAAGCCATGGCCCCGTGTGCGAGAGAGCCATACCCTGTGCACGTTAAAGAACACGCTGGATGGCCTTGACGGGAGGCTACCATCTGTCTCCCAACAGCTGTTCCAGTGGGTCCCCTCCCCCAACCTTCTCTGAGCCTTCGGGGTCCTTGTGACCTGGCCATTTAGCCCTTAGTGTGCAAAAAAGTGCCGCTCAGAGGTAAAACAACCCAACCCAACTGTTCGAGCCTAAAGTTATTGAGCCAAAGTCCACCCAATCCAAAAGTTACTGAGCCCAAGTCTACCAAATACCGAATTTATTGAGCCCGAGTTGCCTCAGCCTGAAGTTATTGAGCTAGAATCCGTCCAAGACCGAAGTTACTGAGCCTGAGTCTGCCCGTTATTACGTCCAAGACGAGTTATTGTACCTGATTGAGCCTGAGCCTGCTTATAGTTTTTGGTTACAAATTTTTGAGACCACGTTCGCCCAATGCCGAAGTTATGGAGCCAGAGTCCACCGAGCTCGATTATAGAAAAAAATTCTCTGACACATTATAAAACATATTTACAGAAATGCATGTTGCAAATTATTTATTATAATCATTATGTGACAAAGTTAAAATACTAATGATATTTGGAACTAAAATATAAGAAACTGAAATTTCGTGGGTAACATACACGCAATGAGCCATATCAAAGATAGAAAATATGTAAAAATTAAACAAAAACTGCATGGTGTTTATTTTTTTAATTATTAAAGACTGAAATCATAATTTATATTTTTCACTTATTTTACGCAATTTCAAGAAATATTTGAAATTTAAATTATTCTGAGCCCAGGCCCGAACTTACAGTCGCTCAAAAAAAAAATATTCGAACACTATGGTTGATTATAGAATTCAGAAAAAATATCCGAACACTATGGTTGATTACAGAATTCAGAAAAAAATATCCGAACACTATGGTTATAGAATTCAGAAAAAATATCCGAACACTATGGTTAATTACAGAAAAAATACCTGGCAACTATTTTTTTTAGAAATTAGTGATCTGGTAACCTTCGTGTCACGTGACACGAAAGTTGCCAGATCACTAATTTCTAAAAAAATAGTTGCCAGGTATTTTTTCTGAATTCTGTAATAAACCATAGTGTTCGGATTTTTTTTTACCGACTGTACACGAAGGTTGCCAGATCACTAATTTCTAAAAAAAAAAATCGTTGCCAGGTATTTTTTCTGAATTCTGTAATCAACCATGGTGTTCGGATATTTTTGTTGAGCGACTGTACACGAAGGTTGCCAGATGACTAATTTCTAAAAAAAATCGTTGCCAGATATGTTTTCTGAATTCTGTAATCAACCATGGTGTCTATCCTGTAAGTCAATAATTCTGTAATCAACCATGGTGTTCGGATATTTTTTCGAGCGACTGTACCTCTACTAGCGATTATTGTATGGCTCCAAATGAACCAGTCTTTAGTAATTAAAAAATAATCGTATAAATAAATATTTATTAAATGTCAATAATATTTATTCATATAGCAACTTACAGTTTTTGGTCGGTGTTAAGAGCGAACGCTGTTCAGTAGATAAAATAATATCTATAGTTCCGTATGTGTTCATTTTGATTGAAAAAGAAATAATGATCCAGCACCTTTAGATACTAACTGAACATGCCTTTAACTGTCAGATCCTTTTAAACCATTCAGACTGCCGGTAATGACCAGAAGTTTCACGTGCCGGAAGTTGTCATATGACTCATTACTGATGACGCATCTGACAGTGCCTCCCTCTATAGTTGAGAAATGGAAGTAAACGCCGTTTCGTAGAACTAATTTCATCGAAGTAACGGAAAATACCCAAAGCGACTAATCCTGAAATAAAATTCTGGAATTGCATTTAATTCTCTTCTACTAGAATTAATATACGAAATACGATTATCGGAACTGTTGTAGAGTAATTTTCTTGCAATAACTGTTAAAAAAATTACAAGGAACCATTGTTGGTAAAAAAAAATTATTCACTAAATACACTCAGTGCCTGACTTACAGGATAGACGCGTTCTTTAAAAAAATTCGTGAGAAGTGCAATAGTGTTAGTCCGACACAAATTTTTTCCAACTTGACTGACATATTTTTAATTTGATTCTTTTATTTTGAATATTCTTTGGCTTATGCTTTGTGTTTCTTATTTTTTAATGTAGATTTCGTAAATGTAACAGATTTTACGAGAAATTTTTCTAAGAACATAAAAAAAAAATACCCCCTCAAGCAGCTGCTTGCCACAGAGGTCTGACAGGAGTCTGTCAGTTTATATGCCTAGTAGAAGGTCTGTGAGGATGGTAGAACCATAGCTATTATATAACATTTTATATGGAAATTTGTTTTATATAATTTTCATATATTAGAGTGTGGTTTTTGTGAAATTTAGTATATAACAATGTAGTTTTTATATAATTTTTAATATAAGAACACAGTTTTTTTTATAATATTTTTGTATGAGAAAATATAGCTTTTATATAATATTTTTATAAGAATATAGGTTCATATAATTTTCATATATTAGAGTTTTGTGTAATTTATTATATGACAATATAGTTTTTATATAT
Organism: Ryuthela nishihirai; assembly: GCA_038380435.1. Lineage (NCBI taxonomy): Eukaryota > Metazoa > Arthropoda > Arachnida > Araneae > Heptathelidae > Ryuthela > Ryuthela nishihirai. Next base: position 3,856,265 of record JAWZYU010000008.1, read on the forward strand.
TTTTCAATATAAGAACATTTTTTATAATATTTTTATATGAATATTATATTAATATAATTATATAATAATAATAAAATTTATATTAATTTTATAGCCATTTTCATTCTTCTAATAAAGATCTTACGAGAAATTTTTTCTAAGAATATATTTTATATATATTGTATATAAAATATTGTTTTATATAATTTTCATATATTACAGTGTCGTTTTTGTGAAATTTGATATATATAGCAATGTAGTTTTTATATAATTTTTAATATAAGAACACAGTTTTTTTAATAATATTTTTGTATGAGAAAATATAGCTTTTATGTAATATTTTTATAAGAATCGAACCCATCGAACCCAAATTTTACTACGGTGATGAGAGTTTTTTTTTTTAATATTTTTATTTTTCATTTATTTATTAATTTTTTTAATTTCAATCTTTTGAGTCTGCAATGTCGGTCTCTGCTTCGTAACTATGCATTTTACGCCAGGAATGACGGACGCCATGATATGGAAATGCAGACAATGACAGAGGCTAGGGAGCAAGAAGAGCAAGAATCTGGCCAACTAAGAGAGAAGGGTTGGGTTGTTTTACCTCTGAGCAGCACTTTTTTGCACACAATGGGCTAAATGGCCAGGTCACATGGACCCCGAAGGCTCAGAGAAGGTTGGAGGAGGGGACCCACTGTTGGGAGACAGATGGTAGTCTCTAGTCAAGGCCATCCAGCGTGTTCTTTAACGTTGGGATGTTTTACCTATGAAAGGCACTTTTTTTGCACACAATGGGCTAAATGGCCAGGTCACATGGACCCCGAAGGCTCAGAGAAGGTTGAGGGAGGGGACCCACTGGAATAGCTGTTGGGAGACAAATGGTAGCCTCCCGTCAAGGCCATCCAGCGTGTTCTTTAACGTGCACAGGGTATGGCTCCGACGGACGGCGGCCTTTCCAAGCCCATCGGTGTCCCCTACTGACCGAGGGCAGGGCGGGGAATTTTGTGGAGATAAATCTCAACGCTGACCCAGCTGAGACTCGAACCTGGGAACTACAGATTACGAGCGTGACGCGCTACCGACTGAGCCACCCCCCTAAGAGAGAAAGTAAAGGAGTTTAAGGACGCGTGGACAGCTTATGAATCTAGTCCTCTAGTCCATCAATCCAGAATAGATCTAAATCTCTCATATTTATCTGCCTTACAAATCTGATATTTAATGCATTGACGACCATTTCTTTTGGATGATTTGCCACGGCGCTGCCATTCCCACAACGCGCAAATTTATGTCTACATATTGTGGTTTGTTACAAGATAGAAATATTTAAATGAGCAACTAAGGATGCCGAAAAAGAAAATGAAAAAAGAAAGGAACCTTATTATTGAAAATACATGTATTTTTTTTCATATTAATAAAAAGAAAATGTTCTTATATATACTGTATAAACAAAAGAATGTAAAAAACAACAAGATTATTTTTCGCTAAGGAAAAAACAATGTTTTTGTACACCTGATTTTACTGAACGTAAATTAATTTACCGATAATTTCTCCCTGCAGGCGATCATGACCGTTATTTAAACTCTCATATATGTATCTAGTACGAGTCTCTTAGTTTGGTTTGTCGCATTTTGCTAGGCTTAATTTTTTGAAAGAATAAAATCTCTCTCTTTTTGAAACCTTCATTTTCTCTATTTTTTACTAATTTCCTTTTTTCGAGACTTTGGCCTCTTATTGTGGACAAGCCCAAGTCCACAGCTAAAACCGCAAAATTCCCCGCCCTGCCCACGGTCAGTAGGGGACACCGATGGGCTTGGAAAGGCCGCCGTCCGTCGGATGGGACGTTAAGCCGTGGCCCCGTGTGCGGGAGAGCCATACCCTGTGCACGTTAAAGAACACGCTGGATGGCCTTGACGGGAGGCTACCATCTTGTCTCCCAACAGCTGTTCCAGTGGGTCCCCTCCCCCAACCTTCTCTGAGCCTTCGGGGTCCATGTGACCTGGCCATTTAGCCCATGGTGTGCAAAAAAGTGCCGCTCAGAGGTAAAACAACTCAACCCACAGCTAAGTTTTAACAACATTCCATTTCTCTACTCTTAGAAATAAAAACCTTTGTTCTCTCAATAGATGGCGCTACGTGTAACTCTTTTGCTGCCATTGGCTGCTTTGCCTTATGCTGTTGCACGCGCTGTTGCGGATATTACGTCAAGGCGTTAATTCCACTGAACTTAAAACACACTAACCACAGAAAAAGAGAGATTTGTTAGAGAGCGTTTGACATTTCTTTGCCGCTGTTTAATTTTCGGCCTTAAGATGGAAGTAAGGCAAAATGCATACGGGTCTATAGAGAATGATTATGAACAGTCAGAACCAGGAGTCGCAGTTTTAACAGCCACCAAAAGAGGTAAGTTCTTTATGCTAATTCAGTGTCTCGCAAACTGTGTGCCGCGAGAGATTTTCAAATTGACACTAGATATTCCAAAGATTTCATTTTGACTTGACTTGTGTTATCGAACGACTATAATACGTTGTGTTACGTGCTTTAATAAAAATCTTTCAGATTTTATCAACTGGGATCTTGTAAGTATTTATCAAGCTTTTTCCAAATTTTGGAATTAATTTTTGATTATTTCAAGCCATAGAATGGACAAATATTTAAAACAAACACCGAGTTATGAATTAAAGAACGAGAGCAAATCTTCAAGTAAAACCAGGCTGATGGACTTCAACAAAGCGCAAATATAATGACGATTATATAGAGTTTGCTTTTATTCATTTTTAGGTGTGCCGCGGAAAAAAAATTAGATTCAGTGTGCCGCGGGGAAAAAAATAGATTCAGTGTGCCGCGGGGAAAAAATTAGATTCAGTGTGCCGCGGAAAAAAAATTAGATGCAATGTGCCGCGGAAAAAAAATTAGATTCAGTGTGCCGCAGAGTAAAAAAGTTTGCGAGACACTGTGCTAATTGAATCTAAAATCATAAATTTATGAAACTGCTTCTATCAAAACCTTACCGGACGTTCTGTCATTTGACAATAAAGTATTTTGAGATTATTATATATGAAATGCATTTTCGGGTAACTGTAGTAAAAGTTTATTATACTATAGTTATATATATTTTATTCATAATTAAATAAACTGTAATCAAAATATAAAAAATAGATCATTACCTCTGAAACAGGCTCGGGCTCGAACCCAGGTCCCTGTGTTTTAAATTCTTAATGTGATTAAGACATTAATAATATAAATTTTAATTAAAATATATTCATTACATAATTACAACGAAATATATATAAATATACATACAAAAATCTACTTTTATTCTGTTAAATATTTATAAATTTTATTATATGCAATAAAATGCTGCTACTTAGGGTTATTTTATATTTCAGTGTAAAATATTATATATTTATACATTTTATTATATATTGAACATACAATTGTATACATAATAATGCTTATTTAATATATAGAAATATAAATTGCAATAAAATATATATTTGCGTCCATGTTTGTATCATATATAATAAAGCAGTGATGAAAAATATAGAATATGTTAAGATTTAAATAATACATAATGTAGTAAAATGCAACAAATTAATGCTTACATAATATATAAGTTTCAAAAATATAATAACAGCATGTACAATTATTCTTTTTATAATACATAATAATATAAATATTGAAAGAAATATATCATAATGTGTATATATTAATGTCATGTAATGTTTAGTATAAATTAAAAAAAATATATAAAAATGTATATTAGCATTTACATTATGATATAAATTTTAATAAAATATATAATGACATATACATTAAAATTTATGCAATTAACAATAATATAAACAGTAAAACTAATTTTATGCTATATTTATTCATATATTGTTGTTGATTATTTGCTTCACTCCTTTCATTTTAGAAAACAAAATTTTTATTTATTAGTATGAAAATTAAACAAAAATATATATTTTATACAACATTTTTATATTTTTGTGCTAATTCCCATAGAAGTTTGCACAGAGTTTTCGTGAGTTTTGTGCAATGTCTTATACCAGTGGTTCTCAGTAGCGGCTTTTCAAAAATGTGAGGGGGGGGAGGAATTCGTAAGTTTTTTGGTAAAAATACAAACGGATCATATTAGGGGTTGGGCTATTTTACCTGTGAGGGGAATTATTTTGCACACAGTGGGCTAAATGGGCAGGTCACAAGGAATCCAAAGGATTATATTAGGGGTTGGGCTGTTTTACCTGTGAGGGAAACTATTTTGTACACAATGGGCTAAATGGGCAGGTCACTAGGAATCCAATGGATCATATTAGGGGTTTTGTTGTTTTACCTGTGAGGGGAATTATTTTGCACACAGTGGGCTAAATGGGCAGGTCACAAGGAATCCAAAGGATTATATTAGGGGTTGGGCTGTTTTACCTGTGAGTGGAACTATTTTATACTCAATGGGTTAAATGGGCAGGTGACAAGGAATCCAAAGGATTATATTAGGGGTTGGGCTGTTTTATCTGTGAGTGGAACTATTTTGTATGCAGTTGGCTAAATGGGCAGGTCACAAGGAATGCAACGGATCAGATTAAGTGTTGGGTTGTTTTACCTCTCAGTGGAACCATTTTGTATATAATAATAAATAAATAAATACCCCCTCAAGCAGCTGCTTGCCACAGAGGTCTGACAGGAGCCTATCAGTTTATATGCCACAGTAGAAGATCTGATAGGATGGCAGGACCTCAGCAGAAAACAACACGAACATCCATGCCTTACCCGGGGCTCGAACCCAGGTCCCGTAGATCAGCAGCCAAGCGCGCTAACCACTCGGCCACGTACAATGGATTAAATGGGGAGGTCGCAAGGGATCAGAGAAGGAGTTGGGTTGTTTCACCTGTGAGTGGAACTATTTTGTATACAATGGGCTAAATGGGCAGGTCACTAGGAATCCAACGGATCATATTAGGGGTTGGGTTGTTTTACCTGTGAGTGGCACTATTTTGTACACAATGGGTTAAATGGGCAGGTCGCAAGGGATCAGAGAAGGAGTTGGGTTGTTTTATCTCCGAGTTGAACTATTCTGTACATAATGGGCTAAATGGTCAGGTCGCAAGGAATCCAAGGGATCAGAGAAGGAGTTGGGATGTTTCACCTGTGAGTGGAACTATTTTGTACACAATATGTTAAATGGGCAGGTCACTAGGAATCCAACGGATGATATTAGGGGTTGGTTTGTTTTACCTGTGAGTGGCACTAATTTGTACACAGTGGGTTAAATGGGCAGGTCGCAAGGGATCAGAGAAGGAGTTGGGTTGTTTTATCTCCAAGTGGAACTATTCTGTACATAATGGGCTAAATGGTCAGGTCGCAAGGAATCCGAGGGATCAGAGAAGGAGTTGGGATGTTTCACCTGTGAGTGGAACTATTTTGTACACAATGGGCTAAATGGGCAGGTCACTAGGAATCCAACGGATCATATTAGGGGTTGGGTTGTTTTTCCTGTGAGTGGCACTATTTTGTACACAGTGGGTTAAATGGGCAGGTCGCAAGGGATCAGAGGAGTTGGGTTGTTTTATCTCCGAGTGGAACTATTCTGTACATAATGGGCTAAATGGTCAGGTCGCAAGGAATCCAAGGGATCAGAGAAGGAGTTGGGATGTTTCACCTGTGAGTGGAACTATTTTGTACACAATGGGTTAAATGGGCAGGTCACTAGGAATCCAACGGATGATATTAGGGTTTGGGTTGTTTTACCTGTGAGTGGCACTATTTTGTACACAATGGGTTAAATGGGCAGGTCGCAAGGGATCAGAGAAGGAGTTGGGTTGTTTTATCTCCGAGTGGAACTATTCTGTACATAATGGGCTAAATGGTCAGGTCGGAAGGAATCCAAGGGATCAGAGAAGGAGTTGGGTTGTTTCACCTGTGAGTGGAACTATTTTGTACACAATGGGCTAAAGGGTCAGGTCACAAGGAATCCAAGGGATCAGAGAAGGAGTTGGGTTGTTTTACCTCTAAGTGGAACTATTTTGTAGATTGAATTTTTGTTGGTAGAATACTAGTAGATTGAATATCGAATCGTTATACATGTTTTGCTTCGATAGAAAATCCTTAGAAATTCACAGTTACCATTATCAAAATATTCCTAAATTTATATACACGGTTTGACAGACTTCGGTTCAAGGTCTTCCACGTATTCTTTAAGGCATATAGGGCATCGTACACGGGGCGCTAGGCTCCTAATCTGCAGTTCCCAGGTTTGAGTCCCAGCTGGGTCAGCGTTGAGAATTATCTCCGCAAACCTCCCCGCCCTGCCCACTGACATTAGGGGACACCGATATAGATATTCTTGGAAAGGCCGCCGTCCGTCGGGTGGGATGTTAAGCCGTGGCCCCGTGAATAGGAGAGCCATAGAAACTCTGTGGATGTTAATGAACACTCTGGATGGCCTTGACAGGAGGCTACCATCTGTTTCTCAAAAGCTGTTCCAGTGGGTCCCCTATCCCAACCTACTCTGAACTTTCGGGGTCCATATGACCTGGTGCTGAAAAAAGTGCCGCTCACAGGTAAAACAACCCAACCCCTAATATGATTCGTTGGATTCCTAGTGACCTGTCCATTTAGCCCATTGTGTACAAAATACTTCCACTCACAGGTAAAACAGCTCAACCCCTAATATGATCCGTTGGATTCCTTGCGACCTGTCCATTTAACCCATTGTATACAAAATAGTTCCACTCAGAGGTAAAACAACCCAACTCCTTCTCTGATCCCTTTGCGACCTGATCATTTAGCCCATTATGTAGAGAATAGTTCCGCTCAGAGGTAAAACAACCCAACTCCTTCTCTGATCATTTGAGACTTGCCCATTTAGCTATATTGTATACAAAATAGTTCCACTCAAAGGTTAAACAACCCAACCCCTAATATGATCCGTTGGATTCCTAGTGACCTGCCCATTTAACCCATTGTGTACAAAATAATTCCACTCACAGATGAAACAACCCTACTCCTTCTCTGATCCCTTGGATTCCTTGCGACCTGACCATTTAGCCCATTATGTACAGAATAGTTCCACTCAGAGATAAAACAACCCAACTCCTTCTCTGATCCCTTGCGACCTGCCCATTTAACCCATTGTGTACAAAATAGTGCCACTCACAGGTAAAACAACCCAACCCCTAATACGATCCGTTGGATTCCTAGTGACCTACCCATTTAGCCCACTGTGTACAAAATAGTTCCACTCACAGTTAAAACAACCCAACCCCTAATATGATCCGTTGGATTCCTAGTGACCTGCCCATTTAACCCATTGTGTACAAAATAATTCCACTCACAGGTAAAACAACCCAACCCCTAATACGATCCGTTGGATTCCTAGTGACCTACCATTTAGCCCATTGTGTACAGAATAGTTCCACTCAGAGATAAAACAACCCAACTCCTTCTCTGATCCCTTGCGACCTGCCCATTTAACCCATTGTGTACAAAATAGTGCCACTCACAGGTAAAACAACCCAACCCCTAATACGATCCGTTGGATTCCTAGTGACCTACCCATTTAGCCCATTGTGTACAAAATAGTTCCACTCACAGTTAAAACAACCCAACCCCTAATATGATCCGTTGGATTCCTAGTGACCTGCCCATTTAACCCATTGTGTACAAAATAATTCCACTCACAGGTAAAACAACCCAACCCCTAATACGATCCGTTGGATTCCTAGTGACCTACCATTTAGCCCATTGTGTACAGAATAGTTCCACTCAGAGATAAAACAACCCAACTCCTTCTCTGATCCCTTGCGACCTGCCCATTTAACCCATTGTGTACAAAATAGTGCCACTCACAGGTAAAACAACCCAACCCCTAATACGATCCGTTGGATTCCTAGTGACCTACCCATTTAGCCCATTGTGTACAAAATAGTTCCACTCACAGTTAAAACAACCCAACCCCTAATATGATCCGTTGGATTCCTAGTGACCTGCCCATTTAACCCATTGTGTACAAAATAATTCCACTCACAGGTAAAACAACCCAACCCCTAATACGATCCGTTGGATTCCTAGTGACCTACCATTTAGCCCATTGTGTACAAAATAGTTCCACTCAGAGGTAAAACATTTCAACTCTGTCACAGAAACACTTGACAACCAAAACGTTAGTCGCCTGTTTTCCTGGAAGGAAGTTGTCACAGAGCAAACGTTTGCTCGAAAGGGAAACTCGTCTGCGACCTTCACCACATTTTCTGCTGCTACTGAAAGAGCGAGCAGGCGCATGAGTCGGTTCGTCGACAAACCCGCGCATTCGGAGGAAAATGATCGCGCTGACGCAAAGGATGTCGGGAATTCCCCCCACCCCCTCCATTTGAGTCATGCAGGAGAAATCTGCCACTCAATTTCTGAAGTGTCTGAGAACGCGTGAACTTTATCGAAAGTTTTTTCTCCCCAAGAATTCGAAGAAATAATAGATGCAATCTTGTTTTGGATGACAAAAGACGTACAGTCGCTGAAAAAAGTGTCCGAACACTGTGGTTGATTACAGAATTGAGAAAAAATATCATGAAACTATTTTTTTAGAAATAAGTGATCTGGCAACCTTCGTGTCACGTGACACGAAGGTTGCCAGATCAGGATTTAGTAAAGACGCCGCTCGTCGGATGGGAGATTAACCCGTGGTTCTGTGTGCATGAAAGCCATACCCTGTGCACGTGAAAGAACACGCTGGATGGCCTTGACGGGAGGCTGCCATCTGTCTCTTATCAGCTGTTCCAGTGGGTCCCCTCCCCCAACCTTCTCTGAGCCTTCAGGGTCCTTGTGACCTGGCCATTTAGCCCATGGTGTGCAAAAAAAGTGCCGCTCAGAAGTAAAACAACCCAACCCAACGGAACTATTTTGTACACAATGCGCTAAATGGGCAGGTCACAAGGAATCCAACGGATCATATTAGGGGTTGGGTTGTTTTACAGTACTGTGCAAATTAGTTGAGATAATAGGAAAATGCAATAACAAAGACACAACTAAAATATTTATTTAATAGTATAGTTAATAGTGAATCTGACCCCCCTTTGCTTTAATTACTTCTTTCACCCTCTCAACCATTGATGCCACAAGTTTTCCACACATCTCCTTCACTTCAGGGTCGTGGTACCACACTTTCATGACACTTTCTATCATTTTGGTGTTCGTCGTGCAATCCATCTTAGATATGCGCGCTTTAATAATGGTCCACAAAGTTTCAATGGGGTTTAGATTGGGTGAATTTCCTGGCCACTCCAATACCTTCAAATGTTGCTGGGTAAAGAAGCTCTTAGCAAACTTAGAAATGTGGCATGGAGCCAGATCCTGTTGAAATACCCCATCACCATTAGGAAACAGCTTCTGCAGTGTTGGGACCATTTTCCAGAACGCCTATTCCACCTCCAGAACGCCTATTCCACCTCCAGAACGCCTATGTACTTTTTGCTGTCCATCATTCCTACAATGGGGTGAAGTGTCTGTGGCCCGGAAGCTGTGAAACATCCCCAAACATGACCTTGGGTGGGTGTTTGGGGGATTGCTGGATGTCGCCGGATCGAAGAGGTTCTCCAGGCTTCGCTTGTCCCAACTAATTCGCACAGTACTGTACCTCTGAGTGGAACTATTTTGTATAAATAAATAAATAAATACCCCCTCAAGCAGCTGCTTGCCACAGAGGTCTGACAGGAGCCTGTCAGTTTATATGCCACAGTAGAAGATCTGAGAGGATGCAGGACCTCAGCAGAAAATGCAGGACCTCAGCAGAAAAACGACACACACATCCATGCCTAAATCCGGGGCTCGAACCCAGGTCCCTTAGATCAGTAGCCAAGCGTACTAATATTTAATTAAGTAAATCTCTAATAAGTTGATTAGGATGTTCTGCGATAGTTGCAAAATAGTTCTTGGCCATTTTCTTGATGGATTGGAGAATTGTTTCAAAATTTAGATCTCGATGAATGATAGTATTCCTGACAAACCAGGGAGCTGCTACAGCAGATCGTAGGATTTTATTTTGTAGATATTGGAGGTTTGCAAGATTTTTAGTAGAACATGCACCCCAGATGGCATAGAGAAGGATAGGTTTGATTATCTGATTATAAATTAGCATTTTATGTGATGTTGCGATATGAGATTTACCCCCCAAGCAGATTTGGGTTGGGTTGTTTTACCTCTGAGCGGCACTTTTTTGCACACCATGGGCTAAATGGCCAGGTCACATGGACCCCGAAGACTCAGAGAAGGTTGGGGGAGGGGACCCACTGGAACAGCTGTTGGGAGCCAGATGGTAATCTCCCGTCAAGGCCATCCAGCGTGTTTTTTAACGTTGGGTTGTTTTACTTCTGAGCGGCACTTTTTTGCACACCATGGGCTAAATGGCCAGATCACAAGGACCCCGAAGGCTCAGAGAAGGTTGGGGAAGGGGACCCACTGGAACAGCCATTGTAGCCCCTTACCCGGCCCTTTAACCCATTGTAGCCCCTTACCCGGGGCTACAATGGGTTAAATGGGCAGGTCACAAAGAATTCAAGGGATCATATTAGGGGTTGGGTTGTTTTACCTGTGAATGGAACTACTTTTTACCCAATGGGTTAAATGGGCAGGTCACAAGGAATTCAAGGGATCAGAGAAGGATGGTGGCTCAGTCGGTAGCGCGCCAGACTTGTAATCTGTAGTTCCCAGGTTCGAATCCCAGCTGGGTCAGCGTTGAGATTAGAGATTTATCTCCGCAAAACTCCACTGCCCTACCCACGGTCAGTAGGAGACACCGATGGGCTTGGAAAGGCCCCCGTCCATCGGATGAGACGTTAAGCTGTGGCTCCGTGTACGGGAGAGCCAAACTCCGCAAAATAGATAATTTAAAATTTATCCATATTGCGGAGATAAATCTCAATTCAATAATAATTGAAATCGTAATAATTGAATTATAATAATAAAATAATAATTGGAATCGAAACACCACAACGTAAAGCTTATAATCATAATTGCATCGACAATTTGGAACACATCACTTTCTCGTCATCTTCCAGAAAGAAATCAATACTATGCAGTTAACACAATTCAGCAGATACAAGTGCTTTCGCTTCATCGTTACTTTGTGTCCACTACGTCGGATGAAACAAAAGGCAGTCGCTTCGCCCACGCGACGACTGACGTCACAATGCATAGATGCTGTCCCATCTAGAACGTTCTGTCAGGGTCGGTTAGTATGAGTATGTTGCCACGGTAATTGCGAAACGTTAACAATGCTTAATTTTGTTTAAAATTTTAATAGTTGTAGTTAATTTGTTTTCGATTTTAGAATATATGCAAGGAGCTACCGTTAAGAAAATTATTTATAATATTAGAGGAGATTCAAGCACTGAGATTTGAGCATACTTACCTGGCGTTGGGGATGCCTTGATCAGCGAGGCGGCTGGAGATTTTTTTTTTAGCGGATTATTTTACGGTAAAGAGCGGTAGCTGACAGTTCAAGTGGATATCAGTCTATACCAGTTAGTAAGTGTTAATTTTTCTTACCACGAGGCGTCTTTCGACATATCAACCCATTTGCTTGAAGCGATTCCTGTTTTCCTCACGAGATGGCGCATGTGCAGAAAATTGCTTTCAACACCATCAAGGTGCATCATCCTGGTACGGAGTCTCTAGTGGCGCTGGAAGCCCTCTGGCAACTTGGAGGGGAACGCGACAGTATTGAGTATGCGCAGGCAGTGAACAATTCGACCTCACGGATCGTTTTCAAGAGTAATATCCTTGTGCAACGCGCAGTTAAGAATCCCATCAAGGTGGGCGATAAGACCATAACTTGCGAGCCCCTAAACGACCAAAACATTAAAGTGTATGTGAGAAAACTACCGCCGTCGATGACCGACGAGATTATTCTCAGCACCTTTGGCCGATTCGGGAAGATCTCTGAAATCGCCGCAGAGACTATGTCGGTCAAATTTACCGACTATCCGATCAAAACGGGAACTCGCATTCTGACTATGCTGCCCCAAGAACAGATTCCACCGCTGGTGAAAGTAGGGCGGTTTACAGCAGTTGTGTGGCACCCTGGACAAATCCGCTGCTGCAACTTTTGTGGCAAGGAAGGCCACATGCAACAGTTTTGCCCAGAGGTCACATGTGGCATCTGTAGGAACAAAGGGCATGCTACGCATAAATGCCCCGAGAAATGCGAAAACTGCAATTCCAAGAAGCATGAAGGCCCCTGCAACACACGTACCTTTGCGCACGTGACCACCACCTCAGTACCCATTTCAACTGATCAGACCACATCTACCACAAATGCGGCACCCTCTCCCGCTAATAAAGAGGTTGTGGAGACTTCCTCTGATGACGCAAATACACTTCAATCGGTATTCCCTACCATAGAAGAAGCTAATGCCATTCTTGCAGCCAAGAAAGCTTCGGAAAAGGAAAATAGGTCACCAACATCGTCGCCACGCAAACAGGCGAAGGAAAAAAAATCAACCTCCCCCAACTCTTCAAAAGAGAATAGTGAGACTTCCCTCACATTAACCGATAGCTGTGACACAATCTTTACAGCACTGAAGCACGGGCGCGAGATGGACGAAGAAATCAGCTCTATCGGCTCATCTAATTCTGAACTCGTGATCGATCTCAGCGCTGATGAAAGAGATTCACCAGCATCTCCACCTCCCTCCCTCTCTCCGGGAATTATAAGTCCCACGATTGTTCCCAATGCCAACAGCACAAAAAAAATCGTCGATAGACCTAGAGACCGCGAAGAAAGAGAAACTAAAAAGACTCAAATTCCGTCGCCCGCTCTCACGAGGCTTAAAACGGGCACGACTTCGGGGAATAAACCCCCCCAACCTTCAACGTCTAGAACAAGCTCTGTTGGAACTGCAAAGGGAGTGAAGAACCCGAAAACGGGCAAATAACTTTTGGAATGTGTAACTACGTCTTTTTGCATTTTTCTCAAATGCCACCCGTCTGTTTCAAAATACAAACCCAAAATGGCGACCCTAAACATAATGACCCTCAACGTGCGGAGTTTCCGCAAACGCAAGAAGCAAGATTGGTTGCAGGGTTTTATGATTTTAAATAAAATTGATGTGTGTTTGCTGCAAGAAACCCACTTCGCCTGCTGGGGGGATATCACTGCATATCGACGTAATTACGATATGCAGTGTTATTTCTCCAACGGTTCGCGGCAAAGCGCCGGAGTGGCGATCATTTTTTCGCAACAATGTAAGCCTGCAAATGTTAAATACGACTGTGACACAGAAGGGAGAATCGTCGCAGTCTCGTGCACTATACACAATTGCAACTTACGATTAGTAAACGTTTATTGCCCAAATAAGGCCACCGACAGAAAATCCTTCTACCGTACGCTGCCCTACTTCATAAACAGTGGACAGGACATGACAATCGTCGCCGGTGATTTCAACTCCGTTGTCGACACAGAGCTTGATAGATTCCCCCTCACACATCGAGGGGACGGCAGTGCTAAGGCATTTGCAACTATCCTGCAAGACTTTGACATCACCGATTGTTGGCGTAAGTGGCATCCGGCAGAATACGGCTACACGTGGGAGAAAATAAATCCACCAGCCAAATCACGAATAGACCGCATCTACATCAGCAAACAGCACGAGACCCGCTGCACAATGTGCGAACACGTCGAAATCAATAACGCAGAAAATCAAATTAGTGACCATTTGGTTGTCTTAGGAAAATTGACGCTCTGTGAATCGATTAAAAGAGGGGGAGGCTTGTGGAAAATGAATGCCAGCCTGCTGGATGACATTCAAGTTTCACAGGAGATTAAATTAGTTTTAAACACTAGGATAAGCAGTGCGAAGGCTACCGAAGCAGCCTGGTGGGACGAGCTCAAAGGGGGGGTGAGGGATATACTTAAATTAGCTGGAAGGCGTTTGGCAGGGAAAAAGCGGAAGCGTCAAACTTTCTTAAGACAGGCTTTAGCAGCCTACACTGCTGGAGAAGCCGATGACAACTATAACCGATTCATCATCGCTGACATTAAAAGAGAAATCAACGAGCAATGTACAGTGAAAGGCTCTGAGACGAGATTAAATCTTGCAAAAGGCAGACTAGCCGAGGCTAACAACCTCAGCAGCCTACTAGCGAAATTTAAACGAAATTCTCGCGAAAAGCGTGCAATGACGCAATTGGAAGTGGGAGGGAATATTATTTCGGACCAAATTGGCATTAGACAAGAAGTCTATAATTTCTACCAAGATCTTTTCTCACCTGACAGCCTTTCACTCAAAGAAATCGATAAATGGCTAGAAGATACGCCACGGATCGCCAACGAAGTGACGTCTCGGTTAGAGGATGACATCACAGAAAAGGAAATACGGACTGCTGTAAAACAACAAAGCATCAACAAGAGTCCGGGCGAAGACGGCTTTGTAGCAGAGTTCTATAAAAAATTCGTGGACCTGCTATGGAAGCCACTAAGCGATTTCTACAACAACTTGCTGACAAACGAAGTAGCACTTACAGGAATGGAAAATGCTATTGTAACTTTGTTAAAAAAGTCGCCAAATGGTCACAACCTAACGAATTGGCGTCCGATTTCTCTGCTAAACTGTGATTACAAAATCTTGGCCAAAATTGTAACCAACCGTTTTGGAAAAATTCTGTGTGAAATCATTGGCGAATGCCAAGCTTGCAGTGTCCCTGGCAGGCAGATTCAACACAACATTCGGCTTATTCGAGATTGCTTCGAATTTAATTTTTCTAAAAAAACGAAATTCAGTTTTCTGGCAATTGACCAAAACAAAGCTTTTGATCGGGTTTCGCATGACTTCATGCGAAAACTATTGAAAGCTCACAACTTTGGCCCTAGAATTTGCAATTTATTTAATAATATGTATAAAAATGTAACAAGCCAAGTTTTGGTTAACGGGCACCTTACACAACGCTTCTCCGTTGCGAGGGGTGTTCGACAAGGCTGTCCGTTTTCCCCTCTGCTATTTGTACTCTCTCTGGAGACATTGCTTAGGAAAATCCAAGCGGACCCAAAATTTAAAGGTGTCATAGTACCTGGACATCGTACGCAGCTGAAATACGTTGCGTACGCCGATGATGTCACGTTTACCTTTTCGGATGAAGCTTCAATAACTAATTTTTACGATCTTTTTAAAAAATACTCAGATTGCAGTGGGGCTCTAATTAATAGAGACAAAACCAAAATTATGGCTTGGGGCAAGTGGGGTCCTTCGGTGTGGAATCACGTCAAATCCGCCTCAGAGCCCTTAAGACTCCTAGGTGTGCATATCAATTGGGAGGGATGCGATCCAAGCACATGGAAATTGGCCATAGCCAAAGCAGAGAAAACATGCGAACTTTGGGGGGATAGAGACCTTTCGATCTCTAAAAGGGCCGAAATTTTTAACGCGTTGATAATCCCAATTTTCACTTTTCTTGGAACTGTGTATACCCCCCCTTCTACGGTATACACGAAAATCACAAGAATCGCTGCTGGGTTTATCTGGGGATTCCAACACGAGCCTCTTAGTAGAGGAATCCTCTATCAGCCGGTTGGGGCCGGCGGGCTCGATCTAAAGCATGTTAAAACTTGGATTCGCACCCTACAGTATGTTGACGTTATTCAAACGCTGAATATCCCATCCCACCCTGCGAGTGCATTTCTCTCATATTTTCTCGGCCCAGCCGCACGGAAATATGTTGAGAAATGTACTTATAAGGGCCCGGAATGTAATACTGTAAATAGAAATTATGTATTTTTGTCGGACGTCAATACCATATTAGAAACTAAATATGTGTTAAATCACGATAAAAAATGCGACAAGAAATTAGTGTACTCTACTTTGCTTCCGGTGGAAATACCGCAAATTGTGAACAAAAGACCGGATATTGAATGGAAAATTGCTTGGTCGAACTTGCAAATCAAACACGTGGAGGCCCACAAACAAGATTTCCTTTGGAAACTCGCTCACGACATCCTTTTCACACGAGATAAGGCGTGGGCAAGGGGAACGTCAAGATCTGACAGATGTGCCTTTTGCGCGTGTATCGAAACCACGAAACATCTATTCTATGACTGCAAATTCGCGCAAGAATTATGGCTAAAATTTCAAACGTGGTCAGGATTGCCAGCAATGTCAGCGGACACTGTATTATTCCATCATCCGCTGGCAATCAGCAAACAAAAAAAATATGTTATGGATATCTGCCTGACCGAGATTAAACACCAACTCTGGAGGGCCAGGCAAAGGAAATTTTGGAGAAGCACAACAGAGACCACAGAAAAATTGCTATGGAAAACAAAATGTGAAATTCGCGATCGGTTGCAGCTGGATAAGAAGAGATTAACAGCAAAGCATGCCATGTACTTGTGGCGACCATGGGATAAATTTGTTGGAGTGACTAAGGAAGGAATCTTATTTGTAAAATTTTAGTAATTATGTGGCAATTCCTTAATCATCATTAGATTCAATTCATTGTTCAAATCAAAAGTTTAACTCTTAACAGGTTATTTTAAAATTATTGAAACTTATTTTTAACATTTAATGAAAGACTGTTTTTTTTAATCAATACTACCATTAAGGTAAAAACTAAAGTAAAATCGAATAAATAATCCTTAAATATATTTTTCCGAACTATTGCTAAAATTTAACTGTTCAGATACTAATTATTTCAATACAATGTTATATAAAACTAAAATCAAATATAAATGTGTAAATATTCAATGTTAGAATATATTAACCTAGTTGCAATTGTACTTTGTATTTGAATGTATGCAGTGTTTCATTTCCAGCCTTCAGTTCTTTCCCTTCTCCCTTTCTCTTCAACCCCCCCCCCCCTGCCAATTCCTAATCTTTTAAGCTATGGTCAGCACTTACAAGCAGAAGGTCAAATCTCGCCATAGAAAGCCACGTAACCGTAACCTTCAGCCGGACCCATCCTTGGGCTCGGCATTCCTGGGCGAGGCAGGCTGCCAACTGACCTTAGGATATCACCTTTGGCACGCAGAGCCGAGACGAGCGCTGTTGCTGCTACTGACTCCCCCTTCTCACCTTGTCTTTTCCCTTTTCTTTTTTATCCTTCCTCCTTTCTTTCTTCCACTTTCTTTGACTCTGATTCCTTCCTCACACAGGAAATAAATCCTTTTCCTTCAATTTAATTATCATCCGATATCTCATGCTCATCTTTTTTATGGATCTCCGAAATCACCCTACAATTATTTTTCAAGAATATCTGTGGTCACAAGACCCAGTGTGACTTGAACTGAACGGGGTCCTTGTCCGGGTTTTCGGGAAGGGAAAGGGGGGGGGGGCAGGAGCCTTTTTTATTTTATGCGGCCGAAACTTAATTTCCTGCGCAATGGCAGGAACCCGGATTTGGACCCCTCTCCCCTCAAGGGTGTTAAATGTTTTATGTTTTTTCTTTGGTTATGGCGAAAGGTTTGTATTTATCTTTCTCTTGAAGCCCCACACACATCTCAATTGTGCATGCTAGGAAGGGGGAAGGACGCCGTCTAATAAGACTTGGGAATATTTCCTAGCAAGCACATCCCATCCCAAACGCGTGTGGGGCAGTGAATGCTGTGTGAAAGAGTGAAAGTTGTTTGAAAGATGTGTGTTTTTGAGGGACAGCTGGCAGAGAACATTATGTTTTGCTGAGGCTGTCTCGCTGATCACATTAAATTAGTTTATCCTTATGCCCGACAGCTGAGTGTCTGAATCTTAGTTCGACGGCACAAGGGATTAAGAAAAACTCAAGTGAAACTGATTTTAGATATAATTTGCTTTCGAGAGTTTTTCCTAATTACAAAGGAGGGGATAGGCTTTCTCATTGCACTTCGAGATTGCTGACCCCCGCCACTTTCGCAAACTGCGATAGATGGAGCGTGTAATTTTTGGTAGTGGGGACTGCGTTCGCGCGGACCCTATATATTTCAAATGAAAAATATTTGGTTGTTCGGGAGTACTTGTGGCGATCATGGGATAAATTTGTTGGAGTGACTAAGGGAGGAATCTTATTTGTAAAATTCTAGTAATTATGTGGCAATTCCCTAATCATCATTAGATTCAATTCATTGTTCAAATCAAAAGTTTAATTCTTAACAGGTTATTTTAAAATTATTGAAACTTATTTTTAACATTTAATGAACCACTGTTTTTTAATCAATACTACCATTAAGGTAAATACTAAAGTAAAATCGAATAAATAATCCTTAAATGTATTTTTCGGAACTATTGCTAAAATTTAACTGTTCAGATACTAATTATTTCAATACAATGTTATATAAAACTAAAATCAGATATAAATGTGTAAATATTCAATGTTAGAATATATTAACCTAGTTGCAATTGTATTTTGTATTTGAATGTATGCAGTGTTTCATTTCCAGCCTTCAGTTCTTTCCCCTCTCCCTTTCTCTTCAACCCCTCCCCCTCCCAATTCCTAATCTTTTAAGCTATGGTCAGCACTTACAAGTAGAAGGTCAAATCTCGCCACAGAAAGCCAGGTTCCGTAACCTTCAGCCGGACCCACCCTTAGGCTCAGCATTCCTGGGCGAGGCAGGCTGCCAACTGACCTTAGGATATCACCTTTGGCTGCTGCTACTGACTCCCCCTTCTCACCTTGTCTTTTCCCTTTTCTTTTTTATCCTTCCTCCTTTCTTTCTTCCACTTTCTTTGACTCTGATTCCTTCCTCACACAGGAAATAAATCCCTTTCCTTCAATTTAATTATCATCCGATATCTCATGCTCATCTTTTTATGGATCTCCGAAATCACCCTACAATTATTTTTCAAGAATATCTGTGGTCACAAGACCCAGTGTGACTTGAACTGAACGGGGTCCTTGTCCGGGTTTTCGGGAAGGGAAAGGGGGGGGGGGGGCAGGAGCCTTTTTTATTTTATGCGGCCGAAACTTAATTTCCTGCGCAATGGCAGGAACCCGGATTTGGACCCCTCTCCCCTCAAGGGTGTTAAATGTTTTATGTTTTTTCTTTGGTTATGGCGAAAGGTTTGTATTTATCTTTCTCTTGAAGCCCCACACACATCTCAATTGTGCATGCTAGGAAGGGGGAAGGACGCCGTCTAATAAGACTTGGGAATATTTCCTAGCAAGCACATCCCATCCCAAACGCGTGTGGGGCAGTGAATGCTGTGTGAAAGAGTGAAAGTTGTTTGAAAGATGTGTGTTTTTGAGGGACAGCTGGCAGAGAACATTTTGTTTTGCTGAGGCTGTCTCGCTGATCACATTAAATTAGTTTAACCTTATGCCCGACAGCTGAGTGTCTGAATCTTAGTTCGACGGCACAAGGGATTAAGAAAAACTCAAGTGAAACTGATTTTAGATATAATTTGCTTTCGAGAGTTTTTCCTAATTACAAAGGAGGGGATAGGCTTTCTCATTGCACTTCGAGATTGCTGACCCCCGCCACTTTCGCAAACTGCGATAGATGGAGCGTGTAATTTTTGGTAGTGGGGACTGCGTTCGCGCGGACCCTATATATTTCAAATGAAAAATATTTGGTTGTTCGGGAGTACTTGTGGCGATCATGGGATAAATTTGTTGGAGTGACTAAGGGAGGAATCTTATTTGTAAAATTCTAGTAATTATGTGGCAATTCCCTAATCATCATTAGATTCAATTCATTGTTCAAATCAAAAGTTTAATTCTTAACAGGTTATTTTAAAATTATTGAAACTTATTTTTAACATTTAATGAACCACTGTTTTTTAATCAATACTACCATTAAGGTAAATACTAAAGTAAAATCGAATAAATAATCCTTAAATGTATTTTTCGGAACTATTGCTAAAATTTAACTGTTCAGATACTAATTATTTCAATACAATGTTATATAAAACTAAAATCAGATATAAATGTGTAAATATTCAATGTTAGAATATATTAACCTAGTTGCAATTGTATTTTGTATTTGAATGTATGCAGTGTTTCATTTCCAGCCTTCAGTTCTTTCCCCTCTCCCTTTCTCTTCAACCCCCCCCCCCCCCCCCCCTCCCAATTCCTAATCTTTTAAGCTATGGTCAGCACTTACAAGCAGAAGGTCAAATCTCGCCACAGAAAGCCAGGTTCCGTAACCTTCAGCCGGACCCACCCTTAGGCTCAGCATTCCTGGGCGAGGCAGGCTGCCAACTGACCTTAGGATATCACCTTTGGCTGCTGCTACTGACTCCCCCTTCTCACCTTGTCTTTTCCCTTTTCTTTTTTATCCTTCCTCCTTTCTTTCTTCCACTTTCTTTGACTCTGATTCCTTCCTCACACAGGAAATAAATCCCTTTCCTTCAATTTAATTATCATCCGATATCTCATGCTCATCTTTTTATGGATCTCCGAAATCACCCTACAATTATTTTTCAAGAATATCTGTGGTCACAAGACCCAGTGTGACTTGAACTGAACGGGGTCCTTGTCCGGGTTTTCGGGAAGGGAAAGGGGGGGGGGGGGGGGGGGCAGGAGCCTTTTTTATTTTATGCGGCCGAAACTTAATTTCCTGCGCAATGGCAGGAACCCGGATTTGGACCCCTCTCCCCTCAAGGGTGTTAAATGTTTTATGTTTTTTCTTTGGTTATGGCGAAAGGTTTGTATTTATCCTTCTCTTGAAGCCCCACACACATCTCAATTGTGCATGCTAGGAAGGGGAAAGGACGCCGTCTAATAAGACTTGGGAATATTTCCTAGCAAGCACATCCCATCCCAAACGCGTGTGGGGCAGTGAATGCTGTGTGAAAGAGTGAAAGTTGTTTGAAAGATGTGTGTTTTTGAGGGACAGCTGGCAGAGAACATTATGTTTTGCTGAGGCTGTCTCGCTGATCACATTAAATTAGTTTAACCTTATGCCCGACAGCTGAGTGTCTGAATCTTAGTTCGACGGCACAAGGGATTAAGAAAAACTCAAGTGAAACTGATTTTAGATATAATTTGCTTTCGAGAGTTTTTCCTAATTACAAAGGAGGGGATAGGCTTTCTCATTGCACTTCGAGATTGCTGACCCCCGCCACTTTCGCAAACTGCGATAGATGGAGCGTGTAATTTTTGGTAGTGGGGACTGCGTTCGCGCGGACCCTATATATTTCAAATGAAAAATAGTTGGTTGTTCGGGAGTAGAAGATTTCATCATTTTCTGGACCAATTTGTAAAAGAGACCTTGGCCCCTTTAGTATCCTCGTCGCCTCCAGGAATGAGATTTATGATTTTATTTGTGATATTTCTTGATTATTATCAATATTCTCATTTGATTCAGTAGTTTCTTCTTCAATACTGGTTATTTGTACATCTGTGTAATCTGATTTCTTGTTTTCCTTTGTTGCAGTCTGACCTTTGAACTTCAGTACGCATTTGGTTGTCTACCACGTGGGCAAATGATTTTTCCTTATTATACTCGAACGTGTCAGTCAGGTGGCGTGGTTGCTTACATTTGCGGAATAGGCGAGTTACTCCAGGATATGAAATCGTAGCTGTAAAACCAGAAATTTGCAGAAAATTTTTAATTTCTTTATCAAGTTCAACTTTTGCTATTCGACTGCCAGTTAGGATATTGTGGAATTTTTCTTCTTTATATTTTTCACTAGCAATATCAAGTACATTTCCATAGTTTGCTAGTTGAGTCGAAATTTCTTCATTAGACACAAAGAACGGGAGTTTTGAATATACAGGCGTGGCTGAGTGGTTAGCACGTTTGGCTACTGATCTAAGGGACCTGGGTTCGAGCCCCGGATTAGGCATGGATGTGTGTGTCGTTTTTCTGCTGAGGTCCTGCCATCCTCTCAGATCTCCTACTCTGGCATATAAACTGAAGGCTCCTGTCAGACCTCTGTGGCAAGCAGCTGGTTGAGGGGGTATTTATTTTAGCCGTCCCGTGGCCGAGTGGTTAGCGCGCTTGGCTACTGATCTACGGGACCTGGGTTCGAGCCCCGTGTAAGGCATGGATGTTCGTGTTGTTTTACTGCTGAGGTCCTGCCATCCTCTCAGACCTTCTACTCTGGCATATAAACTGACAGGCTCCTGTCAGACCTCTGTGGCAAGCAGCTGCTTGTGGGGGTATTTATTTTTATTATTTAACGGTAGAGCCAAGATAAATAAATTTAGTTAAATTTTCCTTCACAGCGATCGATTTCAAAGCAATAAGTTTTTCAGTACCTTGTTTCGAAGCCATCGTTATTATGTTAAACATTTCTGTTGATCTCTTCGTCCACTTCTATGCAGTCATTGTCTTCCAGTTGTAGATGTATTTCATCCAGCAGATTTCTAATTGGAACATCATGATGAAAGAAGCGAAACGATCTACTCAATCTGGGATCTCTGACCTTCAACATGATGAAAAAGGACCGAAAAATTGTTGAAGTCTTTAAAAAGACTGTTTGGAACAAAAGCAGAAAACAGAGCACTAGAACACGATGTTGAGAACAAAGGCTGATCGGAGCAACAAAAAACGAGACCGCTCTTTACCGTATCTCAGACTTTCGGATCGAGTCACTCAATTAACGATATTGTCCGAAACGTTATAATGTCGTCGGATATAAAATGTTTCCCACAAACAATAATTTTATTACTTATCCAAAGTAGTATTTGTTTCCCGTGGATCCTTTGGAAATCGAAGCAGCACAACGTAAAGCTTATAGTCATAATTGCACCGACAATTTGGAACACATCACTTTCTCGTCATCTTCCAGAAAGAAATCAATACTATGCAGTTAACACAATTCAGCAGATACAAGTGCTTTCGCTTCATCGTTGCTTTGTGTCCACTACGTCGGATGAAACAAAAGGCAGTCGCTTCGCCCACGCGACGACTGACGTCATAATTAGTAGATGCTGTCCCATCTAGAACGTTCTGCCAGGGTCGGTTAGTATGAGTATGTTGCCACGGTAATTGCGAAACGTTAACAATGCTTAATTTTGTTTAAAATTTTAATAGTTGTAGTCAATTTGTTTTCGATTTTAGAATATATCCAAGGAGCTACCGTTAAGAAAATTATTTATAATATTAGAGGAGATTGAAGCATTGAGATTTGAGCATACTTACCTGGCGTTGGGGATGCCTTGATCAGCGAGGCGGCTCCCCCGGGGATAGGCTTTCTCATTGCACTTCGAGATTGCTGACCCCCGCCACTTTCGCAAACTGCGATAGATGGAGCGTGTAATTTTTGGTAGTGGGGACTGCGTTCGCGCGGACCCTATATATTTCAAATGAAAAATAGTTGGTTTTCCGGGAGTAGAAGATTTCATCATTTACTGGACCACTTTGTAAACGACACCTTGGCCCATTTAGTATCCTCGCCACTTCCAGGAATGAGTTTTTATGAGTGCCCACGATCATATATGCTATTTTCCTTCACCAAAAAACTACTATTTGTATCAAACATATGTTAACTAAATGTAACAGCTCTTAACAAAACAACATCAGACAGTTTGGGCAACAATATACCTGGTTATATCAGCACAATTTAGATTTTTCAACATATTCAATACTTTTGAAATTTAAAAGCTGTGAGGTTCAGGGTGTTGTAAATATGGTGATATTAGCTTCCAAATAAGGGGCTCCCTACACCAGTCACAACGGAAGGGCGGGATGCCGGATGCAGAAGAAACTGCCTCTCAGGTATCTCTAAAAAAAAATGTACTAATCAGGAGAAAGAAAAATGGTGAACATTAGACCTTGCAGAAAAGGCCAATGTTCTGAAAGAAGTCAGTGACCATACGGAAGCGCGCTCGCTGCAGCTTCTCACTATGTTTGTTGCCAAGAAGGGAGGTGATGGAGTAGTTGGTGGTTCCGATAGCATGAAGCTCCCGGAACAAAGCTTCTCTTCCGAGACATCAGTCTAGTAACGTGCGCCATCTGCAGGCCGTTTCTCGAACTAAGTACTCAGAACTAAAATGTGGCAGCAAAAAATAACATTTCTAAAAGGAGATTGGTGATCGACACTTCACACATGTTCTCGTGTGATGGCAAGTTTTCGATACACTAAAAAAAACACAAAGCATGAATGACAATGTGCAGTTGGCCGTAAAACAAATTGCTTGAAAAATTCTGTTTTTGTCAGAAACCGATTGGATCTGCACATAAACACCTTGTGTAAGAACAATAGTTGAAAAATTGAAAAACACGTTCAATTCACGAAATATCGTACGAAAATAGAAAAACGTTTAGTTGAATTTCAACTGAGAGAACCCAAATGGTTAAATACGGAGTGTGCGATGTCTCTTGCTATTGATAAGGGTGGGTTGTTGTTCCTAAGAGCGGCACTTATTTACACTCCATGGGGTAAATGGCCAGGTCTCAAGGACTCCGAAAGCCCAAGGATTGATTCTTAGTCTAATACGGTTTCTTTTGGGTTGGGTTGTTTTACCTCTAAGCGGCACTTTTTTGAACACCATGGGCTAAATGGCCAAGTCACATGGACCCTGAAGGCTCAGAGAACGATGGGGGAGGAGACCCACTGGAACCGCATTTGGGAGATAGATGGTAGCATCCCGTCAAGGCCATCCAGTGTGTTCGTTAACGTTGGGTTGTTTAACCTCTGAGCGGCACTTTTTTGCACGCTAAATAGCCAGGTCACATGTACCCCGAAAGCTCAGAGAAGGTTGGGGGAGGGGACCCACTGGAACAGCTGTTGGGAGACAGATGGTAGCTCCCGTCAAGGCCATCCAGTGTGTTCTTTAACGTGCACAGGGTATGGCTCTCTCGCACACGGTGCCACGGCTTAACGTCCCATCCGACGGACGGCGGCCTTTCCAAGCCAACCGGTGTCCCCTACTGACCGTGGGCAGGGCGAGGAAATTTGCGGAGATAAATCTCAACGCTGACCCAGCTGGGACTCGAACCTGGGAAGTACAGATTACGAGCCTGGCGCGCTACTGAGTGAGCCACCCCTAATACGGTTTCTCATGCTTTCTAAAATTATGAGGTCATCTCACATGCATCTTTCAGAAATTTAAAATCTGAAACTTCACAAGAGAATGATTTACTTTCACTTAGTAAGTGTTGTACAAAAATAACTTAAACCAAACATGGTCAACAGGAAATGATGGTTTCGGCCTTACATGTAATAATATTAAATGCTGTTCTATACAATTGGGGTGATAGAGTACAGCTTGGAACTACTTTACAGGGGCCCAACTGGAACAGCTGTTGGGAGACAGATGATATCCTCCCATCAAGGCCATCCAGCGTATTCTTTAACATGAATAAGGTACGGCTCTCCTGCAAATGGGGCCAAAGTTTAACGTCCCATCTGACAGACGGTGGTCTTTCCAAGCCCACTGGTATCCACTACTGACCACGTGCAAGGCGGGAGTTCTGCGGAGATAAATCTCAACAGTGACCCAGTTGGGACTTGAACTGGGAAGTGAAGATTATGAGCCTTGCACACTACTGACCGAGCCATCCCTGCCTCTCTGCAACCAAAGCATTAGTGGTTACGAATTCTCATTGCTATACGAATTCTCATTGCTACATCTCAAAAACAAGATTTAGAAGATGAACATCACATGACATGAGCGGTATTTCTCATATAACATGACATGAGCAGCATTTCTCATATAACATGACATGAGCGGCATTTCTCATATAACATGACATGAGCGGCATTTCTCATATAACATGACATGAGCGGCATTTCTCATATAACATGACATGAGCGGCATTTCTCATATAACATGACATGAGCGGCATTTCTCATATAACATGACATGAGCGGCATTTCTCATATAACATGACATGAGCGGCATTTCTCATATAACATGACATGAGCGGCATTTCTCATATAACATGACATGAGCGTCATTTCTCATATAACATGACATGAGCGGCATTTCTCATATAACATGACATGAGCGGCATTTCTCATATAACATGACATGAGCGGCATTTCTCATATAACATGACATGAGCGGCATTTCTCATATAACATGACATGAGCGGCATTTCTCATATAACATGACATGAGCGGCATTTCTCATATAACATGACATGAGCGGCATTTCTCATATAACATGACATGAGCGGCATTTCTTATATAACATGACATGAGCGGCATTTCTCATATAACATGACATGAGCGGCATTTCTCATATAACATGACATGAGCGGCTCATTATAACATGATTATAATATGATCTTTAATTGAATGTTATCAAGGGACATACCATAATTGTTAATCAATTGAGAATTGCCACTCATCATGCTGACCCTCCTCCACCTTCATTTAGCGTAACTGATCCTTACCGATGACAAGAGGGCGATTATTGGAGTCTCCAAGATCCTGACCTGTCCATCACCTGTGCGTCTAGTGAAGAATTTATGGGTAGGTCCCTTGCATTATGGGGCGGGGGTGGCTCAGTCGGTAGCGCGCCAGGCTCGTAATCTGCAGTTCCCAGGTTTGAGTCCCAGCTGGGTCAGTGTTGAGATTTGTCTCCGCAAAACTCCCTGCCCACGGTCAGTAGGGGACACCGATGTTCTTGGAAATGCCGCCGTCCGGAAAACTACCATCTGTCGCCCAACAGCTGTTCCAGTGGGTCCCCTCCCCCAACCTTCTCTGAGCCTTCGGAGTCCTTGTGACCTGGCCATTTAGCCCGTGGTGTGCAAAAAAGTGCCGGACAGAGGTAAAACAACCCAACATTAAGGAACATGCTGGATGGACTTGACGAGAGGCTACCATCTGTCTCCCAACAGCTGTTCCAGTGGATCCCCTCCCCCAACTTTCTCTGAGCCCTCGGCGTCCTTGTGACCTGGCCATTTAGACCGTGATGTGCAAAAAAGTGCCGCTCAGAGGTAAAACAACCAACCAACCAACTCCACCCCCCCCCCCTTCCATCAAATTCATTAGCTCAAATTAAAACTTTTAAGGAATGAAAAAGTAGATAAACGAAAAACTTCATTCTCTTTTAAAACGACATTCTCACACGCGCCAGAGGCGATATTTTTTTCCCTAGTTCTTCTAGATTCGGGGCCGTAAAAAAACGAAATGCTGCCTAGTAATCATATTTTATTTCCATTTTAAATATATTTTTTTCCCTACACAGGTTTCCTCTACAAGATACCTGCTCGATATGTGTTGACGTTGGTCGGATTCCTAAGTTTCGTTTCCATGGCAGCACAGCGTCTGAACATCGGTATGGCCGTGGTTGCCATGGTGAATGCATCTGCCTTGATCAAGAACGTCTCTGATGAATGCTCGATGGACAAGCCACAGAATATCAGTCACAAAGTAAATATTTGTTTAATTCTTCTAATCTGCTCCATAATTTTTCCAAACTCGAATCTTATTTCTATTATTTAAAGCTGAGCTAAATTGATTGGTTAGCTTTCTTTTATTAAAGTGGGGGGGGGGGAGAACTGACACATTCGGAAGTGCGCCAGGCTCGTAATATGTTGTTCCCAGGTTCGTTGGGTTGGGTTGTTTTACCTCTGAGCGGCACTTTTTTGCACACCATGGGCTAAATGGCCAGGTCACATGGACCCCGAAGGCTCAGAGAAGGTTGGGGGAGGGGACACACTGGAACTGCTGTTTGGAGACAGACTCCCCTGAAGGTCATCTAGCGTGTTCTTTAAAGTGGATATGATATGTCTCTCCCGCACACGGGGCCATGGCTTAACGTCCCATCCGACGGACGGCGGCCTTTCGAAGCCCATCGGTGTCCCCTACTGACCGTGGGCAGGGCGGAGAATTTTGCGGAGATAAACCTCAACGCTGACCCAGCTGGGACTCGAACCTGGGAACTACAGATTACGAGCCTGGGCGCTACCGATTGAGCCACCCCCGCTCCTCCCAGGTTCGAGTCCCACCTAGATCAGCATTGAGGTTTATCTCTGCTAAAATCCACTTAGCCCTCAGTCAAATAAGTGACAGCGAAGCGCATGGAAAGGTTGCCGTCTGTCTGATGGAATGTTAAGCCATAGATCTGTGTGTACGAGGGCTAAAACCGGCATACATTAAAGAACACGCTGAATGGCCTTGATGGGAGGCTACCATCTGTCTCCCAACAGCTGTTCCAGTGGGTCCCCTTCCCCAACTTTCTCTGAGCCTTCGGGGTCCTTGTGACCTGGCCATTTAGCCCATGGTGTGCAAAAAAGTGCCGCTCAGAAGTAAAACAATCCAACGTTAAAAAACACGCTGGATGGCCTTGACGGGAGATTACCATCTGGCTCCCAACAGCTGTTCCAGTGGGTCCCCTCCCCCAACCTTCTCTGAGTCTTCGGGGTCCATGTGACCTGGCCATTTAGCCCATGGTGTGCAAAAAAGTGCCGCTCAGAGGTAAAACAACCCAACGTTAAAAAACACGCTGGATGGCCTTGACGGGAGATTACCATCTGGCTCCCAACAGCTGTTCCAGTGGGTCCCCTCCCCCAACCTTCTCTGAGTCTTCGGGGTCCATGTGACCTGGCCATTTAGCCCATGGTGTGCAAAAAAGTGCCGCTCAGAGGTAAAACAACCCAACCCAAATCTGCTTGGGGGGTAAATCTCATATCGCAACATCACATAAAGTGCTAATTTATAATCAGGTAATCAAACCTATCCGTCTCTATGCTGCCCCCATCTGGGGTGCATGTTCTGATAAATATCTTGCAAATCTCCAATCTCTACAAAATAAAATCCTACGATCTGCTTTAGCAGCTCCCTGGTTTGTCAGGAATATTATCATTCATCGAGATCTAAATTGTGAAACAATTCTCCAATCCATCAAGAAAATGGCCAAGAACTATTTTGCAACTATCGCAGAACATCTTAATCAACTCATTAGAGATTTACTTAATTAAATATTAGCACGCTTGGCTACTGATCTAAGGGACCTGGGTTCGAGCCCCGGATTTAGGCATGGATGTGTGTGTCGTTTTTCTGCTGAGGTCCTGCCATCCTCTCAGATCTTCTACTGTGGCATATAAACTGACAGGCTCCTGTCAGACCTCTGTGGCAAGCAGCTGCTTGAGGGGGTATTTATTTTTTTTTTATTTACCCCACACACAAATTCAAACGACCAAAATCTCTACTTGATAATCAGGATGGGATCGAAGCCAGATGGCGCCACCTGTACTGACCCCATCTGGAGTCGAACCTTAACTTATTCCTTACCTTTTTCTTACTTCTCCCTTCCCCCTTCCCCCCCCCAACATCCCCCCCCCCACTCTTTTAAACTCATATTACGGTTATATTCGTCATTTATTCACACATTTCAATCGTTTAGCTACTGGCGTTAGCTAAGATTAAGCAGGTATAGTCCCCAGGCCTGGGTCTGCTGCTGTCAATGTATGAGCTTTGATCTCCAGCTATCAGCATTTTCAGCCGTGGGCACCTGCTGAGATAAGAGTTGTTTGAATAAATGATAACCACACATTTTCTAATAATAAATAAACATTGAGTCACTGCTAATATCGTCGTTCTTAACACTTACGCTTTTTTCCAAGAAGCTTACCTAGTTTCTGTAACTTTTTTGCAATTCTTAGGTTTTAACACTTTTTATGTTGATCTTTTCTCAGCTGTCTACTCTGAATGAGTCCCAAAACTCCCCGCCTTGCCCACGGTCAGTAGGGACAACGATGGGCTTGGGAAGGTTGCCGTCCGTCGGATGGAACATTTAGTCCTATCCTGTGCACGTTAAAGAACACGCTGGATGGTCTTGATAGGACGCTACCATCTGTCTCCCAAAAGATGTGCAGTGGGTTCCCTCCCCCAACGTTCTCTCAGCCTTCGGGGTCCTATATGACCTGGCCATTTAGCCCATGGTGTGCAAAAAAGTGCTGATCAGAGGTTTGGTTGGGTTACCTCTGAGCGTCACTATTTTGCACACCATGGACTAAATTGCCAGGTCACAAGGACCCTGAAGGCTCAGAGAAGGTTGGGGAAGGGTGCCCAATGGAACAGCTGTTGAGAGACAGATGGTAGCCTCCGTCAAGGCCATCCAGCGTATTCTTTAACGTTAGGTTGTTTTACCTCTGAGCGGCACTTTTTTTGCACACCATAGGCTGAATGGCCAGCTCACAAGGACCCCGAAGGCTCAGAGAAGGTTGGGGGACGGGACCCACTGGAACAGCTGTTGGGAGACAGATGGTAGCCTCCCGTGAGGGTCATCAAGCGTGTTCTATAACGTGCACAGGGTATGGCTCTCCCGCACACGGAAACACGGCTTAACGTCCCATACGACGGACGGCGGACATTCCAAGCCCATCGGTGTCCCCTACTGACCATGGGCTGGGAGTTTTGCCGAGATAAATCTTAACGCTGACCTAGCTGGGACTCGAACCTGGGAACTACAGATTACAAGCCTGGCACTCTACCGACTGAGCCACCCCCGCCCCGGTCAGTAGGGGACAACCTTCGTGTCACGTGACAAGAAGGTTGCCAGATCACTAATTTCTAAAAAAATCGTTGCCAGATATTTTTTCTGAATTCTGTAATCAACCATAATGTTCGGATACTTTTTTAAGCGACGGTATATCTATTTTTCTAGAGATTACACGAAGATTGCCAGATCACTCATTTCTAAAAAATTCGTTGCCAGATTTTTTTTCCTGAATTCTGTAATCAACCATAGTGTTCGGATATTTTTTTGAGCGACTGTATGTCCCTGTTTGAACCATGAATATATTTGTCGTATTTTTCCAGGAGGGAGAGTTCACGTGGTCTCCGGAGCTTCAAGGTGTAGTCCTTGCTGGCCTTAACTATGGATTCATCGTAACTCAGATTCCTGGTGGAAGGTTGGCTGAACGGTTTGGAGCCAAGTGGGTGTTTGCAAGCGGGATGCTCTGCTCTTCGGTATTCACTCTTCTAACACCGGTGATGGCTAGGTGGCATGTCGGCGCTCTCATAGCTGCTCAAGTTCTCAAAGGTTTAGGGCAGGTAAGTGTAGAAGTTCCTTTTTGAAAAAGATAAATGAGAAATTTGAGTTATTTAACAAATTGTTTATATTATCTGCACCTAGATGGCAGCACATAACAGTCACCGCCGGGACAGCTTTTTGATATTCGCTTTCACTCTTTACTTGCAATGCCTGCACATGTACGAATGGAATCTACCAATTTTTTCTGGAAATAGCCGTAGGCTTTAAATATTTCCAATTCATACTTCTTTAAGGCCTTTAAAACGGAGTTCAAATCTTAGAAGTTCCTTTCCATGAGTTTTTCAAAAAGTGAATTCTTAATTTCAGAAAGTTTTGGTTAACGGGCACCTTACACAACGCTTCTCCGTTGCGAGGGGTGTTCGACAAGGCTGTCCGTTTTCCCCTCTGCTATTTGTACTCTCTCTGGAGACATTGCTTAGGAAAATCCAAGCGGACCCAAAATTTAAAGGTGTCATAGTACCTGGACATCGTACGCAGCTGAAATACGTTGCGTACGCCGATGATGTCACGTTTACCTTTTCGGATGAAGCTTCAATAACTAATTTTTACGATCTTTTTAAAAAATACTCAGATTGCAGTGGGGCTCTAATTAATAGAGACAAAACCAAAATTATGGCTTGGGGCAAGTGGGGTCCTTCGGTGTGGAATCACGTCAAATCCGCCTCAGAGCCCTTAAGACTCCTAGGTGTGCATATCAATTGGGAGGGATGCGATCCAAGCACATGGAAATTGGCCATAGCCAAAGCAGAGAAAACATGCGAACTTTGGGGGGATAGAGACCTTTCGATCTCTAAAAGGGCCGAAATTTTTAACGCGTTGATAATCCCAATTTTCACTTTTCTTGGAACTGTGTATACCCCCCCTTCTACGGTATACACGAAAATCACAAGAATCGCTGCTGGGTTTATCTGGGGATTCCAACACGAGCCTCTTAGTAGAGGAATCCTCTATCAGCCGGTTGGGGCCGGCGGGCTCGATCTAAAGCATGTTAAAACTTGGATTCGCACCCTACAGTATGTTGACGTTATTCAAACGCTGAATATCCCATCCCACCCTGCGAGTGCATTTCTCTCATATTTTCTCGGCCCAGCCGCACGGAAATATGTTGAGAAATGTACTTATAAGGGCCCGGAATGTAATACTGTAAATAGAAATTATGTATTTTTGTCGGACGTCAATACCATATTAGAAACTAAATATGTGTTAAATCACGATAAAAAATGCGACAAGAAATTAGTGTACTCTACTTTGCTTCCGGTGGAAATACCGCAAATTGTGAACAAAAGACCGGATATTGAATGGAAAATTGCTTGGTCGAACTTGCAAATCAAACACGTGGAGGCCCATAAACAAGATTTCCTTTGGAAACTCGCTCACGACATCCTTTTCACACGAGATAAGGCGTGGGCAAGGGGAACGTCAAGATCTGACAGATGTGCCTTTTGCGCGTGTATCGAAACCACGAAACATTTATTCTATGACTGCAAATTCGCGCAAGAATTATGGCTAAAATTTCAAACGTGGTCAGGATTGCCAGCAATGTCAGCGGACACTGTATTATTCCATCATCCGATGGCAATCAGCAAACAAAAAAAATATGTTATGGATATCTGCCTGACCGAGATTAAACACCAACTCTGGAGGGCCAGGCAAAGGAAATTTTGGAGAAGCACAACAGAGACCACAGAAAAATTGCTATGGAAAACAAAATGTGAAATTCGCGATCGATTGCAGCTGGATAAGAAGAGATTAACAGCAAAGCATGCCATGTACTTGTGGCGACCATGGGATAAATTTGTTGGAGTGACTAAGGAAGGAATCTTATTTGTAAAATTTTAGTAATTATGTGGCAATTCCTTAATCATCATTAGATTCAATTCATTGTTCAAATCAAAAGTTTAACTCTTAACAGGTTATTTTAAAATTATTGAAACTTATTTTTAACATTTAATGAAAGACTGTTTTTTTTTTAATCAATACTACCATTAAGGTAAATACTAAAGTAAAATCGAATAAATAATCCTTAAATATATTTTTCCGAACTATTGCTAAAATTAAACTGTTCAGATACTAATTATTTCAATACAATGTTATATAAAACTAAAATCAGATATAAATGTGTAAATATTCAATGTTAGAATATATTAACCTAGTTGCAATTGTACTTTGTATTTGAATGTATGCAGTGTTTCATTTCCAGCCTTCAGTTCTTTCCCTTCTCCCTTTCTCTTCAACCCCCCCCCCCCCCTGCCAATTCCTAATCTTTTAAGCTATGGTCAGCACTTACAAGCAGAAGGTCAAATCTCGCCATAGAAAGCCACGTAACCGTAACCTTCAGCCGGACCCATCCTTAGGCTCAGCATTCCTGGGCGAGGCAGGCTGCCAACTGACCTTAGGATATCACCTTTGGCACGCAGAGCCGAGACGAGCGCTGTTGCTGCTACTGACTCCCCCTTCTCACCTTGTCTTTTCCCTTTTCTTTTTTATCCTTCCTCCTTTCTTTCTTCCACTTTCTTTGACTCTGATTCCTTCCTCACACAGGAAATAAATCCCTTTCCTTCAATTTAATTATCATCCGATATCTCATGCTCATCTTTTTTATGGATCTCCGAAATCACCCTACAATTATTTTTCAAGAATATCTGTGGTCACAAGACCCAGTGTGACTTGAACTGAACGGGGTCCTTGTCCGGGTTTTCGGGAAGGGAAAGGGGGGGGGGGGCAGGAGCCTTTTTTATTTTATGCGGCCGAAACTTAATTTCCTGCGCAATGGCAGGAACCCGGATTTGGACCCCTCTCCCCTCAAGGGTGTTAAATGTTTTATGTTTTTTCTTTGGTTATGGCGAAAGGTTTGTATTTGTCTTTCTCTTGAAGCCCCACACACATCTCAATTGTGCATGCTAGGAAGGGGGAAGGACGCCGTCTAATAAGACTTGGGAATATTTCCTAGCAAGCACATCCCATCCCAAACGCGTGTGGGGCAGTGAATGCTGTGTGAAAGAGTGAAAGTTGTTTGAAAGATGTGTGTTTTTGAGGGACAGCTGGCAGAGAACATTTTGTTTTGCTGAGGCTGTCTCGCTGATCACATTAAATTAGTTTAACCTTATGCCCGACAGCTGAGTGTCTGAATCTTAGTTCGACGGCACAAGGGATTAAGAAAAACTCAAGTGAAACTGATTTTAGATATAATTTGCTTTCGAGAGTTTTTCCTAATTACAAAGGAGGGCGCGGTGGTGATGCGCAGGGCGCCCTCTATCGGGATGACCCGTATAGCGCATCGCTACCGTTTTTTGGCGCATGTTTCTTTGCGTTTGAGTGGCTCGTTGATTATTGTTTCTTCAAGTTAATTTTTCCTTGTAATGTGAGAATGTGATTAGGGAAGCTATTCTATTTCTTTTCTAGTCCTTCTCATTTCGTTTTCAATCTCTCTTTCTTTCTGAAATGAGGTGATTGGTGTGTGAAATAACCGCTGAGGAGCTTACGTTTTTACGTTACGTTTTTTGGCGGTTGAAGTTCTGAGAATGCAAAGTTAGGTCAGGCGGAGTGATTCAAGGAGCTCAACTCTTTAGAATCACGAAGCAAGTAGACTTTTCATGGCCACACTGAGAATTCTCACTATTTCTATGTAAATAGTGGGTTTTCGGATATTAATTGCCAAACAGTGGAAAAGTTTTTCATTTGGGTGGAGATCTTTAAAAAAATTAACATAGTGGTTAGCGCGCTTGGCTACTGATCTAAGGGACCTAGGTTCGAGCCCCGGGTAAGGCATGGATGTATGTGTCTTTTTCTGCTGAGGTCCTGCCATCCTCTCAGACCTTCTACTGTGGCATATAAACTGACATGCTCCTGTCAGACCTCTGTGGCAAGCAGCTGCTTGAGGGGGTATTTATTTTTTTTTTATAAATAACAATTGGATCACTGTGAAGTCGTTTTAAATGTGAAATTTATTTCCTAATTTTGCAAAGTAAATAAAAAAAATCCTTTTGTATTACAATGTTACAAGCTACATTCAATCAACGCTCCAATTTCAATCATCAGTTCCTTCCGTTTATATCTGATTTCATAATCACTGTTATTAAAAACCTCAGCAAAACGTTTTAAGAAGTCACACACATTAATGCAGTGACTGTTGGGACACTTGTTCGGAAGAAGTCAGAAATATTAGAAAAGATAAACTGAAATTTTAATAGAGTTTGAAAAGAAGGGAAGAAACAATCCTTACTCGGGGTATTTAACGTCCTTCATTTGAAATTGCGGGGTCTCAGTGGTATCGCGTTGGCTCGCGGTGACACTGCGACTACTGGGTACGGGTTCGAGTCCCGGTATGAATGGCATGGTCGTTTGTTCTATTGAAATTGTCCTTCAATATCAAATGTGTTCAATTAACGACATGTCAAAAAAAATTTCAATGTTTTTAGCGCGTTTGGCTACTGATCTACGGGACCTGGGTTCGAGCCCCGGGTAAGGCATGGATGTTCGTGTTGTTTTCTGCTGAGGTCCTACCATCCTCTCAGATATTCTACTGTGGCATATAAACTGACAGTCCTCTGTGACAAGCAGCTGCTTGAGGGGGTATTTATTTTTATTTATTAGAAAAAGCAGATAAATTGGCTATAAGTTCCAGCATAAAAAAAAATTGTGACCAAAAATTAAAAGTTAAATCTACGTTTATTAGGGAAAGTTTAGGTCTGTTAAACCCTCTATTACCAACCGAAAGTAAATGGAAAACAACATTAAAAGTTCTCTAAATCTAAGTTTTTAATAAATTTCGTTTAAAAATTAAAGTGTTATTTAATCTGAAACGTTTCAATGACGACGTTAAATTATTCAAAAGTTACGAATAAAGTACACATTCTTGTCACGAAAACAACATCTTTTGTTGTTCAAAGTAACATTTAAGCAACAATTTCGTCACTACTGACACCTGCTTCTTTGCAACCCCAAAATTTAGTTTTTTGCCACCGTAGAAGATCTTCATAATTCGTAGTGATAAATTCAACTTCAAAAAAAAAGTGTCGCGTCAGTTCTTTGATATTAATATCCGGATTTTATTAAGAAACATTTCAAATGTTCTCAAAATATTGATTTCATATAATAATGTTTGTATTATATGCTACTAGATGGCACCACATAACAGTCAGCTTCATAGTTATGACAGTGCAATGCCTATATATACCAGTAAGAATTAAGTAATACTTTTTCAAACGGGCCTTGGGCTCTTATTCTTTATTCTTTATTTCTTTCAATTTTTAAATATAAAGCCACAGGTTTAATTCAGATGGAGCAGATAAAAGCTGTAATCCACCTTACAACGTTTGTGCGTACACTTGCAGAGCAGCGCCGTTTCATGCTCGAAAATATGCGAACGAAAGTAAATGTTTAAAATAAGTGCTGCCATCTCTTTGTCACTAGAAGAAATATTTCGAATGGTATGTTTCATTATCAAACGTAGGAGCTAATTTCAGAACTCGAACCACCATTTTCATTTCACAAATGGCGTTAATTAGTAAGCGAAGTATGACTGATAATGAAATGATGGAAATTTTAATCAGTTTGGAATTAGATATCGAAACAGAAGATTCTGAGGATGACTAAAGGGAGAATTCGATATCATTGAACCCTCAACAATTGTAGTTCCGAAAATGGTAAATTGGGAAAGATCACGTGATATTTTAAGTGAATCGACAGAAAGAGCGAACACATTTTTTGCAACTAAGATCAGGGTTGGGTTGTTTTACCTCTGAGCGGCACTTTTTTGCACACCATGGGTTAAATGGCCAGGTCACAAGGACCCCGAAGGCTCAGAGAAGGTTGGGGGAGGGGACCCACTGGAATAGCTGTTGGGAGACATATGGTAGCCTCCCGTCAAGGCCATCTAGCGTGTTCTTTAACGTTGGGTTATTTTACCTCTGAGCGGCACTTTTTTGCACACCATGGGCTAAATGGCCAGGTCACATGGACCCCGAAGGCTCAGAGAAGGTTGGGGGAGGGGACCCACTGGAACAGCTGTTGGGAGACAAATGGTAGCCTCCCGTCAAGGCCATCCAGCGTGTTCTTTAACGTGCACAGGGTATGGCTCTCCCGCACACGGGGCCACGGCTTAAAGTCCCATCCGACGGACGGCCGCTTTTATCCAGCCCATCGGTGTCCCCTACTGACCGTGGACAGGGCGAGGAAATTTTGCGGAGAAAAATCTCAACGCTGACCCAGCTGGGACTCGAACCTGGGAACTACAGATTACGAGCCTGGCGCGCAACCGACTGAGCCACCCCCGCCCCACGCTAACAAAGAAATAAAAGAAACTGCAAAAGAAATCTTGAATTATATGGCATTAGAAGATACACCTAAAATCAAGTGAACTGAATCAAAAAGGAAAATAGTATCGCCTATTAACTTCATTGTCCCAGATAAATCGCCAGCCGAATACCCACTCTTGATGATAGATCAATTCATGCTGCACCTCGCCGAAAATGACGCCATAGATCTTGCAGATGTACCGAGGAAAATTCTGACATTAAAAAGAACCTTAACACCAACGAGGAGTATTAAACCGAAATATAGAGACTATTTCGCCAAAATGGTAGAATGCTACAAAAGGGACCCTCCCAGCTACATCTTAGCACAATGTGCGAATTTGCTGCCTTTATTCGAAGAAAACGGTGTGGATGCTGTTGATAAAGAAATTTACTTTGATTAGTTTGCAACTTTTCCCGTGATTGGTAACTTTTCTCTCTTTCTTTCTCTTCTCCTTCTTTTTTACCTTCTTCTCTTTACCCCTTTCTACCTTCCTTCCTCACTTCCCGGGGGCGGGGGTGGTTCAATCGGTAGCGCTCCAGGCTCGTAATCTGTAATTCCCAGGTTCGAGTCCCAGCTGGGTCAGCGTTGAGATTTATCTCCGCAAAATTTCCCCGCCCTGCTCACGGTCAGTAGGGGACACCGATGGGCTTGGAAAGGCCGCCGTCCGTCGGATGGGACGTTAGCCCGTGTCCTGCCGTGGCCCCGTGTGCAGGAGAGCCATACCCTGTGCACGTTAAAGAACACGCTGGATGGCCTTGACGGGAGGCTACCATCTGTCTCCCAACAGCTGTTCCAGTGGGTCCCCTCCCCCAACCTTCTCTGAGCCTTCGGGGTCCATGTGACCTGGCCATTTAGCCCATTGTGTGCAAAAAAGTGCCGCTCGGATGTAAAACAACAACAACAACAACAACAACAACTGCAATACGTCATTTATGATCTATGATCTATGACTGCCAAAGTTAGTAAAATCCAATTTCCGAATTTCTATTGAAACAAGCCATTGTTTCAATAGCATTTTCATATAAAAAAGTCTCTGAGATTTTGTAAGAAATCATTTCCCAGGAGGCCTCCAAACTCATTAACCCGTAGAGGTCTCTAAGACAATTTCCGTGGAGGCCTCCAAACACATTATCCCAGAGGTCTCAAAAGACAATTTCCGTGGAGGCCTCCAAACACATTAACCCGTAGAGGTCTTGAAAGACAATTTCCGTGGAGGCTTCCAAGCACATTAACTCATAGAGGTCTTGAAAAACACAATTTCCATGGAGGTCCCCAAACACATTAACCCATAGAGGTCTTGAAAAACACAATTTCCATGGAGCTCCCAAAACACATTAACCCAGAGGTCTTGAAATACAAAATTTTCCTTGAGGCCTCCAAACACATTAACCCAGAGACTTGAAAGACACAATTTTCATTGAAGCCTCCAAACCTATTAACCTAGAGATTTTGAAAGACACAATTTTCATAGAGGTCTTGAAAGACAATATCCATGGAGACCTCCAAACACATTAACCCATAGAGGTCTTGAAAAACACAATTTCCATGGAGCTCCCCAAACATATTAACCCAGAGACTTGAAAGACACAATTTTCATTGAAGCCTCCAAACCTCTTAACCCAGAGATTTTGAAAGACACAATTTTCATAGAGGTCTTGAAAGACAATATCCATGGAGACCTCCAAACACATTAACCAATAGAGGTCTTGAAAAACACATTTTTCATAGAGCTCCCCAAACATATTAACCCAGAGACTTGAAAGACACAATTTTCATTGAAGCCTCCAAACCTGTTAACCCAGAGAATTTGAAAGACACAATTTTCATAGAGGTCTTGAAAGACAATATCCATGGAGACCTCCAAACACATTAACCCATAGAGGTCTTGAAAAACACAATTTCCATGGAGCTCCCCAAACATATTAACCCAGAGACTTGAAAGACACAATTTTCATTGAAGCCTCCAAACCTCTTAACCCAGAGATTTTGAAAGACAAAATTTTCATAGAGGTCTTGAAAGACAATATCCATGGAGACCTCCAAACACATTAACCCATAGAGGTCTTGAAAAACACAATTTCCATGGAGGTCCCCAAACACATTAACCCAGAGGTCTTGAAAGACAATATTTTCATTGAAGCCTCCAAACCTCGTAACCCAGAGATTTTGTAAGACACAATTTTCATTGAATCCTCCAAACCTATTAACCCAGAGATTTTGAAAGACAAAATATCCATGGAGACCTCCAAACACATTAACACATAGAGGTCTTGAAAAACACAATTTCCATGGAGCTCCCCAAACACATTAACCCAAAGGTCTTGAAAGACGAAATTTTCCTTGAGGACCTCCAAACTCATTAACCCGGAGACTTCCAAGACACAATTTTCATTGAAGCCTCCAAACCTATTAACCCAGAGATTTTGAAAGACACAATTTTCATAGAGGTCTTGAAAGACAAAATATCCATGGAGACTTCCAAACACATTAACCCATAGAGGTCTTGAAAAACACAATTTCCATGGAGGTCCCCAAACACATTAACCCAGAGGTCTTGAAAGACGAAATTTTCCTTGAGGCCTCCAAACACATTAACCCAGAGACTTGCAAGACACATTTTACATTGAATCCTCCAAACCTATTAACCCAGAGATTTTGAAAGACACAATTTTCACGGAGGCCCCCAAACACATTAACCCAGAGGTCTTGAATAACAAAATTTTCGTGGTGACCTCCAAACACATTAACCCAGAGACTTTGCAAGACACAATTTCTCTGCAGGCCTCCAAACATATTAACCCAGAGGCTTTGCAAGACACAGTTTCGCAGGAGGCCTCCAAACCCATTCATTCAGAGGTCTTGAAAGATACAATTTCCCAGGTGGCCTTTTCCTCGGCCATAGGAGGGCCCGATGGGCTTAGGGAAGGCCGCCGTCCGTCGGATGGGATGTTAAGCCATGTCTCCGTGTGTGGGAGTGCCATATTCTGTACACGTTAAAGAAACGCTAGATGACCTTAATGGTAAACTTCCGTATGTGTCTAAGAGTTGTTCAGTGGATTCCTTTCCTCAAACCTTCTCTGATCCCTTGGGGTCCTTGTGACCTGGCCATTTAACCCATTTTGTGAAAAAAAAGGCCTTTTACAAATAAAACAACTCTAAATCGAATATTAGATGTTCAGATATGCAATAATGAGAGAATATAACAATGAGGATTTATATATATATAGTAATGCGTACATAATATGGTATATATATATATGTCTTTAAAAAAACGTAAATTCACCTTATTTATTGATTCGTTCTCGTATTAAATATAAAATGAATAATGTACAGTCGCTCAAAAAAGTATCCGAACACTATGGTTGATTGCGAAATTCAGAAAAAATATCTGGCATTGATTTTTTTTAGAAATTAGTCATCTGGCAACCTTCGTGTCACGTGACACGAAGGTTGCCAGATCACTAATTTCTAAAAAAATCAATGCCAGATATTTTTTCTGAATTTTGCAATCAACCATAGTGTTCGGATACTTTTTTTGAGCGACTGTACCACTTTGCATCATAATAATTTCCATGTTAATCATTGATAATTCCTTTCTTTCAGGGACTGCTGTTCCCCTGCATGAGCTCGCTGATAGGCAAATGGGTACCAAAAATGCAGAGGAGTTTTCAGTTATCTCTGATCTTCTCTGGACTTCATATTGGAGCTTTCCTCACTATAGTGATATCTGGGGATCTTTCAGAATCCAGTTTCTTAGGTGGCTGGCCATCTATCTTCTATCTACCAGGTGAGTACGTCAAGCTTTACCAAAATTTTAGTTTCTATTGTATTTATTTTGTACTTCACAAATTTTAAATACCTGGATCTACTCGGGCGGGGGTGGCTCAGTCGGTAGCGTGCCAGGCTCGTAATCTGTAGTTCCCAGGTTCGAGTCCCAGCTGGGTCAGCGTTGAGATTTATCTCCGCAAAATTCCCCGCCCTGCCCACGGTCAGTAGGGGACAACGATGGGCTTGGAAAGGCCGCCGTCCGTCGGATTGGACGCTAAGCCGTGGCCCCGTGTGCGGAGAGTTTAACATACCCTGTGCACGTTAAATAACACGCTGGATGGCCTTGACGGGAGGCTATCATCTGTCTCCCAACAGCTGTTCCAGTGGGTGCCCTCCCCGAACCTTCTCTGAGACTTTGTGGTCCATGTGACCTGGCCATTTAGCCCATGGTGTGCAAAAAAGTACCTCTCAGAGATAAAACAACCCAACATAACCTGTGAGAAATCTGATCCAGTGTGTGAGAATTCGAATCTGGCATGCAGAAATCCAGTCCAACCTATAAGAATTCGAGTGTGACCTGTGAGGATTTGAGTCTTACCTCTGAGAATTCGTGTCCGACCTCTGAGAATTCTAATCCGCTGTGTGAGA
Source organism: Ryuthela nishihirai (assembly GCA_038380435.1). NCBI lineage: Eukaryota > Metazoa > Arthropoda > Arachnida > Araneae > Heptathelidae > Ryuthela > Ryuthela nishihirai. The sequence continues at coordinate 3,897,806 of JAWZYU010000008.1, forward strand.
AATCTGCTCCAACCTGTTAGAATTCAAGTCAGACCTATAATAAATCGAGTCCAACTCTGAGAATTCGGATCCACCCTGTGAGAAATGTGGTCCAGCCTATGAGAACTCAAGTCTGACCTGTGATTTCCTTCGTTGTCCCCCACTCTGCTTGATGAGAATTCCCACACTTGATGAGAAAGAGAACCCTGATGGGTTTGGAATAGCTACCGTCCTTGGGATGGATGATGCCGTGTGTGATGAGAATTCCCACACTTGATGAGAAAGAGAACCCTGATGGGTTTGGAATAGTTACCGTCCTTGGGATGGATGATGCCGTGTGTGATGAGAATTCCCACACTTGATGAGAAAGAGAACCCTGATGGGTTTGGAATAGCTACCGTTCTTGGGATGGATGATGCCGTGTGTGATGAGAATTCCCACACTTGATGAGAAAGAGAACCCTGATGGGTTTGGAATAGCTACCGTCCTTGGGATGAATGATGCCGTGTGTGATGAGAATTCCCACACTTGATGAGAAAGAGAACCCTGATGGGTTTGGAATAGCTACCGTCCTTGGGATGGATGATGCCGTGTGTGATGAGAATTCCCACACTTGATGAGAAAGAGAACCCTGATGGGTTTGGAATAGTTACCGTCCTTGGGATGGATGATGCCGTGTGTGATGAGAATTCCCACACTTGATGAGAAAGAGAACCCTGATGGGTTTGGAATAGCTACCGTTCTTGGGATGGATGATGCCGTGTGTGATGAGAATTCCCACACTTGATGAGAAAGAGAACCCTGATGGGTTTGGAATAGCTACCGTCCTTGGGATGAATGATGCCGTGTGTGATGAGAATTCCCACACTTGATGAGAAAGAGAACCCTGATGGGTTTGGAATAGCTACCGTCCTTGGGATGGATGATGCCGTGTGTGATGAGAATTCCCACACTTGATGAGAAAGAGAACCCTGATGGGTTTGGAATAGCTACCGTCCTTGGGATGGATGATGCCGTGTGCGGGAGAGCCATTCCAAATACCCATTAAAAACACACTCTACGGCATTGACGCGAGGCTTTCACCAATCTCCTTTTAGCTACCCATTGGATCTCTTACTCGACTCCAAGCCTTGGGGTCATTTCAACCTGGTCATTTAGATGATATGTACAGTCGCTCAAAAAAGTATCCGAACACTACGGTTGATTACAGAATTCAGGAAGAATATCTGGAGCGTGTACAGCAACTATACACGCTCCAGTTACCGTTCACAGCAAACTGGAGCGTGTGCAGTTACTGCACACGCTCCAGTTTGCTGTGAACGGTAACTGCACACGCTCAATATTTCCGTGAGTGAGCCCATACGATCTAGTATCAAAATAATATGACCACCTACAGTCGCTCAAAAAAGTATCCGAACACTACGGTTGATTACAGAATCCAGGAAAAATATCTGGAGCGTGTACAGCAACTGTACACGCTCCAGTTACCGTTCACAGCAAACTGGAGTGTGTGCAGTTACTGCACACGCTCCAGTTTGCTGTGAACGGTAACTGCACACGCTCCATATTCATTGCATTATATATTCATACGCATTATATATATTAAAAAGTATCCGAACACTATGGTTGATTACAGAATTCAGAAAAAATATCTGGCAAAGATTTTTTTAGAAATTAGTGATCTGGCAACCTTCGTGTCACGTGACACGAAGGTTGCCAGATCACTAATTATCAAAAAAAAATCGTTGCCAGATAGTTTTTCTGAATTCTGTAATCAACCATAGTGTTCGGATACTTTTTTGAGCGACTGTACACAAAAAAGTTCAGAGGTAAATTACCTCAAATTTGAATTTTATGGAATGTGGGTTGGGCTATCAGGCTGTTTTACCTCTGAGTAGCATTTTTGTGAATAATGGGCAAAATGAGCAAGTCCCGAAGACCCCAAAGACTCAGAGAAATTTGTGGGAAAGGGACCCACTGGAAGCTGTTAAGAGATAGATGAGAGTCTATGTCAAGGCCATCCAGAGTACAGTTTAACATTCATAGGGTAAGTATCTCCTGAATACAATGCCAGGTGTTTATGTCCCATTCGACGTACTAGCATTTCCGAGCCTGTTGGTGTCCCTTTTCTGACCGAGGTCACGACGGGGGGTTAGCAGTAGGGTTGGGATGTTTTACCTCTGAGCGGCACTTTTTTGCACACTATGGGCTAAATGTCCAGGTCACATGGACCCCGAAGACTCAGAGAAGGCTGGGGAGGGGACCCACTGGAACAGCTGTTGGGAGACAGATGGTAGCCTCCCGTCAAGGCCATCCAGCGTGTTCTTAAACGTGCACAGGGTATGGCTCTCCCGCACACGGGGCCACGGCTTAACGTCCCATCCGACGGACGGCGGCCTTTCCAAGCCCATCGGTGTCCCCTACTGACCGTGGGCAGGGCGGGGAATTTTGCGGAGATAAATCTCAACGCTGACCCAGCTGGGACTCGAACCTGGGAACTACAGATTACGAGCCTGGCGCGCTACCGACTGAGCCACCCCCGCCCCAGGGGTTAGCAGAGATAAATCTCAAGACTCGCGCATTCGAGTTGGGTTGTTTTACCTCTGAGCAGCACTCTTTTGCACAAAATGGGATAAATATCCAGGTTACAAAGACTCCAAGAGCTCGGAGGAGATGACCCACTGGATAGCTGTTGGGAGACAGATGGTAGCCTCCTAGCAAGACCATCCAATGTGTTATTTAACGCCCAGAGGGTATGGCCCTCTTGCACACGGACACGGCTTTACATCCTATCCAATGGATTGCAACCTTTTCAAGTCCATTGGTGTCCCCTACTGACTGAGGGCAGCGAGTTTTTCAGAAAGAAATCTCAGATTTCTTTCTGAAAGATTCGCTGCCCTCAGTCAGTAGTTAGTCAGCAAATCTGAAGATTTGAATCTTCAGATTGAGGACTTGAATCTGAAGATTAAGAGTGTGATGGGCTACCAACTGAGCTACATTTGCCATCATATATTTGGGACTGAATCCCGAGAATTGCCTTGAATCTGAAGATTACGAGCCTGGCCGAATATCAGTTGAGCCACCCCTGGCCTCACACATTTGGGACTGAATCCCGAGAATTGCCATGAATCTGAAGATTACGAGCCTGCCGGAATATCAGTTGAGCCACCCCTGCCCTCACAGATTTGGGACTGAATCCCGAGAATTGCCTTGAATCTGAAGATTACGATCCTGGCGGAATACTAGTTGATCCACCCCTGCCCTCACACATTTGGGACTGAATCCCAAGAATTGCCTTGAATCTGAAGATTACGAGCCTGGCCGAATATCAGTTGAGCCACCCCTGGCCTCACACATTTGGGACTGAATCCCGAGAATTGGCTTGAATCTGAGGATTACGAGCCTGGCCGAATATCAGTTGAGCCATCCCTGGCCTCACACATTTGGGACTGAATCCCGAGAATTGCCTTGAATCTGGAGATTACGAGCCTGGCGGAATATCAGTTGAGCCACCCCTGCCCTCACACATTTGGGACTGAATCCCGAGAATTGCCTTGAATCTGGAGATTACGAGCCTGGCGGAATATCAGTTGAGCCACCCCTGCCCTCACACATTTGGGACTGAATCCCGAGAATTGTCTTGAATCTGAAGATTACGAGCCTGGCCGAATATCAGTTGAGCCACCTCTGGCCTCACACATTTGGGACTGAATCCCGAGAATTGCCTTGAATCTGAGATTACGAGCCTGGCGGAATACCAGTTGAGCCACCCCTGCCCTCACACATTTGGGACTGAATCCCGAGAATTGCCTTGAATCTGAAGATTACGAGCCTGGCCGAATATCAGTTGAGCCACCCCTGGCCTCACACATTTGGGACTGAATCCCGAGAATTGGCTTGAATCTGAGGATTACGAGCCTGGCCGAATATCAGTTGAGCCATCCCTGGCCTCACACATTTGGGACTGAATCCCGAGAATTGCCTTGAATCTGAAGATTACGAGCCTGGCGGAATATCAGTTGAGCCATCCCTGGCCTCACACATTTGGGACTGAATCCCGAGAATTGCCTTGAATCTGGAGATTACGAGCCTGGCGGAATATCAGTTGAGCCACCCCTGCCCTCACACATTTGGGACTGAATCCCGAGAATTGTCTTGAATCTGAAGATTACGAGCCTGGCCGAATATCAGTTGAGCCACCTCTGGCCTCACACATTTGGGACTGAATCCCGAGAATTGCCTTGAATCTGAGATTACGAGCCTGGCGGAATACCAGTTGAGCCACCCCTGCCCTCACACATTTGGGACTGAATCCCGAGAATTGCCTTGAATCTGAAGATTACGAGCCTGGCCGAATATCAGTTGAGCCACCCCTGGCCTCACACATTTGGGACTGAATCCCAAGAATTGCCTTGTATCTGAAGATTACGAGCCTGGCCGAATATCAGTTGAGCCACCCCTGCCCTCACACATTTGGGACTGAATCCCGAGAATTGCCTTGTATCTGAAGATTACGAGCCTGGCCGAATATCAGTTGAGCCATCCCTGGCCTCACACATTTGGGACTGAGTCCCGAGAATTGCAAATTACAATCCTGCCATGGCACTTACTGAGCCATTCGTCCCACTATGCCATATGGAACTGCTTATCTAACAATTCATAATTTGATTTAAATTTTTGGTTTTTTTATGCAATAATAAACAAGTATATTTTCCTTGATATTTTTTAGGTATAGTAGGAGTAATTGCATTTTTGTTGTGGGCTATCTTTATCTTTGAAAGTCCCGAAGAACACCGAAGAATTTCCGATTGTGAGCTACAATTTCTTTTACACAGCTTGGAGGCCGAAAACCAAAACAAAAAGGTATTTTTGATTTGAATTGTTAAATACTCAGTTTTTCTCAAATTCATTCAGAATAGTATGAATGACAATCCATATAAGCTCACCGGAAAAAATTTAGTCATCTCTCGCAAGTAAGAGCGTTACGTCCATTCGACAGCAACAGAGGGCGCACAAGTAGTAATAAAGTTGGAATGGGTTGTTTTACCTCTGAGCGGCACTTTTTTTGCACACCATGGGCTAAATGGCCAGGTCACATTGACCCCGAAGGCTCAGAGAAGGTTGGGGGAGGGGACCCACTGGAACAGCTGTTCGGAGACAGATGGTAGCCTCCCGTCAAGGCCATCCAGCTTGTTCTTTAAGGTTGGGTTGTTTTACCCCTGAGCGGCACTTTTTTTGCACACCATGGGCTAAATGGCCAGGTCACAAGGACCCCGAAGGCTCAGGGAAGGTTGGTGGAAGGGACCCACTGGAACAGCTGTTGGGAGACAGATGGTAGCCTCCCGTCAAGGCCATCCAGCGTGTTCTTTAAGGTGCACAGGGTATGGCTCTCCCGCACACGGGGTCACGGCTTAGCGTCCCATCCGACGGACGGCGGCCTTTCCAAGCCCATCGGTGTCCCCTACTGACCGTGGGCAGGGCGGGGAAATTTTGCGGAGATAAATCTCAACGCTGACCCAGCTGGGACTCGAACCTGGGAACTACAGATTACGAGCCTGGCGCGCTACCGACTGAGCCACCCCCGCCCCCCATAGTAATAAATGCTTCGTACAAATAGCTGTGCCATGCTACGGAGTTCATACAGTGACAAGAAGTGGTTGTGTGCCACGTGTGTATTAGTCGCTCCGTGAAACATTATTTGTTTTTATCAGCTTCATAGGTGTCAAAAAGAATTTTTCTAGTTGTTGGAATATTCTCGTGGGGGTGATATCAAAAGTATAAATCAAGATAGAATATTTAGGTGAGCCATTCTTTAAGGACGACAGTTGCGAATAGAGCAATCACCTGTACAGTCGCTCAAAAAAGTATCCGAACACTACGGTTGATTACAGAATTCAGGAAAAATATCTGGAAACGATTTTTTTTTTTAAATTAGTGATCTGGCAACTTTCGTATTACGTGACACGAAGGTTGCAGATATTTTTTCTGAATTCTGTAATCAACCATTGAACGGTTAGTTCGGATATTTTTTTGAGCAACTGTAGGTGGTCATATTATTTTGATATTAGATCGTGTGGGCTCACTCACGGAAATATTGAGCGTGTGCAGTTACCGTTCACAGCAAACTGGAGCGTGTGCAGTTGATGTACACGCTCCAGATATTTTTCCTGAATTCTGTAATCACGTGACACGAAGGTTGTCAGATCACTAATTTCTGAAAAAATCGTTGCCAGATATTTTTTCTGAATTCTGTAATCAACCATAATGTTCGGATACTTTTTTGAGCGACTGTACACCATAGCCGAAGTCAGGGCGAAGAATAAGATGAGGGCATAAGAGGCGGGGATGGCCCAGATGATAGTGCGTCAGACTCATAATCTGCAGTTCCCTGGTTTGAGTCGTGGCTAGGCTAGCATTGAGATTTACCTCCGCAAAGTTCCCCACCCTGCCCACGATGAGTAGGGGACACCAATGGGCTTGGAAATGCCGTTGTCCGTTGGTTGGAACGTTAAGCCGTGGCGCTGTGTGCAGGAAAGCCATACCCTGTGCACGTTAAAGAACTCGTTAGATGTGCTTGACCGGAGACTACCATCTGTCTCCTAACAGCTACCCAGTGGGTCTCTCCTCCAACCTTCTCTGAGACCTCGGGGTCCTTATGACCTGGGCATTTAGCTCATTATGTGCACAAAAGTGCTTCTCACGGATAAAACAACCCAACCCAGAGGGAAAGACTGCCCCTCTGGACTCTCAGCCCCCCCCCTGCCGTCACCCCCGATGAGTTTTAAATTAAATCTGATTGTTGTTGTTGTTGTTATTTATAGTTGTAGTCATCATATATACGGCTAAAGTTTTTCTTTCTCTTTTAGAAAACTCCTATTCCATGGAAAACTCTGTTGTCATCAATTCCAGTGTGGGCGCTCGTGATTGGTCACTTCGGTCAATATTGGCTGCTCTCTTTCTTCACTATAGTCCATCCCACTTACATGGGGATCATCCTGCATTTCGATATTAAACAGGTGAGTTACGTTCACTTTGCGTTCCGTTGTAACGAGATGAGGGACTTCATGGTTCAAATGATCTTATCTGTAACGTAGAAAAATCAACGCAGAAATTACGGTAGTACTAATAGAGAGTGTGTCGAAAACTGAAAATTCGAAATGGTAAACTGAAGAGAAAGGGAAAAAAAGAGATGTTACTAGTTATTAAATCCGGTTCTGTCAAAGGTAGGAATTTGAAGTTTTAATATCAACGGGTCCTTGATGAAGTAGACGAAGAAGTTCCAACGAAGTGAAACAGGTTCCTTGATGAAGTGGAAAGATTCCAACGAGTTTCTTGGTGAAGTGACACAGGTTCCTTGATAAAGTGGAACAAGTTCCAACGAGTTTCTTGATGAAGTGGAACAAGTTCTAACGAGTTTCTTGTGATGTGAAACGAGTTTTTTGATGAAGTGGAAGAAATTCCAACAAGTTCCTTGACGAAGTGGAACAAATTCCAACGAGTTTCTTGATGAAGTGAGACAGGTTCCTTGATGAAGTGGAAAGATACCAACGAGTTTCTTGGTGAAGTGGAACAAGTTCTAACGAGTTTCTTGTGATGTGAAACGAGTTCTTTGATGAAGTGGAAGAAATTCCAACAAGTTCCTTGACGAAGTGGACCAAATTCCAACGAGTTTCTTGATGAAGTGAAATAGGTTCCTTGATAAAGTGGAACAAATACTAACGAGTTACTTGATGAAGTAAAACAGGTTCCAACAGGTTCCTTGATGAAGTGAAATAAATTATTCGACGAAGTGGAAGTTTCCAACAGTTTCCCAAAATGAAGTGAAAAGTGAAAGTGGTTCGAATTCAGGTTTTATTATAGGTAGGGACTTGAAATGTTAATGGCAACCGGTTCCTTTACGAAGTGAAACGTATTCCAACAGATTCCAACATGCTACCAAATGAAGGGGAAAAATGAAAATCGTTTTCTAAAAAGAAAAAAGAGAAATCGGGTTCTATTTCGGGTAGAGACTTGAATTTTAATGCCAACGGGTTATTTGATGAAGCGGAACAGGTGATGATGATGACGATTAAAGTAATCTTGATCATCTATTGTGGACTTTCTTTTTCCTGTTTCATCATGACATTTTTAATGAATATTTTGTATCAAGTGACATTTCAAATGAATCTTTTATATTAAAACCTTTCACATCTAACACATACCTGGTATAACGGTTGGCTTATTTGTTACTAAATCAGCGGACTTGTACTTGTGTGTTTTGGGAGAAAGAACACTATAGAGCTTCTACGTTATTTCCGTTTTTTGTGTTGGTTTGGGTTGTTTTACCTCTGAGCGGCACTTTTTTGCACACCATGGGCTAAATGGCCAGGTCACATGGACCCCGAAGGCTCAGAGAAGGTTGGGGGAGGGGACCCACTGGAACTAGCTGTTGGGAGACAGATGGTAGCCTCCCGTCAAGGCCATTCAGCGTGTTCTTTAACGTGCACAGGGTATGGCTCTCCCGCACACGGGGCCACGGCTTAACGTCCCATCCGACGGACGGTGGCCTTTCCAAGCCCATCGGTGTCCCCTACTGACCGTGGGCAGAGCGGGGAATTTTGCGGAGATAAATCTCAACGCTGACCCTGCTGGGACTCGAACCTGGGAACTACAGATTATGAGCCTGGCGCGCTACCGACTGAGCCACCCCCGCCCCTTTTTGTGTAGGTGTGTACCGTTTTATTTTTGAAATCAGCTTTTTATATCAAGTGACATTTTGACGAGTCTGTTGTATCTAGTTAAATTTGACGAGTCTGTTGTTTCTAGTTAAATGATTTTTTTTTAAATATAAGTTATATTTCAATGAGTCTTCTGTACCAAGTTACATTTTAATGACTTTTACATCAAATGACATTTTAATGAGACTTTTATACAAGTGAAATTTTTAACAAGCCTTTTATATGAAGTGATATTAAATGAGTCTTTTATATCAAGTGACATTTTAATGTCTCTTATATCAAAGAACATTTTAATGTGTCCTATACAAGTGACATTTTAACAAGCCTTTTATATCTATTGTATTTTAAGGAGTTTTTATTCACATGGCATTTTCACGAGCCTTTTATGTCAAGTGACATTTTAATGAGCCTTTTATAACAAGTGACATTTTAATATCTTTTATATCAAATGACATTTTAACGAGAGTTTTATATAAGTGGCACTTTAATGAGCCTTTTATATCAAGTAATATTTTAATATCTTTTATATCAAATGACATTTTAACGAGAGTTTTATATGTGGCACTTTAATGAGCCTTTTATAACAAGTGACGTTTTAATATCTTTTATATCAAATGACATTTTAACGAGAGTTTTATACGTGGCACTTTAATGAGCCTTTTATAACAAGTGACATTTTAATATCTTTTATATCAAATGACATTTTAACGAGAGTTTTATATAAGTGGCACTTTAATGAGCCTTTTATATCAAGTAGCATTTTAATATCTTTTATATCAAATGACATTTTAACGAGAGTTTTACATAAGTTGCATTTTAATGAGCCTTTTAGATCAAGTGACATTTTAATATTTTTTATATCAAATGACATTTTAACGAGAGTTTTACATAAGTTGCATTTTAATGAGCCTTTTAGATCAAGTGACATTTTAATATTTTTTATATCAAATGACATTTTAACGAGTGTTTTATATAAGTGGCACTTTAATGAGCCTTTTATATCAAGTGACATTTTAATATCTTTTATATCAAATGACATTTTAACGAGAGTTTTATATGTGGCACTTTAATGAGCCTTTTATAACAAGTGACATTTTAATATCTTTTATATCAAATGACATTTTAACGAGAGTTTTATATAAGTGGCACTTTAATGAGCCTTTTATATCAAGTGGCATTTTAATATCTTTTCTATCAAATGACATTTTTACGAGAGTTTTATACGTGGCACTTTAATGAGCCTTTTATAACAAGTGACATTTTAATATCTTTTATATCAAATGACATTTTAAAGAGAGTTTTATATGTGGCACTTTAATGAGCCTTTTATAACAAGTGACATTTTAATATCTTTTATATCAAATGACATTTTAACGAGAGTTTTATATAAGTGGCACTTTAATGAGCCTTTTATATCAAGTGATATTTTAATATCTTTTATATCAAATGACATTTTAACGAGAGTTTTATATGTGGCACTTTAATGAGCCTTTTATAACAAGTGACATTTTAATATCTTTTATATCAAATGACATTTTAACGAGAGTTTTATATAAGTGGCACTTTAATGAGCCTTTTATATCAAGTGGCATTTTAATATCTTTTGTATCAAATGACATTTTAACGAGAGTTTTATACGTGGCACTTTAATGAGCCTTTTATAACAAGTGACATTTTAATATCTTTTATATCAAATGACATTTTAACGAGAGTTTTATATAAGTGGCACTTTAATGAGCCTTTTATATCAAGTGGCATTTTAATATCTTTTATATCAAATGACATTTTAACGAGAGTTTTATATAAGTGGCACTTTAATGAGCCTTTTATATCAAGTGGCATTTTAATATTTTTTTATATCAAATGACATTTTAACGAGTGTTTTATATAAGTGGCACTTTAATGAGCCTTTTATATCAAGTGACATTTTAATATCTTTTATATCAAATGACATTTTAACGAGAGTTTTATATGTGGCACTTTAATGAGCCTTTTATAACAAGTGACATTTTAATATCTTTTATATCAAATGACATTTTAACGAGAGTTTTATATGTGGCACTTTAATGAGCCTTTTATACAAGTGGCATTTTAATATCTTTTATATCAAATGACATTTTAACGAGAGCTTTTTATAAATGGCATTTTAATGAGCCTTTTAAATCAAGTGACAATTTAATATCTTTTATATCAAATGACACTTTAACAAGAGTTTTATATAAGTGACATTTTAATGAGCCTTTCATATCTAGTGACATTTTAAGGAGCTTTTTATATCAAGTGACATTTTAAGGAGCTTTTTATATCAAGTGACATTTTAAGGAGCTTTTTATATCAAATGACATTTTAAGGAGCTTTTTATATCAAGTGACATTTTAATGAGCATTTTATATCAAGTGACATATAATTAGCCTTTTATATAAGTGAATTCTAACGAGCCTTTTATATAAGTGAATTCTAACGAACCTTTTATATAAGTGAATTCTAACTAGCCTTTTATATAAGTGAATTCTAACGAGCCTTTTATATAAATGAATTCTAAGGAGCCTTTTATACAAATGACATATAATTAGCCTTTTATATAAGTGAATTCTAACGAGTCTGTTATATCAAGTGACATATAATTAGCCTTTTATATAAGTGAATTCTAACCAGCATTTTATATAAGTGAATTCTAACGAGCCTTTTACATAAGTGAATTCTAACGAGCCTTTTATATAAGTGAATTCTAACGAGCCTTTTACACAAGTGACACTTTAACAACTCTTTTTAATCAAGTGGCCTTTTAATATCTTTTATATCAAGTGATATTTTATTGAACCTTTTATAGAAGTGATATTTTGATGAGCATTTTATATCATGTAAGATATTCCATTCCTTTAACCCACAGAACGGCGAATTCTCTTCCATTCCATACTTATTAAAAGGAATTTTCGCCTGGCTTTCCAGTTACTTTGCAGATTGGATCCGGAAAAGAGAATATCTCACAGCAAATTCTATTCGTAAAATATCCAATTCCATAAGTAAGTATGTTTCTTATTCATATTTTGACAAGCTCAAACTGCCCAGGCATCTGCAGGGGTAGGGAGAGGGCTCAGCTGGTAGCGCGCCAGGCTCGTAATCTGCAGTTTCTGGTTCGAGTTCCACCAAGGCCAGCATTTATATTTATCTCTGCAAAACTCCCCGCCCTTCCCTCGGTCAGTACGGGAGACCGATGGGCTTGGAAAGGCCTCCGTCCGTCGGATGGGACTTTAAGCCGTGGTCCGTGTGCGGGAGAGCCATACCTTGGGTTGGGTTGTTTTACTTCTGAGCGGCACTTTTTGCACACCATGGGCTAAATGGCCAGGTCACAAGGACCCCGAAGGCTCAGAGAAGGTTGGGGGAGGGGACCCACTGGAACAGCTGTTGGGAGACAGATGGTAGCCTCCCGTCAAGGCCATCCAGCGTGTTCTTTAACGTTGGGTTGTTTTACCTCTGAGAGGCACTTTTTTGCACACCATGGGCTAAATGTCCAGGTCACAAGGAACCCGAAGGCTCAGAGAAGGTTGGGGGAGGGGACCCAGTGGAACAGCTGTTGGGAGACAGATGGTAGCCTCCCGTCAAAGCCATCCAGCGTGTTCTTTAACGTTGGGTTGTTTTACCTCTGAGCGGCAGTTTTTTGCACACCATGGGCTAAATGGCCAGGTCACAAGGACCCCGAAGGCTCAGAGAAGGTTGGGGGAGGTGACCTACTGGAACAGCTGTTGGGAGACAGATGGTAGCCTCCCGTCAAGTTCATCCAACGTGTTCTTTAACGTGCACAGGGTATGGCTCTCCCGCGCACGGTGCAACGGCTTAACGTCCCATCCGAAGGACGGCGGCCTTTCCAAACCCATCGGTGTCCCCTACTGACCGTGGGCAGGGTGGGGAGTTTTGCGGAGATAAATCTCAACGCTGATAAAGCTGGGACTCGAACCTGGAAACTACAGATTACGAGCCTGGCGCGCTACCGACTGAGCCACCCCCGCCTCTCAGAGCCATACCTTGTGCACGTTAAAGAACTCACTGGATGGCCTTGACTGGAGGCTGCCATCTGTCTCCTAACTGCTGACCCGTAGGGCCCCTCCCCAACCTTCTCTGAGCTTTCGGACCATTTAGCATTTTAACTCATTGTGTGCAAAAAATTGCCGCTCAGATGTAAAAAACCCCAAATAAGCGGGAATTGTTACAGAGAAGGTAACACTTAATTTTCGATAAGGAAACTGAAACTGAAGAAGCTAATATTGCACAAAATACAGTTTTCAAATTTGAAAGGAAAAAAAAAATACTAGGAGTATCCTATCTCTTGTATCTATCCGAGTGTAGATTATAAGGGGCTAATGGAAAATTTGAGATTTCGTACAATTCCAATATAAGGGGAGTAAATACCTGACTGCCCAATCTCTACTGACGCCAATCGGTCCCAGGATTAATCAAATTTTCTGGAAGCTGTTCCATTAGAGTTCTGTGTTCCACGTTGTTGAAATGGACTAGGGAGTGGCTGGCTTAGTCGGTTGCTCTGCAGGCTCAAAATCTGCAGTCTCATCATCAGGGCCAACATTGAGATTTATTTACGCAGAAACTCCTGGTCTCAGTCAGAAGGACACACCGATGGACTTTGGAAAGGCTGCCCTCTGTTAAATGGGATATAAAGTCATGGCCCGTGTGCAGGAATTTGGTTGTTGGATTGCTTTACTTCGGAGCAGATCTTTTTTTGCGCACAATGGGTTAAATGGAAATGCCACAAGAAGGATGACAAAGAAAGGCCGCAAGAAGGATGGCACAGAAGAAATGCCACAGGAAGGATGTCAAAGAAGAAAGGCCACGAGAAGGATGGCACAGAAGAAAGGCTACAAGAAGGATGGCAAAGAAAGGCCACAAGAAGGATGGCACAGAAGAAATGCCATAGGAAGGATGTCAAAGAAGAAAGGCCACGAGAAGGATGGCACAGAAGAAAGGCTACAAGAAGGATGGCAAAGAAGAAAGACCACAAGAAGGATGTAAAGGAAGAAAGGCCACAAGAAGGATGCGGGAAATGTAGCAAAGAAAGATCATAAGAAGGATTGCAAAAAAGAAAGACCACAAGCAGAATGGCAAGGAAGAAACGCCAAAAGAAGGATTGCAAAGAAGAAAGGTCAAAAGAAGGATTGCAAAGAAGAAAGGCCACAAGAAGGATGGCAAGGAAGAAAGGCCACAAGAAGGATGGAAAAGAAGAAAGGTCACAAGAAGGATGCGGGAAATGTATCAGAGAAAGGTCATAAGAAGGATTGCAAAGAAGAAAGACAACAAGAAGGATGGCAAGGAAGAAAGGCCAAAAGAAGGATGGCAAAGAAGAAAGGCCAAAAGAAGGATTGCAAAGAAGAAAGGCCAAAAGAAGGATGGCAAGGGAGAAAGGCCAAAAGAAGGATTGCAAAGAAGAAAGGCCACAAGAAGGATGGCAAAGAAGAAAGGCCACAAGAAGGATGGCAAGGAAGAAAGGCCACAAGAAGGATGGAAAAGAAGAAAGGTCACAAGAAGGATGCGGGAAATGTATCAGAGAAAAGTCATAAGAAGGATTGCAAAGAAGAAAGGCCACAAGAAGGATGGCAAAGAAGAAAGGCCACAAGAAGGATGGAAAAGAAGAAAGGTCACAAGAAGGATGCGGGAAATGTATCAGAGAAAAGTCATAAGAAGGATTGCAAAGAAGAAAGACCACAAGAAGGATGGCAAGGAAGAAAGGCCAAAAGAAGGATTGCAAAGAAGAAAGGCCAAAAGAAGGATGGCAAGGGAGAAAGGCCAAAAGAAGGATTGCAAAGAAGAAATGCCACAAGAAGGATGGCAAAGAAGAAAGGCCACAAGAAGGATTGCAAAGAAGAAAGGCCAAAAGAAGGATGGCAAAGAAGAAAGGCCACAAGAAGGATGCGGGAAATGTATCAGAGAAAGGTCATAAGAAGGATTACAAAGAAAAAAGACCACAAGAAGGATGGCAAGGAAGAAAGGCCACAAGAAGGATGGCAAAGAAGAAAGGCCACAAGAAGGATGCGGGAAATGTATCAGAGAAAGGTCATAAGAAGGATTGCAAAGAAAAAAGACCACAAGAAGGATGGCAAGGAAGAAAGGCCAAAAGAAGGATGGCAAAGAAGAAAGGCCAAAAGAAGGATTGCAAAGAAGAAAGGCCACAAGAAGGATTGCAAAGAAGAAAGGCTACAAGAAGGATGGAAAAGAAGAAAGGCCACAAGAAGGATGCGGGAAATGTATCAGAGAAAGGTCATAAGAAGGATTACAAAGAAGAAAGACCACAAGAAGGATGGCAAGGAAGAAAGGCCAAAAGAAGGATGGCAAAGAAGAAAGGCCACAAGAAGGATGGAAAAGAAGAAAGGCCACAAGAAGGATGCGGGAAATGTATCAGAGAAAGGTCATAAGAAGGATTGCAAAGAAAAAAGACCACAAGAAGGATGGCAAGGAAGAAAGGCCAAAAGAAGGATTGCAAAGAAGAAAGGCCAAAAGAAGGATTGCAAAGAAGAAAGGCCAAAAGAAGGATTGCAAAGAAGAAAGGCCACAAGAAGGATTGCAAAGAAGAAAGGCTGCAAGAAGGATGGAAAAGAAGAAAGGCCACAAGAAGGATGCGGGAAATGTATCAGAGAAAGGTCATAAGAAGGATTACAAAGAAGAAAGACCACAAGAAGGATGGCAAGGAAGAAAGGCCAAAAGAAGGATGGCAAAGAAGAAAGGCCACAAGAAGGATGGAAAAGAAGAAAGGCCACAAGAAGGATGCGGGAAATGTATCAGAGAAAGGTCATAAGAAGGATTACAAAGAAGAAAGACCACAAGAAGGATGGCAAGGAACAAAGGCCAAAAGAAGGATGCGGGAGATGTACAAACTGGACAGAAGTTAGGATAGAGATGTAGTTTCCCGTCAAAGAAACCAGAACATTCTTTAAGTTTCACAGTGTATTGCTGTCCCACACACAGGGCCATGGCTTTAAGCACCATTTGATGGACGGCAACCTTTCCAAGACAATCGATGTCTCCTACTAACCAAGGGCAGGGCGGAGAATTTTGTGGAAATAATCTCAGCGCTGGTTTATGTGGGATGCCAACCTGCCAATTACCGATTACGAGTCTGGTGATCTACCAATTGAGCCACCGCCTCTATGTAGAGAAGAGTCATACCTTTGTATGTTAAAGAACACAATGGATTGGCTTGGCGAGAGGCTACCATCTGTCTGGGGCGGGAGTGGCTCAGTCGGTAGCGCGCCAGGCTCATAAACTGTAGTTCCCAGGTTCGAGTCCCAGCTGGGTCAGCGTTGAGATTTATCTCCGCAAAATTCCCCGCCCTGCCCACGGTCAGTAGGGGACACCGATGGGCTTCGAAAGGCCGCCGTCCGTCGGATGGGTGGGACGTTAAGCCGTGGCCCCGTGTGTGGGAGAGCCATACCCTGTGCACGTTAAAGAACACGCTGGATGGCCTTGACGGGAGGCTACCATCAGTCTCCCAACAGCTGTTCCAGTGGGTCCCCTCCCCCAACTTTCTCTGAGCCTTCGGGGTCAATGTGACCTGGCCATTTAGCCCATGGTGTGCAAAAAAGTGGCTCTCAGAGGTAAAACAACCCAACCCAACAACCATCTGTATCGTAATAGCTGTGCAATGGGTCCCCTTTCCTCAACATTCTCTGTGCCCTCTGGTGACCATGCCACTTGGGGGCGGGGGTGGCTCAGTCGGTAGCGCGCCAAGCTAATAATCTGTAGTTCCCAGGTTCGAGTCCCAGCTGGGTCAGCGTTGAGATTTATCTCCGCAAAATTCCCCGCCCTGCCCACGGTCAGTAGGGGACACCGACGGGCTTGTAAAGGCCGCCGTCCATCGGATGAGTGGGACATTAAGCCGTGGCCCTTGTGCGGGAGAGCCATATCCTATTCACGATAAATAACACGCTGGATGGCCTTGACGGGAAGCTACCATCTGTCTCCCAACAACTGTTCCAGTGGGTCCCCTCCCCCAACATTCTTTGAGCCTTCGTGATCCATATGACCTGGCCATTTAGCCAATGGTGTGCAAAAAAGTGCCGCTCAGAGGTAAAACAACCCAACGTTAAAGAACACGCTGGATGGCCTTGACGGGAGGCTACCATCTGTCTCCCAACAGCTGTTTCAGAGGGTACTCTCCCCCAACCTTCTCTGAGCCTTCGGGGTCCTTGTGACCTGGCCATTTAGCCCATGTTGTGCAAAAAATTGCCCTCAGGTGTAAAACAACTCAACCGAACGAAATCCTTCTTAGTTTAGTGTGTGCTATTTGCTTATAAATTTTCCTTCCTTTACAAAACTATTTATAAGTATAAGAAAATTATTCTCGTCTTCTTATATTTTCCGTAAATCATGATCTGCAATGAATATTAATTTGTTTTATCTTAGGCGCCCTTGGGTCATCTCTATGCATCATGGGATTCTGCTTAGCAGGCTGTGATCGCACCCTGAACGTCGTTTTCTTCGTCATGGCTTACGTGCTCACAGCTTTCATGTATCCAGGCACCATGGTCACACCTGTAGACATGTCTCCACAATATGCTGGTGAGTAGGATTCAAAATAAGCTCCAATTATTGCAGGGTGTCTCGAAAAAAAGGAATACGCACTTTATAATACTGTTATGACAGATGAACGTGGTACAATAATTATAAGAGATTTAACATAGCTTGGGAACAGAGTCCGTGCAACAGGAGGGGAGGGGGTGGCTCAGTCGGTAGCGTTCCAGACTCGTAATCTGTAGTTCCCAGGTTCGAGTCCCAGCTGGGTCAGCGTTGAGATTTATCTCCGCAAAATTCTCCGCCCTGCCCACGGTCAGTAGGGGACACCGATGGGCTTGGAAAGGCCGCCGTCCGTCGGATGAGACGTTAAGCCGTGGCCCCGTGTGTGGGAGAGTCATACCCTGTGCACATTAAAGAACACGCTGGATGGCCTTGATGGGAGGCTACCATCTGTCTCCCAACAGCTGTTCCAGTGGGTCTCCTCCCTGAACCTACTCTGAGCCTTCGTTGTCCTTGTGACTTGGCCATTTAGCCCATGGTGTGCAAAAAAGTGCCGCTCGGAGGTAAAACAACCCAACCCTGGTACAATAATTATAAGAGATTTCACACAGCTTGGGAACAGAGTCCGTGCAACAGGAGGGAAGGGGGTGGCTTAGCCGGTAGCGTTCCAGGCTCGTAATCTGCAGTTCCCAGGTTCCAGTCCCAGCTGGGTCAGCGTTGAGGTTTTTCTCCGCAAAACTCCCTGCCCACGGTCAGTAGGTGACACCGATGGGCTTGAAAAGGCCGCCGTCCGTCAGATGGGACATTAAGCCGTGGACACGTATGCGGGAGAGCCATACCCTGTGCATGTTAAAGAACATGCTGGATAGCCTTTAAGGGAAGCTATCATCTGTCTTTTAGTAGCTTTCCAGAGGGTCCCCTACTCCAACTTTCTCTGAGCCTTTGGGGTGCTTGTGACCTAGCCATTTAGTTGATTCTGCGCCAAAAAGTGCATCTTCGAAGTTGTTTCATCCCTGAGCGGCACTTTTTTGCACACAGTAAGCTAAATGGTC
Source organism: Ryuthela nishihirai (assembly GCA_038380435.1). Classification (NCBI taxonomy): domain Eukaryota; kingdom Metazoa; phylum Arthropoda; class Arachnida; order Araneae; family Heptathelidae; genus Ryuthela; species Ryuthela nishihirai. Next base: position 3,916,071 of record JAWZYU010000008.1, read on the forward strand.
AGGTCAGATGGACCCCGAAGGCTCAGAGAAGGTTGGGGCAGGGGACCCACTGGATAGCTGTTGGGAGACAGATGGTAGCCTCCCGTCAAGGCCATCCAGGGTGTTTTTTAACGTGCACAGGGTATGGCTCTCACGCACACGGAGCTACGGCTTAACATCCCTTCCGCTGTATGACAGCCTTTCCAAGCCCATTGGTGGCCTCTACTGACCGAGTGCAGGGGGGGGAGAGAGATTTGTGGAAATAAATCTCAACGCTGACTCAGCTGGGACTCGAACCTGGGAACTGCAGATTACGAGGCTGGAGCGCTTCCGACTGTTGACCCCCCCCCCCTCCTCTCAGAGGTAAAACAACCCAACCCATTTTCAGATACGTTAAGGCACTGATAGTAAGACCACCGCCTGTCGATTCGCGAAAAAAGCATATTCCTTCTCCACGAAATTTTGTTACCAGGCCATCAGCACCATCTAGGGACGGTTCCCTTGACTATTGTAACAAGCATACAGTTCCTTTGTCTTATTGTATCAATCGTAGCATATGTTTTTAAAATTTAAAGTGTTTTATAGTTTAATTTGCTGATTTCTTTTTTACATTTAGTTTTTCATTACTTTTTTAAGTTTTTTTCACCATAACTATATTTATATTATAATTTTTTTTTTTGAGTTATAGAAACCATGACACTTAAACTGGTGCTTAAAGATACCCATGATGCATCCTTAACTTTTTAGCATTCTTTTATAAAAAACAACAACAAAATATCTGACAAATATAAATAGTATTTTCTTTTCAACTTGTACCCTGCAATTTTAGCAATTTTTGCCTGTAATAAATTAAGTGCAGGTCCCATTTTAAAAAATACTTCCAAAATATCTATTGTATGTTTTGCTTAAAGTGATAATTAGCATGTTCCTTGAATAACTCAATATTAAAAGAATATTCAAATGAAGTGATGTTTAATAATTTAACACTTCCTATTGAGAGATGATGAAATGTCCATATTGGAGTGGGCGGGAGTGGCTCAGTCGGTAGCGCGCCAGGCTCGTAATCTGTAGTTCCCAGGTTCGAGTCCCAGCTGCGTCAGCGTTGAGATTTATCTCCGCAAAATTCCCCGCCCTCCCCACGGTCAGTAGGGGACACCGATGGGCTTGGTAAAGGCCGCCGTCCGTCGGATGGGACGTTAAGCTGTGGCCCCGTGTGCGGGAGAGCCATACCCTGTGCACGTTAAAGAACACGCTAGATGGCCTTGACGGGAGGCTACCATCTGTCTCCCAACAGCTGTTCCAGTGGGTCCCCTCCCCCAACCTTCTCTGAGCCTTCGGGGTCCATGTGACCTGGCCATTTAGTCCATTGTGTGCAAAAAAGTGCCGCTCAGAGGTAAAACAACCCAACATAATTTTGGTTGTGTATCTTATAAATGCGTCAATGACAGCACTTCAGGCATTGAAACGCACTGTTAGAAAATCTCTGTGTTTGGGCGGCCAATGCCATCTGGCGGCCAATGCACGAACTAGTGGGAACCGGTTTTTTCGCATTTTGAAGCTGTATAGACAGGCAGTGTTCGAGGAAGCGGTGATAAGACAAAGGTCTTCAATTTCGCCATCGTAAAAATCTGATTCTTTAAACCTCTATTTTCAGGAAGCATTGCTGGTCTGATGAATGGCTTTGGAACTCTGTCTGGAGTGATTGTTCCTGCTGTAGTGGGAGCCCTAACAGAGAAAGAGGTAAGTGACTGATGTTTAGTGTTGAACTAGCAGGTCTAACATTAGTTAAAATATTATCGACCTTCTCATTGACATCTGAAATTCAATAGCAACGATTGGAAAAAAGTTGCATCTCCTTGAGTATAGATGGCGCTGTGTCAGCCACGTCTCAGTGAAGAATTGTAAGGTCTTATTCTGAAAAATTTTATTGTCCGAGGTGTGGTACAATGGTAGTGCGCTCTGGCATGAATCTGGAGAGATGCGGGTTCGATTCCCGCCGTGTCGGTGATGGTTTCTTTTCAGACAATTTTAACTAATGTTTGAAGTCTATCTGAACAGGTAATCTGTGTATTTACCATGGATAGCAAGCCTCAACTACAGTTGATCAGTGGAGCGGGGGTGGCTCAGTCGATAGCGCGCCAGGCTCGTAATCTGTAGTTCCCAGGTTCGAGTCCCAGCTGGGTCATCGTTGAGATTTATCTCCGCAGAATTCCCCGCCCTGCCCACGGTCAGTAGGGGACACCGATGGGCTTGGAAAGGCCGCCGTCCGTCGGATGGGATCTTAAGCCGTGGCCCCGTGTGCGGGAGAGCCATACCCTGTGAACGTTAAAGAACACGCTGGATGGCCTTGACGGGAGGCTACCATCTGTCTCCCAACAGGTGTTCCAGTGGGTCCCCTCCCCCAACCTTCTCTGAGCCTTCGGGGTCCATGTGACCTGGCCATTTAGCCCATGGTGTGCAAAAAAAGTGCCGCTCAGAGGTAAAACAACAACCCAACCCAACAGTTGATCAGATTCTTAACTCATTTAAAATTTCTATCGGACAGAAAGAAGGGGGTCATAATTTCAGTTAATCTATGATACTCGACAAGTCACGAGCTTTAATTTGTGAAACGACATACATTCGACAATAGTCTATGTACGTTTACTCTTTGGGGAGAGTTATTTTTTTTTTCGGGGATTGGGTTGTTTGACCTGTGAGCGGCACTTTTTTGCACACAACGAACTAAATGGCCAGGTCACAAGGACCCCGAATGCTCACAGAAGGTTGGGGGAGGGGACCCACTGGAACAGCTGTTGGGAGACAGATGGTAGTCTCCCGTTAAGGCCATGCAGCAAGTTCTTTAACGTTGGGTTGTTTATCTCTGAGCGGCACTTTTTTGCACACCATGAACTAAATGGCCAGGTCACAAGAACCCCGAAGGCTCAGAGAAGTGTGTATGTGACCTGGCCATTTAGCCCATGGTGTGCAAAAAAGTACCGCCCGGAAGTAAACAACCCAACGTTAAAGAACTCGCTGCATGGCCTTGACGGGAAGCTATACCATCTGTCTCCTAACAGCTGTTCCAGTGGATCACCTCCCCCAACCTTCTCTGAGCCTTTGGGGTCCTTGTGACCTGGCCATTTAGTCCATGGTGTGTAAAAAAGTGCCGCCCAGAGGTAAACAACCCAACATTAAAGAACTCGCTGCATGGCCTTGCCCGGGAGACTACCATCTGTCTCCCAACAGCTGTTCCAGTGGGCCCCCTCCTCCAACCTTCTCTGATCCTTTGGGGTCCTTGTGACCTGGTCATTTAGTCCATGGTGTGCAAAAACGTGCCGCTCAGAGGTAAACAACCCAACGTTAAAGAACTCGCTGCATGGACTTGACGGGAGGCTACCATCTGTCTCCTAACAGCTGTTCCAGTGGATCTCCTCCCCCAACCTTCTCTGAGCTTTGGGGTTCATGTGACCTGGCCATTTAGCTCATGATGTGCAAAAAAAGTGCCGCTCAGAGGTAAAACAACCCAACGTTAAAGAACACACTGGATGGCCTTGACGGGAGGCTACCATCTGTCTCCTAACAGCTGTTCAGTGGGTCCCCTCCCCCAACCTTCTCTGAGCCTTCGGGGTCCATGTGACCTGGCCATTTAGTCCATGGTGTGAAAAAAAGTGCCGCTCAGAGGTAAACAACCCAACGTTAAAGAACTCGCTGCATGGCCTTGACGGGAGACTACCATCTGTATTCCAACAGCTGTTCCAGTGGGTCCCCAACCTTCTTTGAGCCTTCGGGATCCATGTGACCTGGCCATTTAGCCCATGGTGTGCTAAAAAGTGCCGCTCAGAGGTAAAACAACCCAACCCAAAATGTTCTTCTTCTTATTGTTTGATACCTTTGAAATTTTTTTGATATTAGGGAGAAAAAAGTGATATCTTTATTTTTTTTTACATTAATGAATTATTCATATATGTTTTATCTGGTGGCTTTATCAGGAGAATGTCAACATACACTGGTTTCCATAAATTAAAGAAAAATTAGAAAAATCGCGATAAATTTTCAAAAAATTGCGCGATCCTCACCAAACTTGTTCATGGAACCAATAATGCCGAGTGAGCATATCGTATGCAAATTAGTCTAGGTTGCGTCAATTTGCGTAATCGGATAGCGGCATAAAAACGGGTGTTTTGGAGTGGATCGTTATTTTGTGTTGTAAATGTGAGTAAAGAAATTCAAAATAGCCATTTTGTAGGAATGACCTCGAGACATCATTTGACAAATGAACTGCAGTGGAGAGCTATTGGCCGGCTCGAAGCAGGCCAAAGTCAGTCAGACGTGGCATGATGGCTGAATGTTGGACCTGTGGTCAGACGAACAATGGAAGTCCGAACTCTTCATAGGTGAGTCCAGATATTGCTTGCAGAATGATTCCGGACATTGTTTAATATGGAAAGGACGAGGTACCCGCTATCATCCCAGTAACATCCGTCAAAAACAGTTACGGCGGAGGTAGCGTATGTGTTCGGGGTGACATTTCCTTAGGTGGACACGCAGACCTCTATGTGTTGACTAGTGGGTTGGGTTGTTTTACCTGTGAGCGGCACTTTTTGCACACAATGGGCTAAATGGCCGGGTCACATGAACCCCGAAAGCTCAGAGAAGGTTGGGGGAGGGGACCCACTGAAACAGCTGTTGGGAGACAGATGGTAGCCTCCCGCCAAGGCCATCCAGCGTGTTCTTTAACGTGCACAGGGTATGTCTCTCCCGCACACGGGGCCACAGCTTAACGTCCCATCCGACGGGCGGCGGCCTTTCCAAGCCCATTGGTGTCCCCTACTGACCGTGGGCAGGGCGGGGAATTCTGCGGAGATAAATCTCAACGCTGACCCAGCTGGGACTCGAACCTGGGAACTGCAGATTACGAGCCTGGCGCGCTACCGACTGAGCCACCCCCTCCCCCTTGACTAGTGGGAACCTCAATCCTTAAAGATATAGAGATGATATCCTGGACCCTTATGTACGTCCTTACTCTGATGCAATAGGTGAAATATTCATCTTAAAAGACGATAATGCTCGTCCACACAGAGCTCGACTAGTGGAATAATATCTTCAAGAGGAGATCATTATGCGCGTGGAGTGGCCACCTCAATCTCCCGACCTAAATCCGATTGAGCAAGTGTGGGATGCTCTAGGGTGACGTGTTGCTGACCTCAAACCGCCACCTGAAACAAAGGGGGAGCTTATTACTTTAAAGGAACAATGGTCGTTACTCCCTACCGAGCTGATTCACAACATCATAAACAGCATGGAACATCGCTGTAAGGGGTGACCACACTCCTTATTATAGAACTTTGCCCATTGCATTTTGACACCTCATTTTTGGACAAGTTGGGTTGGGTTGTTTTACCTCTGAGCGGCACTTTTTTGCACACCATGGGCTAAATGGCCAGGTCACATGGACCCCGAAGGCTCAGAGAAAGTTGGGGGAGGGGACCCACTGGAACAAGCTGTTGGGAGACAGATGGTAGCCTCCCGTCAAGGCCATTCAGTGTGTTCTTTAATGTGCACAGGGTATGGCTCTCCCGCACATGGGGCCACGGCTTAACGTCCCATCCGACGGACGGCGGCCTTTCCAAGCCCATCGGTGTCCCCTACTGACCGTGGGCAGGGTGGGGAATTTTTGCGGAGATAAATCTCAATGTTGACCCAGCTGGGACTCGAACCTGGGAACTACAGATTACGAGCCTGGCGCGCTACCGACTGAGCCAACCCCGCCTCACACACACACAGAGCTCGACTAGTGGAATAATACCTTCAAGAGGAGATCATTATGCGCGTGGAGTGGCCACCTCAATCCCCCGACCTAAATCCGATTGAGCAAGTGTGGGATGCTCTAGGGTGACGTGTTGCTGACCTCAAACCTCCACCTGAAACAAAGGGGGAGCTTATTACTTTAAAGGAACAATGGTCGTTACTCCCTACTGAGCTGATTCACAACATCATAAACAGCATGGAACATCGCTGTAAGGGGTGACCACACTCCTTAGTAAAGAACTTTGCCCATTGGATTTTGACACCTTATTTTTGGACAAGTTCCTGTAAGTGTGATTTTCTGATGAAAAATATTTTATGCCATTCTGAAACTAGCATTGTAATTTATGTTTTCATCAAGTTTCATTAAAATCATTCATATAGTTTTTTGGTGAACAGTACTATAGAAGTAAAGCTCAACCCACTGCGCCGCCGCTGCAAAACCTGGTTTTTAATCTATTCCACGGTTAGCCACAAACAAGGATATGTAGGTCCAAGTTGACTCGGCTCCCGTGGTGGGAACTCTTAGTCCGGCCCGATTTTTGGGACCCTGTCCGACCAACGGACCAAGTCAGTCAGCAGGGCCCCTGATCACTACCCTAAGTTTGAGGTCTTTAGCCTATCCAACTGGGTCCCAAACTGGTCAGCAGAGCCTTCGACCTTGAGGTCTTAGCCTGTCCAACTTGGGCCCAAACCAGACAGCAGAGCCTTCGACCTCGAGGTCTTAGCCTGTCCAACTGAGTCCCAAACCGGTCAGCAGAGCCTTCGACCTCGAGGTCTTAGCCTGTCCAACTGGGTCCCAAACCGCTCAGCAGAGCCTTTGACCTCGAGGTCTTAGCCTGTCCAACTGGGTCCCAAACCGGTCAGCAGAACCTTCGATCTCGAGGTCTTAGCCTGTCCAACTGGGGTCCAAACCAGACAGCAGAGCCTTCGACCTCGAAGTCTTAGCCTGTCCAACTGGGTCCCAAACCGCTCAGCAGAGCCTTTGACCTCGAGGTCTTAGCCTGTCCAACTGGGTCCCAAACCGGTCAGCAGAACCTTCGATCTCGAGGTCTTAGCCTGTCCAACTGGGGTCCAAACCAGACAGCAGAGCCTTCGACCTCGAAGTCTTAGCCTGTCCAACTGGGTCCCAAACCGCTCAGCAGAGCCTTCGACCTCGAGGTTTTAGCCTGTCCAACTGGGTCCCAAAATGGTCAGCAGAGCCTTCGACCTCGAGGTCTTAGCCTGTCCAACTGGGTCCCAAACCGCTCAGCAGAGCCTTGACCTCGAGGTCTTAGCCTGTCCAACTGGGTCCCAAACCGGTCAGCAGAACCTTCGATCTCGAGGTCTTAGCCTGTCCAACTGGGGTCCAAACCAGACAGCAGAGCCTTCGACCTCGAAGTCTTAGCCTGTCCAACTGGGTCCCAAACCGCTCAGCAGAGCCTTTGACCTCGAGGTCTTAGCCTGTCCAACTGGGTCCAAACCGATCAGCAGAGCCTTCGACCTCGAGGTTTTAGCCTGTCCAACTGGGTCCCAAAATGGTCAGCAGAGCCTTCGACCTCGAGGTCTTAGCCTGTCCAACTGGGTCCCAAACCAGTCAGCAGAGCCTTTCAGCTGATGGGCCCTCAAGCCCTCCCCCTCCCAGTAATAGCTTGGGGGAAAATATTAAACTGTTCCGAGGAAATTTTAGTTTCTCAAAAGTGTGCCGTGCACTCAAAATGGATGGAAAGCAGTGCCGTATATCATGCTTGTTTCAAGTAGTATCTGTCATTTGAACAATGCAATTTTTTTCCAGACGAATATTTTGTTTTCCTAACTACGTTTCTTTTCCCTAATGTAGCAATCGTTATATTAGTTTTCCTAACTACGTTTCTTTTCCCTGATATAGCAATCGCTTCACCAATGGAACCTGATGTTTTACATCTCCATCGGAATAAGTGTCTTCACAGCACTCGTCTTTATTATCTTCGGTTCAGCAAAACAACAAAATTGGCAAACTGACAAGACTGATGAAATAAATTCTAGGCATGACAACAGTCTTCAAAGATGATGCTGAAGGACGATTAAAATTGTCATTTTTTATATAATTTTAGGTAATAAAAGGTTCAAGAGAAAAATGACTGTTTATTCTATATAAAACATTTTTATTTAAAGAAACAAGTTGGAAAAGCAGACACAAGGATTTGGTAGAGTTGTTTTACTTCTGAGTGACACTTTTTTGCACACAGCGAGCTAAATGGCCAGGTCACAGGGACCCCGAGGTCTCAGAGAAGGTTGGAGGAGGGGACCCACTGGACAGCTGTTAGGAGACAGATCGCAGCCTCCCATCTAGGTCATCCAGTGCGTTCTTTAACGTGCACAGAGTATAGCTCTGCAGCACACAGGACTCACGGCTTAAGGATCGTATAATTTTTAGGATAAGAAGCTGATCAAAACATCTACTTGTTAAATTCAGTGACAAATGTCTTGCGAAAGTCGCGCCAGGCTCGTAATCTGTAGTTCCCAGGTTCGAGTCCCAGCTGGGTCAGCGTTGAGATTAATCTCCGCAAAATTCCCCACCCTGTCCACGGTCAGTAGAGGACACCGATGGGCTTGGAAAGGCCGCCGTCCGTCGGATGGGACATTAAGCCGTTACCCCGTGTGCGGGAGAGCCATACCCTGTGCACGTTAAAGAACACACTGGATGGCCTTGACGGGAGGCTACCATCTGTCTCCCAACAGCTGTTCCAGTGGGTCCCCTCCCCCAACCTTCTCTGAGCCTTTGGGGTCCATGTGGCCTGGCCATTTAGCCCATGGTGTGCAAAAAAGTGCCGCTCAGAGGTAAAACAACCCAACTCAAGCGAAAGTAATAGGAACATGATTTAAGAAAAAAGGTTTTCAACTGTTAAATATATTTCGTTATTAAAAAGTATTTATACGATAATTACCTTCATACCTTTGGGTTTTATTTGCGGAAAAACAAAAATATTCCTATAATGTCTTCGTAGTATGTATAGGGAACTAAACAGACTTTGTACCTAAGCTAATTTTCTGCTATATTGCCCAACTATTCGGTCATGACACTAGCTCCTTAATTGATCCATGGCGTCCAATGACGCATCCATACAAGTTCTGTCTCTAGTATACATATTTAGAACACTGTGGGAACCTCCTGTCAAGACCATCCATCATGTTCTTAAAGTGTTGTTTGGGTTGTTTTTACCTCTGAGTGGCACTTTTTTGCACCCATGGGCTAAATGGCCAGGTCATATGGATCCAGAGACTCACAGAAGGTTGGGGGAGGGGACCCACTGGAACAGCTTTGGGAGACAGATAATAGCCTCCCATCAAGACCATCCAGTGTGTTCTTTAATGTGAACAGGGTATGGCTCTCCCACACACGGAGCAACGGCTTAACATCCCATCCGACGGACAGCTGCCTTTCCAAGCCTATCGGTGTCCCCTATTAACCTAGGGCGGGGAGTTTTTCGGATTCTTTAAAGTGCACACGGTATGTATCTTACTGCACACATCCCATCCAATGAACTTTTCCAAGCTCATCGACAGGGCTGGATTGAACTTCTTGCGCAGCTGAGTTCCAAATTTGTTTGGGGCCAAAAGAAACACATTTCTATGGACTTCTAAATTTTATAAAAATAAATTATTTAAGTACAAAGTGCGGTACATATCTACATACAACTTATAGTAACATCGAGTATGTAATAAATATTACATAATTTTTCTCACCTTTTTCGCCACAAAATCTTTAATTACGTCATCAAAATTGACCATTTTCGCTATTTCGCCTTCTATTGAAAGAATAGTTAGTCATCGATTAGCGGATTCTGCGATTGGATTTACTATTCAGCTTGAAAAATAACTAACATGCGCTCTGGTGGTGGGACGTGGAGCTAGAGGAACGAGGATACATTGTGTCGGCTGCTGTGTTAAAGATAGGAAAATGGCGTCGTTTTTTATGATGAGCTTTTCATGCACCATGGGGCCTGAACCCACCTCTCGCCGGCCCTGCTCATCAATATCTACTTTCTCACTGAATAAAGAACAGGGTTGGGTTGGGTTGTTTTACCTCTGAGCGGCACTTTTTTGCACACCATGGGCTAAATGGCCAGGCCACATGGACCCCAAAGGCTCAGAGAAGGTTGGGGGAGGGGACCCACTGGAACAGCTGTTGGGAGACAGATGGTAGCCTCCCGTCAAGGCCATCCAGTGTGTTCTTTAACGTGCACAGGGTATGGCTCTCCCGCACACGGGGTAACGGCTTAATGTCCCATCCGACGGACGGCGGCCTTTCCAAGCCCATCGGTGTCCTCTACTGACCGTGGACAGGGTGGGGAATTTTGCGGAGATTAATCTCAACGCTGACCCAGCTGGGACTCGAACCTGGGAACTACAGATTACGAGCCTGGCTTGCTACCGACTGAGCCACCTCCGCCCCAATAAAAAAAAAATGGCGTCGTTTTTTATGATGAGCTTTTTATGGACCATGGGGCCGGGTTCTAGCGAACTCGCTGAACCCACCTCTCGCCGGCCCTGCTCATCAATATCTACTTTCTCACTGAACAAAGAACAGGAGTTAGCCGAGAAAATTCTCCACACAAAGTTGGGACTCGAACCTCGGAATTGTAGATTACGAGACTAGAGCTCTACAGAGTGATCACGCCATCATATTGATGGAGAGTTAGAACATTTGATTAACCACTGGCATGTCAGGAGGGGTGGTATGAGAATATAACCTCTTCATAATCTTCTTCCCACTATGCGGTGGCAGTAGGGGGGGGTCAAAGATCGTATATTTTCTGAAACAGTATGAAAAATCAGTCATTCAAATATGTTACCCCAACTCAAAGAGAATTTTCTTGGTAAGCTACCGGATTAGACTTATCATCATCCATCATCATCCCCAAGCAGCCATGGATTAAAGGAAGTCCAACCAGACAGTGCAAATTAATTCTCCAAGCAGATCTGTCCTGAGCTACATCTACTTCATTTGGCCAATGCACACCAATTCTAGCAAGGTCACGTTTGACATTGTCTGCCCATTGCATCCTAGGTCTCAACCTATTTCTGAGGCCTTTAGGCCCACTATTCATAACCGTATTCGCTAATCTATAATTTTTCATACTGGTAGCATGACAAACCAATGGAGAGTCTCTCTGCACAATATGCTGCTCAAAGGAGTTTGCCGATTCCTTTGCCTAACCTCATCATTTACGTACAAAGTTGAACCACCTAACGTCCAAGATACTGCATAAGCATCTAGTATCAAAAGCATCAAGTTTCCTCTTATCTTGTCTACAAAGGATACAAGTTTCACTACCATACCTCACTCAAAAAAGAAAAAAAAATTGATTGCACTCACATTTCCCATGCAGATATTTTATTTTTGTATTTATATCGTACTCAGCAGAGAATTTTGTAATAATTATCTCACCTGGGGTGTGATTGGGTCAGTCGGTAGGGTGCTAGATACAAAATCTGAAGTTCCCAAGTTCGTGTCTCAACTGTGGTTGTGTTGAGAATATTCTCTGCTAACTCCCCTTCTTCTCTTAGTGAGAAAAAGACACTGTTGAGCATAGAAAGGCCATCTTCCATCGTATGGGATGTTAAGCCATGGCCCTAGGTGCAGGTGAGCCGTACCTTGTACACGTTAAAGAAACGCTGGATGGCCTTGATTGTGAGGATCTCTTCTGTCTCCTAACAACTGTTCAATGGCTCTCCTTCCCCAAACTCTTTGAGTTTTTGGGGTCCTTGTGCCTGGCCATTTAGCCTGTTGAGTACACAAAAGTGCTACTCAAAAGTGAAACAATTCAACCTGATTCACATCCTACAAAGAAAAGGGAAAATGTTTGGATCAAAATCTTATCAGCAAACATTTGATTGGAATAAAATCTCATCAAGCAATCATTTGATTGGAACAAAATCTCCAGCAAACAATTGATTGGAACAATATCTCATCAGCAAACATTGGATTAGAACAAAATCTCATCAAGCAAACATTTTATTGGAACAAAATCTCATCAAGCAAACATTTTATTGGAACAAAATCTCATCAAGCAAATATTTTATTGGAACAAAATCTCATCAAGCAAACATTTGATTGGAACAAAATCTGATCAAGCAAACATTTGATTGGACCACACATCCACCTAACAAAATTTTATATGGCTCATAACTCACCAAGCAAAGTTTTGATCGCACTCAGTTTGACAACTCAAAAATTGAATGAACTCTTATTCCACTCAGTCAAAAATCAAAATTTACTCTTATTAATTCTATTCTATTAATCTTACACTTGCAGCAGACACGGAACAAATGAATAGCATAAAAAATCACAACTCTGCATCGTCCTCAAAAATCTTAAGAAGGAAAGATCCAGCAGTTTTAAAATTTTAGAAACGAATATTTTTCTCTATTAATTTATTTATAACTCGTTTATTATTCCATTTAATGTAATTAAATACTCAAAAATTAAATGAATAAAGGTATTGTACCTTTATCATTATTTTTTCTTCTACCATTTATTTCGTTCATCCAATAAAAATGTATCTCCGTAAAATTTCCTCGCCCTGCCCACGGTCAGTAGGGGACACCGATGGGCTTGGAAAGGCCGCCATCCGTCGGATGGGACGTTAAGCCGTGGCCCCGTGTGTGGGAGAGCCATACCCTGTGCACTTTAAAGAACACGCTGGATGGCCTTGACGGGAGGCTACCATCTGTCTCCCAATAGCTGTTCCAGTGGGTCCCCTCCCCCAACCTTCTCTGAGCCTTCGGGGTCCATGTGACCTGGCCATTTAGCCCTTGGTGTGCAAAAAAGTGCCGCTCAGAGGTAAAACAACCCAACCCAACATCCAATAAAAATGTATCTCCGCAAAATTCCCCGCCCTGCCCACGGTCATTAGGGGACACCGATGGGCTTGGAAAGGCCGCCGTCCGTCAGATGGGACGTTAAGCCGTGGCCCCGTGTGCGGGAAAACCATACCCTGTGCACGTTAAAGAACACACTGGATGGCCTTGAAGGGAGGCTACCATCTGTTTCCCAACAGCTGTTCCAGTGGGTCCCCTCCCCCAACCTTCTCTGAGCCTTTGGGGTCCATGTGACCTGGCCATTTAGCCCACGGTGTGCAAAAAAGCGCCGCTCAGAGGTAAAACAACCCAACGTTAAAGAACACACTGGATGGCCTTGAAGGGAGGCTACCATCTGTTTCCCAACAGCTGTTCCAGTGGGTCCCCTCCCCCAACCTTCTCTGAGCCTTCGGGGTCCATGTGACCTGGCCATTTAGCCCATGGTGTGAAAAAAAGCGCCGCTCAGAGGTAAAACAACCCAACGTTAAAGAACACACTGGATGGCCTTGAAGGAGGCTACCATCTGTTTCCCAACAGCTGTTCCAGTGGGTCCCCTCCCCCAACCTTCTCTGAGCCTTCGGGGTCCATGTGACCTGGCCATTTAGCCCATGGTGTGCAAAAAAGCGCCGCTCAGAGGTAAAACGACCCAACCCAAATTCAATAAAAATGGGAAAATGACGCTTTATAATGTTTTCATATTGCTGCTGGAGAAAACTTACAATTTTGTAAGTAACATTTTTGTATAAAGCACTGGAGAATTTTATTGACACTTGTACATTACTAACAAAATATGCCCATGATATTCAATAAAATTTTATGAGACATAATATTTTATGTGAATAAATAATAGGCGTATCCAAAAAGGTAACCACATGGACACTGATAAAAAAAAAATCGCGTGTTTCTACTATGGCGTTAAGAAATCAGTTTGCACACCCTTAAATGTAGTATGGAAACTATTGAAAAACTTTTATTGACAGATTTTGGCACTCTATTATTCCCCAGACACTTGGTCCCAAATTCCAAAATGAAAAAAAATTAATCACAAATTTCTTATGCAGATTCCCTGCAGGTAACCTCATGTTGGGTTGACAGATTTCGTCACTCTTTGTTAAGTACATGATTAATCTCTTTGCGAATGTTGAGGATCAGACAATGATGGGGGAGGTGGCTTCTCCTCGACTCAATTGTTAAGTCTTTAACTATCATACCTGCTCAAAACAGGAGAGATTTTAAATGGACTGGTCCTATCAATATTATTCCTTCTTATTCGTTTAAAATTTTGGTAATTTGCAAATGTTTTCACCATTAGAAGGCTTTATTAAAGGTGTCTATTTTCCACCATTGCAAAGTGAAAATTCGAAGTAACAGAGAATCCTACAATGCGAATAATAATAAGCTCACCGGACGAAAAATTAGTCACTCGTGGCTAAATGTCAACTAATAGCGCGAAACGCCTCCGTGCGACTGAAGAACAGCCGAAATCCTGTCTGGCATGGATGTCACCAGTGTGCGTATGTAGTGCACATCAATATTCATCCACTCTTCCAGCAGAAAATGTTGCAGTTCAGCCAGATTAGCCTGATGGCTGGGACTGCACTTCATCAATGCCCCAAATAGTCCCACACGTTTTCTATGGGATTCAAATCTGGGTATTTGGTGGGCCAGTCGAGATGTTTGAAGGCTTCAGAATGCTCGTCGTGCCAATCCGGCACACTTCAAGCCCTGTGCACCCGACAATTGTCATCTTGGAAGACTGGGGTATCCTTCTGGTGTTCACTATGGAGATGCTGCACAAAAGGCAACATGTGGTCGTCTAGTAGCTGCATATAGCCCTTCTGGTTCAAGTGTGACGTCATCACAACCAAAGGATCCATTTCCTCGTACATGAAACACCCCCATAACATCACAGAGCCTCTTCCAGCGTGAACAGAACCTTGCACACAGTCCACATGGAAGGCTTCATGTGGCTTACGATGTACCGTCACCTTGCGTCATTCGAGTACAAGCAAAAACGTGACTCATCCGAACAGATCAGACGCTTCCAAGAGTCGACAGTCCAGTCTTTGTAGCGCCTCGCCCACTGTAACCATGCAGCCTTGTGCAGAGCTGTTAACACGGGTCTCTTCCGTGGTACTATGCTCTGGATATCCAAGGCATGCAGTTTCCTTTGGAGTGTTCATTCGGAAACAGCTTGTTGTAGGCGTGCATTGACTGACTGGAGCAATTCTTGCCTCATTGCAAAGCGGTGTGCCCTAACAGTGTGTGACACACTGCAATGGTCCCTATAGATGAGCACAGTCTTTCCGCTGCAGTTCTGGTGATGATTAGCGGTGGACTACGATGTACGCTACTGCTGGAAGACCCTTTGGACAGTTCGTTTCGACACACCTGCAAAGGCAGCAACTTCTTGTATACTATGCCCTTTGGCTCGACCAAACGCAATAACACGTTTTTGCCACTCATTCACATCTTTGGCGTGACCCATGTTTCACGGAGCGACTAATACACACGTGGCACACAACCACTTCTTGTCACTGTATGAACTCCGTAGATGGACAGCTATTTGTATGAAGCATTTATTACTACTGGTGCGCCCTCTGTTGCTGTCGAACGGACGTAACGCTCTTACTGCGGAAGATGACTAATTTTTTGTCCAGTGAGCTTATATTTAGTATCTCTACAACACAAAGAAATTTTTTCATTTATCTTTCAAAGCAAAAAAGTTTCGTTTTCCTAACTAAACCTTGAAGTAATAGGGAAAATCATTACTGTTAATGTTATCCTCTTCGCCATTAAATTTGAAAACTTGGCCAAATTTGAAAATTCGCGCATAAATAGATTGTTTGCAATACTTGTTCAAAGTTGTGATATTTTCCATCAGTAAAGAGCGCTATTAAAGCAATTGAGAGATTTTCAAAATGAGAATTAAAGTATTTCATCAACATTTATCCGAACGAAAAACGTTTTTTTTTTAATTAATTTCTCAAAAACAGAAAAGTTCTATATCTGCAGACAGACAGACAGAATTCAAAGTGAAAACGTGAGCTCATGTATTGAAAAACGAACTAAAAAAGAATATGCCGACACATCCTGAAATATAAGTCAAGTAAAGTCTACTTTAAGATCGTTGTCAAATTCAAATGTTAAAAATAGGCTGAACAGCAAAGTTTTTATTAGAGAAAAATGTTGTTATAACATTTCTCTAACCGTATTTAGCAGTAAAAAGACATATCATACTTCTTAAGAAAGAAAACAAACGAAATCCGAACTTTTTGGTTCGCCCGGCTGTGTTTCACTATCTATGAAAGTAAACGTCGAATTTCAGTAGCAAGCCTGCTGTTTACTATAGAAAGGAGTTTTCACGCTTCGCCTCTTCTTTATCCGGAATAGAAGGCTCAGCAGGCCTAAGCTTTCCTCTGTCTTGCTGTTTTATCTATCTATCTTCACCTCTTCAATGTGTTAGGAGCAGAAAAAACACTATATTTAGTAACTTTTATTCTTATTCGAACTTACTGTTCGTTTGAAGTCTTGTATTTTATTCTTTTTGAGGATTTCTTATGCAGAAGTTTGCGAGAGAGAACCTAATATCAGAAACGAATAAACCATTTTTGATAACTTCGAAGTATTTTATCGGAAATGAGACATGCTCTTCGTTTCTACAATTCGTCCAAGCAACGGAGAAGTGGCAACAACAGCAAAACTAATTCTCGCCTGCCGAATGATGTTTATTAATATTTTCGTATGATTGAACCTGGGGTAAAGCTGACATTCAATCGAAATGAATTCTCTACAGTAAGAAAATTTCTGAATTTAATCAACACGTTACAGATTAAAGAAAGAAAGCAAACGGTGTTTAATTAAAAAATGTTGTACCATTTTATCAATAGACCATATTTAATTAACGCCATCGACTTCCCCTCATTTTTGATTCTAGGTAGCCCCGCCTGTTGATATTTTTATTAAAATGTGCCATGTGAATGAAAAAAATTGAATCTAAAAGTATTTAATATCCATTAACACTGCAGGAATAGGGAGGTCGAAGGGTGAGAAAAGCTAATGAGAGATTTCTTAATGGTTAGGCCACCCGTTGGCACATTATTTTGAAATTATTATAGCCGCGAGGTGGCTCTGCATTCTTCGGCTAACGTAGTCTCGTGCGTTGTTATGAATAAGTAAGAAGTATTTAGCAAATGGTTGATAAATATACATAAAGTTTGAGTAATTTTCTATATTTACTTTGTAGAAGCAACTGCTTCTGATTTTTGTATATCTGCCCCATTTAATGTTCGTAATGACCGTTCATCTTATCTGTAGGTGTATTTAAGTGCGGAATTGTGAATATTGTGGTAAAATTGTGTTGGTTTGATAAAGAAAATATTGTACAAAAATGTCAATTTTTACCCCAACTAACCAAATAAGGCTAACCAACGTTGCTGTTGTTCGAATGAAGAAAGGTGGAAAAAGATTTGAAATCGCTTGCTATAAAAATAAGGTTTTGTCATGGAGAAATAAAGTGTAAGTTACTCTATTTTCTTATTCACTCAATGTTTTTGTAAGAGTGATATACTTTTAGGCTGAAACTTAGCCCAAACTGTGCCTCTTTACTGCTTCAGTATGTTCCAAATCACAGATAATACAGTGCAGATTGTTCCACCTTTATCAGTAAGGCTAAGTTCCAAAGAACCAATCACAGAAAATAGCCATATGTAAACCAAATGTTCAACGCATCATTATATTCAATTTCGTTAAGATGTATGAACATAAGTAAAATATTCTAAAATAACAAATTTGGTGGTGTGTTTTTTTGTAATTATTGCAACACTTCACAATACAGAGTAGCTTTTCCCATTTTTTTTTTGTAATTTGCTAAAATATATACATTTGTACAAATTGTCAAATAACAAACCTTGTCCCATTGTGTGCAAAAACGTGCTGCTTAGAGTTAAAACAACCAAACAAAAATTTTGTGCAGAAAAAAAATGTTTGGGCAATGCATTTTACTGTGGTGGTGTAAGAAAATCAGGTGATTCTTTGTACCTTAGTGTACCATATTCATGTTCACCATTTTCCACTATATTTTGCTTGACTTGTAGCTCATTTTTAAAAAGGATATTCTTTTTGGTCAGTGTATAGGTTATGGTCCTCAGCTAACAGATGGCACTACTGAAATGGCGTGTGATGTCGGAATGTAAAGTATGACATAGAAACATAACTTGGTTGTTGGTGGCCTATGGCTCTTTGATTTGTTTCTTTTGGGTGTCGTATGTGTGATTTGATGGGAGTGTGAAGTTGCATTTGTTTTTTTGGCCATTTTTGCTTTATAATTCATTTGGATAACATGCCTGTACTGTTAGAGGTAAGTGCACATATATTGTATATTTAATGAGGTTTTTTTAGTGATAGCTAGAATAATTAAAATGTTTTTTGAAAAATTCATTAAGATATGATAAATAATAAGTTATTAAAGATACTTTGGAATTGAAATTATTTAATATTAGGAGGGTTGTTGTTGATAGTGTTAGTGAACTGTTTTGTAACGTTAAGGTCACGTCGTTTGGAAGTGGGAGTTCGGTAGCTTTTTACTGCTGTGTGTAGGGGGGAATGTTTTTGTAAGTTGTTTGGAGTGAGGGACATTTGAAGGGGTAGGGAGAAGTGGTTAACCAGATAGAATTATTTTAATTTTTTTTGTGTTTAGTATTATGCAGTAGTATGTGTTTTGTTGTGAGTGGAAGAAAATGGGAAAGGATGATTAGTTTAAGTTTAAAAAAAGAGTTTTCATGAGGTGTTAGGAGAACATTTTTTGGTGAAATGTATAGAGTTTTCACAGGATTCTAATGTAGTATGCATGGGGGAAAGAATGTTGGAAGTTTTTTCATATGGGATTGAACATGGCGGTAGTAATGAACATGTGTATTTTGTTATTGTAGTTTGGAATGAATTGAGTGTTTTTAGTAGTTACGTGTAGTATGGTAATTATTAGTGTATTATGGTGATTTATTAATTTTGTTATATATTTTGATTTATTGTGAATAATGAGAAGTGTTTGGCAGTTTTTTGATGTAGAAATTATGGGTTGGGTTTTACCTTTGAGTGGCAGTTTTTTGCACACCATGAGCGAAATGGCCAGGTCACAAGGACCCTGAAGGCTCAGAGAAGGTTGGGGAAGGGGACCCACTGGAACAGTTGTTGGGAGACAGATGGTAGCTTTCCATGAAGGCCATTCAGTATGTCCTTTAACATGCACAGGGTATGGCTCTCCAGCACACGGGGCCACGGCTTAATGTTCCATCCAACAGACAGCGGCCTTTTCCAAGCCTGTCGGTATCCCTTCAAATACAAAGTACCATTACCATCGTAATGGTACTTTGCATTTGACTTAAACTTGGGTTCATTACTATGGTTATGAAAAAAAAAATCTTTTTTCTAGAAACCCCTGTTTGGGTTAGGGTCTTGGGGGTTGTGGGAATCAACTTAAAGGGCCGTTTTTTTACATTGCGTCATCAAAAATATGGCGGCTGAGGACCGTGATCTGTACTACTGCCCTGGTGATTGACAAGGGTGTATTTTGTCTCCTTTTCTCTTTGGTTATTAATTATGTTATGTGAAATTCACTGCAAGGGAAAGATTTTTGGCTTAAATGGCCTGGAGATATAAAAAATTTCTGATTTAGATTATGCTGGTGATTTGGCCCTCTAGAAAAATGATGTTGAGGAGATGAACTTGTTCATTAGAGCTGTTGATGATACTGGTAGTAGAGTAGGTTTGGTTATAAACAGA
Organism: Ryuthela nishihirai; assembly: GCA_038380435.1. Taxonomy (NCBI): domain Eukaryota; kingdom Metazoa; phylum Arthropoda; class Arachnida; order Araneae; family Heptathelidae; genus Ryuthela; species Ryuthela nishihirai. Next base: position 3,935,439 of record JAWZYU010000008.1, read on the forward strand.
GAGAAAAATAAAGTTATGAAAATTGGTCAGGCAGATAGTGCTTCATTTGCTTTGAATGGCTGCACCCTTGAGCAAGTATTTCAGCTTAATTATCTTGGGAACTATGTAACAAATACTGATGATGTGTGGCATGAGATTAACAGATGAATAGGGATTGCTGCCAGGACTTTTAAGAATCTATGGAGAGTGTGGAGAATGAGGCATATATACCTAAAGACTAAAATTAGACTAATTGGTTCTTTCTAGCATTAGTTACATAGTGAAAATGGAACCTTGTAAACAAGCTATGCCTTTGATTCTTGGGCATTAAAGTGGTTCAACTTTGTAAGTAATGATTAGGCAAAGGAGTCAGCAACCTCCTTTGAGTAGCATATTGTGCAGAGAAAGATTCCACTGGTTTGGCCATGTTTCCTCATGTGCATAATTATAGATTAGCAAATAGGGTTATGAACAGTGTGCCTAAAGGCATCAGAAAGGGGTGGAGATCTAAAATGTGCTGGGCAGACAAAGTTTAACAGGACCTTGTTATAAATTGGTCTATGGTGACAAGATGTTGCTCAGAGCAGATGTTTTGGGAATAAATTACACAATCTTGTTGGACCTCCATAGTCCATGGCTGCTTGAGGAGGAGGAGGAGGATGACTTGGTTTTCAAGTTTCCATTGCGTCCTTATGTTTTTCCAGATTTTTGGTAAATTAAGAGCAATATTAAGTTTTTAATGCATATAAAATTTAGCAACTCATTAAAAAAAATTTATATTTTTTTATAGTCTCACTGAAATGTAAATCAGTTTTTTTAAATGTAGAACTGCAAAAAATTAAAGTTCAAAAGTGATTTTTAAGAGCAAAGTATTTTATAGTTTTAGTTTTCAATCAAAAATTACTAAAAGACCAAATACCTCAAGTAATATGTCAAAAATATGTATTTGATGGTAAAATTACTCTGGAATGTTATTTACATTAATTTCTATATTTTTGTACCTATTAATAAGTGTTTTAATATGACCAGTGCCTTGCTATGCCCACTTTTATACTTGCTACTGCAGCTCTGTGACGTATCAATCATGATGTCTGTGTGCAAAAACTCCTTGTCCTGCCCACAATCAGTAGGAGACACCAATGGGCTTGGAAAGGCCGGAGTCTGTCGGATGGGATGTTGAGCCATACCCTGTGCACATTAAAGAACATGCTGTATGTTCTAACAGCTGTCCAATGTATCCCATCCCCCCCCCCCAACTTTCTCTGAGACTTTGATTATTTATCTCTGCAAAACTCCCTGCCCACGGTCAGTAGGAGACACTGATGAGCTTGGAAAGGCTGCCGTCCATCAGATGGGATGTTAAGCTGTGGCCCCATGTGCAGGAGAGCCGTACCCTGTGCACATTAAGGAACACGCTGGATGGCCTTGATGAGAGGCTACCACCTGTCTCCTAACAGCTGTTCCAGTGGGTACCCTCCTCCAACCTTCTCTGAGTCTTCAGGGTCCTTGTGACCTGGCCATTTAGCCCATTGTGTGTAAAAAAATGCCGCTCAGAAGTAAAACAACCCAACCCAAAATTTGATTATTTAAATTTCAGCTGTTTTATTTATGAAATTTTAGTAATGTCAATGAATATTTGTGTGTGTGAAACTATTTCATGTATCAACAGTAATCATAGTACTAGTTTTGGATTTCCAAAGAATAATCCTATACAGTTTTAAATTTTTTTGCTATTCAAAAATTCTGCTTTTAATACTAATATAAATGAAGTAACTCTTTAGTGTAGTAATTGTAAAATGATGTTATTCAAATATTTCCTAAATGATTATTATAAATAAAATTTCATTGTTGATAGAAACAGTAGTTATTTTCAAATTATTTTAATATTTCACTTTCCTTTTTTTAATTTTAAAGTGGTAGTAATAGATGAAAATTTCAATTAAATGCAAAGGCTGAAAATTTTATCTCAAATGAAGGATGCTATTTTGTATGATATTTTGCCAAAAGGAAAAATAATTTCTATATAATATATATAATTTCTAAATAAAATATATATCATTTTAAAAATGCTTTTTAAATATCAGTAATAAAATATATTGTAATGGAGTAACATTTTTGAAAAAAAAAATGCTCAGGAAAGTTACCCAAATGATTCATTGTAATCATAAAAAATAAATACCCCCTCAAAGAGCTGCTTGCCACAGAGGTCTGTCAGCTTATATGCCATAGTAGAAGATCTGAGAGGATGGCAGGACCTCATACAATAACATAAATGGAATTTTTCTTTTTTTGTCTTTTAATATAATGTAAAGATTCCAAGAAAAGTACAAATACATAATTTGGTCTTGGAAACAGAATTATAAACACAAAACACGGCAGCAAAAAAAAAAGGAAACTAAACAAAATGCTGCACAGAATATTCAAAGTAAAAGAAATGCTAAACAGAAAGTAATGCAGAGTAAATGAAAAGAAGCTCATAACAGATGCACATGCACTTATTCTTCTAGTTTTCTCCAACTGCCACTTGTATTTCTGAGATCGGCAGAGTAGTCAGTCAAAATTTATTGCGTAAGCTGAAGTATCCTATCTGTATGTAATTATCAAATCTGTGGTGTAACCATAGTTAAGAAAAATCACAGGACTGTCTAATGGCTACCATTTATTAAATTGTATACAGGGTGATTCAGAATTCATCAATATTTGGTGGGGAGGTAGGTAATAAGAAACGAAGGGGATTTCACATAGGAAAGCATGGGCGCATATGCCATGTAGTAGGACAAAATGACCCCAGTTCAATGATGGAAAGAACACATAAGAAGGAAGTGGTAAGGAAAAAACATTTATTATCTTACATGTAACATTTCTTTGCATTGGTTGTACAGACTTACAAGAGGTGCTCGAACTGCCGACCATGTGCTAGAATGCATGACTCACAACGGCGTTGCATGGACAGCCGGACCCTGTGGAAGATGCCTGGCATTTCCTGGATGTTTGAGGCAGCAACTGATATGCGTGCTACAAGATCCATAGCACTATCAACAGGGGTCTCGTACACCATGTTTTTCATAGCACCCCATACAAAGAAATCGATTGGAGATAAATCCGGTGAACGTGGTGGCCAAGAAACCGGTCCACCGCAGCCAATCCATTGACCACCAAACTGTCTGCGTAGGTAAGCACGCACAGCATTTGCGAATTGTGCAGGAGCACCGTCATGCTGGAACCACATTCGCCGGAGACTACCATCAGGAACCTCGTTCAGAAGATCCGGTAACACAGTCTGAAGAAATGTTAGGTACTTGGCACCGTCCAAACGGGATGGTAGTAAATACGGGCCCAACAAACAGTCACCGACAATCCCAGTCCACGCATTGACAGCAAAACGTTGTTGCGCAGCTCCAGGTCTTGTACCGTGTGGGTTCTGATGAGCCCACACATGCCAACTGTGTGTGTTGAAGACACCCTCTCGAGTGAACAACGCCTCATCGGTGAAAAGAACATACGTTGGGAAATTGGGATCAACGGCTGTTCTCTGCATGAACCACTGACAAAAAATAACACGCTTGGGATGGTCGTCTGCTGCCAATAATTGCACTCTTTGCAGATGAAACGGATGTAACCCTTCATCGTGTAATATCCGCCACGCTGTTGCTTGCGAAATTCCAAACTGCCTAGCCATACCTCGTGTGCTAGCACCAGGTTGTTCCTCGATTTCCTGTAGGACAGCTTCCTCTACTGCTACTGTCCGTGCCGATCTGCGCCTCCCTCGATTAACATTACTAGCAGCAAACGATCCTGTTTCACGCAGTTGGCGATGAATACGTGAAAACATTTGATGCTGTGGCACACGGCGGTTTGGGAAGCGCGCTGCATACAATTGCCTGGCTCGAAGACATCTTTCTCCTGCAGCACCGTAAGTTACATGCATATCTGCACATTCATTCCACGTATACCGGTTCATGTTACTTCTGCAAATTCACCTTGTCAAATGACAACTGACTGCACGCGTCAAACAGCTGTGCTTCTGTATGAGAGGTGTGTACACACAGCGCCCTCTACACCACCATGCGTTCGTCTGCCCCCATACTTTCCTATGTGAAATCTCTTTCTTTTCTTATTCCCTTCCTCCCCACTAAATATTGATGATGAATTCTGAATTACCCTGTATATGATTAACAAATGGAATCTCAACACCTGGCAGAAGTAATTATATATATTTCATACTACAATAAAGGGACAGAGTAGTACAGAAGTATAATGTGAAATCAATGCTCAATCTAATGGCTACCATTTATTAAATTGTATATATGGTTAACAAATGGAATCTCAACACCTGGCAGGAGTAATTATATATATTTCATATTACAATAAAGGGACAGTAGTGCAGAAGTGTGAGGTGAATTCAATGCTCAACTTGTGCTAAACTACCATTTCTTTCAATGAAAAAGATCAACACACATCAATTGTAACAATGTACAAGAAATGTGTTATTTATGGTTGAGTAGTCTATAACCTATTTAAAAATCTTTAATGTCAGCCAAAAATCTGAAATTGAGGCTTCAGTGATGGTGGGAGAGATGTGAATGGAGTAGAGGACTGGTAAAAGGTTAATCAAATGAATTACAATATGTACCCTTTTGTATAGATGGCATTGCTTGAATGTGTCACCAACAACATGAAGTAATAACCCCTCATGCCTCATATTCACTATACAAGCTGCTAGAAGGAAAGTCATTGTGTGGGGTACCTCAATATGGTATTCATTTGGTCCACTAATATGTCTAAAAGGTCTGAAAAAATGTCGGTCATATTTAAACAACATGTCTGATCACATACATCCTGCTATGCTTAATTACTTTCTGAGAGGTGTAAAATTTCAGGATGATAATACAAGAGTGCATCATGCAAAATCTTTCTGTGAGTTGTCTTTCCTGGCCGCCTGATCAAAACCCCATTGAAATATTTGGGTTAAAAATGGAGCATGGCATATGGGCATGCACTACAATACCTGCAACCCTGACCCTATGTGCTGCTTTGATATAAGAATGGCTTCATGTGACACCACATACCTTTCAAACACTTATTATCAACACTCAATCAATTCAAATAAAAAAAATAAAAATAAATACCCCCTCAAGCAGCTGCTTGCCACAGAGGTCTGACAGGAGCCTATCAGTTTATATGCCATAGTAGAAGGTCTGAGAGGATGGCAGGACCTCAGCAGAAAAACGATACATACATCCATGCCTTATCCGGGGTTCAAACCCCGAATCAGTAGCTCCGGGGTTCGAACCCAGGTCCCTTAGATCAGTAGCCAAGCGCGCTAACCACTCGGCCATAGGTCATTGAATTTATGTCTTGTCAAATTCCAGCTCTTCTTGAATTCACATGGAGATCTTCATTGAATATTGAGGTAAGGTGTAATTTTTTGTGCATGGAGTGTATATTTCAAAGCATATTTCTGAGAACATAATCTCTTTCACTTGGATATTCAAGGGATCAGTTTAATAGATCTATTTAAGATAATATCACAGTTTCTAGATTTTATTTCCACTAACCCACCCTGCCCTCAATAAGAAAGGGAATACCATTGGACTTGGGAACCTTGCTTCAGTAGTGGGTTCATTTCCCCTAATCTTCTCTAAGATCTTGGGTTCCCTGTGATGCTATTTAGCCCATTGTATGAGAAAAAAAATACTGCTCAGAGGTAAAACAACCCTACCCATATTAGTAAAGTTAGTATAATGTTTATTGCTCTAATTTTAACTTACTTTTATTAACTTTTCAGAGCAATTGCTTAAACGCATAGTTGCTGTTAAATATTCCAATTTCCGCAATTCTCTAAATGCCAAATGCATATTATTGGAAATTGAGATTCACATGGATTTCATTGAGATTTTTAGATTATCTTCAGTTGGTTTTTCTAAAAAAAAAGCTTATTTGAGAAGTTACCGAGTTTTGTATTGGAGTTACTATTGACATAATGTGGAACTCTACCTAATAAAGTGACTGCTGAATGTATATTGTGATGCTAATTTCAGTACTTAGAAGTAAATTATATTTCCATAAAAGAAAATTTTGAATATACACTGTCTTTTTTGAATATTCAATGCAGAGAGAAAGATATAGATGAAGTGTTACAGACTCACACTGTGTTTACAAATGTATCAAAGGGCCAAGTTGCAAAAAAGGAAGACCTGACAAAGTGTTTTGGTAAAGATGATCAGACTGAAATCTGCTTAGAGGTAAGATTATTCTTTGTACTTACAACTAAGAAGTTTTTTCTTTCAAAACATTGCTGCACATAAATGTTGGCATTAAAATTATTTCTAACCTGAGACTAAGTACACATTAGTGTTTTTGCTATACCATTTGCATTTTCGGATGTCCATAAATGAATTCTCTGGCATATGCCACTCATCAAACTGGCCTTAAATATTCTCACGTACATATAGACAAAAAAAAATTGCTATTAGATCAACACAATTTGCTGCAGTGGTAGGAAAAATTTCACATGGTTTTTTTGGCCATGTTGCATATACCAACAGTTGTTTTGCTGCCATTTTTTTTCCAGTTTTTTATTTCATAATATTTTATATTTTTACATATTTGAAATGTGTTTTTGGAAAATTGTTGCAGGAGCAAAATTAGTACCAGGTGATCCAAAAGTAACAGAAAAAGTAAAAATGCAATAATTCGAAAAGTATAGACAGTAGCACGATGTGATTTTCACAGAAAGACATGGGATTTTTTTTAATAACAAAAAATTTTATTGCCAGAATAGTTACATTTGTCACTGACAGGTGGCACTATAGTGGCCCTGGAGCTGCTGCCTCACTATTTAAACAGATCCACTGGCCGCTGCTCCTCAAACAGTGCAAGCTGCAAACATTGATCAATCTGACTTGCCGTGAGGTACGTAAATGACACAACTGAAGTGCCACCTGTCAGTGGCAAATGTAACTATTCTGGCAATAAAACTTTTCATTATTAAAAAAAAACCATGTCTTTCTGTGCATTTCTGTGAAAACCACATCATGCTACTGTCTATACTTTTTGAATTATTGCATTTTTACCTTTTCTGTTACTTTTGGATCACTTGGTATTTCATTAAGTATTTTAATTGCATAATGTGTTACATTTATGTACACTTTTTTGTCCTTTACTAATAATATAATGCTATTTTCCTAACTTTTTTTTATACTTTTGCTAAAACATTGTATTCTTTCAAAAAGATTGTTTAGGGAGAAATGTTTTGAAGAACATTGGCATTCAGGAGGAGCTGATAGATTAAGCATACCCACTGACAGGCAAAAAGAGGCAAGCTTACTCCAAGGCTAAGAAATGATAGTTTGAAAAATTGTATTTTTAGACTGTCTGACAGAAGTTTAAAGCATGATTACAGTGCTAAAATACTGTTCATTGAAAAATATTGTGCAAATGCAGAACTTTTCATACATTATGTAAGTTGTTTAAATTCAAAACCTCAAACACTTTCAGAAAATTTGACTATTTTTTTTATTCAAGTCGTGAAGCTCTCTCAGAATGTATGATTGTTTCTTGAAATTCTGCTAATAAAAGCCTTTATTTTTTGTAGAAAGGTGTATTTTGAATATTTAATGTCTTCTTGAATCATTTTTTTTTAGTTTTTTGAAAAACTTCAAAAATGGATTTACTTGAGATAAACACTGAATTTATTTGCAAAAGTATTTGAAATATGGCCATAAAATATATTGAATTAATATAATTGTACTAAATGTTTGGCCTTTATTTCTAGTCTACTTGCATATGGGCTGAATGAATTTAAGAGGAAGTAAAATATTCTACCACTGAATTTATGGCATGTTAAAGAACACACTGGATGACATTGTTAGGAGGCTAATTTATTGCTTAACAAGTTATTTTAGATTTAAACACCAGTGGTATAATAATAACATGAATTTGCTTCTTCGTTACCTTATGTTTATTATTTTATGAATTAATAAAATTTATATTAATTTCAGATTCTTTCGAAAGGTGAGCTGCAGATATCAGAAAGGGAAAGGCAAGTTCAGAATGAATCTATGTACAGAGATATAGCTACTATAGTTTCTGACAAGTGCATCAACCCTGAAAGTAAACGCCCATATCCTGTTAGCATTATAGAAAAATCCATGAAAGAAGCTCATATATCTCTTAAGCCAAACAAAAATTCAAAACAGCAAGTAAGTTCTGTTACTTTAGCAATTAACTAACTTACATCATAATGAAAACATTTCAGCTGTTTAGGGTTTTTGAACAGTAGTTGCTAATCCATAAAATATACTCTATTTTGTCAAGTGAGTTTAAAGTCATTACAATTTTTATAGGGTGCTCTTTGTTAAATGTTATTGGTGAATGAAATAAATTTTCGTTTCTCTTTGTTCTAATTTTTTATGTCAACAGTGATGAGGATTATTTTGTAAAATAATGCATTTTCTGTAATAGATATATGACAGCATGCCAGGTTCATACCTTCAGTTCCCAGGTTTGAGTCCCAACTCATATATCTGGAACTTTCATTGAGATTTGTCTCCATCAAATCCACCCTGCCCAAGGTGAGAAAGGGAACACAAATTAGCTTGAAAAGGCCACCATCCTTTGGATGGGACATTTAGTCACAGCCTTGTGTGCAGGAGAGCCATACTCTGTGCATGTTAAAGAACATGATGCATGGTCTAGACAAGGTTTCCATGTCTCCTAACGTCTCCTAACAGCTGTTCAGTGAGTCCCCAACCTTCTCTGAGACTGGGGTCCTTGTGACCTGTCCATTTAGCGTGTTGTGTATGCAAAAGTACCACTCAGAGGTAACGCAACCTAAAGCAACCAGTATATGACAAGACATTTGTTTCTGTTAACTCTGCAAAGTTGGATATATTCTTAATATTAAATACATTAAACTAGGAATGATAGAGTAACTTCTAAATCTCATCCTTTGGATGTTGAGCTGCACTACCATTTCATAGACACCAATATTGAAAACAGGTCAAAAATAGCATTTTTTTTTTCTATTATGCTCTCATATTAAACCCATCTTAAAAAATCACCTGATCCCATGCTTTGAGCACAGGGAATGGAAAGCAAAAAACACTAGGCTACTCTCAGTTATTATAGTGATCATGATGCTGTTGCAATTGAAACAAAATATATATATATATCAAACTACAGTGAACAACTAAATGTGTGATATGATATTTTTCACAAAATATTTTTTGTCACCACAGTGATATGTCTTTTTGTGACCATGCAGTGAGAACATTAGGCAGCTAGACAAGTGAATATATGCAGGTGCCAAAGAATTAGTTTTAGGCAATCCAAAAAGTAATATGGCTGAGAAAAAAAACCCCTCAAATAAGCATATTCGTAGGTTAATAATATGCAAGTATGGTTGTGTTGTCTTATCTCTGAGTGGCATTTTTTGCACACAATTGGCTAAATGGCCAGACCACAAGGACCCCAAGGGTTTAGAGAAGTTGTTGGAATGTTGGACAACTGTTGGAATACAAATGGTAGCTTCTGTCTAGGCCATCTAGTGTGTTTTTTAATGTGCACAAGGTATGGCTCTCTCACACAAGGGACTTGAAGGGGAGGGCATTAAATTTTGCGGTGGTAAATCTCAATGCTGGCCGAACTGGGAATTCGAATCTGGGGACTTCAGATTGCGAGCCTGGCATACTAGCGATTGAGCAACCTTTGCCCCATAATAATATGTGATGGGAATGAAATAGAACAAAGGTGAAAAGAGGTCAGATACTTGTTACAGGCTTGAACTAGTTTATCAAGGCAATCCCTTGATTCTGCTCCTATGGATCTCTCTTTTTCCAATTTTAGTAACATGAGACTAACACTTTTACAGCTGATGAGATTTACTTGTGTGTGTTGAGGTGTGCTCAGTTGATAGCTCACCAGGCTCATAATCTTTAGTTCCCAAGTTGGAGTCCATACTGTCCAAGCATTGAGATTTATTTTCACTAAGCCCCACTCTGCCTTTCGTGAGAGGGGGGGGGGGGGACACTGTTGGCCTTATAAAACAACCAGTATATGACAGACTGGCTGGTGTCCATCGGATGGGACATTAAGTCTGAAGAGTGCACAGAGTAAGGCAGAAGAGCCATACCCTGTGCACTTTAAAGAACATGCTGGAGAAGAGGTTGCCATCTATTTCCCAACAGCTGTCCTGAGGGTGCCCTTATATTAGCCTTCTCTTAGGCCTTGGGAACCATGTAGCCTGGCCATTGAGCCCATTGTGTGTAAAAAGATGCTGCTCAGAGATAAACCTAACCCTGTGTACATCAAAGTGCTGAGCAGTATGATACAATATAACATGCAACATCTTAAATGATAATGGTAGGCAAAAGATGTAAAAAATTACATATATCAGTTTTCTACAAAATATATAATTTTTTTTTTGTAGGCTTTAGAAGTTATCAAGAAACTACAAGAAACAATGCCAATTGAGAGATCACAAATGAAACTCAGAATATTTATACCAGGAGGAAAGAGTTTTTGCAATAGGGTGAAAGAGCTTGCAACTTCTGTTGAAACTCAAAGCCTTGATGGAGGAAATCTGCAAATGGTACAATATTTTAAAGTTACCTTAAGCACTTTTGTGAAATTTGAATTGTTTTTATAAATAGATCACTATCTGATTCTAATTTGTTTTTTGAGATATTTTTAAAAATTTATTAATGATGATAACTGGTTATAACTATTAATCCATACAGTGTCAGGTTTCTGAAACTGAACTTGACTGGATTTACATAAAGTACTTTCAGAAACTAAACAGTTTTAGAACCTCATCCTGAAGTAACTAATGAACAGAAATGTGTTGTGTTATATACCAAAAGAAAGAGCATTTAATTGTGATTAACAAAAATGGCAAAAATTCAGCAAAAAAATTGTGAGTTAAATTTTTAAAATATTGCAGATTTTACTGTTTATTATTGTTATAATTTAAATTTTAATAAAATTTTAAAAAATATTCCCCCCCCCCTTTTTTTTTTAAAAAATGGTTTTATTATTCTAATGTAAACAGTTCATAATGTTTCTATTAATGATTAAATTATTTATTTAGCTTTTTCTAAATTCACATGCTTATACTTTGAGAATCATCAAACTCTAAGCTTAAGATAAGCAGTGTCATAAAAATATTCAGCTTTAAAACAAGATAATTTAAATAAATATTGAAAGATATACTTGAAAAGGGATAAAGAACTATGGAAAAATGGAATAAAAATGCTTCAAAGCATTTAAAGCTTAACCAGAAGCAGTGGAATTGAAAATGAATCATTTTAGTATAAAGCTGCTTAACTGCTACGAAAAAGCTTAATTTTAAAATTCTGGCAGAAATTTTGGTTGAAAAACACTATTTTCTAACCTTAATTAGTTTATTTGGTTAAAATGCAATTAAAAGTGTAGTTAAACTAAGTCCTACCTTTTAAAAATTGCACTTTGAGACTGCTTAATCCTATGGTTCTCTCGATTTTCACCATTAGAGATCACTAGCAGCTTGGTTTTTGATCATTCCAAATTATTGTTTATAATCAGAGTATACATTTTAGAAGCTTTAGAGTAAAAAGAAGTCTTTAAAGTCAAAAGTCTGCTGAAATATTGACCAAAAGCTGATGTGTTTAGTTCCCATATGACACAATTTTTTGGTAGTAATAAAATCAATATCTTGATATTAAAAGTTTAGGAAGCATTCTATCTCTGCTAGAGTGGGAACTAGGCTAGAGAACCAGAAATCACAACTGATTGATAACCTGTGCAGAGAACGGCAGAATGAAAGCATAAACTAAATCATTCCTACTTGATGCTATTTACAGTGACTGAACATATGCATATATGTCAGTCTTCAGTGAACATATGCATATATGTTCACTGCAGACTGACATATATGCGGTAACATATGCATATATGTTCACCGCAGACTGAGATTTATTTTTAATCTTTATCATAATTTTTTTCAAGCAGAATCAACAGGTAAAATATATATATCATATATATTACATAAATGTTTTTGATATTTGAATAGAAACAGTTAAAACTGCTGATTTCTATTAGAGAAAAAATTTTGTTCAATTTTGTATGACACCAAAGTTTATTTCTCAGGTCATTAGAATTTGAAAGATGACTGATTATTAATACTGCTCTGGCACGGAAAGGGTTAATATGTATTTACTGTGAAAGTTTTTTATGTAAAAGTATAACAGTGCAGGCAAATGTTCTGTTGATCTTTTAGGGGAGGGGGGGGGGAGAATAACAGGAAAACAGTGCAGGAGATTGAGTTAATTGAAAAACTAAATTATGAACATTTATTTACTACTAATTCAAATTCAGTGATTCTTGAAGTGGAAAAATAAAAGTTTTAACTCAAGTTCTATCCAGAGATAGAGACTTTATTCTTTTTAATGCCTTCATTAATGTAAGGAATACTTGTGTCAAATTTGGTGCTGTGATAAAGTATTTGGGAACCTACTGGGAGGGGTACAAATCTGTTTAAAGAAAAGCGATAAAACTCTCCAAAAGTATGTACTGTTGAAAACTGCATTGCCACATAAAGCAGAAGTCAGTTGCCTGATTGAGCAATTTACCATGATTTATGTAATAAATTTTTGTCTTAGGTGGATGGTTTTATAAAATTTATTAAAAATGTAATTTTTTAGCTATTTTTACATTCAAACAAAAAAAAGATGTTTTATAGTATGAAAAAATAATTCACCATGAATGTCATTGGTGGTAATCAGAAAATATCCTCCAAAAGCTAAAGAAAAACAACTATACCATAATGCGATTTTTCCCCCATGTAATTTATGGATGTATATGTCGTTTTTCTGCTGAGCTCCTGCCATCTTCACAGACCATTTACTGTGGCATATAAACTGACAGGCTCCTGTCAGACCTCTGTGGCAAGCAGCTACTTGAGGGGGTATTTATTTATTATTATTTTTTTAAATTTCTATTGAGCTATTCACAAGCCTTATTTAATAATTTTTGTTACTTATTGATTATGACTAGGAATATTCTAGAATAAATATGTTTTTATTTTGATATAGATATTTATTTCTTATACTCCCAACTCTGCTAAACATTAAAATTGAGCTTCAGTAAGTTGACACTTGACCTTGGGTTTTTTCACTTCAGCTTGTTTTAGTTCTTTGTGCATGAATTGCATATGAGTTACTTTAAAAAAGCAAGCTAGCTTAATGGATTTTCAGCTTTCTTAAATTAAAGATAGTTACGCCGAGTGGTTAGTGCACTTGGCTACTGATCTAAGGGACCTGGGTTCGAGCCCCGGGTAAGGCATGGCTGTTTGTGTCGTTTTTCTGCTGAGGGCCTGCCATCCTCACAGACCTATTCTGACATGTAAACTGACAGGCTTCTGTCAGACCTCTGTGGCAAGCAGCTGCTTGAGGGGGTATTTTTTTTTACCATATAAACTTGGATAGTATGAAAAATTCTGGTTTGTGCCTGACTAGATATAATAGTAAAAACAGAGGGGAATGAGTTATCATTATGTGATCTCCCTTCAGTTTCAAAAATTGCATATACCAATCTTAAGAGTTATTTCCATTATGTTACATATGAAGTCAAAATTTAGTTTTTCACTGTCATCAGTAGATGGCATTTTTAGTGCCGTCTAGTGAAGACAGGGCAGACCATTACCAAGTTCAATTTCCAACAGTGAAAATGAACACTAAATAAATGAATCGCAGTGATTAAGATTAAACTTTATCTACAGTAGTACTCTTCGAAATTAAAAACAGGTGCAATGAATATAGTTTACATGATAGCAATTATGAGTTGATGCATTTTAAAAAATCATACTTATGAATATTCTGTAGGAGGATATTGAGGTCCTTTATATAATTGCAGTGGAAGGTACTTTGACTAGTTAAAGCAAAGATTGCAGTAAATTTCTCTTTTCATCTATGGAAGAGATATTAATGTTATATACTCATCCAGATGAACTTAGCTGTTGCAAATTGATCGTGTAGTGTAGTAGTAAATTGACTTCAAGTCAATTAGATCAATTGGGCCCTCAATCTGTGCTTCCCCTGTGCTCCGGGGGGGGGGGGGGTGCACTCTAGTGTTATAACTTCGTTGAAGGGAGGAGATTTTCATTCTAAAGTGGAAATTGTCGTAATTTGTGAGAACTACAGATTTTAGAGTTAACAAAAATTAGATTAGAGGCACACAGTGTGGTAATTAAAATTAAATATATTTAATTCCCAGAATCAAGGTTGAATTTTTAAGTCGATTTTCATCACCTTTAAGTGCTTAAAAACATTTAACAGTGCCATAGAGAATTAAATATATTTGATTTAGAGTTAGCAACATTGTGTGCAGTTTAATGTTTTAGTAGTTTTTGTTTAATTGTTTGTTTTTAAACGTATGAGCCCCACATTTGCTAAGGCCATCATTGTGTAGTAGACTTCTCAATACTGTGGTAAGTAGATACTAGGAACTGTCTACATGTTGGATAACCCAATAATGTATCAGGAGGAATTTAGTGGAGATCATGCCAATGGAATTTACTGGAGAATTCAGGTAATTATTCCTCAGGTTTTATACAACCTTGACTGTAGAGATATGTCCATATAATGTTTCATGTAGATGACGTACAAGGAACTAGTAATGGCAGATTCAAAGAGCAAAGGCAACAGTTAGTTAAAAATCAATAAATTGTAACTCCTGGTCCTGTCTACATTGCAATGTACATTACTCTTTTAGAATTTTTTAAACACAGGAAGAGGTGTCTGCAGTCTCTGCAAAGTGTAGACCAGTCTTTAGTCCACAGGAATTGACTGAAATTTGTTGCCATCTATGGATATAACAGAAATGAAATGCAATAACATTGAAGATAAATTTGTCTGACACACAGAATTGCTGTGGTACATTTCTCAGGTGTCATTCATTTCATGTGTTTAATCGTTATAAAGTGCATTTTAATTATAATTCATTTCTTTTATGTTAATTACTGCTTGTTTCACATGGTATCAATGATCATCATGCTGTGAAGTGATGGTTTCTACATTATAAATAAAAATACCCTGAAGCAGCTGCTTGCCACATAGGCTAGATAGGAGCCTGTCAGTTTAAATGCCATAGTAGGTCTGTGAGGATGGTGAGACCTCAGTTGAAATGCAACATAGACATACGTGCTTTTCGCAGAATTCAAACCAAAGTATGCTAACCACTCAGCCATTTTTTGTTCCATTGCTCATTAAACACATTTAAAGGGAAATTTTTTTCTTCTATAAACAAAATTTCAGTTCTGAATGGGTTGAGTAAATATTAGGTACTGTGAACAATCTATTTTGCAGCACTAGATTTTTAAGTATATAAGTTTTAAGTTTCATGTACCTGGAGCAGCTGTTTGCTTAGTATTGTTCCTCAATTTCAGACAGCCTCATTCGTTTAGCTTGCAGTTAAAAAAAAATAATAAATACGAGGGGAGTTTAAAATGTAAGAATATTGACAACATTGCTGATCTTCAGTGGTATTGATCAAGATGGTGCATGCATTAGGTTGCTTACTCAAGTTTAACTACTAATTCGCTACTCATTTCCATAGTGTATGTATATGAGCTTTTGTCAAAAACCAGTTTTGTAGTGGCAGGCAGACTGATATTTGATACGCTTTAACAGACAGAGGTGCAATAGAATGCTTAAAACTTGGAAAATGTGGTCAATGTAACATTTGTAGAATGAATACCTGCCCTCCAGTCAAGACCTTGTGCCATGTGATTTTTGGGCATTTCCAACACTTGAGCTATGAGCCACTGTCTTGTACAAGATATCTAAAAATGGTTTACATGTGACCATTTCTTACATATGACTTCCAAAAAGAGACTAAAGTCTCGGAATCTTTAAATACTGACTAGTGTATAAGTCACCTCATTACTTTTTAAACTCTCCTTATATAGCCAAGTGCAGGGTAATGTAAAATTAGCTAAAAAAAAGTTTTATACATCTTTTGAATTGGTTACTAAATATATTTGACCTCTACTTTTAGATCTGCCATGCTTATTAACTTTTTTCTCTTTAGGTGTTTCTTACTGATCCTGGAAACTTTCGAAAAGTTGATGAAATTGTCCGAAATGAAACAAAAGGTAAAGGGCAGTTGGAGGTAATTAGCTTGAAAGAATTTCAAGAAGGGGATGAACTCCTGGAATGAGCACCATACTATATATATCCGAAAGATTAATCGCATTTCTTAGCAAAATGGTGTTACTATGTAAATTTATAGAGTTTATTTGTAGTGTAAAGGTTATTAATAAAGTTTATTTCTATTGGCTCATGTTTTGCCCCAGCATATATTGTATATTGGTATTTTCTATCAGAATAAACACAAATTGATGTGCAGAATTCTATAATGCACTTCATTACTATTTGTTATTTGGGCTTTTTTCAATAGCTGAGCAATTACAAAAGAAAGATTAAAACTAAGGATCAGACATAAACGGAGCCAACAATTTTAACAAAGGACTCAAATTTAAAGCATTTTAAAAATCGCTTTTCAGCCCGATACATCTCACCACTGTACTTAGTACTTTTTTCAAAATGTAGGTTTTGTTTCTACTCCTTCCAAATTTTAATTTTTCTTTTTTTTTTAATTGTTATAAGAGACCAGCCCTAGAGAGTAACATCTTACTCTGGTACTCAAAATTAAACAATAATCTACAAAAACGTCTATAACTGTCGTAAAGAATACACTGAAAATGGGCAAACATGGAAAATATGCTAAGCGGAAAGCTATGTCACATTTACATTTGCCGCACATAAGCCGAGATATTCAAATTAGGAATGAGTTAAAAAGACGCGCGAGTCTACTACTAGTTCTAAAATATTCTTGCTTTCACTTCGGTGGCACGTCGAGCTGATTATGCTCCAAAGATGTATGGATGATTTTCAGTGGTGGATTGAGATTGAAAGGATGGAAGCAGATCAGTCCCAGACAAGTTTCCGGAGCAATTAATGTTACACAAAATGTTGAGATGTTCGTCATCGTCCAGGAGAAGGCCGTCCCAGAAGCTGACTGCAGATAATCGCTATATGAGTCTTACTGCCAGACGGAACAGAGTGATGAGAGCTAGGCAACTGTCTTTTGAGTTTACAGCAGTTACAGATACGATGGTTTCAAGGTACACTGTTTACAGGAAACTTCGTGAGCAATGCCTTAATGCCAGGAGACGTTATTTGTGTCCCTCTAACTCCCGCCGCCTGGTGAGCTCGTTTAACATGGAGTTGCCACTATCACACTTTGAATCCAGACCAATGGGGGCATGTTATATTCACGTATGAATCGCGATTCAGCTTAAGTACTGATTCGCAACATATTGGTTTCTGGAGAGAATCAGGGACCCACAAACAGTCCCTCAAACATCAGAGAAAGGGACTATTCTTGTGATGGAGCAGGAATCACGATGGACGGACCTGCACATCTTTCCGAGTGGCTCTGTTACTGAAACCATACGTCAGACCATTCCAGGGAGCCGTTGTTCCGGATTTTATTCTTATGGACGATAACACCCGCCCTCATCGAGCTCATGTGGTCGACGATTTTCTTGAAGAGGAATATATTCGCCAAATGGAGTGGCCACCCAGATATGACCTCATTCCCATTGAGCATGTATGGGATGCTCAAGGGAGACGCTTTGGAGCTCGTCAACCCCTTCCCTGAAAACTCCACAAACTGAGAACACTACTTGTCGAGGAGTGGCGATTAATCCTCAAGACCTCAGCAATTCCCTCATAAACAGTATGAGGAATCATTGCTTCAGCTGCATGATTGTCAGAATGATCATACTCTATATTAACATACCGCATGTCGTACGTAACACTCTAAATATTGTTCCATGGACTGCTCTTTCTTGTCAATTACGCGATTATGATCTTAACGCATGCACTTTACACGATTATGAGTTTCTACTACTTGATTTACATTTGTAGTGTAATAATAAATCTCTTTTCAAAATTTCATTGCATTCCCTCCAAAATACTTCGAATTATGTGCGAATATATACATTATCCTTTAATTTTGAGTACTAGTGAATTCAGGGGCGCAGCTATGGGGGGAAGTTCCCCCCCAAAGCAACTCGGAGTTGGCAAAATTCGAAGCGAATTCGTAAAACCTGAGTGAGTTGTGAAAATTTGTAATCTTTCATTTTCCAAAATTAAGGGGAATTAGCAAAATCTAGGGTAGTTGTCAAAATCGAGACAACTTGGCAAATCTAGGGCAGTGTGGAAAATCGAGACGGTAAAATCTAGAGCAGTTGGCAAAATTCAAAGCCACTTATACAAATCGGAACAACTTAGTAAAATACAAGTGAATTGGCAAAATCTTGGGAAGTTGGTAAAATTTGGAGTGACTGGGCAAAACTTGGGGGAGTTGGTAAAATTCAGAGTGATTTTCCAAAATCTTCGGGGAGTTGGCAAAATTCGGGGTAAAATGGCAATATCGTGGGGAGTTGACAAAATTCAGGTGAGATGTAGAAATTGGGATTTCTTTTCTGTAAAATTTTGGCAAGTTGGCAAAATTCAGAGTGACATTGGAAAAATCAGTGAGATGTAAAAATTGGGATTTTTTTTCTGCATGGCCGAGTGGTTAGCATGCTTGGCTACTGATCTAAGGGACCTGGGTTCGAGCCCCGGGTAAGGTATGGCTGTTTGTGTCGTTTTTCTGCTGAGGGTCTGCCATCCTCTCAGACCTACTATGGCATATAAACTGACAGGCTCCTGTCAGACCTCTGTGGCAAGCAGCTGCTTGAGGGGGTATTTTTTTATTTTTTTATTTTAAAATTGTGACGAGTTGGTAAAATCCAGGAAACTTGGAAAAATCTAGGACAGTTGGCAAAATTCGAATCCACTTGGTGAAATACGGGCGAGTCGTGAAAATTGGGATTGTTTTTATGAAAGTAAGGAGAGTTGACAAAATCGATAAAACTTGGCAAAATTTTGTGGAGTTTGAAAAATTTAAAGTGACGGGCAATTTAGGAGAGATATAAAGATTGGGATTTGTTTTGTGTAATTAAGAAAAGTTGTCCAAGTCAAGGGAATTTGGTAAAATTCACACTGACTTGCTAAAATTCAGGCGAGATGTAAATTTTGGGATTTTTTCTGTGAAAATATGGCTAGTTGGCAAAATTTGAAGTTACATGGCAAAATGCAAGAGATTTGTGGAAATTGACTCCACCTCACCAATGAACGAAAATCTAGGTACGAACCTGACAGAGACATTATTTTGTCGGCGAAATTTGATTTTCGAGTTGGAAAATTTTCGATCCCCCCCTCTCCAGTCATAGTCCTTTGCTACGCCCCTGAGTAAATTATAAGTGTTAATGGTAGCTTCTGAAGATCTGTAATTGAAGTGGTATGATAATTTTTTAGCAATGACTGAACTAGTGTCCATTTCCTCAAAACATATTTTCCTAGAGACATTCATATTGTATCACTAAGCTTCCTAGGGCGCCTTCTTTCCAATTATATATATATATCCAAAAAATATCAAATTTGACTAGGAGGAGAAGACCGAAAATATTTAAAAGAAATGTATGCTAATGCTGAAATATTTTTATGGAAAATATTAACGATATACTTTTATTGGAAAAGTAATTTCTAATAGCAAAATATACATTGCCCTCATCCATGACTGGATTCGAAGACTGACCAAAGATCTCTGTCTTCTTTTCCTACTTGGCAGAGTTGTCAATTTCAATAACCGTAACTGTAATAAAACACGTTGAATATGTATTTATTGACAGTTTAATTGCGAATTTTTATCGTGTTTAATTGACAGTGTATTTTGAATATGCTATTAATATATCATAAAGAGCTTTAATTTTCTAAATGATGGCGAAAGTAGAAGTCACAGCACCGGGGAAGACTATTCTGCATGGAGAGCATGCTGTTGTTTATGGCAAGGTATATCTGATTATGATATACACGAATTCATAAATTATGTCTGAGCTTGGTCGTCAACTGTAAAGCATAATCGATGATAAAGAATATGACCTATGTCGTCCCATTGTTAGATTTTGTAGTAAACACTGATTCGAGAATGCCCAAATTTAGTTTTAGACAAATGCAAATACCCACGGTTTAAAGCTGTGCGGTCGCACATTCTTATTTTAATACACCTTTGAGGCCATAATTTTAGAAGCCAAGTAGTTTTCTTGGTGATGTTAATTATGTTGCGACTTATAGCTAGGGTGACCAGATTTCAATTGGTAATAACGAACGATAGTAAATGTTTCAATTTAGTTTACTGAAACCGGTGCCTACATAATGGGAATGCCAGCCGATTTCCGCGATTCTCAGTGTTAACAAGCACGCACATAAGGGCAGTACCCACTAATAAATCAGTACTTTAGTGTCGATTTAAGTTAGAGGAAAAATTGTCTTGAGCCGCTAAAGTGCTGATTTATTAGTGGACGTTGAGTTTATTATTAGTTGAGTTATTTTTGAGTTATTAGAATACGTTGAGTTTATTTCATTGTTTATCATTAGCATACTTGTAATAACTAATATAATAATAAATATAATCATGTATTATTAATGTATGGTAAGGTATAATGTCAAGGAAATGCAGAGAAGAACTGATGTCTTCTTCTTTAAAGATTTAGTCTGCTATTATACAGAAGCTTTTCCCATCAGTTTAGGCTTAACACACTAGATATAAACCAGCTATCACTGTTACCATATCAACATTATCTGCATATCAACATTATCTGCATCATTGGCAATAGGATTGATATCTCTCATATCACTAGCTTTCAAAACAGTGCTTTCATGCTGATCTTTAAACATGTACCTTGATGAAAACATTTAGCATATTTTTTCAGGTTAATGCACCAAATACAAACCAATGACAAGCATAACTCTGTCTGCAGTGTGAGTATAGAGGGAATGTATTTCTGTTAGTTGGGACTGATATATATATAATATTTTTGTCTCTTAGCAATGTATCTTTCCAGATCACTGTGTGAGGATCACATTTTAATTTTTATTTCTCTAAATAGTTATTTTTTTATTACCTTACCTTTTCCATAACCAGATAGTAATTTGTTTTGGTCCCTCATGTAGGATTCTCCAGTAGAGTAAGTGCGTAACTCTAACATCTTTTTCCAGTAGTGCATCTCTGTACATACTAACACTTGTGCAAGGTCATGAAATTTTTAAATTATAACACTTGTCAACACACTATGCAAATGTAACTGTTTCTTTAAGCTCTTGCTTGCTGGTGTAGGGAGTCCCTCATTGGAGGCTTGTAATTGGCGAATGCTTTTTTAGCAGATAGAAGAATAGTAACGTTGTTGAGTATAGTGAGTATAGAATATAATTTAGCATTCAGTCAGTGATATTAAAGTGCCCTTTTTTTTTAAATATCTTATAAGCCCTTTGCTGTTTTTTGATGAGTAGGAAATTGCTTTAATACTTGAGCTTCTATTAACTCTAGTTCTTGAGGAATACATCCACTAAACTTAAAGTGAAGTTAGAATTGAGTTAATTCAATAATTGCATTATTGTACTGAGGGAGTTTTTGGAATCCATTAATAACATCCACTATTAGATTAAGCACAATCTTTTGACAATTAGTTAAGAATTACCCAGCAGCTGATTTTTTTTTTATCAAGTGCTGTTACTTAAATTGTGGAACTTTACCACCTATGTGCTCTGCTTGAAAGTTGCAGTTTAACAATACCAACAGTTGCATATGTTCCTTTTTGCCTTTTTTTCCTTTCAGTATAACTTCCTATAAAAAGAGTTTGTTACTTACCAAACATATACTATTGCTTTAACAGGATGTGAAATTTTACCGTTACTCTCATGAATTATTAACTTCCTTTTATAGTGTTTACAGAGATTTTAATCATTTTACTTTAATGAAAATGTTCTCATACTTTTATTGTTAGTTATATCAAAGTTTCTCTCAAATGTATGGTTGAGAATTTTTAGCCTTATATCTGCCAAGTATAATATACTTGGCAGATAAATAGTGAATGTAAAATTTGTATTTTTTTTCTTTTATATAATTGCAGGCAGCTATTGCAATGAGTCTGAGTTTAAAGACACATGTATCATTAAAACCTCATATTGCAAATAATGTAACTCTTCAGCTTTCTGATCTTGCCTATGAAGCAGAATGGGATGTTGGTATTCTACAAAATATTTCCTGCATTAATCAAGGTAAGTTAAAATAAAATAGTAAAAGAAATTTAAAAGCTCTAATTTGGTTATTGCATTTTCATTCTGAAATTTGTAATCAGAACTAATAGTAATATCACTAAATATTATACAGATTAAAAGCTATAATGCAGGTGGTAAACTGCTTAACTTCAATATAGAGTTTTGTATAAACTGTCTTGACAGTGCTTCTTAACACTACCTCAAAGACCAGCATAAAAGGATATGATTTCACAGAAATCTGTTCTTTCACACCTGAAATTTGCACAAATTCATTCATGTACCATGGTAGTAAATCTAGTAATTTTTAGAACTTTCACCCTCAATATTTCTTATGATTCACTGTGTTTTTTGGGGTGGAGGTGGCTTAGTCGGTAGCGCGCCAGGCTCGTAATCTGTAGTTCCCAGGTTCGAGTCCCAGCTGGGTCAGTGTTGAGATTTCTCTCCGCAAAATTTCCCGCCCTGCCCACGGTTAGTAGGGGACACTGATGGGCTTGGAAAGGCCACTGTCCATCGGATGGGACGTTCAGCCATGGCCCCATGTTCGGGAGAGCCATACCCTGTGCACGTTAAAGAACATGCTGGATGGCCTTGACGGGAGGTTACCATCTGTCTCCCAACAGCTGTTCCAGTGGGTCCCCTCCCCCAACCTTCTCTGAGCCTTCGGGGTCCATGTGACCTGGCCATTTAGCCCATGGTGTGCATAAAAGTGCCGCTCAGAGATAAAACAACCCAACCCAACCCACTGTGTTTTTTTAAAGGGAAGAAAGTACTTTCTATACAAATTACAGAGATAACCTAGAAGCTGCTGGTCTTAGTGGGGCAGGAGTAGCTCAGTCCGTAGTGTGCTAGGCTTGTAATCTGCAGTTACCATGTTCGAGTCTCAGCTGGGCCACCTTTGAGATTTATCTCTGCAAAACTCCCCACTCCGCTCACAATCAGTAAGGGACACCAATAGGCTTGGAAAGGCTGCTGTCTGTTGGATGGGATGTTATGCCGTGGTCCCATGTGCAGGAGAGCCATACCTGTGCCTGTTAACGAACATGCAGGATGGCTTTGACAGGAGGCTATCATCTATCTCCCAATAGCTGTTCTAGTGGGTCCCCTCCCCCAACCTTCTCTGAGCCCTCGGGATCCTTGTGACCTGGTCATTTAGCCTATTGTGTGGAAAAAGTACTCAGAGGTAAACTGTATAAAAACTATATATTATAGGTCTTAGTCTTAAGTAAACTGTACTTATACCTAAGATCAACCCTAGTCTTAGGCAAGGTTGAATGATCCTAGACCAGAAAGGTGCACTTGAATGCTCTGAGGTATCTTTTATTAATTTTACATTTTATTAATGCTTTCAGGATCCCCATCATCTGCAGATATTGATAAATTATGAAACCACAGAAATGGGCATATATGTTTTTATTATAATACACAAAATGCCAATTTTTAAAGAAATTAAATATGTCATTAGTTATTTCAGGAAGATATATTTTAAAGTTTATAAATCTCATTTACCTTTGGAATTTATAAAATATGATTATTAGCAAATTTCTTTTTGATTTTGCTGATCTAGTAAAAAAATAGCTTGGCCTCCAAATTCATTTAAGAATTATTATTTATTTTTTTAAAGGAACTGAGATTTCTCAGCATTATAAAATATGAAATCTACTCTTATTGTTGTCCTGGTTTATCAAACTACAAATATTAACATCTACAACAAAATATTGAAACTCGCCTCTATTCTCCATTAGTGAATAAATGTAGCTACATAGCACAAACACAAAAGGTCAACACCTACAGTATGTTAATGAGGTTAGCTAGCCATTTCACCAAATTGCAGTCGTTAATAGTTGGCACTGCTTAATTCCTTGTTTGTACCATCTTTTTAAGGCTTCTGTTTTCTAAATTTTCTTTTAATGAATTACAAAGTCACTAAATTTTAGGACTTTCTAATGCAAATATGTCAAATGAATGTGTCTATTCTTGTGAACATAACAATATTTATTTTGAGAGTTCTTTAGATATCAATAGTCTTTACATACTTTTGTAGACAGTCACACACTATTTGTAATGAACTTCATCAGTGACACATTGAACATAAAGTCTCTTATAGTCATGATATAGAAGAGGGAAAATAAAGAAAAAGTTCTCCATTATTTTAATGATGCATTGTGAAATGGTAAAAATTCCTTAATTTAAGCACTGCCAGTAAATGCAACATTGAGACAGGTCTTCATTGAAAGGCCATTGATAGAAGTACATATAAACACTTTAGATAATCTTAAATTGATACAGTATTTTAATTTACATAGTTTTAAGTCATTCTGAAATTTAAATCAAGTTATTAATAGTGCCTCACCAATACTTTTTTGCTTTTCAATTGGCTTGTCTTATGAACAGGTTGACTACTCCTGTTTTAGAAATTATTGTATAAATATGTTTCAAGATTTAGAACAAAGTATATTTATTGTAAAATTAACATAATTTGTGCAACCAACTATATCATCTCATAAAAATATTTTGTTTATTATCACAGATGGAGATGTAATTGAAGCAAATGAAGCCTACTTACAAAATATTTCTAAAAGGATGAAACCCTCAGATTTAGAATCAGATAGCCGAAAGCAAGCCTTGCTTACATTTATTTATCTTTATGTAAGCATTTATAAAAAGTATCGAAATGGGTAAGCATTTTTTTTAATTTTCTCAAAATAGTTCAGCAATTATTGAAAAGAGATTAAAAAACATTTTTTTTTTAATTGCAAAAATATATATAGGTTGTGACTGCTAGCAAGGTCATGAGAGACTTGAAAGAGATTTGTAAACAGGACCAACTCATGGTTTGTTTGCACCTCTATGCAAAGTCCCTTTTTAGTGCCCATTTTGGGACATTTTACAGCTGCCATGTTGTCAAAGGCACCTTTTGGAAGAGGTACCCCAATGCCGATGCTTACTGGCTTCATCTGGCCCTGTCTGCAAACATCTCTTGCCTGTTAAAAATGTGAATTCTGTATATCCAATTTTCAATATTATTTACATTCACATTATTATAATTATGTAAATGTAACTTGTAATTATTGTAATTATATCAATGTAATTGTGTAATTAATGTAACTATGTAGTTCATTTTGTAATTATGTTGTAGTGTACTTTATTTTAAAATTAATATATGAACTGAACTGTGCTATAAAATCAAGTACCTTAATCTTGGAGAGTCATATAAAGTTACATATTATTTTAAGGATTACAGTGCCAACCTTAATCATGGAGAGTCATGATAAGAAAATTGAGAAATGTCATATAGGAACTTTAAAAATAATAAAACATGATATTTTTAATAGTAAAAATAGTTTGACCAAAAATATATATATTTTAGAATTCAAGCAAAAGTACTGTTTCAGAATTAGGAATGCAGAAACTTATACAAACACCTAAATTTAAACTTCACATAATAATGTTTTTCCTTTTTTGTAAAATATAAATCATATACTGTATATATTTTTAAAATTAATTCTTTACATGAATCTTATTTTGATATATAAGTAGGCTAACTTCTGTAACCTGAATTCCAGTGAGGGGGACAGCAAAGAATGGTTGGAAATGGGTCACTGTTTCTGTTGTTAATGAAAAGCTAGGAGTAAACTAGCATTTCTGTTGTCTGCCATTTATTTGTAGAAAGGACCATTGTGTTGAAGATGACACACACCCGAAGATGACTTTTCAAGCATGTTCATGGATGAAGTAAAGATGATCCATTTGTTGCAGCAGAAAAGTGAAAAAGGGAATATTTAGAGTTGTTCAACAATTTTAAGCATATTTTGTACTGAGACTCAATTTGATACATACCTGAGTAGAGGGGCGGGGGTGGCTCAGTCGGTAGCGCGCCAGGCTCATAATCTGTAGTTCCCAGGTTCGAGTCCCAGCTGGGTCAGCGTTGAGATTTATCTCTGCAAAATTCTCCGCCTTGCCCACGGTCAGTAGGGGACAGCGATGGGCTTGAAAAGGCCGCCGTCCATCAGATGGGACGTTAAGCCGTGGTCCCGTGTGTGGGAGAGTCATACCCTGTGCACGTTAAAGAACACGCTGGATGGCCTTGATGAGAGGCTACCATCTGTCTCCCAACAGCTGTTCCAGTGGGTCCCCTCCCCCAACCTTCTCTAAGCCTTCGGGGTCCATGTGACCTGGCCATTTAGCCCATGGTGTGCAAAAAAGTGCCGCTCAGAGGTAAAACAACCCAACCTGAGTAGATTCATGCCTATCTGTTTGATAATGAGGTAGCTTTGTTTTAATGGCAAGGTAAATCTATAGGCTCTCAAGCTTATAGACTTTTATTCCTGAGCTCTGAATCAACATCAGTGTATTGGTGGGTTATATATTTTTTCTTTTGTTAATATTCTTATGTTTAATTACATCATGTCTGAAGTATAATTATTTTCAACCAAAAATCTTTCATCTATCAGAAAGCTGCAGCCAGAGTTTTTAAGGTAAGAATAAATATTAGTTTAAGAATGGTTACATTAATGGTTATTTAAAGTAATGGTGGCTGAATGGTTAGCATGCTTGACTGCTAATCTAAGGGACCTGGGTTTGAGCCCTGGGTAAGGCATGGATTATGTTGTTTTTCTGCTGAGGTCCCGCCATCCTCTCAGACCTACATATGGCATATAAACTGACAGGCTCCTTTCAGATTTCTGTGGCAAGCAGCTGTTTGAGAGTCTATTTATTTATTTTTTTATTTAATGTTTTCATAGCTATTTTATGTAGCAACTAGATAATGGATATATTCTTAGGATTTCAATAATATTATAAAGATTCACTATTTTTATTAAAAAAAATAGTTTACTGTTAAAAATTGTTTTTTTTTCTGTGAAAAAATTTGCCCTTTCCCAGTTATCATAAAGCAATAAAATACACATTCATTTAATCTTATTTCATTCCAGCTCTCTGCCAGCATTAATAGTAAATGTTGATTCTCAGCTCTCAATTGGAGCAGGCATGGGCTCTTCAGCTTCATATTCAGTGTGCATGGCTGCTGCTCTTTTGGTCTCTTCTGGTAAAATTAAATCCAATATCACGTATAAAGACAAGGATTTGATTTGTAAATGGGCTTTTCAGGCTGAAAAAATATTCCATGGGAAACCATCTGGAATAGATAATTCTATATGTACTTATGGTATGTATATCAACATTTTTAAAAGTTAAAGATTCATTAGATTTATATCAATGTACAGAGTAATTATTTCAGTACTGTACCAAATCTGGGTCATACCCTAGTCATTTCGGTTGTTTTACCTATGAGTAGTACTTTTTGTACACATGGGCTAAATGATCATGATCCATTGATCCAGCTTTTAGGAGACAGAAATCTCATGTTGAGACTATTCAGTGTGTTAACATGCACATGGTATGGCTCTCGTGCACATGGGGCCACAGCTGAACGTCCCATCTGATGGTTAGCTGCTTTTCCACACCCAATGGTGTCCCCTTTCTCATCAAGGGCAGATGGGGGTTAGCAGCAATACATTTTGTTTTACATGCAAACACAGTTGGGACCCAAACCTGGGAACATCAGATTATGAGTCTGACACACTAACAATTGAGTCAACTCCTACCCATTCTAGTCTTTAGGGATCCTAGTCAACTCTGTGGCTTGAGGTTCAGTCCCTAGATGTTTTCTACTTATTATGTACCATGGTATCATTGAGATAGACCATAGCTAATATTGTGGACCATAAAAGCCTTTCTGTCAGATGGGATATTAAATTATCTTCCACATGCATGGGACCATAACCTTGTCATATTATCATACTGAATATCTTGAAAGGGAAGTTCTCATCTACCCTTAATAATTGCATTGTATTATTCTACACTATCTTGAAAGTAAAGTCAGTCCAGTAGCTAAGTTAGTGAATTTTGTGATTTAACCGCTGTTTAATGGTTTAATGGGAAATGGTTTCTCTACACTAACGAATATGATGTTTGTAAATGAAAATTTCCAGCTGTTATATTCTGATATTGCAAATAATGGATTACTCTGTCTACACTAAGATGCCATGAAACATTGGATATTTTCTTAAAAAGGACTGAGGATACTAAACTGATGATATAAAACAACATGTATCACTGTAGTACTAATTTACTATTTTTATTATAGTTGATATAGAAATTAAGTGCTGTTTTATATCTCTGCACTGTGATTTCAATTTTTTTTTATTACCTCATGATCAAGAAGAAGGAGAAATTGAAATTATCTCTCTGCAAATCTGATATAATATCACTAAGATCTGTGAGATAGCTGGATAAATTTTATGCACTTAATTATTTTCTGATTGAGGGATTATAGAAATGTTGATTTTGAGAACTGTTCACTAAACAAATAATATTAATTTTTAGACAAAATATTTGCAATAGGTTAGAAAAGAAACATGATATTGTCAAATGTATCATAATCTGTAGTTCCCAGGTTTGAGTCCTAGCTGGGTCAGCGTTGAGATTTATCTCTGCAAAATTCCCTGCCCATGGTCAGTAGTATGTTAAAGAACACACTGGATGGTTTTGACAGGAGGTTACCATCTGTCCCCCAACAGCTGTTCCAGTGTGTCCCCTCCCCCAACCTTCTCTGAGCCTTCAGGGTCCATGTGACCTGGCCATTTAGCCCATGGTGTGCAAAAAAGTGCTGCTCAGAGGTAAAACAAGCCAAACCAATGTCAAATGTATTTTCTATTAGCATCATAATATGTTATCATAGGACATATTTCTTCTTCCATTCGAATTTCTAATATCAAAAACGTAAAAAAAAAATATAAATATATTTATAAGTTATATTACAAAAGTTTTTTTGAGATCAAAATTTTGTTTCAGTTTAATACCAGTATATCCCATGGCCGAGTGGTTAGCATGCTTGGCTACTGATCTAAGGGACCTGGGTTCGAGCCCCGGGAGGCATGGCTGTTTGTGTCGTTTTTCTGCTGAGGTCCTGCCATCCTCTCAGACCTTCTGCTATGGCATATAAACTGACAGGCTCCTGTCAGACCTGTGGCCAGCAGCTGCTTGAGGTGGTATTTATTTTTATTATGAACAAAAATACTTGTTTTAAATTAGTTTTTATTATATTTTGAGTTATATACATATATTAGTTTTTAGTTATATTTTAAAAGATAATTTTTTATTGGTTTATTATGATTTTATTTTTGATTGTTATTATTAAAGGTGGAAGTCAGTAGAATAATTATTAATGTCAGAGAGCAAAAAATTTTGAAAATTCTGGAGGCCAGATTTTGTGAGGATCATTATATATACAGAGTCTTTTGGTCGTCATTATGAAATTTTCATCCAGGTGATAGAGATATTTGTACAGTCATAATATTGCTTATACCTTTTAAGTTTGCATGGTTTATATTTTGATATATTTAAACTTATTCTTACATTTTTACAGATATCATAATTTTAGGGTAAAGGTATTTTCCCTCAACCATAACACATTTATATCAAACCTGAATAAAATTAGAAAATCCAGTTGCCTGTGTTGAATATGTATGCTCATTTTGAAAACAACAAAAAGTTGAATTTCCTCCTCATCCTGGGAAATCAAGTCACAGCTGCCAATGTAAACTCCTTGATTATACACCTTATCGTGAAATATGAAATTTATGGTATAACTAGATTGTTTACAATATTAAAGTTTTGTCATTTTTCAACTTTATTGCTTTTTAGCTGTGAAAACTTAAACTAACGAAAGATACAAATATGTGAATGGTAATATTTTATTAGTACCTATTTATCAAAAAAAAATTTTTTTTTTACCTCTTAAAGCAATGAAACAAAAAAAAAATGTATGGGATATGATGACTTCTTAATTCTCTTAGTTTGACTGCTTTTAAAAGGCACAAAATGGGGCGGGGGTGGCTCAGTCGGTAGCGCGCCAGGCTCGTAATCTGCAGTTCCCAGGTTCGAGTCCCAGCTGGGTCAGCGTTCAGATTTATCTCCGCAAAATTCCCCGCCCTGCCCACGGTCAGTAGGGGACACCGATGGGCTTGGAAAGGCCGCCGTCCGTTGGATGGGACGTTAAGCCGTGGCCCCATGTGCGGGAGAGCCATACCCTGTGCACGTTAAAGAACACGCTGGATGGCCTTGATGGGAGGCTACCATCTGTCTCCCAATAGCTGTTCCAGTGGGTCCCCTCCCCCAACCTTCTCTGAGCCTTCGGGATCCATGTGACCTGGCCATTTAGCCCATGGTGTGCAAAAAAGTGCCGCTCAGAGTTAAAACAACCCAACGTTAAAGAACACGTTGGATGGCCTTGACGGGAGGCTACCATCTGTCTCCCAACAGCTGTTCCAGTGGGTTCCCTCCCCCAACCTTCTCTGAGCCTTCGGGATCCATGTGACCTGGCCATTTAGCCCATGGTGTGCAAAAAAGTGCCGCTCAGAGGAAAAACAACCCAAAGGCACAAACTTTTCGAAGGTTTTTTATGCAAATTCTTTTGATGTTTTTGTTGTATATGAAAAAGTTCACTAAACCTGTTTTGCATACATTTAAAAAAAATAATGTGACATGTGAGGATGAGACAGAAAACAGCACTTTGTGTAAATAGATGTTACTGTTGTAGATTTATTTGCAATTTCTTTCAGAGGCTTTATAAATAATTTTTATTTATTTTCTTCATACAAATCCAAGAACTTATGACTACAGAAAACTTTCTTTTCAGGTGGAGCTGTTTTGTTCAGGAATGGTTTCATAGCTGGAAGGTTAGCTGAGTAAGTAGTCAAATATTTTATAATGCCATAAACAGTATGACTTCACTGTACATGAAGGTTATGTTGTTGCATTACATCACAATACTAAAACTAATGGCATATGGAAATAGGGGAGAGTAGAAGTTTTATATCTTTCAATAATGTATCAAAGAATAAATATACCAGAAACAACACTTGAAAAAATGAGTTGAAAATAATTGGTTGTCCTGACTAGAATTGGGGCGGGGGTGGCTCAGTCGGTAGCGCGCCAGGCTCATAATCTGTAGTTCCCAGGTTCGAGTCCCAGCTGGGTCAGTGTTGAGATTTATCTCCGCAAAATTTCCCGCCCTGCCCACTGTTAGTAGGGGACACTGATGGGCTTGGAAAGGCCACCGTCCATCGGATGGGACGTTCAGCCGTGGCCCCATGTTCGGGAGAGCCATACCCTGTGCACGTTAAAGAACATGCTGGATGGCCTTGACGGGAGGTTACCATCTGTCTCCCAACAGCTGTTCCAGTGGGTCCCCTCCCCCACCTTCTCTGAGCCTTCGGGGTCCATATGACCTGGCCATTTAGCCCATGGTGTGCAAAAAAGTGCCGCTCAGAGGTAAAACAACCCAAACAACCCAACCTGACTAGAATTCAAACCCAAGTCTCCCAGAAGCGTGCATTGAGTCTTAACTGCTAGACTACTGAGGAGATATTCCTTGTCTACAGGACTTTTCCTGTAATAATTTATTACTGAATACCAAAACAAATATATTTATTGCAAGAATAAATATTAAAAATGCATTAAACATTTTAACTAATAATGTAAAATGCTCTAACATTTTTTTAAATAAAAGGGTTGCTCTAAAGCCAATGTATTAATATTTGAAAATTAATGAAGTATCAATACTTGATTCCCTGAGCAGTTCCTAAGGATGTTAAAGAAATTGCCTTTAATGATGATAAGACACTGATATGAAGATGATTATGCTATTAGAGGAAGGATTAGAAACTGAAGAGTCCCTTGAGGTTAATCCTGGAGGATGGAAAACAAGGTGGTTAACAACAAATGACAATACATTTTTGCTGCATAATTCAGTATGTTCACATTGTGTGTTTAATGATCGATTACACTAACTAAACAGAGAGTGTCTCTTTTAAGAATATTATGTAAATATTTTTGTTACCATTAGGCAGTCCACTTATTCCATTGTTTAATAAAGTTATTTTAGTGATAGGATAACCCACAATGAGGTACTATAATTGGCAATATAAGTAAAATATTATGCAAAATAAGGGCAAAATATTGAGAAATAAATATTGTAATTTAATTCATTTTTCAGTAATTGAAAAACAATGTAGAATAAAACTATATGCAGATGTCTGAATAATCAAAAATCACTATCGAGTGGAAGGATGCAGTTGTGATCAGCGAGTATAAAGTACACAGCTACAATTAGATGGTTAGCAGAAAACTTTATTTTGACTGTGTGAGCCCATTATTTTGCGATAATTTCTAAAATGATATGACCACTGAGATGCAGATTTCTGAATCAAGTGGCTTTGTACTGCATTAATCCCTTACCAACAGTGATTTTAGTATCCATGGTTAATAAATGTAGACTGTTTTACAAATTGTGATATCTAACTTTGAATATTTGTGGTTCACCAGTATCTTCTGTGGGCTATAAGCTGAACTGAATATAAGAGTCCTAGCATTTTTGGGGTGGGGGTGGCTCAGTCGGTAGCACGTCAGGCTCGTAATCTGTAGTTCCCAGGTCCGAGTCCCAGCTGGGTCAGCGTTGAGATTTATCTCCACAAAATTCCCCACCCTGCCCACGGTCAGTAGGGGATACCGATGAGCTTGGAAAGACCGCCGTCTGTCGGATAGGACGTTAAGCCGTGGCCCCGTGTGCGGGAGAGCCATACCTTGTGCACCTTAAAGAACACGCTGGATGGCCTTGACGGGAGGCTACCATCTGTCTCCCAACAGCTATTCCAGTGGGTCCCCTCCCCCAACCTTCTCTGAGCCTTCGGGGTCCATGTGACCTGGCCATTTAGCCCATGGTGTGCAAAAAAGTGCCACTCAGAGGTAAAACAACCCAACCCAACCCTAGCATTTTTAACTTTCTTTGAACCAACTTTGTCTGTTGAGAAGTAAACAATATTGATGTCTTTTTTATGGTCATAAAGGTAAATTAAAGTTCTAAATCATTTCTATTTAAATATCCATTTTTGACAATATTCCTTCAATATTTAAAGAGTTGTGGAAATTTGAACATGTAACAATAGAAGTGTTAGACATTGGAAGTTAATTGAAACTGAAATAGAAAATATTATTTCAAACCAGTTCAATATAATTTCTCTAATTTTTTTTTGATAAATTTCTTAGAACATACATATTGCTACTCTGAAAGGTTTAAACTTCAGTGCCTACTTAAATACTGTGAGAATAATGTTAAAAATTGAAATTTAGATAGATCTGATTCAGACCTTAAAATTATCTTCCACCACATTTTCTCACAAAACACTGATTTTAGAACTTATATAGCTTCAAAGTTATTGTTCCATGGGGTGGTCATGCTATGTCACTGTGACACTAATTTTGAGTAATTACACTGACTTCAATGATTATTCAGAGTATTTCTTTTCTAATGACTTTGATCTTGTGAATACATGAATAATTATTTTGGGTTTTGGGAGAGGGCCAAGTGGTCAGATCAAAGCAGAAAGATTGAATGCAGTTCCAGTATATAATTTTTTCCTTCTATTTTAGTGCTATTTCAAAAATTTTATATAAAATATATATTAATATATATCATTAACTTTTTGACTACATTTTCAGTTATTGCTATGACCCCCCCCCTAAATTCAAAGAGATAACTACAACTAGGGAGAGTCGCCCCCTCCCCCCATATACATACCATCCTTAAAAATCTGTTATTGTATACTGAGACTTAGAATCCATAACTGTGAGCTTTATCACCATGGCTATCCACATTTTCATACAAAATCCAAATACACACCATTTAAAGAACTGAAATAAAAAAAATGACACAATTATAAGAAAGTAAAAACTACCTCACTGCCACCCAGCACTCCATTGAAAACCACACTAAAATCTTTCGCACTGGAGAGATACAATCATCCTGAAAAATAAAAAAAAATAAATATCCCCTCAAGCAGCTGCTTGCCACAGAGGTCTGACAGGAGCCTGTCAGTTTATATGCCAGAGTAGAAGGTCTGTGAGGATGGCAGGACCTCAGCAGAAAAAACGACAAGAACATCCATGCCTTAACTCCAGGGCTCGAACCCAGGTCCCTTAGATCAGCAGCCAAGTGTGCTAACCACTCGGCCATGGGACGGCAATCATCCTGAAACTCTTCCTAAAATAACTTTGATTCCATTTCAAATAAATTACTTTGAACAAATTTCCATCGAGCAAATTTCCATGGAACAAAATTCTGTTGAACAAATTTCCGTCAAACAAGTTTCCAGATACCCTTAGTGGTAGCACATCAGGCTCATAATTTGCATTTCCCAGGTTCGAGTCCCACTTGTGTTAGAATTGAAAAACTTGGCATGCAATGTATATAAAAAAAACATTTGTCAGTCACAGATTTTCTAATATGGACTTAAATGTGACACTTATTTGCCTAGTGTGAAAAAATCATATTATAAACATGGTCTTGAATACCACTTTCAATATAGACTATAC